>JAQMYF010000022.1:17681618-17717748 GCA_030014195.1 Neosilurus mollespiculum
GGGAAAAAATAACAGTACTACAATTTCATCCCGACAAGCCTGTTTCGTGGTTGCCCACTCATCAGGGGATTTAATAAATGTTGGGATGAAATTGTAGTACTGTTATTTTTTCCCACATACAATATGTATATATAAGATCTTGAGTCGATTTTCCGTAAAACATATATATATATATATATATATATATATATATTTTTTTTTTTCCTCCTGGTGGCTCAGAGGTTAGATGGTATGGATTTTATTTTATAGAGGTTAAGATCTACAGTGTTTAATATACTCCAGGAAATGAGAGATAAAATGCACATGTAATCCTCACCGGAATCACTTGAGGCCCTTTATGAGCAGATTCAGGACCAAGAATGCCTTTTCTCTCTATCTGTGTGTTATTCAGGCCATTTCTCCTTCTCCGAGCTGCTCAAAAGAGAGTTTGGAGTTGGTGAATTGGTGTCGTATAGCAAAGTGACAGGAGCATTGTATTCGCTTCAGAGCGCAAAGCACCACGGTAACGTCAAGCTTTCAGAGGAAAATGTTTCTCTAGCGAAGACTTCAGAGTGAAAGCATCAAGAGGGTTACTGCACAGTGTAAATAATAAACAAATCAATGTTTGATGGCAGATTTTCTGTTAGACAGGCATAATGGATATGAAATCTTAAATTGTACCACTAATAACAATATTATACTAATAAAAAAAAGTTTTTCTTAAAATCTGTTGCCAGGGAAACCATTTCCTGTGAGAAACTGATCTGCTTCATGTTGATATCTCTAAGGAAATAATTATACGCGGCCTTTATAAAGTTTGGGAAACATTTTTATTATTTTAATAAAATGTATCCAAAAAAAGCCACCTGAAACCCAAAAAGACTGAGGCTCATACACCACCACCACTCAGACTAGTGCAGAATAATCCAAAAATAAATAAATACATAAATCTTGCAGGTAAATAAAATATTGGTGAAGCGAATGTCAAAATCAGAAGCTTGGCAGAACACGAACTCATTAAACGGATACTTCAATAAAACATGATATAAACTAAAGCCAGATTGACATGGCAGTCAATTTAAAGAACACCCAGATATGCACAGACCTTCTCAGTCTGAAATTGCTCACCTATTTATTACCCCTACTCTGTATTGGGACTTGAATGCGGAGGACTATATAGTGAGTTCCAAGATAGTGTTAAAATGCTTTTGGACATCACTCAGCACTGTTAAATTACGTAATGCCATTATAACGTGACAGGTCAACATCCCTCCATTAGAAACACTGCCTCGGCCTTTTATTAAATCAGATTTGAGGCTTTGGATCTATTTTTTTCCAACTGTGTATTTTATTTTTTATTAGAACTCCTGAATTTGTCTCTCACCTTCGGTCATAAGGAAGAACGCAATGCATGCTGGTATAGATTGCCTGGTTAGTCAGGTGTACACTACTTTTCACCATGCATTATGGGATACAAAGTGCACTATATAGCGTATAATAATTCTCACTACACATACTCCAGTACAAAATGGCAAACTCACTATACAGTCCACTTAATAGTAAATAGTGAGTGATTTCAGACACAGAATGGGGTTTGTGACCATTGCTCATACACCATAGACATGTATGGGTCACGCCACACTAAGTGGGACAATTGTGTATGTAACAACCAAGAAATTAAACTAGGAATTTCCCACATTTTTCCTACAAGTACCCCTTCCATGAGAAAGAAAATATAAATCTAGGACTGGGAGGTCACCCGATGAACCACGGGCGAAGTTTAAGATGTAATGAGATAAACAACATCAGACGAAATGCCAAGAAAACACAACCAGCACAGCGCCATTGCTCACTGAAAGTGGCCGAGGTACGTGCTGTATTCAAACAAGCAACGTTTTTCCTGCGTGACTTGGTGCTTTATGTGGATGTAACATGTAACGATGTGAGACCAAAATAATCAGAATATTTAACCTGTATCTTTGAAAGTATGGACCATACAGTCTTGAGTCGGTTCTGTATTTGTCAGCTACATTTGTTGCGGATGGAACCTGATGGAACACCAATAGTTACGCCCACAACGCTAAGTTCTTGTGTGTGCTGGGGGGAAATTGTTAAAGGCAGCAAATTATGGAACTTTAACACTTTCTTCAAGTAAGTAAAGTACACATAGGAAGAATAATTTTTGTTTATAACACGTTATGATAGCAGGGTTGTAAAATGATGTCTGATGTACCAATTTAAGGACTTTCGTGAAGGCTAGTTTGCCGTGGACATTTTTCATCAGTGCTACTTTTATCTGCTGCACATCTTGAATTTACTATTAAAGGGTAGCAATTATTGGATTGGCTCATTTTTGAGGCTTTAACTGTACCACCTGCAATTATCCTACTTAGTGTTATAAGCATATTTCTTTATTAGGAAAATAAAGAATAATTGTTCGTTACAGTGGAAGGTATGGATGGATGATGGGTGTTTATATGAAAACCGCAGATTGAGCATTTTTTACCCCCCCCCAGCGGTTTAACTCCCTGGCAAACTGAAGAGTGAAGCGTGCGATGATCTGAAACTCGGTGATATTACCTCGCTAATAAATCTGAATTACACTGTTCCAGCCAGAGCGTGGACTCCATCAGACTCGGACACACTTCCATTCATCTTGATCTCCATCACTGAGCCAATCCGTCTTGTTTATTTCATTACAGCCACACGGTCGATAGAACGAATACCAAAAGACATCTTTATTCACTGTTCATTTAAAAACCTCTTTTCAGCACAACTGTACAAACACCACCAGTTTATTTCACAAAGCATGTCTCAAATCCATACACTGCTGGATTTATAAACTGGAATACAAATTAAATTAGTCAAAAATACTATACATCTTTGGGTTTTCTTTTCTTCTTTTTCAAAGACTGCTTTTATGTTAGCGTGTGTAGCATAGTGCAGCGCTGATCAACTCAAGTCTTAACCTTTGCTTCAGTTTCCTGCTCCAAAGAAATAAAGTTAGCAATAAATAACAAAGTTAAAAAAACTAGATCCTGGCATGTACACATAAAAGGCACAAAATTAACATCTGGATCCTGTTTCGGACGTGCATCCTCATGTTTTAGACCCACTGCCTGTCAATCATGTTTCTTGATTTTAGGGGTGTACCTTTGGGAGGGCCTACTGAAGTAAAAATTGTGTGCTTCGTACACAATTGCTGACTCAACTGTGACCTGAAGGTTAACGTAAACTGAAGTTGTCCAGTGTACGGATTCATGGCTATGATGTCGTGGCGGTGGTGCTGCTCTTGGTGGCGTTTTCATAGAAACAGTCCTCATTAATGACAGAGGTGAGGCTGTGGATGCTGAAGTCCTGCTCCAGCAGCGCGTTCAGGTCAACACTGACAGCCACAGCCTCTGATTGGCTGTCCAGGGAGCGGCTGTGTTGTTTCAAACTGAGCAGTGCCGCCTGGCTACGTCTTGGCTCGCTTCTCACAGAGCGCCGCTTCATGGCACTAAAGTGAGCCCGTTTCAGCTGAGGCTGCGCCTTGGTGGAGTTAACTTCACGACCTTCATGTTCAGCACGGGCTTCAGAGCTCAAGTGCAACTCTTGGAACTGGGTCTCAATCACCCCAGGGGAGGAGTCACGGCGAACCAAGCGCTCACTGAAGCCGTCATCATCACTGAGAATGTCTGACTCTCTCATGCTGCCACGTCTGGGGGTGAAGTGAGTAGGCGGAGCCTGCAATGACAGCGCAGGGGGCGGGTCTCCGCTGCCTTCACTTGCTGAATCGGAGTCTAATTGCATGGGTTTCAGTGTGTCACTTTTGGCAAAAGAGCTAACGTCGATAGGCTTCTGGCACAACCACGATGCTCGAGAGGAACCTGAAACACATATTTGGAAGAGAACATCAGCTTAGGCCTTTTTTCTGCAAATCATGTGAACCAGAGTTTTCACTGATGGTGTGTTTTATACATGCAACTTGTTCTGAATCTCGCCCACTATGCCAACCAAGTGAATTTCACTAGCCATTTAAATAACACATGCAGATTAATGATGATGGTTTCAGGATCAGGAACACGCAGGATTGTAAGAAAGCTGATGATGAAACGAAATGAAGTAAAGTCAGGATGAAGCCATTGTACTGTAGACCTCCTACAACACGGGCAGCCGCTTTGATATACATGTGACTCAAGGACAGAAAACAATCTTTATATTCTTTGTTGTGTAGAAGCTGCTGCATTTAAACACCACATTCAAGCCGGTTCTGGTAGAAAGTGTAATGCACATATATACAGGGTTTTACAGTAACCACCTGACAGGTACACTTTTCTTTATAATCAAGGAAAATTAATTTACATCAGTTAGTAAGAACATGTGCATTTAAACATTACTCTTGTCTTATTCTGAACTAAAACTGACAGGTGGTAGGTTTTCCTCCCCAAATACATCTGATAATGACCTTAAAATCCCATATACAGTCTTCTCCAAAAAATACTGGGAGGGCAAGTAAAAAAATATATATTTTTTTACACAGAAGACATTTGTATTTGAGACGGAAAGAAGATTGAGAGTACATCATACCTTCCACATTGTCTTCATCTTAAACCAAAATATCAGTTCATAGCAAAAGCAAAAGACTAAACTTGATGTTTCAAAACTTTTGAAGGGGACTGTACACACTGTGAGGACTGCACGTTCCTCAGTGGGGTCTGAGATGTTATGATTTTAAATATTATTGTCGGAATGTGTGAGGCGGGACTAACCGAGTTTAGCTGATGAAGGTAAACTTCCCCTCAGAGGAGCCAGCGGTTCTTTGCTGGTTCTCTCAGCTGGACGTTCAGTTCCTCGTATCCCTTTGCGGACATTTTCCCGCAGAATGGTGCGAATCACCTTGACCATGTTCACTTTAGTCTCAGGCATACTGAAGGAGACGTTAGCTCACAGTTAGCATGTCGACATCTATCAGTGAGAGCTTTGTGCTTGAATTAAAATGATGCTGGAACTCACCTGCTGCACAGCTGGAACAGTGTCTCGGGTCGACCCTCCAGCTCTGATTTGGTGTGGATCAGCTCCCAAACACAGTTACTTTCTGTGTACAAAAAAATATTAATACATAAAATGCACGGGTAACGTTTTAAACAGCATTTGAATATCAATGAGAGAGGCGTGTTCTACAGGATGTCACTCTGTGCATCACATTTAATGGATTTATTTTTTTTTTTTAATCAACAGTAATATTTTCTATGATTCAGACTCGGATTATTAGACGGCTCTTTTGAATACTCGATTCTGATTGGTCAATCACAGTATTCAGTGGTCTGTTTCTTCATTTCTTTATAACATGCTATTATATTGTTATTCCGTTAAACTGTTTTTCTTTTAGGGCTTTTTTTTTTGGTTGTTGTTTCTTCAGTAGAAGTTGTTTAAATCAACATTGTGTCAGTGTTGATTTCTTTAGAAAATAGGTGTGCAAAAAGCAAGGTGACGTACACAGTGTCTCTCATCATCACAAAATAAACCCCCACAGAGTGATTGTGATTCAAATCTACCCCACTACACAACAGGGTCCTGATCGCTCCATCAGGGTTTATTTTGTGATAATGACCAACTCCCTGTACATTATCCTTTACATAATACACTGCCCGGCCAAAAAACGCTACACTATTATAACGTACACTAATATTTTCATGGAGTGCATTTAGCCTTGATCACAGGTTAAATGGCATGGGTATAAAATGTGGTCTCAAATAATGAAAGAGTGGTTTATGGAGCATGAGGAATCATTTTCACATATGTATTGGCACCCCAGAGTCCTGACCTTAATCCTACTGAAAGTTTTCGGGATGTGCTGGAGAAGACGTTATGGAGTGGTTAAATATTTCCCTCATCAATTCAACACATCGGTGAGAAATGAACCCAACACTGGATGGAAGTAAATGTAATGTTGCTTAAGTTGAAATAGTGCCATGATGATTACGTGCTGTAAGCAAGGCTAACAGCAACAAACACACCATAAAGTCTTCTCCAGCCCATCCCAGAGACTTTCAACAGGGTTAAGGTCAGGACTCTGGGGTGCTGATACATATGTGAAAATGATTCCTCATGCTCCCTGAACCACTCTTTCATTATTCGAGTCCCTGTTTTATATTCGTGCCATCAGGGAAGATACACTGTACATTGATGTGATAACCTGCTCATTCAGTACATTCAGATCAGCTGACTTCATTTTATTGCCACATTAATGTTGCTGAGCCTCAACCTGGCCAACTGGAGCAACAATGCTATGGAGATTGCACGCTGTGATCAAGGCAAAAAAATGTTTGGCCGGGCAACATATTTAAAAAATAATATACATAATAAAATTGTTATTTATATATATATACATACATACATATATATATATATATATAAAATACTTTTTAAGAACACATTTCTTATCTTTTATGTTAATCGTTATATTGAATGTTGTGGAGAATCTGTGGACAAAAAAAGTAAGATTAAAATTACAGCTTTACCTCTGCCCGTTATAAAGTACTGACACTGGAGACTCCTTACATAAAACTTTGCCAACAGTTGCTGTGTGGGTGGGTGCACGTTGGAGAAGGCCACCGTACCTGCCGTGTTGCCCAGTCTGACCTGCAGCGCGGAGCAAGGTATGAGCCAGCGGAACTTAAATGGGTCCTGCTCTCCATGAGAGTGGGCGGAGCGTGGAACGTTCTGTCAGTCACACACATGAGGAGAGAGATATCAGTAACAAATTTGATAAACTGATTTATTACTGTAGGAGAGATGAGAAACGCACCATTTTCTTCTTCAGCTTATTGCTCTCTCTGTAAACAAGGATCACAGCTTTCTTAAACACTGCAGAATGAAAAGAGACAGAGTTCAGTGAGCCGTGACCGTACAACAGGAATTATTCAGACTGCTTTATCCCAAAACGTTCATTACAGCTGGAGCCTTGGCTGTTTTTAACAAAGCTCATAAAATGTGGAACTTTAACTGGTAAAGTACAGTGTGATTAAGTAGAAATATTTTAGTAATTGAGATGATTTAAAGGAATAAAACACAGATGTGCTTGTTTATGAAAATAATCAACCTAACAGTGAATCCCACCATCCTGTTGTAAACTTTCCTGTAACAGCACTACACAGATTTTTCTTACTTATTACACGGCATATTTGAATACTTGATTCTGATTGGTGGATTACAAGATTCAGTGGTCTGTTATTTCTTCAAAGTAGACTACTGTTATGTGTAGTATATCATTAGCAGTAGAAATAAAATAATTTTTAAATCACTATTTATTAAGTAGGCATGTAACAAGTGGTATAATGTATAGTGAGTCGATCTTTATCTCAAAGTAAACCCCTTCCATGGGACACTCATGTTCACTTGCATTATCTCACAAGAAATAGCTTTTAACTATCTTGTAGTGGATAATATTATTCACTTTCAGATTTATAGTCGGATGCACATTAATACTCGTGTTCCATTCCCATTGTACTGGTTTGAACCACGAAAATATGGAAATTCAACTATTGCAATAAGCCAAAGTCAAATCCACACAAACATTTATAGCCAAGAAGTTTAGATTTAAAGACAGTTTAGATGCAGACATGCTATTTTCTTACAAGTAAGTCATTCTGAAATAAAATTAATAATTTTTTTTTTAATAAAGCTTTAAGAATTTCCACTCCCTTTGCATTCTGATAATGTGTTCTATACTTTGACTCCCTCGTCTTCTGCTAAAATCTAATTATAAAGAATTATGGGGAAAGAAGTGTTCAAATGCTGCAGCTCTGATCTTTCCATGATCTTACAGGAGTAATGTTAGTGTCCAGGATCATCCGGCATCTGTCACGACTATTAAAAAACCTACTGACGTACCGCCTACTCACCAAATACGGTCAATTCTGGCTCTTTCTTCATGCGGCCCAGACACGGGAGCGGGTTTAGCCATATCACTGAGGAATGCATGAGAAACTCTCCCATGGAAATCTCGGTGACCTGAGAGTCAGAAACACAACGATGGCAATATCTCAAAAATATTTTCTCATAAAAACTTTAAGATGCTCTTATGCTAGGGTTTAAATGGTTAAAATTCACACAGACAATTGATGTTGATGAACTTTGCTGCTGCCTGGGAGAAATTTCTTAAATTTACACTTAATTCAAACTTTCTTTTCCATCATTGGTCCAGAGACAGTAAATACATCTATATCGAACAACATGGGGAGAGCGGTCTGTGCTTGGTTTAACATGTCACGAAACATTTTGGACCAATCATATGCAAATGAATACAGGATACTACACAGAAGCAGTTAATCAGTGGACACGTACGCTTAGCATACACAAAAAAAAAAAGAACAAAACTGCGGTTGCTGTGGAAACAATACCATATATTCAGACTGCCGTTAAATAAATCTCTAGAAATCTCTAGACTATCCAAGAAATCCAGAAATCGCATGTTTATAGCAATCACAGGTTTATACACAATGAATGTATTTGTTCTAACACGTTATTGTTTCTATGGTAACTTGAAAAGAAAAAGAGCAGCTGTTGAGGGAAAGACTGTTTACAGGTGCTATAACAAGTTACAACACCGTGTTATGATTACGTAACAATTCGTTACTGATTGTCCGAACTGTGAAATGTGAGAAGCATGAGATGGTGACGTACCTCTTTCTCTAAGCCATTTTGCTCCGCCACCAGCTGGTCAAACACAGCGCCGTAGTCCTCGTAGATCTTCTGCATCTCGTTTATATGACTGGCTACTTTCTCCATCGCCTTCAAGGCCTCTGTAATGATATTTAATGATAACACACTCAAGATTAAAAATGCTAAAATGAAGCAAGAACTGTTTTCACCTTTTTCAAGGCACCAAAAGCACACGTGGGTGTGTGACCTGAAGCACACCTGTGAGGTGATAGTGCTCCTCGCTGTCCGTGTCAGTCAGGGACACCAGCTCTCGCAGCAATAGAGGGTACTTCAGCACTCTCTGCACTGGTTTAATCAGATACGACTCGAGTGTAGATGAGTGCTGCTTGGTCGGATTCCTCGCACCCAGGAACTCCTTAAAGGCTCGATCCGTTTTAGCTGAGCATACAAACGTATCAACATAAATCATATCATGCTACATGCATGTACTGATCACACCCCACATCACACATCCACAAGGAGGCAGCAGCGGGTCTGGGATACCCCTCCACCCCAACTCTCTCTTTTTATTTATTTAATTTTTTTATGGCCACTGCAGTAAAAGCGCTTCACTGCAGATGAAGGAGGTGAGAGTGGATAGGAGCAGCCATATTGCGTCGGCGGCTCGCTCGTGAACTACCGTAGCACTCTGCGTTGTGTATCACAGACACCAAGAGCAATTAACAAAGCACTCACTCCAAGGCCGCGCTAGCACACTGGAAAGTAATTGTCAAGCAATTAACACATAGGCACAAAAAAAAATCTTTAGCACTGCAAGAGCACATCTCCCGCTTAACAGACGCAGTGTGTGAGAAAGTGTAATTACAAACACTGCTCTGTCTCTCTCTCTCTTGCTCTCTCTCACATTAACACACTACAAACTGCACTAGAGATGTGTGTACACTTATGAACGCGATGATTACGCAGGGGTGTGGCCACCACACAAGTTTATTACAATAAAACTACTTGCCCAGGATTAACAAACAAACAAATTACATCTGGGCTCATGCTGATCAAATTCATTCAGGTTTTATATAATTACATAATCATTTATTAAACACAAAGTACAGTCCAAACATCAAGGAGTGGTCTCACTTTCTCTCTTGCGGTCATGCTGTTACAGGAAAATAATCAACTCCAGGATGGTCTCCAGAACCACTGCCAACACTGATGACATCATCACACTTAGAGGATGCTCATACGGCTTTTTAAGTTCATAGCAAACAAACGTATTTCAAATAAATTTAAATCAATTATTTTTTCCCCAAAGTTCGAATCACATAATGCCACAGCCTACAGAGCAAAACTGGGCAGTGTCTCACGGAGGGAAGGATGATATTCTCTCTCTTCCTTGTCAATCAGTGACAGTAGCCAATCATGTGAGTCTGTGAGCACATGGAAATGAAGGTGGGTGGATAATGGTTTCACGGTGTGTTATGCCGTGTTAAACAAAAAGTGTTTTGATGTCATTGGATGTGTTTAACTGTAACAAGCACAACACACACTATTACATCCCTTATTTATACCACAGTCCTACTGAATTATGGATTCTGATTAGTCAGATGATTTATCTCTACTCCACAGATTAATAAGAATACATTAGCATTTCTATAGTAACAGCTCATCTTCAGAGACTATAACTGTATAAAACTATAACCAGCTCATGCTTTCAGCTTTTTTTTTTTTTTTTTTGGTCCCCCAAAGTTTTTCCCCAGTAAGTGGCACCGTGTGAGAGCTCGAGGATGTAACTCACACATTAAACCCTCGTCTCTGTTCCCGCATACAGAGCTGTTGCTCCGATCCTGTAATGGGACAAATTAAAAAGACGGCGGGATGCAGTTTTCTCCTCTCGATACGAGACAAGCTGGCCAGCTCACGCCTCTGTTCGTTTTACACCGGGCAGCGTGCCCAAGCCTGGACCCTGGCCAATGTTCCACACATAAATCCAATTATATTTAGGCACACTCTACAGCTTAGTATTAATGTACAGTCCATTTTAATGACCAGACCCTTTACTGTAGATCAGACCTCCTGCTTCGAGGTGGACAAATACTGTTACTAAAATTAACACACCTGAAAGAAAAAGAAAAAAAAAAAGCCTTAAAGATGATCTGAATTCATTCAGGGCTGCAGAGGAACTGCATTGCAGATGAACCGCATGATGCATAGATTACATCTTAATGCAAAACATCTCATCATCTTTAACTTTTAAATCCCATGGATTTACTCAGGATGTACCTCTTTCCAGAACCTTCTGGACCTTTATGTGGTTGGCGCAGAAGCCACTGTAGAGTTTGAAGTGATCGGCGTAGTAGAGGAATGATCCGCCAAGAGAAAACAGCAGCTTCTGTACAGGAACAAAAGAAAACAGAGAAAAATGAGAAGAAACCATGACGGTTTAATCACCACATTCAGTCCGGAACAAAAGAGACAGTAACAAAAGATGATTGTGAATTTTAGACAAAGGGATATTACAGTCACTCCGAATCATGAAGGGAAAATCTCTTCATGCATCTCCACTCTGATTATTGACAGTTCTCAACTCACAAACATGCTGGATCGTACCATTTACACCATTTTAATTCCCCAAACTAGTGAATGCTACTCACAGTACAGAAACTAGTGGTTTTTACACTGAAGTTCTACAAGTTTTACACAAGGCTCGAACAATTCCTCAGACTGTTCCTATAACATCTTCATCTTCAGTCCCTGCTCAAAACTCTCCCTGCCTATTACTATACACGTAAGAAGGGGAGGGGGATGCACCACCTTATATGGTTTAACCTTATTCTATCATATCTAACTATGCAGTATAAAGATGTTTAGAAAGATATCACTAAGAAAAGTAAAGCAGGGACAGGTAGCGATGTGATGCATTTTTTAGTAATTCACTGCGAGTTTTGGAAACACTTTACTAAAACACTTCAAGACAAGCCCCGCCCACAAGCGATAATGGGACCACTCAGTGATGGCAACACCAATAAGGGATGAAGTAGACTTGCCAGTTGCTGGTGTGAACGCACACACACCTTGAATTGGACGGGTGTCTCCAGTGTATTGAAGTCTGGAGTCGAGGCGATTCTCTCCTCCAGGGTTTGGAGAAACACGTTCTGGAAGTCCAGCATCTCCGGCAGACTCCCAAACAAACTCTCCATCTGTAAGCAGACGGCAAGCGACCTGGTTATTCTACACACAGACAGTTTTCAGAAAGCTTCGGGAAAGGCAATATTGCACAGAACAAATAAAGAATAAAACTATTAATGATGGAGAGAGACGGAGTAATTCATTGTAATAAAAAAGGGTGTTCCTCAGAGGTTCCTTAGGATTGCTTTAGACGGTGAAGAGTTCATTTAGTCATCAGCTTTCTCCTGGTCAAGATGGGGTTGCATTATAAGAACGCAAAATCAAATCAAAACATCCTTCGATGTAGCATTCTTCAATACAAAGACCTTCTATCCAAGCAGAATCCACAGTGTGAGAATGTATACACACAGAAACTCATCCTGACATTCAGTATTTAATGTTTATCACTTGCTCACATTATCCTGACTGGCACTACTTAGCCACTTGCTCTCTCAGTTTGCACACTTTGTAGCAAGGGCACGTCCTTGCGCGCTAATGGCGATTTAATGCGCCTCGCTTGTCTCTCCAGAGACATCCCGAACTGTGTTGCAGTCAAGTCCAGTTCAGCGAGGCTAAAACGTTAGCCATTAGCATTAGTCTCAAACTGTTGAGGGAGGATTGGGATCAGGAACACTCAGGAGCTTGAGGGGGATTTGGTAATGTTGTTAAAAAGTTATTTAGATAGTTTAGGCTTCAGTATTAATGAGGGATGATTAGTTTTACCTCATTCAGTGTGAGAAACGTCTCCTTCTGCAGGGGCTTCAGGTAAATCTCAAACAAGCAGCTCAGATCCTGGCAGAGCAAAAAATGAATTAATCAGATACAAATCAGAGCACTTAAGGTATAAATAATGTTTGTCTTTATTAACAGAATGTAACTGAATTATACTATGTTTAAATCCATATCCCACCTTTCCCACATTGTTCTTTTTAGCTGGGGTGTTACTCATCTGATACTGCGTATTAAAACACTGGCAGGCTGTTGCTGTATTATCCAGAATATTCTCATTAGGTTGATTTATTGTGGTACAGCAGTGCCAGCGCAGCACATCACCGCGACGTGACTGGAACACACTCATCCTTTTGCACCCACTACAACTACTGCAACGCGCACATTTATACATCATCTCAACGATTCTGTAGACCGCTTCATAATCACCGGCCTGATGGACTTAATTACACATCCATCAGCTATTAACTACCTCTGTTTTTATAAACCATGACATTAAAAGGATAAGATTCTGAGTCCAAAATTATAACCATATGAATGTCATTTACACACCACTAATTCAAGTGCAAGAGAGTTCTAATTCTGTAATTTAAAGATAAAACAATTCTGTTTAAAAGTATATTTCTACATCTAAAAAAGATTTTAAAATAAATATTACTACAATTCCAAAAATAAAACATTTATGTTTAAAAAGAAGACTTAATATTTATTAGGTCGTTTTTCCAGTAATACCACAACAGTTCTCTGTAGTATGTTTAAAAGTAAAGTTCTCTTTAACTTCAGTTTTTAAAGAGGTACGGCTATGCGTTAAAATGTTAAGTACAGTTTAATGTGTGTAAGCTGTAAACTACACAGGGCAGTGGTGGCTCAGTGCTTAGGGCTCTGGGTTACTGATCTGAAGGTCAGGAGTTCCATCAAGCTGCCACTGTTGTGCCCTTGAGCAAGGCCCTTAACCCTTAACTGCTGAGTTGTATGAAAATTATAAATATAAGTCGCTCTGAATGAGAGATTCTGCCAAATTCTATACATGTATATGTAATGCAAACTAAATTATATCACTGTATTGTAATAAATCCCATCAACACTGATAGTAGTGTTGACAAAGATAAAATTTTTTTTAATGTTATGCTTTGAAAGCAGCTCAAAAACCCCTCCATTGGTTAAAAAGTCTTGGACATTGTTGGCAATTCTCCAGATCAAATATTTTTTTTTATAAAGGAAAAACATTAACGTCATCTAATCAGAGCTCTTACTCATAAATCCCTACTCTGTGTTTCAGTGCAAATACACTGTTATATTTTGTGAAACTGACCTCGAGGGGAGAAATGTGTTTTACCTTGACATACGATTTCTCCGTGTCCACTAACTCCTGAATGACTTTGCACAGTCTCTCAGTGATGGACATGTGTCGTGGACAGGGTCTAAGCAGGGCAGCATCCGGTCCCAATGTTTCCTTCTGGACCTCCATCAGTCCTCCAGAAGCGTCCTGAAAGGAGTGATACAGAGCACACACCGTCTCCACGCTCTGTAACACACACACAATATTTACATTAACATAATACAGTGAACTATTCACCAGATGGTAGAGAGCACGTAACACACTGACTAATGAGAGAAAAGAAAATCTCTAAAATTAACATTTTTGTTATTAAACTGGCTACTGAAGTGGTATAAAATTCGGAACTCATTATATGCGAAGAACAACAGAGACATAATGACAGAATCATGTGGAGAAATCAAAACACCCATTTAAGAAAAGTTTTATTTGATCATGTATCGTATTCAGCATCGTCTCTGAAACCATCATAAGACTCCTTCCTCAGCTGACACGGACCATCAGCACAGATAACATGCCAACCAAATGCAGTTCATGTAACACGCCTGGCCTTGCTCCGTCACTTCACGTTCTCTCCGCCATTTTCCTTAGGAGTAAACGTACTGGCACTCAAGCAATGACTGCACAAAAACCAACCTTGTGTTTCATATTAAAATTTTACTTCATGTTCCAATCAAACCTCCTGAAAAACTCCTCCCACTTTGACATTACGATTCCCATTTTTTCCCCCAGACGTGCACATATTCAATAATTCATTACCACCATGTATATGATCCATAATCGGAGACAGTGTGATCAGAGACACATGAACTAGGCCATGTGTAAAGCTCAACACAGACGGCTATAGCACATAATCCCCATCACTCAGGAAAAAGGACCAATCAAGTTAATGATTAAGATGTGAGAAAAAAAAAACATCGTACTGTTACATTGATGCAGAGATACAGCACTTAGTTGAATACATTTTACGATTTTAAAACATCGTGTCGATCTGCTTGTGGATGAAGTAGATATAAGAGTCTATTTCTGCAGCACTAAAAGCAGTAGACGTGTTCCCGGGCAGATCCACTATTCTAGGAACGACTGTCAATATACATAATGAAACAATACTAACTGCATTAGTGATAAAATTACCTTCATCTCAGTCTGAAGGTTGGCTGTTCATGGTCAACGCACAGAAAGTAATCTTTTATGCAGTATTTAGCCGTATAACTGATCGAGGAGACATAATTTTATTTAAATAAAGTTCTGACTGTAGTATTTTATAATTTATAATTCAAGTCCCCAAAAGCAATTGAAAGAGAAACAAAATGAAAAATTATTCTGAGGGAGTGAAGATACTGTAAATTTACCATAATGTCCAAAAATGGACAAAGACCTTCTCAATATTTTAGTTCTGAGCAAAATTATTCATAAACCTCCGTCTGAAATAAAATGGTCTTTATGGACCGAGTGGCAACGCGGCACTATTTTAATGCCTCTTTTTACAATGCACAAGACGACCGAATCCAATAGTACATCAGTAAAGGTGATGAAATAAAACCAACATACACACATGACTGGAGTAGTGGTCATTAAACAGGAAGTGGTGTACATGAGCAGGAGGGGTACAACACGACGACACATCAGTCAGTAAAAAAGCGATACTTCAGTACATTTCAGCATCGAAAAGCAAGAAACACAAGTACGTTGCTCTACAGACTCCTGTATGGTTCTGGTGTTCTTGGGAAAGCAGACAAGCTCGTGTCCAGGTCAGACAAGGTCATGCCCAGGGCAGATGCGGTCACGTTGAAAGCAGACAGGGTGCACCCAGGGCCGTCAAGGTCATGTCCGCAGCAATCAGTGTCACTTTCATGGAAGTGGCGGTCGCATCGAAAGGTGGTCAAGGTCGTATCCAAGGCATATAAAGTCAAGGTCATTCATTTTTACAAGTCAGAAATAAAATATGAGTAAATATGAGTAAATATAAATAAGCAAATATGAGAACGTAGTGTTCTGTAATAGTTTTAAAACCAAAACCCACTTACATCCTCTCATACAAGCAGCATGTCTGATTATCTTTCAGTTTAAACAATGTTTCCAAATTTTAATCTGTAAATTTGGAAACACTGGAGTTCTACTGCATCTGACTTTTAACACATCCTGCTTTTAAACACTAACATAAGATTCTGTCGATCTGTACACAAGAAAACAACCCTGAAACAGCAAAAAAACAAACAAGCATATTGATCCGTCCTATTTGGAGAGGCGCAGTACACACACGCACACACACAGCTGTGTCAGCATTTACCCAATATAATTTTCACACATCGATGTAGACGCAGCCCCGACTTACAAAAGAATAAATAAAATAAACAGCATCATGTTTCTGCATAACGGCAAGTGACCTGAAACGAGAGCGTCATCATCTACACAAACGCAGACTCATCAACACAACCCTGGCAACCATAAAGCTCCTGTATGCAAATCAAGTGAGAGTTGGCATATTGGCAGCATGCCAGCAGGCAGTTCATCTCTGCATGTCAATATGAATCTGTTTGCCGTGTGTGTGTGTGTGTGTGTAACCCACATTCTGATCAATTGAAAAAAGAACAGTGGAAAGCAGAGACCTTTGTGGTGTGTGTGTGTGTGTATAAACTCGCAAGGAAAGGGTGAGCGGGTACAGTGTGTGAGTCATAAGCCTCGGATGAAGCCTGCAGCATTCACTAATTACTGCATGGCCATTCCAGGGATTCGTAAAAAAAACTGGGAAAAAGAGTGAGAAGAAAGCGATAAAAAGAAGAGGAAAAGACGTGGAGTGAAGATGGGACTACAGACGTGATCACTGTGCCTCCCAGGAGCTCATTATCACTCATTAATTAAAGATTAGAAGCTGTTTCACACACACACGGCTGTCTGCATGTTCGCTGCAGTAAATATGAACATCTAAGGCGTATCCAGATTAAACGTTTATTACGTTCAGCACACGCACACTTGCGTAAACATAAATGTTTCATGTGACAGCGACAACCATGTTGTGACAAACATTTGACCTGTTATTCACTTCATCGTTATGAAATTTGTATGCAAAATAAATGTGTTAAGAGGGATGTATGCCATACAGTGCAGGTGAAAACTTGTTTCAGGGTACATTAAATGCCACAATAAACAGATGTGAGCTTTTTAAGAGATGAAAATATTAAGCGTTTGCAAACTGCTGTGGTGTAAAACGAACAGAAAAACATGCGGACATGCTGGAGGAGGAAAGTAATCAACCCTGACATCATCCCGCCACCCTGTGATTGATATTTTACTCCAGCATTATGACTCATACTATTTTATTCTTCTCACATTAAACACAGTGCTGCTGCAGGAACAGATGCGATGATGGCGTTTTTAGCGAGTCAGTTTGTTATTGCGTGGACAAAGATGAGCTTGGTGGGACGGCCAAATACCACACACAGCTGGAAAACTGCTACGAGGGCTGAACATTAAGCAGGGAAGATGAATGAGAAGCGTGATGCTGCAGGTACAGTGAGTCATCCTGTAACGAACACCACAGCGGTGTGATGCGTGACCCAAAAAACACACGGGATTAAAATAGGCCCATGTGGAGGCGAGAGATTGGGACGACGACAAAAAATTACATGCAGAACAGACAGCTCTGTCGTTCACTCGTTTTTTCTTTCTCACACTCTTTCCTGATTTGGGTGCCTTTTTCCTTCCAGAATGTTCCAAGCTAGTCATGTTCATACCTTCCCTGAGTGGAGCTAATTGAGTAGTTGAGGGTGTACATACAACATAAATGTCTATATAGAGTGACACAGTCAGTTGTGTTAACGAAAATGAAGGCAACACAACCTTTAACCAAACTATTAGGTTTCCTCAAGGGAACAAGCACTGTAGCCTGGATAAAAAGTTCAGACATTTTAGCACCGCCCCCTGTGAATTAATCGACACACTAATTTACACTCATGGCTTTTTTTTACATTCATAATTATAATTAATTAGTTAATAAAAAAAATGTAAAAGTTATAAAAAAAAAATTTGTTAATTTGACATCAATAAAAGGAACGCAATCATCTTTGTCTTCTACGAAACATCATAAATCATAGTGCATCTTGTAACGTAGAAAAGTATCATGACATTATATTTTTGCCATATCGCCAAGCCCTAAGTGGTAGTATCAGATCAGTATCAGGTCCTCATACCTGGAGCTTTGATATCGTTACCTAAATGGAAAATGGCGGATCGAGACACCACTAACACTTACCCTGAACAGTAGCCTGTATAGAACTCTCCAGGCAGCCCAAGCCTGACGTGTTGTCCTTCGGCCCAGAACGCAGCTCTTCCTCCTGAGTTTCACTGCTTTGAAAGGTGGCATTTTTTCTGAACTGCCTTTACATTTCAGATCTCACTTCCTCCCTGATCCAGACCTCCTTCGCTCTCCTCTCTTGCCTTACCTCTCCTCACTCTCATTTGATGCTCAGAAAGTTCATGAACATCACTCGATCTCTTCAAGACTCAAGGGCTTTGCGTCAGGATCCATCAATCGATCACTAGCTGGTACTGTAAACGTAGACAGTGCACAAAAATACTGCTGCCCAGTGAAATCTACATATCAATAGCTGTTGAACGGACTGAAAGTGCTGGCCATGTGCATGCTGGGAAACGCCTGGGCTGGACCCCTCATAAAGAAGAGGCCAGGCCACACACACTGCCAAAAACCCTAATCTTTCAATAACATCAACACAATGACGACTTTTCTGGCTCTTCTACAAACAGCTAATAATGCGAGCATCCGAGCCGACAGGATAGATATTCATCATAATGTGTTTTGCATGGAAAATAAACTTATCGGTTCTTTCAGACTTTGTGACATTCTACTGTACAGCAGACTTGAGAAACAGTGCCATGAGAGGATATGAATAACATACTGACAATTTAGTATTAAAACAGAACACTTCAAGATATTCTTTTAGTGGAAAATAATCAACCACAGAGTGATGTGGTCAAGCAGGTTCGAGGTCATCAGTCCACAACAGATTACTCGGCCATTACAGAATATCCTAGTGTTGTATTTGTCTTATACCACTATTACTACTCCTGCTTACTACACATGACACATCATACTTTTTATTATATTATATATTATAAATATATTAAAAATATAATTTATTATATGAAACTTTTTTAGTTTAATGTGCTGTCATTAGACGGGACAGCAGCGAAGTGGTTAGCACGTCCACCTCACAACAAGAAGGGCCTGGGTTCCAATCCTAGGCTCGGTTGTATCTGTGTGGAGATTGCATGTTCGTCCTGGGTTTCCTCCGGGTACTCCAGTTTCCTCCCACAGTCCCAAGACATGCACATTCGGCTAACTGGCTGTTCCAAATTGACCCTAGGTGTGAGAGTGAATGGTTGTGTGTCGGCCCTGCAATGGTCTGGTGAGCTGTTCAGAGCATACCCCGCCTTCGCCCTGTGTTGGCTGAGATAGACACCAGATTCCCTGCAACCCAGTAAGTTTAAGTGGTTCGGAAAATGAGTGAATGAGAGTGTTCTATTATGAGAAAGTTTTATCACTGGAAACTCCTCCCATAAATGTTCAATAAACTTCCCTCTGAGTTGATTGCACATATAGATGTGAATGGGCTGTTACTATAGAAATGCCAACAAGTGCATTAAAGCAAACCTGTAAAGCTGTGCAGTTCTGTCATTGACCAATCAGAAAGCAGAATTGAGCAACACTGCAGTAAGAGGAATTTTATTTTTCTATACCCCCCGATATCGATTGTTCAGAATACAAACAATTTTATATTCTCTGACAGCATGATGTTCTATAAATGCTGGCTGGAGTGCAGTGAGAGGAATAAAATCTATCCCTCTATATGTATGTGTGTGTGTGTGTGTGTGTGTGTGTGTTGGGGGCAGGGGGTGAGAGAGAGAGAGAGAGAGAGAGAGAGAGAGAGAGAGAGAGAGAGAGAGAGAGATAGTGGAAGGGGAAAAATATGGGTCGTGCTGGGGTGCGAGCCGGGCCCATTGCTCAGAGCAAAACGTCCTGCCATGCAGCAGTAAAGCAGTGACACGTCGTGATTCATCCCTGAGGTGAGAACGATTGTGCTGTGCTGCCATCTTCTTTTTAAAGCTCAATAAATAAAAACTCAAGCACATAATTCATTCGAGAGCCGAGCGAGATACAGTGCACCTCCTTTTACGATTTTCAGAGATCCACTCACACCAAAATCACTGGTTTGTCTCCCTAAGGAGCTGCAGTTGTTTGTAGTGAACGGAAGTGCTGATATCACCTCTGCCACATGGGGCTTCCAAAAAATATTACTGTTACCATCAAATACATCAAAGAAAGAGGGACAAATTTTATATTTAAAAAAAAAACATTTTTTTAAATGAGTAAATAAGTGAGTTGAATTAATACAGGGATTTGTAGATTTTTAAAAAGAAATTTAGTCAGATTATGTAAAAATTAAATAAACACAAATATTTATTAAAACTGTAACCACAATAAAACTAGTAATAATAAAAGTATTAAAATATTCATTACAATTTTATAATATTTATACTTATAAATAAATAACTAAATCCAAAGCACTAAAATAATTTTAAAAAAAATCAACAAAAGGTTCTTTTAAAATAAAGAATAAATTATAAATTAAGAAGAAAGTTTCAAATAAAATATTAGCCTAAATAATCTACAATTATAATTTCACTATTTCTTTTTTCCCCTCAGAGTAGGACAATATTATTTCAGTTCCTGAAACATTTTTTCGACTTTGGTTTTTATTTTAGGTTTCATGAACATTTCAGGTTTAATGTATATTGTGGACATGCTGCTTTTTCTTTTGGATTAACATTTCATTAATTCCTCATTTTCTCTCCTTAGTGATGCAGCAGTGTTTATGTCTTTTAGTCTGTCCACCTCTATCACTCCCTCATCTGTACACTGTGCTGAAACAGACCAGCTTTTAAATCTTCATCTTTAACACCACCACCACAACCATCTCCAACATCACTAACTAGCCAAGGAGAGTCTCTTACATCTCATAGCAGCATTGCATTTTGGGTCACTGAGTATCCATGACTTCTACCCTGGCCTTTATCAATAACTTCTTACCATGACGTCAGAGCGACGCACAACTGCACACGTCTCACCATGAAAATGAAAACATAAATAATAACGATAATAACGATACTACTACTACTTATAAAAATAATAAAAACGTCATACATATTAATAACATGCATCATAAATATTTCAGTATAAACAGAGTTAATATTTCAAAGTGGAGTTTTCCTTTAAAACAACTTTATAACTTTAATGTCCTTCAGAGCCTCCAATAGCATATTCTCCAGAGTTTAATAAAAGCGGGGACATTAAAGCCGGATCTGGCATCTTGCTTGCTCCTCTCAGCCATACGAACTGGCCCGGACTCACTGGCACACGAGTGTGATGGTGTGCAACTGGGCTGGCTTTGGATCTACAGCCCTGCGTGAAGTGCTGGCTCAAATTTCAAGGTTGCGTTCTGT
This sequence comes from Neosilurus mollespiculum, assembly GCA_030014195.1. NCBI lineage: Eukaryota > Metazoa > Chordata > Actinopteri > Siluriformes > Plotosidae > Neosilurus > Neosilurus mollespiculum. Next base: position 17,702,992 of record JAQMYF010000022.1, read on the forward strand.
GATTAGCCGGCCTGTGTCCATATGCTGACCGTCGAGCTGCTTCATCAGTCTCTTTCTTTGGATTTGCGCTGAGTGACAGAAGTCTGAGAGATGCATAAATACTCACTGTTGCACTGGAGCATTTTGGAGGCCACTTTGACAGCCAGTGTTTGTTGTTATTATAACAGCGCATCTGTCTGAAGGTTACAGAAGTGAACTCTCACAGTGTGAAAGCTTGACTGTGGTTCTGTTGATTCAGGAAACCATGAGTGTCATTCTCAGAAATGGTTGACGCCCAGCTCACTACTATTTTTTAGTACTTTGATCTGACCATAAGCTTCACAGACATCAGCACGCTCTGTGGAGCACCATATCTCTGGACTAAAAGGTTCTTGACTGGTTTGAAGCATTTAGATGAGAATAAACATGGCTGACCTGTCAATCAAGCAGCACCATTTTGCCAATGTTCTTGGACACCATTTATTGCAAAACATATCAGATTCTTAATTTTGAGAAAATGCTAAGTTTGGGTTATTTAGTAATAGATTGCATGTGCAGGATTACTCTGTTTGAACAGAACCCTTGGGTGGGTCACATAAAAGAAAGCTGGATCAATTCCTAGTTTCGTATGAAACTCACCTGCGTTGTGATGAAAATGCTTTCGTAGACCCTGCAGCTTTAAAAATTTTAAAATTCTTATACTGTGCTACAACAGACATACAAATTTCATATGCTTTTTAGGTCATCTGATGCACTTAGAATCGTACACTTTTCTTACAATGGTCCTATGATTACTCTACATTAAAGCCACAGGACTTTGTTATATACCAACATTTTTACAATAGTGTTAGTTTGAGCCATATGTTCAACTCAATATCACAGGAATATAGTATGAGGAATTTTTGTCTTGCAACAATAGCATGACTTTCTTATGAACATTGTACAATTTGACTTACTGACTTGACATATTTTCCATGACACACATACGACACATTTTATAAACCTACATCAGTCCCTTCTTTCGTAGCCCCGCTAAATTCGTAAGGAAAAAAGTAACCCAGGTTGTTTGTGAAAGGGGCTTTAGCAATCACATATTGTTCTATAATGTACCCCTACTGTTCACTGTATCCTGAACTGGATCTCCATTTGCTCTTAAAATTGCCTTTAATCTTTAAAGCATTGATTTTACACATTTGAAATTCTATTTCATGATTGCATCATGATGTTTCTGTTCTGCTGCCATATGACTGGATTTGGATTGATCCATCATGAACGGACTGATCCATCAAAACCAAGAACCAGCAACATTCATCATTTCCATCTGAGTCAAAGCAACATCATAAACAATCAAATAGCTGTTTTTGCTACCATCTGATACATAGTGTAGTTTGTATCTTTAACAAGCTTCAGAAAGTTCGTGGTGCAATGAGTGTGTTGTGCTACTCAATATAAAACACATCCTTGCTCTGTGGGAAGGGCATTTGAGTCTGCGAAAATACCAGCATTTTTTCACCTCCAGATCGGCAGCTTACTTGCAACACCCCCCCCCCCCCAGTCTAATATTAAGGCTCATTAGCATATTGGAACGATGAAATAGAGGGTGCATTGGTGCAGAAAATAAATCACACATTTACACTGTCAGTGTCTTACAGGTAACTGTGACATGAGAATATTTAAGCTGGGTTAAATCCCATTAATATTTAATCAAAAATAAATTCAGGCTGATTATCCTGCATGTTAGATTGGAGAGTACATATAAAGCTTCAGTAAGTTTGGTAACGCTTATCATGTCAGGAAGTAAGCAAACATAATTGATGGTGGTGTCCCGTCAACAGATTTTCTAGTTTCATTACTGTGACAGCGCATTAATCAACATTATAGAGGAAATCTGAGCTTTTTGGTTAATCTCCTGCATGATCACTGTAGCAACATTAAGATAACCTAATCAGGACTCAAATATTCTGTCCAAATGATACTGATGGAATGTATAATGAAAAATAAAAATGGCAGAGCACGAAATACGACATCATTCACTTTCAGTAAGGAATAAAACACAAGGAGGGACACTGATACCGAAAAATAATCAACTAGAAGGTACTGTGATGATGCAGCCCTTCCAAAAACAATAACATTAACGTCCTGAAGGATTTTATTTCACTTACACTGCAACAATTTATCATTCAGTACAAGTTTTAGCTGATAAGGGCAGTGGTCGCTCACTGACTAAGGCTCTGGATTACTGATCTGAAGGTCCGAGGTTCAAGTCCCAGTACCACCATGGTGCCACCGTTGGCCCTTGAGCAAGGCCCTTAACCCTCAACAGCTCAGTTGTATAAAAATTATAAATGTAAGTCACTCTAGATAAGGGTGTCTGCCAAATGCCATAAATGTAAATGTAAATAATTGACAAAGAAACATACTTTTTATCCATTTACGGTTTAAGTGTAAATCAGATAAAGAATTCCTTGATTCCCTTGATAGAGCGGCATTTAACAGTTGTGCCTTTACTCAAAAAAACTATTTTTTTGGAAAACTAAGAGCTTTACATCTGACCCTGGAGACTCCTTACGCAAGTGTCAGACAAAGAAAAAGGTTTCTTAAAGAAACAAAATGTGATGATATCAACGATTACATACCTTCTGTCTAATAAAAAGCTTTTTATCAGTGGTGTGTTGGCTGTACACGTCCCTGTGAACAAGCCGTTTCTATAGCAACGAAAACAATATCAGAATGCCCGTATGCAGCTGTGAAGCTGTCCAATATGAGGGGTTCTTCCTTTGATTCAGTAAATAAGCACGTTTTAGTGAAGAGTACACACGCTGTGTGTAATGAGGTTCGGTACATGGCACAGAGGAGCACTGGACGGTAATGAGTAAATAAGAAGGGCAGAGAGAGTGTGTTGTGTGTAATCTACCATTGCTTATGGGTCACACAAACACACACACAAACACAGACACAAAAACACGGGACATCTAATGTAATTCAAATCAGTATAATTAAAGGAGCTGTTTGTAGTAATAAACCTTTTAAACCTGGGCTTTTGTCACAATATGCTCACTACTTCTAGTTTCAATCTCTTATTTATGTGGCCTGCAAGAGCTTTCAAACAATATGATTATCGTACATTCTTTGAGTCGACCATTAGCATGAATTGTATCCATATGGTGGGACACTATGACACTGCAATGCACAAAATATGTGTTTTGTGCCTGAAAGAAATAAATGTTTTTGTTTTATTTACGTATGAGTAAATTAATCAAGACTTTCCAGAACTCTGATCTGTCTTAAGATCATAATGCAATTACTCTGGTATGTAGAAACACTGTCCGAATGTGACTAGCATCATTATTTACATTTACAGCGTTTGGCAGATGCGCTTTTCCAGAGCGACTCAAAATTATGATTTTTTTTTTTAATACAACTGAGCAATCAAGGGTTAAGGGCCTTGCTCAAGGGTCCAACAGTGGTGATAGTGGGGACTGAACTGCTGACCTTCGGATCAGTAACCCATCACTTTAACCACTAAGCCACCACTGCCCTATATATTACCCTATTATCATTATAAATCTCCAGTTCAGCTCTTTCTTGTGACACATTTCAGATCAGTTTGTGAGTAATTCAGACACAAGTAATGCATGTGAAGATGGATGCAGAGCTGTATGCAGGTTAAATTTCATGCAAATTAAGAACTATATTTTGCTAGCATTTCGTCAGCTCGACAAGAAACTATCGTCGATGGAAAGGTCAAGTCATGCTGTGACATGTGATAAACACAATATGCTAACCTATGCAGTGTAACACTCCGAAACCCGTATTGTTATTCCTAGCTCATACGAACCCAATGTCAAAGTACACTAGCTGAGTTTTCAGCCTTGTCATTTTCTAGGGGAATAAACCCTGGCACTGGGCCGCACAGAGTCCTCTCACACCTCACACTGCTCTCCATTTATCTCTCTGTCCTGTGCACATGGACGCTTTCGATGACTGATCTGAGGACACCGACTCGGTGCGCCAAAACAAACACCAGCAGCTCACCATCTGTGTGTCAGTGTGTGTGTATGCGCGAGACAATAATAAGCAGGTGGCAGAAATGACATGAAGCCATGCGAAGAGTAAACGAGCTAGTGGTAACTAATCACGCCAATCAGACTACGACACAGCTGTAGCAGGCAGGCACACACACACACACACACACGTTTTTCCTAAATAAAAATCTTCACTGCTTATTTTTTTATAGCAGTTAAAACCTGGCTAATCAACCCTGTCATATCGGTGTTGACGGTTACTCATTGTGGTATTGACTCTTACCTTGCTGTGTGGCATGTCTCTGAGGCTCTGCCAGTGATGTTGCCTCGTCTCTACATCTGCTTTACCCGAGGCTTCGGACACACACGAGACGTCTGCAGAAAAAAATAATAATGCTGACTTACATATTTTCACTGCTAACAGCTGGACTGATGTGGACATGCAGGACTAAATAACCAATGTTATCTGAATAATACTTCTTGTGAACCATTTTATCCCAAAAAGATGTTAACAATGCCAGAACGGAGCCAAGCACTTTAGGATAAAATGCTCGGGCGGTTCCAATCAGTGCTGCTGGAATTCGAGGTTCTAATTGTTCAGGAGTACAGCTGCAAATCACAGGTTTATATTAATGCACACATTCTAATTCATTATTGCTTCTATGATAACCTCTCATTCACAGGGATGTAAAAAGTGACACTGGTGATGGGACAACGTTTTTTTTGATGGCTTCATAACCCATTCGGGAAGAGGAAGTGACTTGTTTTTAACATTAAACGTAACAGATGGGTAAAGTCTACACCTAAACAAAAAAGTGTATCATTTATATAACACACTTATCAAGACTCATCACTTCACCCTGTGACTGATTCCTTTATTATAACAATGCCCACTTTTGGTGTTAACAAAATAAAGACGCACAGTGAAATGTTAGCATTCGTAAGGTATGAACGCAATTATGCGACTGACCTCATCAAGTATGTATTTTTATACATACAGGTTTCTGTTCCAAATCAAAAAATTTTGGGAGGAGAGTATTTGTGTAAATGATGTGATTTACTAAGGCAAGCACCAGTCAGTTTATTGTGAATTACGTCATTATTCAACCCCCAAAAAAAGCACTTAACCTGTTTTGCGGTTGACATGAATGCCATCGTTGTTCCTCAAAGGAAACAGAGACAGAGAGAGAGAAAGAGAGCAAGAGAGGGTGAAGTATAAGGAAGAGAATTTTCTCCACTTGTGCTAATTTATTTGAAATACCAGAAGAAGATACTATTTGTGAAACCGCGCTATTCCTGTTATTTACTGCCAATTAGACCTTTATTAAATAATATTGGCACATTATACCTGTTTACAGCTCTTCTCTAATTAGCGCTGCATGTGTAGATCTTAATAACTTTTTTAAAGTGCACCCTCATGCTAATTTGCACCGCTTAGTAAATGTGCCTCAGAGTCTTTCATTCCAAAACTATGAAAACAACTGCTACTATTCACACCAGATCTTTTCCTGAGTTGAATCACGAGAATCATGCAAGAACGTGATGATCATAAAAGAACAAGAACAACATATGCACATAAACCTCCACTGCATTTGTAAAAACAAGCTTCGGAAAAGTAATGTACATCACGGAGTAGTGTAAAGGCCAGAATATAAATAATATACAAACTAACAGCAAAAAGGAAGGATGTAGAGCACATGAAGGTAGGATTCAAAATGAGTGTTTGTGACCTAATCATCCTCCACTTCATTATCATCTCTACTAAGGAAAAAGCGCCCCTACAGGCCCAACCACGCAACCACAGCCTCTGCATCTCAACCCATGATAAGGAGATGCTCTTGAGGTGGTGTTGATTACAGAATGAGAGTGAAGATAAAAACATGAGAATCAGCCGAAGTTGCGTTAAGACCAAAAGGTCTAACATGCAAAAAAATCTGTTTACAATCAGTTAATCAAAAGCTCAGAAATCTGGGCCCTGTTTAATCAGTCCCTCCTATTTTGCGTGCTTATTTGTGATTTTTTTTTTGTGGTCTAAAATAGCTTTTTTTTGTAGCCAATTTTTTTAAAAATTTTTGTGCAGGGGTCTTCTATGATTGGTGAATCTCACAGTATAATACAATGATTGGCCAAATTTGTGGAAAAGTTGAGCTGACTCATTAAAATTGCAAAGTCACTGGTTAACCTATCCTGAATTAATTCTTTAATATGGGGAAAAAAGGTTCATTAGACACCCAATAAAGGAAGCTATTTCATTATAATTATGCCAAATTATAAAAAACATGCAGTCTTAGCCAGATTTTTCAGATTAATCAATGCACTTGTCACCATTATCCATTTGCGTCTGGTGGAGGTACCTTGCACTTTATGAGTGACCCTATAGTACGTAAATTTTACAGCTCGGCATCAAATCAGATTCATTTTAAAAAATTAACTGACTAAACAATATTTTCAAACTGTCCTTTTCACAGTTGAATTTTCTTTGACATAAATATTCATACAACTAATAAATACAATAATACACCTAAATCTACATTAAAAGGAAATGTTTAAGTTCATATAATTGTCAAAATAAAAGCTGCTGTTGATACCTAAAAAGATGTCACACAATATCTAAATGGCATTTCCATTCTTACGGGGACATTTGCTCTCCACGATTACATAACACACACACACACACACACACACACACACACACACACACACTCCTACCTTTACCTTTATTTCCATGTAGTGCAGAACAAATAAAACGTGCTGAGTTTCAAAAAAGGTTTGATAACTGCATTAAGGAAGAACTTTTGCCCCTGTGAAATGAGTAAAGGAATTAAACACCTCCTTTCACCTCTCACTCTACAGTACACATCAGCTAAAAGTTATCATGCATACATAAAAAAATAACGCAGTAGATCCTTTGAGCTCCAAACTTGTGCAGCACTTTATCTTAAACCTCCTGCTGCAGTACGAGTCAGAAACGTTCCTCTTTCTCCTGTTTCTCATCGCGTCATCAGATCGCTGATAAAGCATCACTTTAAAACGCCTCCTCACAAGTATCTGTGGTCGTGTGTGTGATGCCAAGTGTCAAACTTCACCCAAGAAGACTTTCACACTCTATACACAGAATATTATCACTGTTTTAGGAAGGTACATAATAAACCTAAATAATAATGAGAAGAAGAATTATCATTATTAATATTATTCTTAAAAAAAAAAACATTTAGTCAGCTATAAAACGTCTTTTGATAGTTAGGTAGTGCTGATTAACTCGTAAGTCTAACAGCAGCTCTGCCAGTAGTGTAATCATTTATTAACAGCAACAGATCGTTTACAGGGTGGAATCACTGAAATGGTGAAGTTTCCAAAAGCGGTGTTTATGTAACATGTACAGAGGGAGTCCTCCAGTGTTCAATATGAAGCTGTAACTTTACTGCAAGTTTTCCAACAGCTTAATGAGAGAGAAGTGTAAGCATTGCAGTTTTGATGTTGCATGATGATACGTTATTTTGTTTTTAAAAAAGTGAGAAAAAGAAAGTGAGGAAGGGGAGAGAGGGTGTGTGAGAGAGAGAGAGTAAAGAAAGTTTTGTGTGTGTGTGTGTGTATATATATATATATATATATATATATATATATATATATGGGGTTAAGCAGTTCTGCCACTGAATTATTTGCTGTGCTCCACTGAACACATACCTACAGCGCATCACGGTGCCCCATCTCACTATGTCCCATCTGCATGCTCTTGTGCGGCCCAACATGCACTGGTTCCCGTCAGAAGAAGCAGAATGTAAACCGTAAGGGTTTTGGAGAGGAAGTGTGGTGAGGTGTGACAGCGTCACAACCAAACTTTAAAATATAAAACGCAAGCGAGCAGAAAGAGGAGCTGCAGCTGCTCAGTCAACGATGCCCCTGGCTAGCTACTGTAAGTGATTACGCATCTGATTTTAATACAGAATGTTAAAAATACACCGCTGCATGAAAAACAGGAAATGGGCAGGAAGCACTGCTCAATGAATTACATAATAATTGACACAAGAGCTGCGGACACAGAGCTCTGCCATGGTAAGAAAGACTCCAAGGGTGTCGGCACTAGTGGCAGGTGTGGGATTGTGATCCACTGAGACACTACAAAACATGCACATGAGCACTTTGTCTTTGTAAAGTCGACAAACAAAGATCACCATCATGCATGTGGACATGCATTTGGTGGTGTTCGGTGTGCGTGTGTCTGTGCAGGCATATACCTGTAGCAGATTTGGCTCTATGATAGTGGTACATGGTGTCCCTCACTGGCTGCTGGCTGGTGCAGATGTGCGTGAGAGGTGTGTATGTAAGAGCACTGGGCTCTCGTCTGACAGTCAGGTGTAGCGTGTTCTCACTGAATAGGGACTGAATGAGAGTCAGATCAAGTGACGAGACCTGACATCCATTAAGCACCAGGATCTCATCACCCGGCCTCAGACCTGATCAGCATGGGGAAAAAAGAGAGGTGTAAAAACTAAACTCATTTAGACTACAAACTATTTAATTAACTCATAACTATAACATGGTATAATTAATATATAATACATATAAACTAAAATATAAACTATACCAGCTAATATAAATCATAATAAAATTTATTAACAAATGATGTCTTAATCAAGGATAAATAACAAGATGGAAAAAAAAAAACATTTATTTTAAAGAAGTAGAACTTTTCCTCTGATATTTTGGTCACTTGGTGGTATCAATGTTAAAAAACAGGATTCCAGAACGTTTGTAGAATTTTTTAAAAAAGGGTTCTGGAACTCTTGTAATGTTCAGGCTCAGGGAAACTAATAATGAATAAAAAAGTTCCTGTAATGAACGACAGCAGTGGGGGACACCTCTGAAAAATAAACAGCTTCAGTGCAGAGTGCATGTGATAAACTGGAGACGCAGATGTTATGAGCACACAAACATCGTTACCTTTATTGAAGGCGATTCCATCTGAGAGAACTTCGGTGACGGTAATACGACTGTGGCTCAGACCATCTACAAGTCCTGTAACAGCAAACCCTGAGGGACAGCATAGATAGAGACAAGAAACTGATCTGAGAACTCACATCACACTTACACTTGTTCAGTGTGTGTGTGTGTGTGTGTGTGTGTGTGTGTGTGTGTGTGTGTGTGTGTGTGTGTGTGTGTGTGTGTAAGAATGTGCGCCTCTTACCAAAATCCCCTGTGGGTTTGGTCATGTGGAGAGTGTACACACTAAGGGCAACAACCTCTAACTCATCATACAACTGAGAGAGAGAGAGAGAGAGAGAGAGAGAGAGAGAGAGAGAGAGAGACACTCAGCACTGCTCATTTAGCTTGAAAAATGACACTTAAACAATGCAACCCTCAGCATTAAGGCTCCTCTCACACTTTTTTTCCTCTTACTCTCTCACTCACACACACCCACACAAAATGCTAACGAAAATTGTGTGGAAATGCAGATGTTTTTAGAAAGCACTTTCGTCTGCATGTGAGAAAAACAAACATGTAAGACGAAACAGAACACTCCAGTAAAGAGGGGTAACATCTTCATTTCCAATTACACCACTCCACATTACTGAGGGGACTACATCGAAATGAATATCAAAGCTAGTCATGTTCTGGTACCAAGTCCTGAAGGAGCTCATGTGGTGCAGGAGTCCAGACCTCCATCCCATCATTGACACATTTGCGCAGACGCAGGCGGTGTCCACTGGGGTCCAAGTTCCGCACCTTTGACAGGAAAAAAAAAACTCCTCATCATGGTGCCATTTACATGTCGTTGTTTTCCAAATAAAAGCAACAACTCATACGTTTTAAAGAAAATGGAAATAAATAGTCTGTATTGTCTCAAAACAGGCTGTAACCAATCAGAGATTGTATGCAAAGTACTAAAGGAAGACAGTGTTGGATGATGATGATTATGATAATAACAATAACTATTAACATTAGGAAAATACACTAGTTAGATAGGTTTTACGGTTTATTTTGATGCTTAAAACTACAATAAAATCAAAAATGCAGAAATAAGTTCTAATAGAGGAACTTGTCTTTAATCACTAATCATCACGATAGTCCTTTAATCTATGTGAAGAGAGTGCCATTCTCGCACCTTACAGGCCGTGTTCAGGACCTCTGCGACCGTGTGCTGTCCACTCAGAGCTACCGTAATCCCCTGACAGCCCGGCATGTAAACCCGCACCGACTTCTCCATCACGCCTTGGTCCCACTGACCGCCATCAGGTGGAGCTAGTGAGTAAGCATCAGCCAGAGCATCCAGTGTCTGAATGAGAGCAGAAATTCCATGTTTCATCAGAGGAAATGGAATCCTGGGCACAGACTCAAAGCGACCATTAATTCACGCAGCTCATTATTCTGACAGTAATGAGTGTGTCGCTGGTAAACAATGACTTCAACCTTGGCACTGATCTCAGGAACTGTGATAAAAATATGAAATCTTTCTAATCCACTGACACAGTTTAATAAAAGTTTAATAAAATATGGCATGTTTTCACAACTGAGGCTGAGATTTCTGAAAAAGATTTACATTAAAGATGCAGCATGTCATTGTTAAGGGCTAAGACCTGTAATCATCAAATAACTCTTCAAAAAGCCTGTGGCTCTGGATATTTTCTTCACAAATTAATACTTAATAATAATAATAATAATAATAATTATTATTATTATTATTATTATTGCTACGCCTTTACTGGCACATTACTTTTTCATTTATATAATATGAATTATTGGATATTTGTTCTATTTTCACACAACTTTATTTTCATATTTATGTCAATATTCTATATTTTGTCATTTTTGCTCTATTTTGTTTCTTTGGTTTTTATGTGTAAAATAAATATACATGCATCTTATCAACATAAAAGTGCTATATGAACAAACGTTTATATAAATCACCTCAGTTCCACCCCTTTCCCTTAAAACCAGGTGGTGTTTGCAGGGCAGCAGATGCCTCAGTGTCTACATAAACATGGTAAAAATGACACAGAGCCCCTTTAAATAAAGAGTACAGGCTTTTAAACAGAAAGTGACTCATGACTACAGAAAATAAAAAGGAAAATACAGAACACAATGTGACTCTTTTAGTGTGTCTGCAGGTTAAAATGAAACTCTGTGATGCCTTCAGTTAAAGTATATGCACACACAAACGCACTTATGTGCACATCATGCCCACCCACCCATGCGCGCGCTCACACACACATACACCCACACACACTCCCCTAGGTTCCAGTGCTGAACAAAAAATACTTTCATTCTGAACTCTAAGAAACAGTGTTAAATGCGCCAAGAAAAAGGGACACAACATCCTGTACAGTGTGTGTCACCAGGCAGGATGGAAACTGCCGGTGTGCGTAATATGTAAGGAATAAAACAGGTATGTGTTATGCTGTTACAGGAAAACACAGCAAAATAAATCACTGATGTGGTGACATGATAGTGGACCAGTCGCCATTTATAAAGGAAAACGGTGGAGATTTGTGATTGAGAATGACCCTGAAGACTAGAACGTGTCCCGAATGCACAGGGGCAAGACCAGGTTTTTGACTTGTAACAGTTTCACTTCAAGTTATTCAAACTTGAATTGTTTGAGAAAAAGTCTTGCATGACTAGTTCATTTACTAATCTGTTACAGAATAAAACAAACTTTAAGTGAAGTACTTTGAAGGAGAAAAGTGTGAGAAATAAAACATGCTGTTGTCTAATTCTGTAGTTGTGGAATGTTTAATTCACTTTGATCATTCATCCACGCACTGATATGCAGCACGAAAAAAATTAACAGCACCTGAAGAAAATAAAAAAGCTGCCATTTTAAAATGCCATATAAAAACTGCTTTTTAACCTCGTTTAGTCAGTTAAAAAGTATTGTTTATCCTTAAACAGTGAACCAATCAGCTTGCACCATTCTCGTGTTATATATAATATACAGCTTGGGACACTGCCAAAAAGTGGAGCTCTCGATAAATATCTCTTAGATTCAGATAGATTGATCATCCTTTAAGGGATAGAACAGCCTGTAATTGTGCATACGTATGGTGAGGTGTGGTGTTAAATTAAAGAGAGGGAGTGATGCTAGCATGATGTTTAAAGCAGAGAGAGATAAAGTATGGTAGAGAAGTTCTGGCCGTATTAAATGTGTCAATTTAAGCCCTGGATGAATTAGATTTTTTCTTTACTTTGTGCAAGTCTGAGCAGGGATGCATCAGTCTTTATTTTTTGGGTTTCACTTTCATTATTTATAATAAATCTGTTCATTTTTTAGGACAGTTCATGGATGGTTGCCTTTGTCACGTAAATCAGTGATACCTAACAGCCAATCAGCATCATTGTTGGGTTTCCTGTGGTGGGCATGCGCGGACACTGGACAGGATACAGGACAACTGTGCAATCCATTTTCCGTGACTATGGTGTTCCGCTCGGGAGCTCTGCTACTAGAGTACTTATCCTTCTTCTACCACAATTACAGAAACTAGTCCTTTTTTATAATCTGTTTACAGTTACAACCACTTTTCTGTAAAATAAGTTACTTCGTGTTCTCCCGTACATTGCAGCAGGAAGGAGCTAAGCAGTAAAGAGTGAGGAGAATTTATTTATATGGTGTATTTCCTACTCCACATTCTGATATTTGCATCTAATGAACAACTTGCCAGTTAAAAACACTGCAGCGTGTAAGCGGACGTGAAGCAGGTGTTAATTTACATATGAAGCGAGGAAGTAAGATATGAGCACAAGGGGTCACTGGAGACATGTGGAGACACAACATACTACACGCTTTCCTATCGGGTGGGAACGGGGATATAACGGGATGAGAATATACATGCCGCCTTGTCCAGTGTATCTGGGTATATTTTTATCCAAAGGTTTGCTTTGCAAACTTGCACTAAACACACCTCTTTTCATTCTGACAACCATTAAACACACCTCTTTTCATGCTAACATCCAAAACATGCAGATAACAGGTGAAAGCGAACTTAATGTACCTCTCTGCTGCACAGGGGAACAAAGCCCAACTGTTCTCCTACAGCACTGTCAAATACCTGAAACACACACACATCAATACACACTGTAACTGTCTCACTCTCAGAGAGAGAGAGAGAGAGAGAGAGAGAGAGAGAGAGAGAGTTTTGAAGTGAGGATGAAATAAAATAATTACTGTTATTACTACTGAGAGACTGTGCGCACACACACACACACACACACACACACACAAATAAACGTACAAATTCATGCATGTTATCACTCTGAGGCCACTGATGACTTTGGGGTAAAGATCATATAACTAATTAAATAAATGTGCTGAAATCTTTACTTCACACTTTGCTTTCTAAAAGACTAGATGATTTTTATAGCAGTTTACAGAGTTTGATTTGTGTCCACCCATGTTATTAAGACAGCCTTTGTCTTTACTGTCATGAGAAACGAATTACCAGTATTAAGGATCACAGAGTGAGTGAGAGAGAGAGAGAGAGAGAGAGAGAGAGAGGTGGACAATGATAGAGAGAGGTGGACAGAGAGAAAGAGAGTCAGACAGAGCGAGAAAGCAGACAGACAGACACTGACACCTTGACATGATGGCTAAGTCATAAAATCCACTTTAATATTGGCTCCCTGGTGCAGATTTCTTACACAAACCATCTGTCTGTCTGTGCAGAGCTGGGCTCACTGAGCTGCAATTTACCCCACACGCCTTTTAATAATTTATAATCTCTCTCACCATCACCCCCACCTCTTTCTCTCAGCATTTAACACAGCGCGGCAGTGGTGTCCTGTTGCACTGCACACGTCAGGGAGGGACTAGGACATTCTCCAAAAACAAGCACTACATTAAAGCCATGCGGTGACCAGGCAGTGACAGTGTGGGTGTGTGTGTGTGATACACCAAGCGCAAAACCACATCAGCACTATTCTGAAGTGCACAGAGCCAGCAGTTTTTCTTCTCACCTCACAAACATCAGTCTGAGAGCAGTAGCTTACGGAAACACACTCCTTGTCAAAGAAATGAAATAAAAGACAAAGAGATGCTTTTTATCCAACTATAGATACATTTATATATTTATACAGCTTCAAAGTGGCCATACAATAAAGTATTACATTTCTAAAGACCTGACAGAATCACGACTGACTTAGCAGACTGTGTGATGTCTTGAAATAAGGTCTGTCTCAACACAATAATTAACAAAGATGACAGGATTTAAAATGCCGGGATTTCCCCTGCATCAAGGAGACAGAGTGGAGCTTCAGCACAAAAATGCCCTTCAAACTCAGCCCAAACACTTTAAGTAATTTATTTGTGTGTTTGTTTTAGTTATTTAACACTCTGGTACTTTGTGTTTGGGCTGATTTCTGATTTTAGAAGTGGATTTCTGCATTCTGATTGGCCGGGAGATTATCAACTCCCTGTAACATCACACGTGAAGCGGTTGTTAAAGAGTTGCACGTGTTACCTGTGAGGCACAGGGTCTCTTCTCTCTGCTGCGTTTAGTTAAACTGTCCAGGCCTTTGAGTGAGGAGAAAGCTCCGCCTCTCTTACTTTGGCTTCTCTGAGACAGGGACAGAGAACGTTTCCTCAGCGTGGCCTTGTCCCTGGAGCAGATCTAAGACACACAGAGAGACAGTAACACACTCAGTGTACACACTAAGAGCCACAACCTCTAACTCATCATACAACTGAGTGTGTGAGAGAGAGAGAGAGAGAGAGAGAGAGAGAGAGAGAGAGAGAGAGAGAGAGAGAGAGAGAGAGAGAGAG
>JAQMYF010000022.1:17740365-17757257 GCA_030014195.1 Neosilurus mollespiculum
TACAATTTTCATAGTCATGAAGAGAAAGGAAACTCATTGAATGAGAAGGTGTGTCCAAACTTTTGGTCTGTACTGTACATATAGGTACATATTTGTGTACATTATATATGTATATTTGTACATATAGGTATGTCTATATATGTGTATGTTAGTATATGCACATATATAGCTTAGTGTAGTTACCTTAGTTGTCTTTTGAATACTTTTTATAATTGCTGCTAAACAGAGAGCTGCTAAGCTGATTTGTTCATGCAACAGTTGACAGTATAGATCTCTATCTGTATATTTATGTAACTGTTCGCATAAGCACAATAATCAACTGTCAATTACCAGATGCATGTACACCCACAAAACTCCACAAAAGGTAAATTTCACAGAGTTAAATGACTACTCAATAGCCAAAAAGTATAAAGTAACCCTAGAAAGTTGAGGTTTACATTAAGTCTTCTCATGCATAAATTTCCACACCTATTTGTTTTTTTGTGTAAACTCTCATACTAATGATCTACACATATATTTGATTGTAGCATGCTAAATAAACTGTGAAAACCACTGTTAGTAGACACTCAAACATTTTAATTCCTCTTAAGGCTTAACTAGTTTTGCTGATCTGCTCTACAGTATTATTAAATTAGCTACAACTATTAAAGCCTTATCAGTTATTATACACTGGGCAGCACACAGGACCAGAGTGTTTAATTGCCAAAAGCTAAAATCAATTCAAACTGAAGGAAGTGAAGCTGTTGTTCAGACTCCGCCCTCTCCCTTGATGCTAATGATACGGTCAATAAACACATTGCAATCCCAAGTGAACATCAGGAATGGTAATCCTCACAGCATGTCCTATTGAGATGAAGACTGCTTTCATAAGAACTTAAGAGCTGAATAAACCCACCTGGCCTAACTCAGCTAATATCACACACACACACACACACACACACACACACACAAACTACAGGATAAACTGCTGTTATAATGCAGATGCAGCAAACACGGCAAGATGGATTATGATACTGAGGCATGTTTCAACACACTGAAAACACAATCGATGCTTATTATGTTTATATTCTATAAAAGATACACTGTATATATTTCTATAAACATGCACAAATATGAAGCAAACATCTCATTAAAATATATTCACATAAATAAGATTTATAAATATTACAAAATAGCAAAATTATATAATATAAATGTAAGAAATATAAGAATATATAAGCATGCATACATATTACACACACATTTTCCCTGAGACAACTGAAGAGCTGTCAGCTGTCTGTTTCTCAAACTAGAGTCTCTGATGTACTTATCATCTTGCTCAGTTGTGCACTGGGGCCTCAGACTTCTCTTTCTATCCTGGTAAGTGCCAGTTTGCACTGTTCTGTAAAGGTAGTAGTACACATCATTGTATGAAATGATATTATGAAATGATTCATTCATTCATTCATGAAATCTTCAGTTTTTTGGAAGTTTCTGGTATGGAATGGCCTACATTTCTCAGAACAAATATAGACTGATGAACTTCTGAAGAAAGTTCTCTATAATTAAACCCATATATGCTGATTCTCCATACATTTAACTAACCTAAAGAAGGGCAAGTTTATTGATTCTTTAACCAGCACACCAGTTTTCATCTGTGCTGACATAATTGCAAAGGGTTTTCAAAAGGGTTACACCTCTGAGGATATTCCCGTAAAAATCCAGCTTTTCCATAATATTTATGCACAGCATTAACAGTGTCTACACTGTCTTTTTGATCAATTATCTTTTGTTATCGAACAATGTGCTTACAAAAGCAAGGAAATTTATAGGTGACCCCAATCTTCTAAATAGCAGTGTATATAAATCATATAGAATAAAAAATACACATAAGTACATAAAAATACAAAGTAGCAAAAAAAAAACAAACAAAAAAAAAAAAAAAACAGCGAGAGGACAGAATGGGAAAAAAAACTATTTTGCAGTAAAAATGCAGCTGCATGTATTTTTCTCCCTCAACAGCAAACTCACATGGAATTGCTTTCCAATAATATGCTAATTTAATAAATATGCAAACAAGACATGCCAGTAATTTCTCCCTTTGCCATCGCTAACAACTAGAATGCTAGCAAACTGAATAAGCAAGGTCAAATGGGCCTCAGGTTGCCATGACAACCATGGGGTTTTCATATCCGAGTCTCAGCAGGTGAATCAGTCAGAATATAATGTCACCATAACAACAACCACCACCAGCACCATTTGACTCTTCAGGTGATCCATGTTTTTGGGTATGCACTGCTAAGTTGCATATTGGAGGTGATTGGTTCAAATCTTTTGACTGACATCACAATCAGTTTTACAGAGATGTAATGAGCGTACATGTTTGAAAATATGAAAAGGGGAATGTAGCACTGAGCCAAACAGCAGGAGTTAACCACTTAAAACCCCCCTTAAACATCACCACACTATTTCACCGTGTTAGTCTGGAGACCGTCTGCTTGGCCCATCTGTACTGGAGTGTGTGCCTGTGTGTGTGTGTGTGTTTGAGTGTATGTGTGCGTGTGGAGTTTAAACAAAGTTATCTCATGCTAAATTGAATAAGACAGACTCGACCTGTCGCGTTACAGCTCCACAGCAATCTGTCAGCGCTGGAGGAGCTGCTGTGGGTTCACGAGATGGATTACAGATCAGACGCTTCATCCGTCACACAAAAGTGATCGGTGAGGAACAACTGAGGTCAAAGTGACCCGGTCAAGGGGGTGCAGTCTCTCACAGACACACACACACACACACACACACACACACAAGTAAATGGAAAATAGATGGATACAAAAATATCATACCACGATACTAGAAGACGATACAGAGTGTACCAGTAATAATTAGTCCGGTTCTAAAATTATGGATTGGTTTTGGGTCAGATTTCAGATTGAAACCTGGTTTTTCAGTTTCGGTAGCACAAACGGGTATGTAAACAACTGCACAAAGCAAG
Organism: Neosilurus mollespiculum; assembly: GCA_030014195.1. NCBI lineage: Eukaryota > Metazoa > Chordata > Actinopteri > Siluriformes > Plotosidae > Neosilurus > Neosilurus mollespiculum. Next base: position 17,743,337 of record JAQMYF010000022.1, read on the forward strand.
GTGTAAAAGAAATAAGAGGAGAAAATAATATTACATTTCCAACAGCTTGGAGTTTAATCACTGTTAGTAGTGACTGGGTTACTCTCAACAGATAACACAGACAGCCATCTTAAGTTGTAATTAATAAACATTAACATGGGTCTAGCCGTGCTCTCTACCAAAAGCAAGCAGGCTAGATCCCTATCTGGTGACAGTAACGCAGTCTGTACTAACAGTGATTAACATGAGTGCCAGTTCAACTGGAACACCGTGTAATCTTTTTTTTTTTTTTTTTTTTGCAGATCCGGTGTCTGTTTTATAAGCACAACTGAAACCAGACCAAAATTTTGGTAACTGACCCATCTCTAGTAATAATATATCTCAATAGTTAAGTATAATGATAAATAGTAAAATCTAAATTAATTAATTAATTAACGCAGTGAAAACAATACAACAGTAAACCGAACAGTCAGTTGCTCGTTACAGTGAAGATCATCAGCAAAATACTGTTATATCATCACTGTACCCAACTCCGTTTCACACACCCACGATGTTTCTTGCTAACTGATTCATATGCGCATCCTCAGGAATGAGTTATTGTGAAAGGGCACCATGGTGTGGATATGTGGACAAACTGTGCTATAAATAGCATCAACTTCATTTTGTCGTCCCCTTGGCACCCCTCGGAACGCTTTTGCTTTTTTTTCGAACTGATTTGGTTGCCCACTCGAACCATTCATCATACACATCAAACAAAATCCTTTACTAGAAGCATCGCTCATATAAAGTGCTTTTATTTCAGATTCAGTCATTATATAAACACCACAGGAGTGGAAATTTCATAATAATCAAGCTTGCAATTGGTACGATAATTCGCTTTGGCCTTTCTAAGAAAAGAGGGTGTGGCCAGACAGGCAAGTAATGCAATTCGTGTACATGTTATTTTACATTTACTTTTATGGCATTTGGGTGACGTGTTATCCACAGCTACTGACATTTTTATCTCAAGTATACAACTGAGCAGTTGAGGGTTAGAGGCCTTGCTCAAGAGTCAAACAGTGGCAGCTTGGGGGTATTGGGGCTGGAACCTTCTGACAGTAACCTAGAGTCTTATCCTCAGCGCCACCACTTTTATGTTATTACATTATTATTTATGATTACAATTATTACCACGGTAACCCTTTACAGTGAACAGCAACGGAGATAACAGCAAACAAAATTCTAAGTACGAGATAATATTATAAAGATGAAAATTAAGTTTTCCGACAGGCATTCAAATCATCGTCATTAAATCATCCTGAGCTGAGAATTAAAACCGAATTACTTAAAAACTGAATTGAGCTGACTCACCAACTCTACTGACTTTTTTCCAGGTTTAAAAGCTTTGCTGATCCATCACAGGAGATAAAACTACAATAACCACACCCCACTTCACAGCTTCACATCTCAACAGCCAGCACAATGAAACATTGAATGCTGGGAACAAAAGTGACTTTTAGAGTTTCAAACGTCTTTGAACGTAATCAGAATGTCCAGATGAAGAAACAATGTGATGAGTCAGCTGCGATTCTATAAGTGTGTTGAAGTCTTTAATCATCGTGTAGAACATGAAATGTGTGTGGGTGGTGTAATGGAGCTATTCTGAGTGAAGTAAAATCGCTATTTTAATCCTGACCTCAATTAGAGTGGTTTCTGGCAGTGGCTCAGCTGATTAAAGCTCAGTTAGGACACCGAATACAATGTTTAAGAAAAATAATCAATTTCAAGGTGGTGTGGCAGCGAGGTTACTTTTACTTTTATGACTTTAGGGTTGATTATTTTCTATAACAGAAGATACTCAAGCAATTTACAGTTACAAATTATATCTCTGTATTTAAAGTAAGACACACTTTATTGTTTGTGTTTAATATAAACATTATTTTTGGTCATCCTTACAGCATAATTTGTGTGTATGTAATAGGTTTAATAGTGTACAGACACTTATTTTAACATAAATGAGCATAAAAATCACAAAACCGGTAATTTTATTCCGTGGATTACTAGCGGTGTGCTGAACTGTAGGGGGTCAGCAATGACACTGTCGTTTTTCCGAGAAGTGACGTCAATGTGTTAGGCGGGGTTGACGTCTCTTGTGGAGACAGTGAATTTTACATTCTAGTGACTCTGAGGATGAGAACGCTGCCAGAGGTGAGCGTGACAGTAAATCCAAAATGGCTTATGCAGCTAACGCTTTGCCAATTCGGCTTTCCTGTCGTCAGTTGGTTTAGGAACAAAAAATAATGTTTTCCACGATTTCTGCGCTTGGTGTTCGTTTGATCTCAGCACTGGCCGATAATGTGTTATGCTACACGGGTCAGTGACATAGCCCAGTAAATCCAACGCATTTACATCACTACCAGGCTGGAACAGCCAATCAGAAAGGCAACATGTCTCTGAGCATACCTAGAGTCATAACACTTGCGAACATTTGAAAACGGACAAGGACTGACGTTGCCAGAAGGGACTGCTGATGTTATACGTGATTGTTTTAAATAGCTAATAACATTAATTCACCACAGGTACCCTTTAAATTTGGTGCACCTAACTGTCCCTGTCCTCACAAATCTTGGACACCAGGAGTTGCCTCATGACTCTATAGCACCACCATTTGTCTCTGAGAATTTTTTGTATATAGTTTCACTTACATCAAATGTCGTTGGTATTTGGGGCTCCCCAAAACAAACAAGTTTATAACAAACACTGTTCTGGCAACGCCCAACAGGAAGGTTATTTTGGATTTTGTGTGAATTTTGTGATATGGCACATGCACAAACAGCATAAACAGTGTCTACATTTGTGTTTACATTTACACTGCACAGGTTAAAAGGTCATCCAAACAAATGGTAATTTATTTATTTTAGTACCACTTCTTTGTAGCAGTTTTACTACTGACGTTTGTCTGCACCTGTTTCCAGAGATCTGACACTAACACAACAAAATTAGGAAGACAAAAAATAATTTACATATCTATAACATATCTGATGCCTTGTAAACCCTTTAAAAACAAATGTGACCACAATCATGCGTGTAATGTCAATCAGTCAGTTTTCTTCCGCTTGATCCGTGGTCGGGTTGCGGATATGCAATATGCTCAGAGAAAAGCACTTTAGCTCCTGTACGTGATGATGTCAACAACAGTTCTGACAAGCTCTAAAATGTCTGAGAGAGTTCTGAAATGTCTGTCCATGTCTGAGAGAGCTGTGTATATATAGGGGAACATGATCACTAACTCCCGGACATGAGACCACATTTAGAGCTAACGGTGGAACCTGCCAGAGAGCCGACGGGGCGAAACAGGAGGAAAAACGCTGACATGGCAGTTCTCCTCGTGAAAAAGGTTAGGGAACGCTCTGAACACACACGCACACACAAACTTACACACCACAGCATATTTATACAGGAGTGAAGGCTTCATACAGACACAAACACACACACACACACACACACAGCTGAGTGTACCATGGGAACTCCTGCTAGACTCAGCTTGCACTTTCATGCATATGCTGAAAGTTCTTTATAGATGCTTTCACGCCTGCCTTGTTTTTCTCTCTCTCTCTCTTTCTCTCTGACACACACACACACACACACGTGTAAGAGAAGGCACCAAAACCACTAATAGCACCAAGGCAGATTTAACAAGATTCCTGATATTTAACACAAATAGACCAGATCCCTGTTTTTTTCCTTTTATGTATGCTGATGATCATCATTCCGGATGTGTGTATGCACATTACGAGGTGAACGAGGTCACAGGCTAAACACATTTAGCATACGTGGCTGACTTTACTCAGATATCCAACAGATGGTCAAAGTCCCGCCTCCTCAGCTAACTTACCGCAAACATCTCATGGGGGAGCGGGAAGAAAAACATCCCAAACATCACGCTTAGTGACGTGCTTTAAAACTCCTAGAATGAGTTTAACAGGTGCGAGAAAATAATGACCAAGTGTGAACCTCAGTTTTGCAGATAAGTTTGTTTTTAAAAAAACGAGGTGTGAAAATCATTCACACAGAAACATCAATCAGCATGACAGACTGCAAATAAGCATCCATGTAAAACAAAAGGAAAAGATGCGGTATCGAGTTCACAATATCTACAACTGACCTAACGCTTACTGAAGTTCAGGATAAACACCGGATCCTCAATCAGATCATCATTAAACAACATTAAACTTTCAAGGAAAAAACCTTAAAAAAGAAAACCTTCACCCCAGGGTCGGACGATACAATCATATGATGTACATATTGTGATAAATTATGTCACAATATGCTTTTCTGTGATATCAGCATTGTTTTAGCAACATTTTTACTTTACAAAAATCATCATAGAAACCTAAGATTTGATGAAGATTTAGCATTTCATCTTTAAAATTCATTAATTAATTTTCTAAGCCACTTAACCCTAATTAGGGTCGCGGGAAGGCTGGAGCGCATCCCAGCTGACTCTGGGTGAAGGCGAGGTACACCCTGAACAGCTTGCCAAACCAGTGCAGGGCAACACACATACAGCCATTCATACTCACTCTCACACCTAGTGGTAATTTGGAAGCGCAAATACTGTGAATGTTTTTGGACTGTGGGAGGAAACTGGAGTACCCGGAGGAAACCCAGCAAGCATGAGGAGAACGTGCAAACTCTACACAGAAACACCCTGAGCCCGGTAATCGAACCTGGGACCATCTTAAAACTTGTTACATTTAAAAAAACAAAAACAAAAAAAACAAAAAAAAGTAAAAATGTAAAAAATAAACAAACAAACAAACAAATAAATAAACAATTCTGTCTGTGTTAAGCTTGTGGACAAAAAAATATCTTTTAAAAAATAGAAATAGAATTTTTTTTTTTTTTTTTTTTTTTAACATGATGCATTTTGTTTCACAGCAATGACAGGAAAATAATGATATATAATAGTTTTATCATCCCATTCCATACTGAATCCACCCCTTCCATATCGATAAACTCAAACCATTTAATTTCTCAGGAATATTTTAGGGTGAAACAAACCATGATCATTGATAAAACGCAAGTGCAAGGCACGCCCCCAAAAGCAGGAATATACCTTTGTGGAGGCCATTTAACTGGACGAAAGTAAAACTAGTTATTGTAAAGAATTTTTTGGAAAAATTGGACGTGATGAAGGTTAGAATTCAAAACCAGAAAATATTCCAAATGGTTTTTTTTTTCTGAGACAGAAATTTGTGAAAGTAAAGAAGCTGTATGAAAGAAAGCTGTGAGTTCATGAAGGACATGGGGACAAATGGATGTACAGCTGGGCAAATACTGAAGTGCTGTGAGGAGAGGGATGTCCTGGATTTTTTTCCTTTCTGGGAACCTCCAGGGAGACATGACTGGGGACTAAAAACAGCACTGAGGGCAGGAAGCTGAAATTCAAGTCAAACGGCTGGAGGTTAATAATAGAGTGAAAGTGAGGAGACGTGCTGGAACAGGTTACACGTCGTTTCCACCGTGAGCAGCGGATTACAGAGTGTACAGGAACTCATGATGCTCACTGCATAGAGCAAGTCTTCACACACACACACACACACACACACACACACACACACACACACGCACACACACACACACACTTCACCCAGCCATGATGTTCTCACACAGTACTATGTGACCTTGAAAGCAGTGAGCGTCGGTGATGCAGCAGGAGTTCGGTCTGGCTGGTGTGTAAGAGATCTGCCCCTTGGGAGGGTCTCGGCGTTCAATATTCAAGATTCAGGGCTCACATGCCACACTGAGAGAGGGAGACGAGTCTGAGGTGGCTTTTCAACAATGATAATAAAGAAAACCATTTTAACAATGCAGTCTTGAACTGCAAGACTGTATCCAAAAGAGGTTTAATAACCATTATAAAGTGTCTTTCTGATGCGTATTACACTATGAGAGCATACTTCAAACATAAACCAGAGAGCACGTTTAAGGTTCAGGAAAGACCAGAAAAATCACAGTAACTGTGGGGACAAGTGTCATGACTACACGTAACGCTGATGTAAGGAAGGATGAGCTCAGTTTCACATCACTGGTCATTCAGAGGTCATATAATTAGTTAAATAAGGTCTTCCTGTGTGCAAATCTAACACACACAAACACCCATTCTAAAAGGCCCCAGAGTGTGCAACAGCACTAATCAGGAGGCAACATCAAGGAAGTGACACCATGAAAACCAAGCATCTCTCCATGGCATTGGCACGATGACACTGATTAATTTTCTATAACCACAGCTCTAACAATAGTGCAGCTACCAATCCTGGGTTTATATTAACATATAGTAGTGTGCAGTGAAGATTATACAAAGCCACTTTTGTCTACAAGGGCTCCTAATAAAAAGAAGTAAAAAATGACTTCTCTATAATTTTCTGGTGAAAATGTATTGAACAATGCTATTGTAGGCAATGAGAATCAAAAGAACAACAAGTATACTGAGGTAAAAGCATGGCTAATAAACAAAAACACTGAAGTGAAGAAATTAAAAGATACAGTACAAAATGAAGATAAATCAGAAACTATACTAATTAAGTATTGCGTGTAACATTGGATCATACTGATGAGAATAAGTAAACAAAAAACAATATATAGTAATAACAAAAATAGTCTCTTTTTTAAGAAAAAAAGTCAATATTTAGTGCAGCCACCCTTTACTTTGATTACAGCATTTAACCTTTCAGGTATAGTGTTCACATATTTTTTTACTCGCTAAACTATTCCATACATTGGTATTTTCAGTGTTTTTGTTTATTAGCCATACTTTTACCTCAATATACTCATCGGACTGATTTTTGGTAGTCATTAACTACAATAGAATTGTTTAGTACATTTTCACCAAAAAATTATAGAAGTAATTTTTTTACTTCTTTTTATTAGAAGCCCTTTTAGACAAAAGTGGTGGTGTATAAACTTCACTGCACACTACTCTACATTTGTTTCTACAGTAAAAGTTCATTCATCAAGACTCTGCAAAATAATTCCGCAGTATTCATTTTACACGGAAGTGATTAACATTATAGATTCTACGATGTACTGCTACTGTTTTTATTTCATCACTTCATCCTGAAATAAGTCTAACTTGCAGTCGGAACGCTAATCCTGTTTCACGGCTATTCCTGATTTGTCAACTGGAGACTTTCCAACGATCCAGCGACGGTGGTGACGATGCTCCAGAGAGGAGGCAGTTTCCACTGCACTGTATTTACCGTGAGAGGCGTTAACGCGACTACCAGCAAAACGTTTCCTTCAGCGGTTCTTCATGTGGCCTGGTCTAGAGTGTGCACTCGCTGTTATAGGGTCAGCGGTCATGGGTCAGCACTATCCCAGCATGCCTCACACACTATAGGCCTGTTGTTGGGCCACCATGATGAGGCGTTCACATGGGAGTGGAATTTTTCCTAAACACGTTTCACAATCAGCTCATTATTTCAAACAATCCCAGTTTTTATTTGAGATATTACCGCGCACTTCTCCTCTCTTCCCACCGCATCTGTGTCCCATTCAATCACATTTATTTCGGTTTAATATGACTATTTTTATCTAACTCTAATTCCTTTCTCAGATGAATAGAGTACATTTATGTACAAAATACAGATCATCTCATAGAGAGACTCGAAACAAAAAAAAATAATAAAAACTTTACATTTTTGACTACTCTGATTCATCGGAAGAAAGGAAGGAAGAAAGTGTGAAAGTCAAGATTGAAAAAAGAGAACAGAGTGAGAGATTAAATGAGGAAAAAAAACACATGGGAGAGCAGGAGGAACAGACAAGTGTTCACATACAGTATGTGAAAGAACTGATTCAAGGAATAGACTCCCTTGTGAACGATGCATCACTACTGTTGACTCGTCCAATCCCGAGACATTAATAACGAGTAACTCCCAGATATTTGATGCTACTCTCAGCTCCTGCTCTCATTCCATTCTGTTCTTCCCGGTGTGATCCTAATCCCTGCAGCAAACAGGAAAGCTCCCCAGCGTGCATGCTCTGACTTTAGTCATTTATCTCCAAGCATCTAATTATCACGCTGAAGTTATTTTTAGCACATTGGGGATCTATGATGTGGAACATTGGGAGACTTCTGCTGGTTTAATTAGCACTCTATGTTTTAACGAGCTCTGCTGGATCTCGGACGCGAGCAGCGTCTGTGCTGGACCACGTGTGAATCCCTCAGTCACTCAGAAACAGAGCAGAGCTTCTTCACTGCACCATTAGCGTGGTTCAGGATCTCAGTCCCAGCTGTGTGAACACTTCTGATTAAAGCAAGTGAGGGAGTGTGTGCGTGTTGGGTGGAGGTGGACTTAACCCCATCAATCACAGCTTCGATTAGTGATCAGTTCAGACGATCGAACATCCAAGAATCTTGCGTTTCATCGGTGCATCCTCCTTAACCCTTCCCAAAAGCTACAACCAAGACAAACCAACCTCCTCACATCCAGAGTTCCACTAATCTTTATTTAATCTGCATTAATGACAGGAATACGTTTAAGCTACTCAGAGCACTTTGCTAGTAAGTTAGCTGATGCTAGTTAGGAATGGTAATAAGGGGCGTTATTATGGGTACGGTGCGTTTCTCACATGAGATATCTATAAGAAAAAGAATAAATCTGTTTATCCCAGACTGAGTGAGAGCAGAGTATAGTCATGAACAGTGTGGTTGTTGTGTGATGTTCAGACATGTTCTGATTACACCACAAAGCTGAATAATCAACACCAGGTCTTGAACAGACTCGTACAAATAAAACATAATTCTGTATGAAGTACATGCCACGACTCTGGCCACGACTGAACAGATGACAATAATGATGTAGCGCATACAATGAAAAAAATGATTCCCTCCCCTTTAAACACAATAATGCTCAGTTACTTTGAGCGCAAAGACAATCAGACGACGGAACACTTCTCTTTATCTCTCGCTGATGTTTAATCTTCATTTTCTTTACAGGTCACGTGACTCGAGGCAGAGACGTGATGCTAGAGGACACAATTAGATTTCAATCTTAGCATTAATCTTTTCAAGGCTTTCAATTTGTCGCCGTTTTAGAGGTGACGACCCGAACACAAATGAACCGCACGCTTCCATCTGCTCGCTGTGGTCCCATCTCACTCGCTCTCTCTTTCATGGTCAATTAGCAGGTGGAAGGGAGAGTAGAGACTCTTTCTGAGCAACACTTTCAATCTTAATTTACTACAAAAGGGTCAAACCACTATTCAAAAACATGACATGTTTATATAAACTCATTATTGTTACTATGGCAATGCCTCCTCATACCGCAGGTGATATTCTGATAATCAACACTTTAAAAGCTTTAACATTTATGGAAGCAGTCTCCAGTGTCAGTGCTTTGAAACAGTTATAACTGCTCTAAAGGTTTTCAAAAAATCTTGTGGACATACGCCAACTGCACTAGAATTCCCATTTCTAGCTAATATGACAACATTTGGAAGGTTTTTAAACTTATAGGCATCTGAGAGAACAGACACCAGTATGGGAACAAATATCACTGCTGTAATGTAAATAAAAACAGGTAAGGGCTACTCATGGAACTCCTCTTTAATTATTATTAACACGGCACTGTGTGACATTTAAAAATAACCTATGTTATCTATCATATAATACATAACTCCCTTTCGCTGTGTTGTCGATCTCTGGTGAACGACATTCCCTGACCTCCAGTAAGGCTCTTGCAGCCATGAGCGTGGTTTTCCTGCCGGATATGTGACAGATTGCCTGCTAGATGTGCGGTATGGAATTCTGGGTGTTCGGGAAGAGGAAAGTCTCCACACCGCTTATTTGTTCGTCTGCTTGGTGCTGGATCGTTGAGCCTTTCATACCAGCCTACACTCACCTGCTTTATATAGCCACACACACACACACACACACACACACACACACACACACGACTGTCTACATGCAACACTTCACCCACACAAATATAAAATTACCCTAGAAAAGAGCGAGCAAGCAAGAGAGAGAGAGAGAGAGAGACAGACAGACAAAAAGTGAAAGACAATCAGACAGAGAGAAAAAGTGAGAAAGACAGAGAAAGCGAGAGACAGACAGAGAGCAAAAGAAAGAAAAAGAAAGAGAGAGCAACAGAGATAGAGAGGGACTAAGTGAGAGATAGAGAAAGTGAGAACCAAGAGAGAGAAGACAGACAGACAGAGACAAAGTGAGCAAAAAAGAGAGATGGAACGCAAGAGATAGAAAGCGAGAGAGACACAAAAAGTGACAATAAGCGAAAGAGAGAGAGAGAGAGAGAGAGAGAGAGAGAGAGAGAGAGAGAGAGAGAGAGAGAGACGGGGTGAGGGAAAGAGACACACTGAAAACAATAGAGAGACAGAGAGACAGTAAGAGAGAGACAGAAAGCAAGACAATAGAAAGCGAGAGAGACACAAAAAGAGACAATAAGCAAGAGAGAGCGAGAGAGACAGGGTGAGGGAAAGAGAGACAAACTGAAAACAATAGAGACAGTAAAAGAGAGAAAGAGAGAAAGATAAATGTTGGAGTCAATAAAATCAAGACAGATTTGAAGATTAAGAGAAAAATAAAAAGAAGATTTGAGAGATAAATTAAAAACAGCGAGTCAGTAATTCTGTTATGCTTTAAGGGGAAATTTACTTATTTCCCCTGACATGGTTTAGACTCGGTGCTCCCTTAGGGAAGAGAATCCCTTCAATACAGAGAAAAGAGATAATTCACCGTGACGTAAATCCAGTTAACATAAAACATCATCAACCACCCAAGAGGGTATTCTCCATCATCTGAAACTAATTCTAACAGAAATAAAAATAAGAACCAAATACAAAGAGCTGTGTTTATTTACATTATAAACACTCAGAAGGAAATACATGAACTCTACAGTCAAACATTATCCAAGAAAACATGTTATAACTGCATTATAACAGCTACAAACACACTCCTTCAGTCTCGATAATTTCTATACAAGTTATTAAGAAACAAAAAAACGCACACCATCACATCACAGAGGAATAACACAGAAACATAACCTCAGCATTACAGCAGAAATCAAAGCTTTAACACTGGAGACTCCTTCCAAACATGTTCCATAAACAGATTAGTCCTTACAGAAGACTCCACAGCCTCAACAGTTACTCACATTCATTTAGTATTGTTTATGTAGCACGCCTGCCGTACACGTCCCTGTGAATGAGCTGTTGCTATAGAAATCACAAAGTATTCATTACATTCTGCATTCATATGGAACTTTCATTTTAAGCTGAAAAAGAATTAATTCAGCCACAGCTTCTGACCAATCCGAATCCAGAATCCAGCAGCGCTGTGATGGAAGAGATTTGGGATATAAATAGAGCAGCATGTGTAGTTTATCTTCGCCGAAGGAAGAGCAGTCGTCAGGACTCCAATGTTCATGTGCAGGAATAGCACTGTAATGGCACTTGTGGTTCAGAAAACCTTTAACACAGCGTCAAGAAAAGAACAGAGAAGGACAGAAAAAAGTTTGACCCTTCAGTTCGAGGCCATATACTCGATTCAAAATTTCTCTAAACTTCTAATTCTGAATGTGTTAAACTGGCTGGTCTACGAGCGGCAAGCAGGAACGACACTGCCGCGGTAAATAAGCATTTAAACACTAGTTCCTGTAGAAACACCTTTTCTACGAGACATAAAACAATAACAAATAGCCTGTGTGTCACTTCAATTATTGCAAGTGAGCAGGGTTTTGTTCCCATGACGGATGTCTCAGAGCCTAATGGCATGTCTGGGCTTCATTCCTGCAGCCGCCTTGTGTTTGTTCTGTCTGCTATGCTGCTATACACTTCCAGGGGTCTTTGTGTTATGACTGTGTTGTTGCTGAACCTGACACCGCACCCTGCTATTAAAGAACCTCTCAAACATCACACGGCACTGTTTAAACACCACGACAACGCCGGAGAGATAGGAGGAGGAGGAGGAAGATGAGGGGGAGGGGAAGGATTACCCCTGCTTGGTGGAAATGATATTTAACACCACTCACATTTCTATACTCCACTGACCTTGAAATATTAAAGGCAACATGCATACAAAGCCTCACAGCATGTTCAGCACTAATTAAAAAAAAATGCATTATGTCTTTAAAATTTTATGACTTAAAAACACAGCAGACTGGTCTATAGGCCTTGTTCAGTAGACTTAAAACAATACAGACCACAAACTCTGCATATATTTATTATAAAACATCAACAATTAAGGGCATTTAAAAAAAAAAGCACACAAATGCTCCAACTACAATTCATCAAAAACGTCAAAAAGTACAAAGGCCTGTTTCTACCAGGAAGGAAAAAATTACAGAATATATTTTATTTAATTTATATTTGTGGCAGAAATACATAGAGGTTTTATTGAAAATTATCTCAGAATTCTCCAACACAAATCAGAAATCCAAGCAAAAAGAATTATTAAAAGTAAAACCTAAGAAAGGTCACAATGGGTCTGTTTGGGATAAGTAAGAATTTTAAAAATCCATCAACATTGTCAGAAAATACAATAAAAATTCACATGTAAATCAGAATTGAGATGAAGTTGGACTTTTGGGATAATATGCCAAAATGATGAGATCAGTCCGGATTCTAAACTGAAAGTCAAACTTGAAATAACATCCGGATTCTGAAGGAAAAATAATAATAATAACATTTTAGGATTCTGGTTTTCATATTCAGATTTTTTAAATCACAAATTAAATATTCTGTTAGTGACAAAAACGTGCATGTTTTTTCTTTTCCATCCGGCAGAAATAGTTTTCTATTCACAAAACCACAAGCCCTCAGCATTAGGGGGAAAAGGTGCCCTTTAAACTCTCTTTAAAGTAAAGAAAGCAGCATTAACTAAATAAAAGCAATAACCTATCAGAAATAACCCTTAGAATTAAATATCTAAGGGATAAAGTGTGTAAAAAAATATTACAATAAATACTAAAAAGAAAAGGAAGAAAAAACTGGATCTGAATATTATAGTTTATTTGTTTTATTCATTGTTTTTTTAATTAAATCAACCTGAACGAATCAGTGAGTAAGAATCGACTCATTCACTGTACCGAATTTTTGAACCAAATCAGTACAAAAAGAGATATTTTTGATCATAACTTAACTTAAGAAATAAATAAATAAATAAAGGGGATGAGGGGGTTTTAAGAAGGGGGGGGGGGGCTTGTTGAAGACGCGCACACACGCACGCGCGTGCGCGTGCATGCCAGGCGCGCGCGCGCACCAACCCTTACAGTGGTAACAAAGCACAGCACAAACTCGAAACAAATTACACTGTCCGTTAAAAACGACTCACACCTGTCAATACCACTTCATTCAACTTAATTCGTTCACACCCTGGTACTGAGTTTTCAAACTCTGACCCATGAAACAAAGCAGAATTACAGAAATAAGCGCCTGGAAGGTCTAAACACAGACATGTTGTGTTTATTTAATAACATTCTGACCACAAAAAAACAAACTTCAGCACAAAGTGCAAAACATTTCAATTTCAGTTCGGTTTTTATCCCAACAGCTTCCCTGGAGGAAAAACTCAACTTTACTCACCAATTTCTATCTCAGCTCCTGGTTCAACCTCTTTATTCTCCTGCTGTTTATCTGTAGAGAACATCAGCTTCACCTCAAACCTCCATCGCACGAGTTCAATATTTCCTTTAAAGCGCGTGAACTTTCTTTATTTCTCTCATAAGCGTTAAACACAGAGCACGAGCCCGAACACACTCACACCACCACGCGCTGAATGGCCCTAACTCCGCCCACACATGATCGACAGCGCCATCAGCCAATCAGTACGAGGCCATCTCAGCGCTCATGAGTGTATGAATAAACAAAAGCCAAGTAAAGGACAAGGCACTTGTGGCAGTGATATTAGTGTGATATCTATATATATATATATCTATAT
>JAQMYF010000022.1:17772324-17800150 GCA_030014195.1 Neosilurus mollespiculum
GCGATGGCCTGGCGAGCTGTCCAGGGTGTACTCTGCCCTCGCCCAGAGTCGGCTGAGATGGGCGCCAGCCTCCCTGTCACTCTAATTAGGACTTTAATTTAGTTTTAGTATGGAGTTTTCATACAGGGACTGTAATTGCCAGTGTTTGTGAGTCTGTTTGTTTGTTAGTTTGACTTTGAACAAAATCCTGACCACACCCATGCTTAGATTTTTACCAGACTTGGTGGGAACATTACCCTGCCTGAGTCTTCAAAGTTCATTTGATTTTAGGATGTCAAGGTCAAATGTGAAGGTCAGAGAAGGTCACAAAATTTTGGCGATAGAGCAATACTGAGAGATATGCTTTTAAAGTATTTTTTTGGTTTAGTTTTGTCATGTCCAAGTATTATAGAACATACCAGAAGACGATCACATGGGTAAATAAAACCAGTAACCATATAAGCCCTATTTGCTACATTATCCTTGCTGTGTGGTGGGGGTACCTTGCACTCTATAAGTGCCCCTGCAGTTTAATAATAGTTTGTTGTACAGTAATAGATCTCAATCTAGTATTTGTTTTTGATGAAGTGTGAAAGCCCATAAACATAAACAAACAGTACTTTCAAAATTTGTACCTTAGAGAAAAGTGCAAAATAGAGAAGACAATTATTTTCAACAACTAAAATGACACTGCTAAATTATCCCCAATGGAGTCATTAACACTTACTGAACTCGCAAACATACAAAACGTATTTAGCTGCCATGTTTTTCAAATACATCCCGAAGTATGTAAACTGTCTCCTAACATCCAGGCCTATTTATCTAGCTATTATCATGCTCCTAGGACTCGCCTGACATGCCAGCTAATATAAATTCCAGCTGAAGTGATGTAATTAAAGTAATAGAACACACCAAAGTCTATTTCCTAAATTATTACGAGGTGCAATGTGGGGATGAAAATGGGATTATGAAATTGTATTCTGGATCATTTTATCCCGACATATCAAGTCTAGCTGGCTTTCTTCGAAAGAATACCTTTAATGAACATGTGTGTAAATATGTATAGATAGACTGCACGCATTCCTCACTACAGGATCTGTGTGGGAGAAAGTGAGAGAGATGGGCAATGCTCAGAGATGGAACCTTAAAATGTAAACAGTGTCTGGAGACAGTGTCACTGCAAGACACCAGACAAAACCTGGACCACCCTTGCATTTCTCACACACAGAGCCAGTCAAAGCCAGGTGGTCCGAAGTCACAATTTCACATAGATCTGTCATGTTTAGCACAGCTCTGTGACTTGCTCTAGTGCTGCTCTCCATCATGATTCACACACACATCATTCCCAAACATCTCACAGAGATCCATCCAATTCTTGACAGAACTGAGCAGTTGGGACAAAGCCCTCATGGCTCTGCGCCAGGTTATGTTTCTCATTTTCACCACTGTTGTCTAGAGATAGCTCCCTGCCTCTATGTGTGTGCGTAAACGTGTGAAAAGAAGTAGGGGGAAGGCTGAAGAAACCCACTCATGTTCATCATGCATGAGCTGCTCCTGATCAATAAGATGAGCTGCGGAAAAGGACAAGAGAAGAATAACCTAAAGGTTTGATTCACACTGAGTCATAAATCCCAAATGCACAGAGAGAGAGAGAGAGAGAGAGAGAGAGAGAGAGAGAGAGAGAAAATCATGCTGCCTCAGCACTCCCCTGATACACTCTCTTTCTCATTTTATTCCCCTCCTAGGAAACAGACAGAAGGTACTGAATAATGGCATCGTTCTTATATGAATCATGAGCCAATGGATAACTGATTCAAATGAATCAGGAAAGGGTTTTTGTCCTTTTTCAGGATGTTCTCTATATGAAACCTAGGTCTTTTTGTGATCCGACACTCTTTAAGCTCCTGATTCATCCTCAAAACCAAACTTTTTATTTTCATCAGAGGAAATGGCCAGTTTATAGCTAATGATTCATGAATTACTCGAGGGCAGAGCGGGCTGTATTGAATAGTGTGGTTTGGTCAAATGTGATTTCAATACCTGTATTTCGGCAAACTGGCAGTGAGAAATTTCACTTTTTTTATACAACTGTTCAATCGAACAGTTTTTTGCCCCATAGGATTCTAAAATGAGCAACAAAATATGTTTTCTCTATGTGCATACACATCACATATAGTGCCCTATAGGCTCTCCTACAACTGAGTAAACAAGAGCAATTGGTCTATATTCTTCACATGGGAGAAAATGAGATGCACTGCCCTGTAGATTTTTAGTACAACTGACAAAGATGTAGTGCCCTACAGGCTTCCCTAGATGTGGGGATCTTAAATATACAACTTCCCTAGTGCGGATAAAGGATAGATAGTGCCTTTCTTGCTTCCCAATCTGCGTGTATAATTAGTGTAGTGCCCTACAGGCTTCCTTTGATGTGGAAAAATGAAATATAGTACTCAATATGCTTTCCTAGGTGAGAGAATTAAATATAGTGCCCTACAGGGTTCTCTAGATGGAAGCAATTTATACATAGCGCCATAAGTCTTCCCTAGATGCAGGAAAATTTAATTTAGTACCCTGTAGGCTTTCTGAGATGGGACAAATAAATGTAGTTCCCCACAGGGTTTCCCAAGATGGAGGCAAATTAAATATACTGCCAGGGGAGATGGAACGTGTGTGCCCTATAGGTGTCTCTAAACATGAGAAAATGAAATATAGTATCGTATACTCTTCCCTGGATACAGGAAAGGGAAATAATTTAGTGCCCTATAGGGTCTCCCAGATGCAGGAAAAGAATATATAGTGCACCACAGGATTTTCTAGAAACCAAAATAAAATATAGTGCCCCACAGGCTTTCCTAGATGCAGGAAAATGTAAAGTTAGTGCCCTACAGGCTTCCCTAGATAAGGAAATATTAACTGTTAAATTAAATAAATGCTGTAAAACTAAATAAACTGTTCTACTGGTGTCAGTAGATGCACTAAAAGGAAATAGTGCCCTATTTGCTTCTCAAGATGTAGGGAGATTTGCTCTTTGACTGGATGCTTTGAATCTTGGGATAGAAATGTAAAATCATGGTAATCATTGTGAGTACATAAATAAATTGTTAACAATAAATTAAATAAACAATTGCAAGATTGATTGTATATCAGTATCATCCATCATATAATGGCCTAAGAGTGAAGCCCAGTCCTGAGCGTTTATCCCCTGGGGCCAGATGTCACTTCCTATCTCAGCTCTTGCAGAGGATCATGGATCATTTTCCTTTTTCACGCATCAGCGAGTGCCTCGAGAAGCCGAGTCTTGTCAGAGTTTCACACTTCTGTCTTTAATCTGGGGCTCGTCTGCTCAGGGTGGTGGGTTTGGATGAGGAAAGGAACTACAGATGTCCACTGTCATTAATAAACATGATGTTGAATAATTAAATCCGGTAAGTGGGGGAATATTGATGCAGCAAACTGGTTGAGCAGATTGGAGCAGCCACAGGGGAGGAGAGGACTGAAACGCTCCTAAATGTCATGGCTAACGTCAAATTCTTCTCCAAGATTCTTAACATGGAGCAAACTATTCAATTTTTGGGCTTTAAACCCAGATTATATTGACAGTCAGGTAGTGCAGGTATCCTCATGGAATTTCGAAGCAGGCACCTGTATTTTAATTTAATGTTCATGTTATTGTTTCTAATTGGTTCTAATTCATTGGGATTTATATTAATCCCTTTAAATGGATTAAAAACATGTCATGAGCACAAAGAAAGGTTGGTGAGGGAACGACAGTTTAAAGCAGCTATAATGTTAGTAAAATGTAATCAACTGTCAAACTGCTGTGATATAAGAAGAGTAAAACAGTCTGGATATGGAACGTTGGTGTCTGATGTATTGTGTTACATCATATTACTGAAGTTATCAGCAAAATTAAAAAGCCTTTCATAAAAATATAACTTTTAATAATCGTTTAAGCTGAACACACTTCTCAGCCTCCCACAAACAAGTATCTCTTTGTGGCTCTCTTTTCAACTTGTATGTGCCTGTGTGTGTGTGTGTGTGTGTGTCCAGTATGTCTGAAGCATGTTATAAACTTAATGAAGGTGTGTGAAAACTAACAGGAAATGAAGCCTCAGTGTTTCAGCAGTGTGTGCACCGAAACACTGAGGTGAGTCACACTGTAGAACCAGGTGTAAAGACCTGAGGGAGAGTTAACGTGAAGTATGATGAGCAGTTTGGTAAAAACAGATGGCTAAAGGAAAATATTTAATTACAAGCTCCTGTAGTTTGGAATTTAAGACCTGGCAATGTGTCTTTCAGCATGATGTTTGAACCAGAGTTGTAGCATGGATCAGTGATGTGTCGTTTGTGAACGAGTCGACTCTTTGAATCACCTCAGACAGTCAACTTGAATACTTTGCGCTGTAGGCAAATTAGGACTTTATTTAGATTTTATAATATACAGTATAAATAGTAATGTTACGTTTGGTGAAGTCAGACGTCATGTGATTTCAGGTGAAACGAGATAAGGTATATTTGAAAAAGGAATGTATTATAAATCTCACACTTGTGTGGTTGAAGAGCTGAGTCAAATAACCTGACTCAATAAAAGATTCACAAATATCATCACTACAAATATTTAAAAATGCTAAATGTGACATGGGTTGTTCCAAATTGACCCTATGTTTGAGTGATAAAGAGATAAAAGATAAAGAGATCTTTATTGTCAACTGCATGAACAATGCAAATCAGTTTAGCAGCTCTCTGTTTAGCAGCAATTATGGAAAAGTGCACAAAAGACATCTAAGGTAACTACACTAAGCTATATATGTGCATATACCTGCATACACATATAGACACACATATCCTGTATATGCAAACACATATACATCTATCCACATATTTACACATGTACAGACATACAATTATCCCCATATTCACACATTTAGGGACATATACAGAAGGGTGCATGATATGTCAAAGGTGCATGGTATACACAGGGTGAGAGGTAGAGCTTTTTAATCATAAGGTGCATGATGCTTAAATGTTATATGATGTTCGAGACCTGCTCTAAACATGAGAATTGCACTCAAACAAGAGTACTGTACTTAGAGTAATACTGCACTGTCAGTCAGTGTATGTAACGGTGGTGGTGGTGGGGTTGTACGTTTAACAGCTTGTGGGTAAAAGCTGTTCTTGAGGAACAAGGGTGTGTGTGTGTGTGTGTGTATGTGTGTCTGTATGTGTGTGCGTGCGCGTGTTGCCTTGCAATGGTCTGTCAAGCTGTTCACAGTGTACCCTGCCTTTGCTCAGTGTCAGCTGAGATGGGCACCAGCCTCTCCACCACCCTAGTAGAATTAAGCGGTTAGGAGAATGAGTGTGAGTAATAATTGCGACATGATGTTCAGAATTGCAATATGGTGCAAACTGGAGTTGGATGTTTTTGACTTCAATGCTGTACAGGCCTTTTCTTCTGTATATGTCACGATTTGTATATCGACTCTACCCCTTTTATTGGAACTGTGAAACTAGAAAATACTATTTTTAAAAACTGTATTTAATTAGATGTGTTCCTGCTGTGATCTGCCTGAGCTCTTTGTGAAATGCAGATTGCTTGTTAAACCTGCTGTGTCACATACTGAAGCCCCGTCCAGCTGACCCCTGACCCCCCATAGAGCAGCTTCCTGCCATCAAATCACCCTGGCCTGGAGCACATCTTTGGAGACAAAGAGACGGATGACTCAAAGCTAGGGCATCCAAATCAAACAGGAATAAATGAATAAATGATCATCTGACATCAGCAGCAGGTCAAGGAGACTAGACTGTAGCAGCATGAGTCACAGATTAAACAGTTAATCAAATTTAAATCAATTAAGGCTTTGAGGAATATTGGTAAGCTAATATTAGATCATTCTGCTTATGCTTTACTCCTTTTCTTTGGTGCCTGTCATGGCGAATATACGGGTCATTCTCATGAAAGTGTATAAATTCAAACTGCACCTTCCCAAGGAATAATATTCACATTAATGCTTGCAAAATATCTACAAATAAACACTATGGTACAGAGTATATTTCTGGAAAGTTTTGAAGCTACAGCTTTTTTGAATCATAAATTACAGCAATATTATTACAGGATTTTAAGAGAGTTGACAAAGTACATGGGGACATAACTCAATATGCTCAAAACGCCAAAATTTATTAATTTTCTGTCTTTGTACATATACAGCTTACATTGTCAACACATGAAGGTACGTTTATATCAGAACAAATCTGGGCAAATCCATTTTAATAACTGGAGAACTGATGTTAAAGTATATATTGGGGACACAGCACATTATTAATTCAGCATTTGTGCACATAACTACAGTTAAAATAAGCATTGCTTCTTTATTTTAACATACATTTGGGTGTGATTATACCATGTGATTTATACAAAATGAAAAAACTGCAATCTTTTAAAAAAATAACTGGGAATATAAAGAGTGGGACTTAAAATATGCATTTCTATGAGAATGACCCATACATGATACAACAACAGGACAGGATTAAAATAAAACTCCCAGTTCTACACTGTGTAGCTTAAATGCAAGTTTTTGCTACTGTTTGCCAAGACTGGTTTTATTCCTCCTTCTGCACAACTCCTGAACAGAAACCATGTAACTTCTTCCCTTTTAATAATGTAGAAATGTTGGGTGTGAACACACCAAAACCAAAGGTAGCAATAAAACACATGATCACACGGCCGGCTGAGGACTTTAAAGGGAGCTATATTTAAAATGGGAAAGCTGAAGCATGTAAGATCCTAGACTAAATCAGGTTACACTTTTCGTTACACAAAAAGTTTGTGTAACATGTATAACATTCTAAAATATTCCAACTGTTATTACCCATACAGAGTGTGTAATAAAGTGCTAAAATAAATCATTGGTATTGGTGAGAATGAAAAATCACTGGTGCAATAATCAGTGCCAAGACGTAGTGGTGGTTGGAGGGAGGCAGGGTGTCAATACTTTGTGCAGACCAACAGAACATCTGTAACTGAAGTGGACGGAATTGGGATTTGGGGCACAAAGAATCTACATAAAAGATTCCACATAACAAAACTCTGACCACAGTGAAGCACATTGGTGGGAGCCTCATGTTAAATGTTACCTTCAGGGCTGCATCTCTGGTTAAACCCCACTTTGTGCGGCCATTAAACTTTAAAATAAGTTCCCCTAGATGTTGTAATGCACTACAAAGACAGGGAAAGATTATATGTTCAACGTTTTGAATTGTCTTTATAACCATAACCTGACTGGTACTTTTGCAGGACGTAATATCCAGTGGGGTACGTACTTATGCAGAGCACCATGTTCTATACAATATCTATTATACCAGACAGAAAGGGGTAGAACAGGGAAGTATCCACACCTACATCTGTCTACACCAGACAGGCATCAGAATAGAGATGTGTCTGAAGCTGTGACAAGAGTGTGTCTGCCCTCTAGTGGACAAAGCCAGCATGTCAACTGAGGTCATCAGACCATGATGAGTAGAAAATGAATCTTTATAATCAACATGTGCATTAGGCATTTGTTTTATAATCAACTACTTTAAACTTCTCCAGTGGTTTCTTCAGCGCTATCTAAAGAAAGAGACGCGGCGGCGCTTTAGTCTGTCCAAATCTCTTCTTCCAAAACTTTCACGTTACTCTCATCCTCATAATCCACAACTTTATTTCGTAGATGGCTAACAAGCCAAGAAGCTAAGTCAAGTCTCAACTGCCCTATATAGCTGCAGTGCATTGTGGGATTTTGAGTCTACCACGTGTGCTGACATTTCCGCTACTTTTACACTGGATTCCTCGTTAAATTCACACCAAAAATAATACTAAATATACTACAAATATTTTGTTTCAGAGTGGAGTTGCCCTTTAATGTATCTGAGGAAAGCATGGACACTCTCAAAAGGACATTTTTACAAAGCACATGTACATCTATCATCTCGCCCTGACCATAAAGAGAGGGAACAGCTGCAGACGACCTCCAGTGTGAAAGCTCTTCGATACAGAAGCTTGTTCACTCTCAGACTCTTTCACAAATACCATTTACTTTTACTGTGCATCAAGTACAACTACAAATTTGTGCACAGGGATTATTTAAGACCAGTTTCACAATTACAGTCGATAGAGGTCACTTCCAAACATCATCATAAATCAGAACGGTTTGTAACGTGAACATATCCAAACAGGATGTTTCTCCTGAAGAAGCTCCGCATGCACACAGGCTCTGTTTCTCATGAACCATGAGATTAATTAAACCATTTAGCATGAGAGTGTTTTGATGATTCAGGTTGCCAGAAAGAAGCAGGCCGAGTATGTAAACGCTGCAGTGTCTGGACTGTATAAAGAATTACCACTACAACACCACACGCAGACTTTTAATAGCTCACCCTGTAAGAGTTTTATTAGCTCCCAAGTCAACTCAACACGTCTAACAAGCTACAAGTGTGTGTTTTCTCTCGCCAGGGTTTTCGTTCTGTAGATGTGGGGTCTGGAGAACAGCTTCGAGCAGGTTCCTGCTGAGCTGTGCGGATATTTTAGTTGCATGAACGTTGATTTTAGAAGAAGCTGAAATTCTAAAATTTCCAGTGCACATCTCAGGTTCCTCTAGTCTTGAACACTGGCAAATACATGACTAAAAGAAGCAGACAGCCGCACAGTTATGGCATTCCATTTGTCCGGCACCAGATGGCCAGATTTACAGACTGTGTGCAGTTCAACTCACGAGACAGGAAGTGTGCAAATGCCAAAGACCAGGAAGGTGGTCTAGTAGGCTCAATGCAGTGCCATCAAAATACCTGACAAAAAGGGACAGAGTTTTGAGACCTTTCTGACTTTCTTAGGAAAGTCAGTATGCAGTCAGTATCCCCTCAAACAAGTGCGGTGGACAGAATATATATTGTGGATATTTTTTGTAGCGAATCTACACACACACACACACACACTGCCACTCCCACAATGCAATCATCCCACAGTGAAACACGGTGGTGGGAGAATCTAGTTAAATATGACCTATAAGGCTTCAACTCTAGTTAACCACCACTTTATTCAGCCAATGAATTTTTTGGATAAGTTCTTTTAGGTGCCATAACCGTTCCCTTGGTTTGTATTGCATTAGATGGCCTTTCAAGAGATATTTAACAGCTTTTTTTGGCATTATTTTTATAAACATATCTTGGTTGATGATGTTTCTATCCTGGATTTTGTTTGCTACTTGTGGTTCTACCAGGAACAGGTGTATTTATAATGAAGATTAACTGACAACAACTTCACAAGTGAATCCATCAAAGTCAAAGAATGGCAAACCAGAAAATCTCCTACGATATTTATGTATGACCTTTCTGAATAATTTCGTCAATCGTATTTCTTTAAATAACAACCTAAATCTGTACAACTTCCTTTTTTCAGACAATTTATGTCTTTTTCCCCTGAATTTGATCCTGACCAAACCCACACCCACCAACTGGTATTTTCTTACCAAACATCATGTCTAGCAACCAGCAAAGAAGGTGAAAGCTAGAAACATGATTCCACTAAGACACGTGAGCGAGCCAAACACGTTTTTAAACCACTCAGGTGAAGGAAAAGCAAAATTCTCGATCTTCCGCATACATGAACTCACGCAATGACCCTCAAGGTCAGTTAGCATTTTGTGATTGACAAAGGAGAGAGTATGCCCCTCCCACCAACTCTTGTAGGTGGTGATCATGATTTAATCAACTCCGTTGATTCCCTATTAATCAATTTCATGGTTTTTGAATCTTTTTAGATGTGGGCTGAATGAAATGAGGCAGCCATATTTGGTAGGCAGACCTTGGGTTTGATATCTCGTGAAGAACATATTAAAGTATTAAATGTAGAAACTGTCTGTAGTTCAGACACTCCAGTTTTCTAGAGAAACCAATGTGGCTTTCAGAGCAGATCCTCCGTTGAGGCTGTTTGTTGCAGATTGACCATCTCAAGTGATGACTACTGTTCAAAGCGTGACCATTTTTAAAGGCTACTGGACAGATATGCACGTTTATCTTACTCTTCAAGCTCAAAACAGACATCTATTGGCGCCATGAAACCACAAGATGTAATTGTAAAAATCGCCACTCCATTTTTTCTCCTTTAATCACTAATTACCTGCACTCAGACAGTGAGACGTTTCACTTTCGTTTATGTCATCACTCTCATGCACAGATTTATTAATTAAAAGTGCTGGAATTTTCAGATTTTTGAATTTTACAGAGGAAGCTGACATCAGGCCTGGGGAGTAAGTGATTACCTGTAACAGTGTTATGTAATCTGGATACAAAAAAGCTAAGTGTATTCTGTTAGAGAAAAAAAAATTTAATCAGATTACCGGTACATGTTGTAAATACGGAGATTACAGTTAACAGATTACATATTAAAATAAATGAAACAGGATACACTACAAATAAAGGCGGAGTACAAACAACTACACGGACAGCAACAGCAAGGGAAAAAGTTATTGCCATCCGTGAGAGAGCACACAGACCCTTAAAGCAGCACCATGAACGTTACAAACGTCTCCAGCTGCTTGTCTCCAAATAGAAACGCATGAGTAAATGCTAACTAATAGCAAAGACTCTGTAAAATGTCTGTGTAACAATTGCCCTTTTCTTAATTACACATTATTGGCCAAAGTGTACAGTATCGCTTAATCGGCCATATTCTTCACATTAGCTGCTGCCGCTTTCGATGCATGGAAAATTCATCAGCTGTGACTCCACATCTGATTTAAATAAATATCTATCAGTAAGAAGATAATCCACTAACGCTAGCTAAAATACACTTGCTAACCTGTCTATTGCTAAAACAATGCCAATACTAAAGGGAAGAGTGGAGTTAGTTGAAACACATTTCACATAAAGGCCACTACTATAGGGGAGACAGGGGTTAGTTAGAACACACTTTATAAATTTGCCCCACCTGTAATGCTCATGCAGTTGCTGCGGGTGACTTTAATTGAAATTTCTTTTAGGTTATAGCTTTGACAAGGACAATCAAATATTTGTAAAAAAATATTTCAAAGAGTTCAATTATATTTTGTATCAGATGTTCCAACCTTCCCTGCACCGGGGGTAAATTTGTAACATGATGCAGGGTTAGTTGGACGGCTAACCAATGTATCTGATGAGGAGACCGGGCTGACTGCACAGTTAGCAATCTTGTGGGTTTTTATAGTGGCACCCTGGCCAGCTGCTGACCACTTGACACTTTGTCCAAAATTTGTGTTTCTTTGCCACAACATTTTCCTTTATTATTTCATTTGTATTTACCCCATTGACAAAAACTTTGGACTTTGTAAGATGATTAATAATGTTTCATTACCTTTACTGATAGTTTTAGAAATTTAAATTTTTAAGAACTATATTTTTGAATCGTTTCCTTGCACCTTAATGCCCAGTGCATAACTCCTAGATAAAATATTTTGGGAATGTAAGAGGTGATGCTAACTGTTTATGGAAAAAAAGTGATTATGCCAGTTAGCCAAAAGACTTAATCACTCAGTTTGTCTACATGTAATAGTGTAACATCTGATTTTATCTGGCTCAAACAGCCACAATAAAGGTGCCTTCATGTCCTGGTGACGTAGATTTGGTAGGTGTAATATCTTTGCTTAAGCATATACTTGGAAATTAGTCCACAATTAACATGATTTGTATTTGTATTCAAAATAAAGCAGTAATCTGCTAAACTGTTTTACCAGAATTTTACCTGCTCTGTGCTCTACATTATAACCATCGAATCTTGTTTTTACCACTTTAAACAGGAAAAACATCTTTTTTTGGGTGTTAACAGCAGGATTTGGTAGAAGGAGCTTTTGGCAAAATGGAGTCAACATAACTTTTATATTTTCATGTCTGTATTTGCATATCTGGAATATATAGAAGAAATCCAAAAGTAACTAACTTTAAATTACTTTAAAATGTAATCCTCCCGATGCTGGCTGGAACTGAATGAGAAATTTGCAGCTTTTTGGATACAGTTCTCATTTATCTATAAAATAAAAAACTGACCTTTTATCAACCCTGATGTTCTCCAAAGAACTGACGAGCAAATTTTTACAAGAGTGGAATTTCATAAAACGTAGATGAGCAGAATCCGGATATCATCTAAGTAAATTGAGGTATTGAGACATGCACTAACCCAAGGGCCATCAATGGGTCGTGTGCCCCTACAAATTATTATAATAATTAATTTTGTTTTTTATTCAATTTCGGCTGAACTACATTCAGCCTGGTTGAGTCATGATATGCCAGGCGTGTGCAAGTACAAAAAGATGAAAGCAGTGGATTTCAATTTCAGCACCAAATGATAAAAGCTGGCCTGAATTTGAAGGGAGGAGTGTATAGCAATTCTACTTTATTATTCCGCAGCTGTACAGAGTCCACTTCAATAGAAAATTAATAAGTGGGGGAAAAAAAATTCAAAGAACTTCAAGCATGAAGCTACTGTACACCGGGCTTTCTTTTTTATTTACTCTTACACCTGCAATGCATTTGTAGGTTCTGGCTCGATGTCAATTAGATGAAGTCCATTTCATCTTGAAATCAACAACAGAAATTAGGATGGATGGAACTTAAACTGGAACATCGATTAAGCAAAAGTGTTTAGCTTTTTCTGGATGAGTCCATCTTTCCTGGGTGTAAACGGAAGTTGTGTCACTTAAAGACAAACTTACAGTATTAAAAGGCTGAAGCTTGTTAGTTGCAGATGAAATATGACTTTGGAATGATGCACAGCTCAGTGGTATGTGTGTGTGTGTGTGTGTGTGAGAGAGAGAGAGAGAGAGAGAGAGAGAGAGAGAGAGAGAGAGAGAGAGAGAGAGAGAGACTCCAGACAACTTTGAGGTTTATGAAGACCTGAAGGTTTTTGACTGAAGTCTCCGGATAGTCTTATAACAAAATAAACAGAGCTACAGTAAGAAGGTATCTGGTGATGTCAGGATGCTTATGTGCACATGTAGCCATTACGTTAACTGTGTGTGTGTGTGTGTGTGAGCAGTAGTTAGCAGCTGGCAGCGACATGACATTCATTAGGACAACTTGATTAGATAGGCATCCCACTACGAGGGAACGTGTCCCATTTAAACCGCTACCCGATTTATCATGTTCACATGATTAACTGTCACAGAAAATACAGTCCTAAAGCATTTTAACCAACAAAGCATGTTTATTTGCAACTAAACAGAGTGCTCTCAACATCCATTCGCCTCACGTGATCGTTTTCTCGGGCTGAGTTGATGTATTCACTGTAGTGTGTGAAGAAAAAGCAGACATTTAAGATGGGAATAGTATATCATATTTTTAATCTTTTGTACTCTTTTCAAAAGCAACTAAAACGGCATGACTCTTCTCACTGTATTGGCTGTATGTACTATTATCATTTGCTTAAAACACAACAAGCATTTGGACACCACAAAGGCATTCATTTCATTTGAAACTCTGCAGCCGCTGGTTGGAAAAAACAAAAACACAGAACAGGCCTTGACTGCTTTTTTTCCCTCCCCCCCCCCGCACTCAAGCATTCTGCATTTGATCCTTTAGGGGGGGGAAGCCAGCGTCCTTTAAACTCTTCCATAGGAAGGTCACAGAAACCCCGCCCTTCCCAAATTACAATTAAGCTACACAACATTTGGGCATTTTGGCAAGCAAAGTCCAAGGAGTTTAAAAACCTGGCTTTAAAACAGTGGGGTTGCATAAAAAAAATAAAAAATAAAATAAAACATGAAGTAACGAAAATTAAAATAAAACATTAAAATATCACCTACCAGAGAGTTCCTCTATAAAGAGCCATCTATGATGTTCAGAACTGGCATGAAAGGAAAAATGTTGTTTTTTTTGGGGGGGGCAACAGAACTGAGCAGGTCCTGTGGAAGCCGTTTGAAATAAGTACAGAGATGACAACTATACAAAATCTTTTTACCTACTGAGTGACGATTATGTTTCCTCAGTGTCCGTTTTCACTAGCTCAGGCTCAGTCCCAGTCTCGGCTTCTTCTTTCGGCGCGGTCTGTCTGCCGCCTGGAGCCACTAGCGATGAAACAGATGCTTCAAGGGCTTGTGTTTTGGTTAGGGGCTCGGCTGTGGGAGCGGATGAGGGGGGGTGGCATGGCTCGGCTGTGGGTTCTTGGTCAGTTTTGGATTTAGAGTCCAGGTCGTGAACACTGTCACTAAAGGCGTCTTTCTTCTCTGGACTGCCTGTGCTCTGTTTTTCAGTCGGTGGCTGCAGGGACGGCTTAATATCCAGCTGTGACTCAACAGGTCTCCCAGTGGGCTGTGGTTCGTGCTGCAGGATAGGTTTAGGATGTGACTCAGGCTGAGATGGAGGCAGGTTTAGCAGGGGAGTGGGAAGAGGCAGCAGTGGTTGAGAAGGCCTGGGCAGAGGGAGGAGAGGTTGAGGTTGTGGATGGGGATTAAGAGGTGCCCAGCCGACACGTTCCCTGTCTCTTTCCTTATCATTATCGTGTTCTCTGTCTCGCTCCCGATTCCGATCTCGACCTCTCTCTCGGTGCCGGTTGTCATTCATGTCCCTGCGGAAATCCCTGTCATCCCGGTCCTTTTGCCTCTCCCAAGGCCGACGCCGATCATCAAAGTCCTGGTGCATGTTTGCATTGAAAGGGCCACCTCCACCACTGCCGCCTCCTCCTCCCCCTCCACGATTCCAGCCTGGCCCTACTCCACCCATGGCTCCTCCACCTCGTATTTCAAAACGATTCTGAAAATTTGGATTCCCCCGGTCATCCTGAAAGCTTTTCGGCGGTCCTGTAGACATTCCTCTCATATCTCGCTCATCCAAGTCCCCACGCGGTGCGCCCCACCGCGTTTCGGCTCTGAAAGGGCCAGGCACGTTCTCCCGTCTCCCTGGTCCCTCTCGGCCCTCCATGTGCATGCTTCCTCTGGGAGGTCTGTCTAGCAGTGGAGCTCTAACAGGCGTGGGTTCTGTCCTCATCTCAGGGGGAGGAGTTCTCAGCAGACCAGTGCTTGGTTTTTCCGCAGGGGGGAAGCGATAATCCTGGTCACACTCTTGTTGTTGGCCTCCGCTGTCTGAAGCATTTGATGCATTATTAATATTATTATGATTACTGGCTTTGTCCATGTTGTCTGGTGCGGGAGCAGTAGGAATTTGGGGCCTTGGAAAGTGACCTTCTGCTCGATTAAACGGCTCCATCTGAGGGAACGGGGTTCTGGCACGGGCCTGAAGTGAGGCATCCAGGAGGCTGTTGGCTTGCTGCGCCAGACCTTGCTGCATGAGCATGGGGAAACGAGCCCCAGGTCCCTGAAGGAGGTTCGGCCGCAAATCGATAGGCAACAGCCCAGGCATCCTCTGACCGGGAAGGGGGTGAGGGAGAGACGCAGAAGGATGCATGCCCAGTAAACCCATCCCACTGCGCAGAGCATTCTGCATTCCTGTTAATCAAAAAGAAAACTTACTAAGTCAGGGTTAAAAAAAAAAAAAAAAAAAAATCACCTGAGATCAAGATCTACTCAACGACCTTAAACAGCCAGCGAGTATTTTTTCCATCGCAATACAGAAATCAACCCGTATCACGTACCCTGTAGTGTTATTTCATTAGGCACGTCTACACCCTCTGCAGATGCACTCGTCTTGTCAGTGTTGGCTTGCTGTGCTTGGGCTCCTACCGGGTTGAACACCGCTCCAGGCATTCCCGAGGGCATGAAGCTGGCTGGAATAGTGCTGGTTGGAGGGAGCATCGCTCCAAACGTCGAGTCCTTGTTGCTGTCTTGCGGAGGTTGTACCAGAGCTGTAAAGAAACAGATTGGTCCAGATTAAAAACCGAGCTTTAACAAGAACCCTGTTGAAATTTCACAAGGATGAACCTACGTGTTTGAGCCGAGGCCAGACCCGGTCCGACAGCAGATGGAGCAACACCGGAAGCCGTCATGAAACCTGCAGAGAAACCCGGTGATGAATAATACCCCGTTAACACAATAACAATGATGCACATTAGGCATTGTGTACGAACTATAAGTATATGATGATCATGTGCTTTGAGCGTGATCTAGTCCTAAGTTGAACATACTGGAAATAGTTAACAAGTACATTGGATGCACAATAACTGTATTTCAGGGGCAACCGTTTCTAACCTCCGTGACTACCCACATTCTCTGAGAATGCAGTGAAATGCAGCCAAACCCACAAACAAATAAGAATGAGTGAATGGGGTATTAGGCACAGAAATTAAACTCAATCATCAATCATAGGGTATAGAAACCAGTCATATACCTGGAGGAGGCTGCGTAGCATTGAATCCAGCCCTGAGGAAGGGGGGAGGGGGTCCGAATCCTGGTGGGGGCATCGTCATGGTAACTGGAAAAGTGGGCGGGACCAGGCCAACAGGAGGGACAGTTTGTGCCACAGGTATCTTAGAAAGAGAAAAAGTATGTTGTGGTGTATAAACAGCCCTGTTATGTTCAGGAGATATTTTTCAAAAAGATGGAGTACCTGCACGGGCATCATGGTGACCGGCTGTGTGAAGCTTTCGTTCTGTGATGTGCTCGGCACACTGCTCTCAGCAGACACTGGTCGGGGCTGATCCGGGGCTTCCTTAGGTGCTTCGGAGATGCTCTTCTGAGCTTCCCATTCTGCCAACAGAGACAAAGCAGAGTCTCAGAGTCTCACATTACATACAACATACACCACTGCGTTTCCGATTACAGTGAACGCAATTTCTCACCGCTGTTCACCGTTTCCTGGTCAATTATCCCTCCTTCTGCAAAGCTGTCTAGGTCGTCCAGTTTGACCTTCTCCCAGGGAATGTAGGTGACGCCAAGATCGACATCCCAAAACTGTTTGTACTCCTGTTTCACACCCTTATTAAGTGCCCAGGCAATCTACACACACACACACACACACACAAACTAAACTCAACATATTCTGACCAATTTTGAGAATAAAAGAGTGCTATAAAGACTGCGGTCATGTGACCAGCAGCTGATTGCACACCTTTATAACCTTGGATCCGATTTTAAAGGAGCCAGTGCTTAATTTCTGTCGTGCGCGATAAGCGTCCTGTCGATGCACCATGCAGATGTAAGCACATCCTCTGGGAGGAATCATCTATAATACGCACATACAGAGAAAACCATTATTAAAGAATATAGAAAGTATAAAAAGCCTTATATAAGGCCCAGTACATAACCATGCCAGTATATAAAGCCTTTTAATCATTGTAAGGATTAAAACTAACTAATTTCACACTGTAAGTGATTTTAATAATTGCGGCGCAACACAAACTCACATTAATAGATTCAATCTGGCCGAACTCTTCAAACAGGTTGGTGAGATCTTGCTGTGTGGCCTTCTTATCCACTTGGCCGACCCACAGTGTAGTGCTACACACTGCAAGGAAATAAAGCACACACACATGAAAATACTGAAAAACATAACACAAAGCTTTTCCACAATCGCTGTGAATGTTTTTATTGGGTCACATGACTGTTCCTCGATCGCCAGTATTAGGTCACATGCCCGTTTCTCGATCATACCGCTGAGAAATTTGGAGCGGATGGGAGGAAGTCCTTTCTTCTGCCGCTCCTTTTCTCTCTCTCGTGCTCGTCGCTCACTGGAGTAAGAACGAGAGAATTTCCTCTTTCGATCTCTGGACCGCGAGCGTGACCGTTTCCGGTGCTTGCGTTTCCGAGACCCTGAGCGTGACCTTGACCTCCGCCTCTTTGGGGACCTGCAACGACAAGTAAAAATGAGCTGAGCTGTACACTGAGATAACATACAGTAAGGATTTACAGGATGAGTCGCTGGCCTTACCTAGAGCGAGACCGAGAGTGCGTTCTGGAACGAGTACCGCTAGTTTTTCTCTCCTCCGACTCAAACATATCCTCATCCGCAGTGTCTGGTCCCTCATCCAGATCCATGTCCTGCACCCAACACAAGCACAAAACCAGTTCTGAGAAGCTCTATACCCGTTTCTCGTTCTCAGTCTGAAAATACTGGAATTACTACTTACTATCTGTTATAAATAATAATACATTACTACATTCATTTAATTTTATTTTTATACATGTACATTTCTGCATGTTCCTGCTTCCTCTAATTCCTGTGACAAATGTTTAGGGAAACATACTCATCATTTCAATACTTTAATGGGGTGAAGTTAATGTGTAGTCCCCACCATCAAATGTTTGTGTTACTAAAAGCCATTTTATCAAATTTCTAACAATTCTTTGGACTAGCAATTTTCTCCAGCTTGAGCATGTGATAGCTCTCATGCCCCCTTTCTCCAGTGTAAATGATCACTCTTAAATCTTCTTTATTCCATCTATACAGATATGTGTGTGTGTGTGTGTGTGTGTGTGTGTGTATATATATATATATATCATAGAGAATAGCGCTGGCCACAACAGACTCATAAAACATCAGAGGGGCAGTTTAAGAATGACTATGTGTAATGTAGATATTTAACCACATTCTTGATAGTACTACATACACAGTACATGTATATACTACATTTGGAAGAAAGTTACCTGATTTAAAGTTATTTAAAATGCTCATGCACCAGTCACAGAAGTTGATAGTGCTGTTGTCGAAACTCCGGAGGCTCTTCTGTTAGTGAGATTAACTACACTACACCCTCAATTTCCCAGACTATTAGGAAGGATAGGCTGTTCAGGAACCTCAAAAGTCCGGCAATCGCTAATGTAATAATCACTACCCTTTCCCGGACATTTACCATAATCAGTCCAGCAATCACCACTATTCAGCAGCAATCCTGGACTTTTACAATACTTATCCGACACTCAATACACGATATTGTGTTTCCACAAACTTAAGGAGCGAATCAGCACATTCTTTTATCACATTCATTTTAAATGTGGGACCAGCTCGTGTTCACTGTCCTCACTTTCACTTTCAATTAGCTCTCCAGTCACTGATGCCACGAATCTGTTCATCGGACATTACTTTGTGCCCCTCTGCTGCTTCATTTTCGTCCATCCACTCAGACGGGAACGGGTCGGACAGGAGGGAAGTTGGAAAATCATGACCGGCCCGGACTTCCATCATCGATTCCTGGACTTGTCCGAGCATTTTTCCGGCAATACCAAATAATGTCCGGCACCGGATTTTGTACGGGAAGATATTTAAAGGGCCGGCGGCATAGATTACACACACAACACGGGCCTCTTGTCTCTCGTCTGGCGAACCTGTTTCGTGCGCTGTTCACGATGAATTGGGTCTTTAGGGAATCTAAATAATCTATAACCACCCTCTCTGGTGTTTGAGCAATATTCTGCTACACAATGATTCGGATTGTCGTCGACAATAAAGAGGAAACTTTCGAAACACTGCCACAGGAAACAATCAAACCATAACTGCGAGTGCAGCTTCACGAGACTGGACTTCTTCCAATGACGTCATTTCGGACTTCTTCCTTGGTGCACTTTAAGTGCAAGAGTTATCGATTTTTCAATGGCTCGTAATTCAAAGTTTTCATGCAGATGCACTTTGCTGTGTAATGTTATATTTGCTTCTATTTGATAAAATATGCCGATTATGAGAAATAAACATGAAAAATGGGCTCATGAGCTCTTTAAATATATAGAGATGGGCGGGGCTAAGAACTGTACTGTAACCAACCAAGAGGAGTACTAGACTTCCACGGACTTTAAAGCTGAGACTTGATCTGCTGTCCAATATGAGTCTGTGATTACTACAAAACTTATTAGGTAAATTATACACCATGTTTATTCAACAATTAATTTTTTTCCTGATTCAAAGGTTGGGGGTTCAATTCCCAGTACCACCATGTTGCTACTGTTGGGCTCCTGAGCAAGGCCTTTAACCCTCAACTGCTCAGTTGTATTAAAAAATTGATAAATGCAAGTCACTCTGGATAAGATGCATCCAAATGCCACAAATATAAAAGTAAAATTTTAGACCATGTTCCGAGGATGAGAGTTTTTCTTGCCTGTTGTTGGTTGTCAATAGACTCATCAAGTTTGGGTTCTTGTTCTGGGAGCTGTGGTTGGATGTTGCTCTGTGCTGGAGCAGATGAGTTCTCAGGACTGAAGATGTTCTCCTGGCTCTCCATGGCCATGGACTAAGAAGGAAAATGGGCAAAAAAGACTTAGACTTCTCACTTAAACCCTTACTGAATAATGTTCTGGGAATAGAGCTTCATTTCCTTCTTCAGAAACACTGCCTTTAGTAAAAAAAATTAACCATTTAGCTTCTCCTCTGTCTCCTTTACCTTCTGCTGATGCTGTTGGTGCTCCAGAATGTGCTTCTGAAACTGCTCAAGGTTCTGCTGTTGGAGCTGTTCAGCCAATTGATGGAAAAGGGAGTTGTTAATGGATTCTGAAACCATGGGCCTGAAACACAGGGTCAGAACAAAGCAGTTACTTCCATCCATCATCATCCTTTATTCTCTTTCTTTCACATCACACATTCCCACCGATGTGCCGGAAAATTCCAGCAGGGTTTCATTCACCTCCAGGATGGAGACATGAGCGAAATAAACAAATAAATGTGAAGTAGTACATACAACTGAGATGCTGCTGCGTCCTTTTTAGAATCCTCGCCATGTTCGGAATCGCTGCCAAAATCAAACTGTCCCAAGAGTTTCTGGAAGAGAACAGGATGGTGTCAGGACTATGCGTGTGGATATGTGAGTGAGTCTGTGTGTCATGTGGGAGTGAGTTTGTGTGTTTCACCTTGTTAAAGGAGGACACTCTCTGGTCGAGCGGGTTGAGTGTGTTGGCTGCAGCGGCTGCTGTGAGCTGAGCGGTCAGGGCCTGCAGCTGGACTACGAGCCCGGCATCCAGCGCCTGCAGCAGAGACGGCTGAGGCTTCTGCTGCTGCATCTGCAAACTCTGCACCAACTGCTGCAGCTGCAAATCAGAGCGTGTGGGATGTCACCAAGTGTCAGTACACTGATTCCTGATCAGTGTGTCATGTTCCTCACAAGTCTTTGATACATCAGTGGTTTCAAATGACATTTAAAGCCTCATTCAGTTTGAAACCATGTTGAGGAAATAACAGGATGCCATCATGTCTGGCTCTATAGCTCCACCCAGTGGCTTTTCAACACCGAGGTACTCTAAAGATGTGCTGCAGCAGCCAGTATTGTATCTTTGAAAATCATCATCATCATCATCATCATCATCTTCTTCCGCTTATCCGGGGCCGGGTCGCGGAATGAACAATGAAAATATTCATATGTCAAAACAAAAATTTAATTTAGTCCTGATGCATCTTTTTGAAACATTAGCATTGGGATTGCAAATAAATGAGGGCCATATTCAGCTCTAGTTACTCATTAGCAAAACTACAATGTATTATTTATTTTTTAATAATTACAAATCAACAAGGTTGGGACCGCTCACAACACTGCCATAAGGATTAATTAACCCCAACCAACCATTAAGATATCAGCCAAGTTATTATTTAGAATTAAACTCAAAAATATGTAAATAAAATGCTAAACTATTTTTCAAGTTTCCCACAATGCATTTCAATCAGCCAACCTGACCCTTCTTTGGGATTGCTAGAGTCTATTAGTACGAAGAAAAAAATAACATTATAATGTAATGTTAAAAGGATTATAAATACGTTTCAGCAATATCATCACAAGGTTTCTCCCTTGCTGGACTAATTAATTCTCCTTCTTCTACTTAAAGGGTGAACGGTGCTGAACAGCAGATGGGATTTTATCACTCGCAGCCAAGGATTTTTGGAGACGCCTACACAGCCCATTAGATTCCACTCCATTTAATTGAAAAACCCAAGCAACTCTTTTCAGTTCTGCCAAGCAGTCAAACTCCTGGTACTAAACTCAAAAGCCTTGATGTCATCCAGAGACCAGAAACCACAACATTAATTCCAGAGTTAAAGTGGGTAAAGCAACGAGAGAGATCGGGGCTGACCTGCTGCCCTTGAGGGCTCTGGAGGATCTGTGCTACAGCTGCCACTGTGTCCGAGTTGGAGATCTGAGAGACCCAGTCTGGTAAACTGGGCATGATGGTGGCTGGTGTGGCCGGAGTAGCAGGAGTCCCTGTTAGAGTCGGACCAGGGAAAAGAGACGCATCAGAAAAGCAGCTTAGATTTAGGTAATAATTCTAAATTATGCACATATATGACACGGCAAACTGGAGGGTCAAACATTTCACACATAAACATACATCTAAGGTGTTTTTTCCTCTTTTGGTGACACCAAACTGTGAGAATAAACAGTGTTGATGTATAATAGGAAAACAAAAATCAAACCATTTCCACTTTTAACCAGTAGGTGGCGCCATAGGCCGAACAGGACTCTAAAAATGAGTAAATCTGATCAAAACACCTTGATGGAAAACTTTTTTTTAAGAAAACTGCATCTCCAATTGGTTATTTCATGACTTCTGAATTAACAGGGCATATTTCCAAACAAACATTTCAACAAAACTCTTTCTTTCTCAACAAAGTGTAGAAAACAAATAAAACTACACATTTAGCCAGTAAGCACTGACGGAGGTTTAAAGGAAAGCACACGTGCGTCTGTGTGTATGAGACACTAACCTGGCGTGTTGTTAACAGGTACAGCAGTGCTGGCAGAAACTGGTGTGACACTTGGGGGTGGGATTCCTGCTGCCATGTCCAGTAGGGGCTGGATGATGTCACTTTTGAACACACTGTTTTTCTGCCACAGGTTGAGGACGCGCACAATCTTGCTCTGAAACAAGAAAACATTGTGATCCTTCATTTCATGCTGATTTATCCACAAATTTTAAAATGTCTGTACAGGACCCTACAGCACAAAACGTTTTACTGATACATAACAGATTTCAAACATACATACAGAAATTCATCCATTAGCATGATACTATACTCTGGATACGGACACATCACTTGTTTTGGCGGTTGCGTACAATTCACCCATGTTCGTGTTTACATCGCCGCCACATATGGTAGCAAGCATATATTCAAGTGACCGTGACATGATTAGTGCCAGGTACCCAGCAACGTGTATAATACTATAGTTTTTAGGACTGCGGGCAGATCCGAAATCAGATCAACTGTATGTGTACAGGTATAAGGAGCTCCCTCTTCTGCTTAAATAAGTGAGATTTCAGATTTGCCCCAGGAGGTGACATGGACATTCATGAGCATGTACCTTATCATCAGAAGGACATCTGTAGAGGTTCTGGAAAGTGCTGATGATGTTCTTGCTGAAACGTGGGGCAAACACGTCCTTCTCCTGACCAAACTGGTGCCGCGACTGACGCACAATCGAGTCGATGACGTACAAACCAGGGACCTTATACTCAGGCTTGCACTACAGCGACAAGAGTTTTAATAAAGAAAGAAAGGAAGAAAAAAAAGAAAGAATAAATATAAACCAACACACTGCAGTTCTGAGTCCACATTAATAAATGAGTTTAAATGACACGATTTACTTCGTATGGGATCACTCACCTTCTGAATGAACTTCTCGACACTTTGAACCACATGTTTGTAGAACTGAAGAAAAAAGAGGAGAAAATAAGATTATAAATAGAAAATAAAACAATTAGTTCATTTCCAATCCTTTTTAGTCCTCTCAGCATTCAGCGCTGTCAGAAAAATGAAAGTGAATCACTCTGCACAAAAACATTTTATAACTAACAAACAGTAAAATTCTGGAAATGCATCAGCAATATTTTTGTTTTTCTATCTGTATTTTTAAATGAAAATGAAACAACGGCATCGACTATGTCATCAAGGGTAAACGATGAATGGCGGTGCAAACGGAGTGTCACTATGTGACTGTGGACACCCTGCTGATAAATAAGGCACGCAGAGGTGCAAAGTGAAAACACCCTTAAGGCTGAAACAAGAAGTCCAACAACCATTTGTGTTTATTTACAAACCCCTGTCAATGTTCCTGACCAACATCATTATGGCTTTATTAATAAATGAAAAGTCATTGCTGATTTACACAATATAAAACAGTTCGTTATTCAGTACACAACTTCCCAATCTATCTAACAATAACATTAATATAAAAAAGTGTTCTGGTTCATTTATTATTTACTTATCATTCAGGCTGTTGAACTTTCAATGCATAAGGAAATGATGGCATAGAATAAAAACCCAGGCATGTAAATAACTAACAGCATACAAAATTAAATAAAAACACTTTAAGAACTAGTCGCACATTAAAATAAAATTAATCTGAAATTTAAAAAATCTCTCGGCGCAGATGAATTTTAAGATGAACCCAAACATTCACGGGTAAATGCCACACTGAAATGGAGATTAATTCAGTACAGACTACAGTATACAGTATATATACACACACACACACACACACACTGAAGTCTGTACTGAATTAACCTCTATTTCAGTGTGGCATTTACCCGTGAATGTATATATATATATACACACATACACATATACACACACTCTCAGAATACTTCAAGGGAAAAAAATTTGGGGAAAAAAAAGATTCCCAAAGACTTTATTTCTGCATCATAGAAAGTGCAAAACTAAATAACATTGCTACAAACAGTAGTCACACGCTGTAAACAAAAACATGTTAATCATATCTTTTAACTACTTTTAATAATCCTCCCAAAATCTTTATTTTGAATAAATAAAAGGGGTTCTGTGAAACTATAAACATTATTACCTCTGTAGGAAATTTAGAGCTCTGAAGTTGGCTAAAATGCTTGCTTTCTGCCACCTATGGAGCTTTTCATACCTGTTATATAAAGTGTGCCCTCAGCATCGAAGAGTGCATCCATGAACTCAGCATGGGAGCAATACATTTACATTCTATAGGCTATGCAGAGCAGGCCCCCTGCTGCTGAAACAGTGCAACTGCATGATATGCACAATTCAAAGAACATTGCAATGCACACATCAAATCTTTGTATCACGATGAATCACGTCATGACATATCGTTACTGCTGTCAGTACTTATGGGTTTATAATTATAGTTTCCCAAACCCTTATCACCCAGCTAAAAAATTAAACACTTGAATATAAATATTTTTTATGATTCTTGTAATGTGACACATCTGTTTCCTGGTAAATGTCCCACTTTGTAAAGCAACTTCAGAGGAAAAAAATGCAAAATGCAGCATCATGCAAAATGAAAATGATACTGAAGCTCATTGTATTCATTCATCTAAAATAAAATAAACCATGCATGCTATTTGGTAAATGCATTTTGGCAAATTATCTGGAGACTAAATCTTTATTAAGTGTACTGAGGGTTCATTTCCTGCTTCTGCTTGTACCAAGTTTTCACTTTCTGAGCTGGGAACTCATTTAGAACCATCAGCATTTGTTGAGATGGGTCTAAAGCAGCTGGCATTTTTTCTGCCTGGAAATCAGATCACTTTAAACTACAATCCACAGCTTCATAAACTCACAGCAGCAGCTGAGCTTTGTGGAGAAAAAATAACCCTGGGATTAATACAAGCAGTGACAGGATAGTATATGCACACACGCATACACCCATACACATCTCAGCTATATAACGCACACAAATAACAGCCTGCCTATGCAGCGTCTTCAAGCTTTAAATCAAAATAAAATGCACAGCTAAAACAGCTTCAAAAGCAGGACTCACCTCCAAAAAAAAAAAAAAAAAAAACAATCTAGAGGAACGAGGAAACAGGATCATGTATCATCCCATAGTTGTATTAGTTTCGACAATTAATTAATTAATTGTGTTCTGTTACCGTCCATTCGTTATCTGCCATTAGATACAGCAACAATTTCTGCAACAGTTGCAGTCTTTATATTCCATAATCACAGCTAAAATCATGAACAGGGTTAAAGTTCTATTCCATTAAATGTGACAATAATGCCACCTTTTTTTTGTTTTATCTACTCAGTAAAATCGATGCATAAACTAGATTTTTTCTACTGAAGTGTTGTAGCACTGAAGCGATGCTATTGTGGCATGCTATTATTAGTTTTCTAATGCACACAGTGAACGATGCTTTCATGTCCTTTTAACTTGGAACGATCCCACACTTCGGAAAATTTCACAAAGCACAAAGTGTGTTGTGCAACAGAAATAAGTATCCGATCCAAATATACCACATGTTAAATTTGCATTGCCCTAAACAAAGCTTAGAGGTAAATAATTTACCTTGATGTTTGCAGAATCGCAGTAAAATTTAGTGTAACAATTTCTTGTTACTTCAGCAAACAATGATAAACTCTAGAGATTTTAGCAACTCAGGAAACTGTTTATATCACACAGGAACTGAAAACATGCTTTTTTTTCTTCAAAGAAAAAAAAAAATATATATATATATATATATATATATATATATATATATATATTCAGTAAAAAAAATGGTTTTGGTTTTCATTCCCGGCAATGCTTTCTAATCCCTGATTATAAACACAAATTATCTTTGGCTATCATCAGCAATGTTAGGTTAACTCGATAACACTCAGTTAAATATTCACGGATCACAAAGTTCTTATTTTTTAATAAACATTACAACTCATCACACATACGCAGCCCTAGAAAAAAAATTACATAAAGTGCAAAAAGGTCATAAAATAATGATTGCGCAATGTATTGGTTGTAGTTGAAGCTGATTAACATAAAAGCACCACACGCAGTTCGCTCTTATGAATGACTTTTGATCTTTCATCAAGATTCTTTCCAAAGTCAAAGTGATATACATGTGGCTTTTATTTTATGATTGTTTTTAAGGACAAATCCAGACAAATAAACATTAAGGGTAATGGCTTGGCTACATGGACTACATGGTGGTTTCACTCATCAAGTTCAACTCATCTGATAGCGTTGCACTCATGAGAATGAAACGGACTACAAATGGCAGCAATTTCTTACAGGCTAACACAAACTACCAAACAGATTTTAGTGGATTGCATTTCAAAAATTTAAGTAAAGCCTGATGATGAAAATGCACATATTTTCAGTGTAAAGGGAGTTTGGAAGGCTTTTTAAATTAAAAGTCTATCGAAATTTTTATTTTACACATCCTCCTTAACAAAAAACACGAATGAATCGATAAAATCAATTTATCGTCCGGTTTTATAGATAGATAAGAGATGAAATGGTTAAACTGATGACTGTTCATGTGAACTTGATTTTATGGGAAACAAAATTTGTAACATGTACGACATCGCCTTATATTCATATTATTGTCACA
Organism: Neosilurus mollespiculum; assembly: GCA_030014195.1. Classification (NCBI taxonomy): domain Eukaryota; kingdom Metazoa; phylum Chordata; class Actinopteri; order Siluriformes; family Plotosidae; genus Neosilurus; species Neosilurus mollespiculum. Next base: position 17,799,480 of record JAQMYF010000022.1, read on the forward strand.
TTCTCCAAAAAGAAATATGAATTATTTTTGAAGTCCACACAAACTTACATACTTATCTGCTTTTGTATCTAGAGTACTCATTTACAATATTTTATTTAACGGTAGCAACATCATACCAGGTTCACAGAGATCGCAAACATTACACACCGCACAGACAACAAGGAGAAAAATAAACAGGACGCAGATCATACATCTGAAAGAGTGTGATTTCCCGTTCAGTAATCATTTATGAAACCCAAACACTGTTCTGTTCTATTCAGTACATCAAACAGAACAGGTCCGGAGAAAATACAGCACTTTCTACTCCCCTTAAAGAAGGTTATATAAGACTAGTCTAAAGGCACTGAAAAAGTCTCACTACTAAACATTAGCCTTGAATATATATATAAATAAGTGGATCGGATATCATAGGGGAAATAAAAAAAATGAATTTGATTGGAACTAGATTTGAAAAATATTTTTTTTCCCCTGTAACTGAAAATGTTGAAATATAAAGAGATTTGATTGTACTCTTTGTTAGGATTAAATTTAATTATATTTATTCTTATGATGTCTATTATATTTGCCCTGCAGGTGATTAGGTGATAAAAACATTTTCACCCAAATGAGGATGGGTTCCCTCCTGAGCCTGGTTCCTCTCAAGGTTTCTTCCTCATGTCAACTGAGGGAGT
>JAQMYF010000022.1:17848339-17897471 GCA_030014195.1 Neosilurus mollespiculum
CGGTGTCCCCCCGGAAGAGCTGGAGGAAGTGGCTGGGGAGAGGGATGTCTGGACCTCACTGCTTAGGCTGCTGCCCCCATGACCTGCCTCCGGACCAAGCTGAAGAAGATGATGATGACAAATGGTTAAGCTTGATCTGCTGCACTCTGAATTTCACTGGTAGTCAACCCCATTCTCCTAAATTCAGTGAAAGCAATGTGTTACCATGATGACTGACCTAAGACATATCTGATGACTCTGGTACTGTTTTCTTTTTTATAAAAGTTTTTTTCTATGTTATGTTTTTATCTATTTGTACTCAATTGTTATGTGAATTTGTTATCTCAACTGCTTCAAAAAGAGTTTAATTTTTACCCCTCAGCCGGTTATGGCTGGAGGGATATTGTTGTTGGCTTGGCGGCCAGGCAGGCAGGCGGGCAGCCTGACAATAAGTTTGTCCGGGCCATTGCTTGGCTCATGCACATGCCAGCTTCTGAACTTATGCATAGGCACTCCCTATGACCTAAACCTGTGCATGGGGTAGCTAGTTTGCATATGTGACCTTTGACCTTGGCAATACTTCCATTTTTGCCCTCCGTACGATGAGGCGACTTGGCAGAGGGGTTACAGCGTTCTGTAGAATGGCTATTTTTCTTTCAGTAACTATCTGAAAGTTAGAAAGTTCCCTGGATAGTGTAAGTTCGAAAGATTGATAGTGCATTTTAATACAGTACAAATACATTTTAAGTCATGAATCAGGGAAAGCAGATTATTATTATTGAATATTATGTTTTGATGAACAACATGCAGAGTTATCCATTTATTATATACTGTGTCTAGAACCCATTATACAGATTACTGTTCTTTTCTCAGCTGGGATGCCAAGTACATACTGCATACAGCAGATATTATTTACATAAAACATACTGCACCTGTCTAGTTTAATTGACAATAAACTTCTCAATCTGTTTGTCAAGGAGTGCCTTCTATATCAGGGATCATTTCTGGGACCACTTTTTTATTCACTGCCACCCTTATAATTTTTGCCTGTATTTTGGAATAAAGTAATACTTTCTCTACTTGATAATTGACATTAAGATTTCATTCATATATGAGTTTTATTGTTGCTATGGCCAGCGCACAGTCCACACACCCCGTGTTGATGGACTGCACCATGTGGGTTTTAAGCACAGGGTGGTGGTGGTGACACACAAGCAGTTTACATTCTCTCTGTGTCATATGCTCAGCTTGGACACAGCAGCATGCTCTTTCAATGCTTAATCATTTCGGGGAAAAAGTGTACTTAACAAAAACCAAACAGTAATATTAACAATAATAAACCAGGGATGCCTCCTTTATTGATTTCTTTCTCAGTTAAACATCTAATTGCTATTCTTGTTCTTTTTGGTATTAATGGGATAAAAGAAAGTAATCTTAGAGAATGCAACAAAAACAGTTACATAGACTGGCATTTTTAACTTTCATGCAGGTGTAAGCAAGCGGTCAAACATGAAGCTCGCAGAACAAACAAATACCACCGTCATTACCAGGATTAACATATAGTGCTTTATAACATCCTTGTTAACTCACTCATTCTCACTCACTCATTTGCCAAACCACTTAATCCTACCAGGGTCATGGTAAGGCTGGAGCCTACCTGAGTCGACACTGGGCGAAGACAGGGTACATCCTGAACAGTTCACCAGACCATCGCATGACCAACACACACACAACCATTCACACACACTCACACCTAAGGGCAATTTGGATCAGCCAATTAGCCTAAAGTGCATGTCTTTGGATTGTGGGAAGAAAACAGAGTACGCAGAGAATACACACGCAAGCATGGGGATAACATACAAACTCCACACAGACACACCATGGACCTCCTTGCCGTGAGCAAGACGTGCTGACCTCTATGCCACCGTGCTGCCCTCCTTATTAACTGGTTTATTTTAAAGTGGTTTTTAATTTGGGAAAATATATACTACAAAATATCATGATGTTGACATACTCATTAAAATAGTTCCACACATGTCTGTTGTTGAGAAGTGGCATGATGTAGCTGAGGTTAAGGAATTGTCATAACCAGAATTCACAACCCATAACATATTGTGACATTTCTATATTTTTTCCAAATAAATATTTCCTGTGGCATTATAGTAAACTTCATATTTAATTCTGTGCTGGTAAAGGGGTGAATTTACCATGTATGTGTACTGTGTGTGATGCCATATTCTTCCCAGTTAGTACTTTGCAATTTTGTTCACTTTATCATTGGTTAATTTACCCAAATTGTGTTATTTCCTCATTGTGACATCACTCTAGGCTTCTACGTAATACGAGAGATGCTAAAACTGTGCTTCCTAATTTGATTACTGGTTATAGTATTGCCTTTTAATTGACCTCCCAGACATAACCCTCAACTGACTGCAAATTTTCCCAAATTGAACTGCAGAATTTTTTACTCACGCTAAATGAATGGTACGTGTCACATTAAGGATTTCCCCCCATAAACCAATTCTACATGAAGTTCTTTAGATGTCAGACTCTTGTCTTGGGGTTGCAAATGTTTCGGTGCCACATGTCATCATGCTTAGAATATTTTATGACAGTTTCAAATGATTGTTCATGCATAGCTGAAATAATACACATACAGCACACTATATTATTATATACAGTACATCTAAAAAAAGTTTTGCATAGTAATATCATTATAATGACGTTCCGAAAAGGACATTAATATCACAGTTATGATTCCGTCATATTTAAGATCAAATGAACACATCCATCTGTTACCATCTGTTAAACTATGAAACAGTGTTAACCAATCAGAACTCCGTATTGTCCCTATTTCTTTATAGTAAAAAATGTTTATCTGGATTTGTTGTAGATGCATTATTATTTTAATAAATGTCAGTGGAACTGTAGTAAAGTTATAACATTAATAATATGGAAACATCATACTTTATTGGAAATCACACAGTGACTTAATGTGAGCACATGTCCTTCTGCATGTCTGAAATGAAATCCCAGTTACACCATTTCTCTGAATGCTCTCTCTCTCTCTCTCTCTCTCTCTCTCTCTCTCTCTACATACTGAATCTGTGATGGTGTAAGCAATTTTATTTCCGTTAAAGGGATACTCCATGGTTTCTCAAGCACTACATCTCTTCTATTATGCATATGATTACTATACACAAGATACATGTGAGGGAAATAGACAGAAATTGTGTTAATTCCAAACTCATGTGTAACTCAAGTCTAAACGCAGCTATTTTAAAAATTATTCAAATACTAAACCACAGATCTCACAGTGTAATAATAAAGGTGTTTGCATAAGACAGGAATAGACAGAAAAGTCGTGATACATTTTAAAACTCAGACAGAATGTACACGGTGACATCATGCTAAATGAAGTCATCACAGGACACTGTTTTTTTATGCATGAACATGTAGAGTGGGCAATTTTTTTTAATCTCTGAATAAATATACAGTATGAGACTGATAATACAAACACATTAGTCATGCCTTATTTACAAAGTAACAAGTGAAGTAAAACATGACTTTTTATTATTATTATTATTATTATTATTATTATTATGTCTATTCCACAATGTCCTTCAAAATAGAAAATGACTGACCTTTCTTTCTAAAAGAAATCTAAGAGGGTAAACTTGGTTGCATGTAGATGTTTCTAGAGAGACAAACAGAATATAACTACAGCCCACTTAAAAACTAAAAGGCCAGAGGTCACTGATGGTGGTGGGGGAGGATGTAGAAGGTTGGGGGTGGTAGAGTGAGTAAAGTAGTGCCAAAAGTTTTTGAGTATGGTCTTGTAATAGTATGAGGCTGGATTTCACTCATTCTAATCATGTGATTTTTTTTCCTTTTCTTTTCTGAAACTGTATAATATATATTTTTATTAAAATGTCTAAAGATTTCTGAACCATACAAATTCTGTGCCTCAAAAATTTAAATCAATTAGTCTACAATATATAAAAGTGCTTTTTGCAAATCGTCTTTAGTGAAAAAGATCAAATTCCCAGAATAAAAGTATTATTACACACCATCCAGATGCTTTACATTATTTCCTACAAAACTGTATTTTCTTGGTCCCTGCTGGTATGAGGATGTGCTATACTTAATCATGATTTCAGGCTTTTTCTTGCTTTAACTCAATCACATCACCTCACGGAGAGCTGTTAATTCAATAATTATATTGGGAATGTTAAGAGTAGAATAAACACGGCAACAGGAATTCTCCAGGTCCGGAGTTAGGAACCTGTTCATTTCAATTACAGGATTTGACTTGTCAAGTTATGCAATTAAAGAATTTCTTGTCGTTTTAGTTTTCTTTTTGTTGTAGCAAGTAACAGGCAGTATGTAAAGAGCCGAATCTTTTTAAATGAATCTTTTTAATGAACCGGATCTGAAAGACTTGCAAATGAAGTGCTGATTATCTTGTCATATAAACTTTTTTTTTTTTGTAAGATGTGATTTTGTGAAAGTAAATAGACACTGACAGGCATTTGAGCTCTGAAAGCCCCTCACCCACTTAAAAAACAACAACAATGAATGAATCAGTGAATCAAAGAATCGATTCACTTTGGAGTGTACTAAACCAAATATACCAACTCACTAAAAAGAAGCACTGTGTACTCCACAGTGCCGTCGTCATCATCTTACTGTAATTATTATCGAGTTCATATGCCTCACCTCACCCTGAGTTATTAGCACGCTCATGCTAATGCTAAAGTGAAGAGTCGTATTACCGCGCGTTGCGACGTGCAGCGCGAGCTCGAGAAGCCACGTGCTCTTCTGCACGTACACGTTCCTTTATTCACAGACACAGCAGTTACTCATCAACGCGCACGTAACAGTTGTAAACTGTGTGTGCAAGCAAGCAAGCAAGCAAGGACACCCGAGGTCTGGCAAAAAAAACATCTTTAGAATAATTTAAGAAAACTGCATGTAAAAAAAAACACTCTTTGCATACAAGAATGACGTCACGATCATTTTTACAAGCTGCACTGTAATTGAAAAACGAAGTGCATGACGAAAATCCATGCATTTTCTTAAAAAAGCTACTTTTCTTGCAGCTTAACGCTTTATCTCTTTTAGACAACGAGTGCAAGGGTGGAGTTGCTGGATTTCTGTTTACAGATTAAGGATTTATGGTGTGTGTGTAATTAGAAACCACACTGAGCCATGCTATGGAGCGGTTATGTAATCACTTCCCTGTTTCTTCTGCATGCATGTTGAACTACACATCTCGCCACAGCTCATCTGAAAATCTTCACGAACTGAAATTCTAATGCACTTGGATGATTAAAGTGCAAACTTTGATCTGAAATGGAATTTTTGGCATTCAGACTATTACATTTTGTTAAAAGCAACTATTTGTTGATTAAGGTGACTCTTCTGTGTCACTACAAAAGCATGCACTTGTGAGTGAAAATGCAAATTATCCTGCAGTCATACTGTGAAGTTTTTTATTAAGATAAATTCTTTGGAGATTTCCTCCTTTTTTTTTTTTCTTTCTTTTTTTTTTTTTTAAATAAGACACCCTGTAAAAATACCTTCTCTGCCATTGTGGCCGATGCCTCCTGCACTCAGGGTTGCCACGTTGTAGTAACTAGTTTTTCTCAGTCTTAAAACTCCACCTTGATGCACAATAAGCCCTCACCAAACTGCACCTCCGACATGGTCGTTTTAAGTAATAAATGATAAATAATGAATCAAAAGAAATCTATAAGCTAGTACAGCCAGGAATTGTTCCTTTTCAGGAATAAAGGTAAAAATCGACAGATTAACAGTGGAACAATCTGGCAACCCTGGCCACCAGTCTGGCGTAAACAAGTCGGGATTTTAGGGCGTGTGTCTTACGAATCGCCTTTCAGCCAATCACAGCTTACATCCTGCCCACATGGCTGGGTTGTTTACTACAAGAGCTGGAGAGAGGACCAGACAAACCCAGGAACTGACTCAAACTGGCATCTACAGAGCAATGTACTTGTATACACACTCCACAGTGGGTATGCCTGAAAACACACACTTCTGTACTACTCCAGACAAATTTCTTAGGGTCGCAACAACTGTTTACCTTGTACATTACAATGTGCAATAGATTCAGATTTTAAATGCAAGATTGTTTATTAAAAAAAAAAATAGAGTAGATTATTCAGCATGTGTTCACTTTGCACTCTCATAAACCAGCTAAAAATCTAATTGCAATGCTGTAATAGTTGAATAATCAATGATTAAAAAAAAAAACTGATTAAGACATGGAGTTACTGTTCATGTAGTGAAGTTGATTATTTTTCTTTATTAACACCTAAATACATCCACCATGCACCACAGCAGTTTGCTAATTATTACAGTCTTTATTACTGCATGTCATTATACACTATTGATCCATTTATACTTATGTTTTATACTGTGGAAGATCCATTAAACAAGTTTGATCCTATTCATTATAACTCTTGGGGTATATAACTTATCACTGTGACATTATATATCCTCTAAGGTACACTTTACATTCCTCTTGAGAACAAATATATACGTTATTGGGTGTTGAAAAATGTCATATACTTCCACTGAGTTCCAATAATGAGCCCTAGTGGTACATATATGTAAATTGTACCTATTAGGACAGAAATAGACTCCTGCTGCACGCCTATTTCTGAGGGTGTGGCTGCTGTAAAGTGTTATCTGAAGCATTTTAAAGTTACACCTTTTCCTCTAAGTGTTGGAAAACACTGAATCTGGAGCCTCCTCTCGTAAATAGTAAATAAATATTTCCGTACAGGATGAAGTTAATTAAGAAAACAAAAACAACAACAAGCAAACGTCACTAAGAACCTGTAAAACTTATTGAATGTTACAAAGCACTAACAGAGGAGACTCCTTACAATAACTACAGAAAGTTATAAGTTGTACTGTCATTTATGCTACATAAAGAGTGCTGTTATACATGTATATGTACTGTATATGTATATATGTATTGGGGCAGCCATGGCCTAATGGTTAGGAAGCAGGATTAGGTCTGAGAGGTTGCTGGTTTGATTCCCAGATCAGCAGGTGAATGTGTGGTGGCATGGGGATCCCCCCTCCATCGTCATGGTTGATGTGCCCTTGAGCAAGGCACCTAACCCCCGACTGCTCTCCGGGGCCACAATGTGGCTGCAAACTGCAACTGTGTGTGCTCACTTTAAATGGGTTACAATGCAGAGCCAAGTTTCCCTTGATGGATTAAAAATTATATCAAAATAAAAATATATACATGTATACATATAATCATATAGGGTGGCATGGTGGCATAGTGGTAAGCATGTCCACCTCACAACAAAAAGGTTTGCATGCTCTCCCCGTGCCCCCTTAGGTTTCCTCAGGGTACTCCAGTTTCCTCCCACAGTCCAAAAACATGCACAGTAGGCTAATTGGCTGCTCCAAATTGCCCCTAGGTGTTATTGTGAGTGTGAATGGTTGTATGTGTGTCAGCCCTGCAATGGCCTAGCAAGCTGTTCAGGGTGTACCCCGCCTTCTCCCAGAATTGGCTAAGATAGGTGCCAGCCTCCCCGCGACCCTAATAAAGGAAAAAGCAGTTCAGAAAATGAATGAATGAATGAATGAATGAAAATCAAAAAATATAGGTGTATATATGTAATCATTTTTGGGTGGCACGGTGGCATAGTGATTAGCACAACCACCTCACTACAAGAGGGTCCTGGGTTCGAGTTCCTGGCTTTTGGGGTTTCTGTGTGGTGTTTGCATGTTCTCTGCCACACTAGACAAATTGTCCCTAGGTGTGACTGTGAGTGTGAGTGTGGTTGTGTGTGTGTGCTTTCCTGCGATGGTCTGGTGAGATGTTTCCGTGTGTACCCTACCTTCGTCCAGAGTCGGCTGAGATAGGCTTCAGTCTCCACACGACCCTATTAGGATAAAGTAATTAATTGAATCATAATATAAATTACTGTGCTACAAAGACAAAGTGCAAAGATACTAAGCACTAAATTAGTACAGAAACTAGTGGGCAGTGCTGACCTGGTGGTAGGGTGCTGGATTACTGCTCCTAAGGTCAGGGGTTCAAGCCCCACTATCAACGGGATGTCACTGCTGTCCCCCCAGTGCAGCTAAATGGGTTATCAAAGGCCGACCATGTCTCTCACTATGTCTCACTCTCACTGTAAAAGAACCATTGCTGGAAACTTTGCATGTATGTGCATGTGCATGTGCATGTTTACTGCATGTAAAAGAACCATTGCTGATTTTCGACAAGAGAAGGTTGCACTACCGTCAGCGTGTTTCTGTCCTCCGATGGCCTGGCGAGCTGTCCATGGTGTTGTCGGCTGAGATGGGCGCCAGCCTCCCCACGACCCTAATTAGGATTAAGGTGCTTCAGAAAATGAATGAACGAATGAATAGTACAGAAACTAGTGAACATTGCACACTGTCAGAAAGCGATAAGAGAATTTTGGACCTACTGTTAAGGTTGAATAAACATCACCTAAACAGAAAACTTCACCATATTAATGATTATCCTTCTGTCTTACATAACAACATATTGCACTATTAGTGGTAGATAATTGTGGTGAAAGTCCATGTGAATGGGCTGTTATGAATGAGTGCATTAATATAACACTTGTGATTTTATTCAGGGCAATCAGAGCAGATTTGATGAGGAATTACTCAACCCCAGTGCACTCCGAGTGGACTGAAAGCTTCCGAAAGTGGACAGGCTTCGTATTACAAACGCTGCAAGCAGCGAATCAGTGACACGCCCACCGGCAACACGCAAGGCAGCACGCGCTCCTCCAGCAATCCGGTGCGGGTTTTGTCACGTGCCCGGAGTGCGCTTTTGGAAACGTTTGCGAGTCGAAGCCGGTCAGAGCAAGTTCAGAGTGAAAAAAAGAGAGAGAGAGAGAGAGAGAGTGGGAGTGTGAGCTGGAGGAGACTTGCGAGCAGGTACGCAGTGTTCATTCAACAAATAATCTCCGACAGATCGACGTATAGGCGAGTGCGTGAACGCAGGCGGGTGCGCGCGACGGTGCGCTCGAGCGCGAGACGTGTGCGGGTTTGTTGTGCGAGCGCGCGCGGCGTTTGTTCGGCGTTCTGAGGCGGATTGAAAGTAACGAGTGAGTGATTGGAAGGAGTGTGGTGGGTTTGGCTTCAGGGGCATTCCTGTAAAGAAGAGCAAGCGCGCTCTTCATCGGAGGACTTTAATCTTTCTATATGCTGTCAAATAATACATGCAGTTGTTCTGAATATATAAGAAATATATCAGCGCGCGCGCGTCTGTGTGTTGCATGTAGAAAAACACGCCTTGCTTTGAGACGCAGGGATTTTTATTATTATTGCACTTACACTGCAGGAGAGAAAGACAGAGAATGACCCGTTGCATGTAAACAAGGTAGGTACCATATGAGCTTCATCTCTCTATAGGCTGCTGCATTGATGTGACGTCATCCATACATCCATGACGTCGGTGGGTTCTATGAAATGACCGGTAAGGGAGCGCGCGGGGGGTGGGGGGTGTGATGGTGCTTTGTTTGCCTTGTTTTCATCTTTTAGGAATTGAATGTGCATTGCAGTCAAGACATTTCCTGGGGGTGAGGGATTTAATGCAGCTGGAAATGAAATGACACACACACACACACCCACACACACACACCCACACCCACCAAGCACTACTGGGCTTCTTAACTGTTTGTGCATGAAATGCATGAAACCTGTTACAATGACTCACGTGACTTGAAAGATTTGTTAGCATAATGCACCAAGAGTGCTGTTGCTCAAACATATTTACTTTTTGCATTGATAAACCAGACAGTTATTAGAGTAGTATAACCATGGTGCAACAGGAGGAATGCTGTCCTGCACACACACACACACACACTTGGAAAACACTGGAAGTTCTATAGAGATCACTTTCGCTTGTGAATCAGCCTTTACTGGAATCATGGAAACTTAAAACCAGCTTTACATCACGCTTTCCCAGTGCCTTTCATTGTAATGGCTTTTAGGGCCGAGCATTCCCTCTTATTACACCCATAATGGCCATAACCGTAACCAGAACCACAGGAGGGAAAGTGTACGGGTGTCATTCTGTTGCAGCCCATTCTGATCATATCCCGTACTAATTCTAATGGTCAAGACGAAGTTCAGTTAAAACAGAGCAGGAAAGAAAAGGCTGTGAACTTTGAACACCGTCCCTCGGTCGCTGAGTCGGCTTTGGCGATCATGAGATCGTGGTGTCACTGTCAGGTTTTAGCTTGATGGATTGTTTAGTCACAGCATGACACCCAGTCTTTCAGTGTTTTGCATCATTTCGTGTCGTGCTGTTTAAATAACTCAGCCAGTGAGAGGCCACACGCCAGTTTGCTGTGTCAGACTGTAATCAGTGTGGGTTTGAGTATACACTTAGACTTTAATTATGACCTTGTGCTCTGTTGTATATTGTCATATTTTTAACACCATTCTTACCCTAATCAGTTCTGATCACCTGCCATAGTTCTCTGCAAAGACGTCTGATTACACTTAAGTAGCTAAAAAATACCCAAGCAGCATTGTTTAAGCACTTTTACTTTTTTTATTAGCTTATAATAATGCCTTTTTTTTTTTTGTGAGCTTGTAGCTATGATCATGTAAATCAAGTTCCATATAGCATTTAAAGGCAGCAAAGACTCAACCTTCAGTGATGTTGATCAGAAGTCTTCATTAGAAGAAAATAAGAGCAGCAAAAGGGTTAAATTGTTAACGTAGAATAATACACACTGCTGTTAAATTAAAATAATAAGTGATGTAATGGGTTTACTCAGAAAAGATGATCACGAACACTTGTTGAAGTTGTAGTTGATTATTTTCCTATAAGAACATGTCCTGGAGCGTTTTCTTTCAGAGCAGAGCAGTTAGATAGTTGGTGCAAAGTTTTATTTAGATAAAAGATTAAGGTGTGAATTTAATTTAAAAACTGAAGTTATGGTGGTTTTTTTCCATTTATAGTAGCATTTAATGTTATGGAATTTTCTTGAAAGCAGTGAGTTCATATCATCAGGAACTATAAACAGCCATTCCATAATTTTCACTTAATAATGGTAAAAAAACCCCAAAACCTTGCACTGACTCCGGAGACTCCTTACACGCACGCACACACACACACACACACACACACACACACACACGCGTACACACAGCTGCAGTATTGTAACTGCTGCAGTCGTTATTTAATGAATGAATGAACGAATGAATACTAACTCAGTCTCTAATTTAGCCAAACATTAAATTTTTACACAGATAGAGTCATTTGTATCTATGAGACCAACAGGAAATGTTTTTCTCTCTGTTTCCTTTTTCAGCTTTTCTCTTGGTGCAGCTGATCTCTTGCAGAAGTGACGATGGAGAAGGTGTTAACATCGACGGTGTTACCGAGGAGCAGGTTAGGGAAGCGCTCTCCTCTGGGAGCCTTGGTGTGCAACTCTTCAGCCGAGGGTCTAATGGATGTAGGAGGACATGGAGACTCTGACGGGGCTCCGGTGAATTCCGGGACGGGAGCAGGAGTCCACAGTGTCCACAGGGTCAAACTGTACCCAGGACAGCGGGTAAGCAGAAGCGAGAAGTTGACATGTCTGGAAGTATGGTGTTTCATTGCTTTTATTTTATTTTCATGAGATCTGATGTGTTTTGTGTGTGTCTCAGGTGTATGTGCATAGTGGTGGAAAAGAGCATGCAGGTGTTGTGGAGCAGCACAATCATGTGGACAACGAGGTGTCCATATTCGTCCAGCAGCTCAATCAGCACGTGCACAGGAAACTGGAGGACGTGTGGCTGAGCGCATCAGGCAGCGCCGCGCACTCCGTGTCATCCTCGATCGACGTGCCAAAAAGGTTTGGTTCTGTCATCATCCAGGATATCCGTTGACTGGAATCTTCTCAGCTTGGTTCTGATTTGTTCTGATGTTCTGTTCAGGAGTGTACAAAGTGCGGACATGGATGAAATCATGGCTGCTATGGTGCTGACCAGTCTGTCCTGCAGTCCAATGATCCAAAGCCCCGTTCATGGAGAACCAACTCCAGGTGAGTGGACTTCCAGATTCTTGGTGTGTCTTCCTTCACCATGTCAAACCTTCTTCTTTCTTTAAAGTCACACTTTACTTTGTTTGCAGCATCAAATGGAACAGAAAGCACTGGTAGCGAAATGTCGGATGGTGGTTACTGGAGCTGTGACCATGGAAACAGCAGTCCAGCGCCATCCCCACCCGACGCAGAGGCAGACCGCACCCCTCCTGTCGACGATGGCCTGGACATGGAGATGGATCAAATGTTGTTTGATGAACCAGCACCAAGGAAACGCAAGGTAAATCCTTCCTCCTGGTCTTGCAAGGTTTGTTATACTACAGCAGAAATAAAAAAAAGCATTGTCATGCTAAACTGTATTCCTACCTTATTTATACCTTTTAGAACTCAGTAAAAGTGGCGTACAGGTGCCTGTGGCCAAACTGTGGCAAAATCCTCACCACGATTGTAGGCATGAAGCGCCACATTCGCACTCTTCACCTGGGGTAAGTCATTACTTGTGTAATGCAATGGCGCCATTATTTCCACAACAGGAACCTTTTCAGAAACCTTTTGGGAACTCATAAGGATCCAGGAGAACCTGTTGTCATCCTGGTTCATAGTTTCAGAAACTTTTATTTCTTGCTCCATCGTAGGCACTAGGAACATGAGCATGCTGATTGGTCAGTGGTGTGTATTACAGAGCGTACAACACTACAAGAAACAATTTCGCAATGGTTCTTGATCTGTCAAAGATTCTCCTTAGCTTAAAAAGGTTCTGCATGAAGTCCCTTATTGTACTTTTCCATAATGGTCACATCCTGGAACTGTGGAATTTCTGTTCTCATTAGTACCGTAAAATGTTTGAGAACTTCAGTAGAATATGTATTTACTGTCTATGGCATGGTGGCCTAATGGTTAGCACGTCTGCGTTATAGCAGAAGAAGGCCCTGGGTTCAAGCCCCGGGCTCATCGAGGGCGTTTCTGTCTGGAGTTTGTATGTTCTCATGCTTGCATGGGTTTCCACTGGGTAGTCTGGTTTCTTCCCACAGTCCAAAAACATTCACACTAGGTTAATTGGCTGTTCCAAATTGACCGTAGGTGTGAGTCAACCCTTAGCCGTGAAGACAGGGTACACCCTGAACAGGTGGCCAGACCATCACAGGGCTTGATGTTCCTCAAGCAGCCACAAAACCTCAGAAAAAAAGATCTTAACCGATTAAACAATTCTGGTTCATCAAAAAGCACAGACCCTCAGTAGAAACATATTGTAACTGCTGGAATAGTTCTGGAACCAGTGGAGACACATAAAAGTTGTCACAAGTATTTATGGAGCTCTTTGTGTCCTCAGAAGGTTCCAGAACTTCAGCAGAAACATATCTTAACTGATATGTGAATTAATCCAGAAACACTATTAATACCTATCAGATGCCACATGTTTTTATAGACTTGGCGACAGAAGTTTGATTAAAAAGGTTTTATTTAACAGGGCTGTTCCAAAATTTTTAAGCTTCTTAGAAGGTTCCAGAACGTCCCTCTCATTCTGATTCGTGCTTAAAATTTGGAGCTTCTTCTGACGGTGCACTGTACTCGTCTTCACTAGCAGACAGAGCGAACAGGAGCGATGCCAAAGAGAAGAAGATTTCTACTACACAGAGATCTACCAGGACATGGAGCAGTCATCAGCTCCGGCTGGCTGTGCCTCGCCTTCCAGTCCGACCCATCAGAGATCCTCTCCTTCGACGCCGGAGCCCCTCCAGCCCAGCCCACTTAGCCAGTCAGCCCCCAGCAGGTTCTGGCAGGTCCACTCCGAACACTCGTACCAGGTAGGTCACATGACATGAGCTCCTTGTCCTGAGGGCTTTGTGGTAGATCAGGGATGAGCATGGGGTGTGGCTCACATGTCTCTTAATTTATTGCTGGGGTCTTACTATGGGAACTGTGAATGATGATACTACCATGATTGTGAATAATCGCGGGAATTATGTTTACTGTTTTGTTGCTATGAACATATCATATCGTAGCCTTTGAATAGTGTAAGAAGGGTCTGAATGATTTAAAGATCCTTATAAAATGTTGTGGTTATGCTTTACATAAAATCCGTTCCAATCATGCTCAAAATGTGGTCTTTTTTCACTGTAGCCCTTAAGCTATCGTAAAGGATTAACAGTAGTACTCTATTGTAATTTTATCAAACTGACTATGGTTAACCCAGAGTTTCACAAGCTTTGGTTTGGTTTTTCTGGTTTCATTCCAGAAAGACAACAGATTTACGTAAACAGTGCTTCAGCTGAAACATGTCTGAGCTTTAACCCTGGATTAACAGATGTCATATGATAGGGCGCTCTCAGGTAGAGAGTGTGAAGCATCTATGAATAACCTGAAAGGAAAAAAAAAAAAAGATAAACCACTGCATTATACAGTTACAGAATTACGTTTCATACAGAGTAAAACACCTCTGTGCTGTTCTAGCACTACTCAGCTACAGCACCCCACACTAC
This sequence comes from Neosilurus mollespiculum, assembly GCA_030014195.1. NCBI lineage: Eukaryota > Metazoa > Chordata > Actinopteri > Siluriformes > Plotosidae > Neosilurus > Neosilurus mollespiculum. The sequence goes on from JAQMYF010000022.1 coordinate 17,862,873, forward strand.
AGCAAACCATGCCCATAATAATAATCATCATCATCATAATGAAGATATTAATATATGTTTGTTTGTTGTACATTTATTTTCCGTGAAACAAGTCACTTCCTGTTCTCTGACAGTGGAGACTTACAGAGCAATAACATCACCATTGGATGATTACACTGAAACCAAATTTACCAGCGCCGTGGGAGGATTAAAAGTTAAAACACTGTTTAAGTTTGACGTGAATCCATGCACGTATTGAATCTCAATCGTCGTTTTGTTGTTGTTGTTGTAAGAATCATAACTCATCGAGCCTCTCTTGTGTGTTTGCTGCTCCAGGCTCCACCTCCTGTTGGTCTGACTCCGTGTAAAGCTGTCTGTGTGCCTGCCCCGCCTCGCTGGACGCCTCTTATCACGCCACACCAGAGCAAACAGGTCAGCTTGTAAACCAACAGCTTAACTTTTTACTGGCAGTGTTTAGAGAATTTCTTGCAGGGTGTTGGAAGTACAGACTCAGTTTAGTACTGACACGCTTCTGCTCTGCGTTATGACTCAGTCTGACTCAGTAGAACTCTTGCTGACTGTTGTGCGAACATGTGCCTCTGTGCACGCAGCAGGTTTACACAATAAAGCAGGACATAGTGTAAAACTTTTAGTAGAGAGAAAGGTTGAACAGATGGTGTGCTTTCCTGAAGGCCGCAAAATGTCTGTGGTATGTTTGGTTTTGCATTTGTTCCGCTGCTAGCATTGTAACACAAACATGACATCTAGTGGACAAATGGCAGAATTGCAGGTGTTGGATTGATTTTTTTTGTTTGTTTGTGTGTTTGTTTGTTTTTATTCAAGTAAATATAGATTATATGGGCAGTTTTACAATCATGTTTTCAACTCTCTCAAAATGTTATTATAAAACTTAATGTAGTGTCAGCCTGAAAGAGTGATGCACAGAGACATGAACAAAAAAAATGGAATTAAAACATCTTTATCCTGTGCCGCGTAGCGCAAATATAAAAACTTAATTAGTTAAATTTTTATTGTGCCTTATTTAAGCCTTATTTAAATAAAATTCTACTTCAGACACTGAACTTGTATTATGTTGGGCTTGTAAATGAAGTGAAACATCCTTTCTCTCCTGTGTATGTGATACTACAATGTTTATATAGTCTAAGTTATTTTTTGAAGCCCTAATACTGACTCCAGTGCTTTGAAGAGTTCATGATATTTCCGTCAAATTAAAAGTCAATCAATAAACTACCATAAAATTTGGGGATATATTTAAAAAATATACTGCCCTGTGCCTCATTTTATTTAATTAATTTGTATAACTCCTGTTATAATTTATATAACTTTTCCAACTACATATGATGATGATGTGAAACAAGTCCTAGTTTCCATCAAACCCATCTCCTTTCCGGCACAAGACACTTATACTGAAACAACAAAATATTCTTCATGTCTAAATATTCCGAAAACTGATAAAGTTGTTGTCTTTATTTTTTCAGCTTTTGGAAGGAATGTTGTCTTTTAATTTTTGACCCCCTTTGAGGCCAATATGGCCTTATTACTGTAAAACTGCTCATATATTTGCCATCATGGCAAATCTGACACAACATGAACATATCTGCAACAATTGTTTAATGAAATATTACATGATTTTCTCAAATCACCAAACCAAGAATAGTCAAGATATTATAATGTGATTGATTATTTTTGTCACGTGGTGAATGTAATGTGTATAGTACAATGTCATGTGCTGATTTTGTGTTTGTTTTTCTCCAGGCTGTTCCATTTCGTCGACGTTCAGTCAGTGTGGGAGAGCAGTGGCTCCAGAACCACAGCACCCCCTCCAGGCCTCCACACCTCGCCAGTGTTTCGCCTCCCAGAAGCCACTGCGCCACACGGTAAGTTCATTTCATCTTCACCTTTTTAAACATCAGCAGTCTAGACTAGTTAAACTGAATTTTTTCGATACTGAATTGATACACTGATTAATTTATAAGCAATTTCGCATCATTTTATTTTAGTGTCATGTAAAAAAAAAAAAATAACCCATTATTGTTATTTAGATCATTATCATAGCACATATTATTTTCTTATAAACTTAAAAGGCTTTTTAATAAACAAGCAGCTTAGAAAATTAGTGAACGAATGAATGAATGAATCAGAAAGCAAGAACTGTAGAATGCTTGGAAATGTTTAAAAGTCTTGTAGAAAGGTTTTGTAGTTTTTTATAATAGTTTTTATATTTAATCATCACAAACTTCACAGCAAATTATTTTTCTTAAATGGCAGAAAAAAGTCTTTAAAGATGTTCATATAAATTTTTAATAATAATAATAATAATGCATTGATGTATAATGGGGTTGCACAGTGATGTAGTGGTTGGCACTCGTACCCCAGGCTTGGTGATGGCGTCTAGTGTGGAGTTTACATGTACTCCCTCTGCTAGTGTGGGTTTCCTCCATGTATTCTGGTTTCCTCCTAGAGTCCAAGACATGCATTTTAGGCTAATGGGCTGCTCCAAATTGCCTATAAGGTGTGAGAGTGAGGGCAAGTGTGAATGGTTGTGTGTGTATTGGCCCTGTGATAGACTGGCACCTGCCCAGGGACCCTAGTGGAATTAATTTTTAATTAAATATCAGATACAATAAAATGATAAATACCTGGATAATGTACATTAATGTAATGCTAATTAAATAATAAAATGACATATAAGCATATTACAGTTTTATATATGTATGTATATATGTGTGTGTGGCACCCATCGCAGCCGACACAAACGCTGTAACTTTGATAGTATAAATGGTTAAAAGAAATATTATCTACGTTATTATTTGATTTGTGTGTGAGCGTTTTTACACTGTCTGTAGTGTTTTTATCAAGTTGATAAGGTTTTCTTGTTTGTTCTTGTAACAGGAGGGTTCGAGGCGAGGCTAAAAAGTGCCGGAAGGTGTATGGAATTGAGCACCGGGATCAGTGGTGTACGGCATGTCGCTGGAAAAAAGCCTGCCAGAGATTTTTGGACTGAAGCTGGCATTGAGCTGAATGATGTACGAAGTAGAGACTGAGAGGCAAAAGAACAGGTGGATCAGCTCAACTGTGGTGGAGGGAAACCAGATGAACAAACTTTCTTTCTTTCTTTTTTTTTTATTTTTATTTTTTTATTATAAATCCTGTATCAGACATTCTAGTGTAAGGTGCAGCGTTCTCTCATTGGTGCTGATTTAACTTGGGATCGATCTTCGCCACACCTCGTGTCTCTCCGTCAGTCTTCCTGAGGTCGTTGAGGTCGTCTCGGACTCTACTCAGTGCTGATTCCTTTCTTCAGTGCACAACAGCCATATTTTTGTGAAGGCTCTGGATTAATCAAGGATCGATTTGTGACACTCCGTATGGTGGTGATTGTTTACCGTGAGAGATTCGCAGTCATTCCAGAAAACCTGACCCGTCTTTGGGTTTTGATATTTTTCTTTTTTGTTTCCTTTTTATGTTAGGACACTATGTTTTTTGTTTGTTTGTTTTATCAGGGGAGGAAGTGAACGGCAGCTCGACGGTGAAAGTGATTTGTAATATATGGACATGCTTCAAAAGCATACATGCCTTTATGTTTATGTATGCCATGTATACCAGCTAACATGCTGTTACGTGTTTTATAACAACTAAAAAGAAAAAGAAAAGTGCTTCTTTCTGTATTGAAATTTGTAATAACTATGCCTACAGTTATGATTGGTCTGTTTCTACATCAGTGTCACATCTTACACATGAACATTTTTATTTTGCAATTCTATAAAGTGCATTTTTTTTTCAACATGAAACTATCAAAAAGATTTGATTACATTTATGGCAGAAAATGTCTTCAGACTTTGTGTTGAGAATCACTGATGATTTAATTCTTATTGTACACTTTTTTTCTGGTTCAAATCAAATCCTTTTCCTGTTTTACTGTTTTTTAATCTACTTCTGATCACTCCCTTATTATCACTTATTATCTGCACTACTTGGACTTGTGTAAAGATCCTAAATTAAATCCAGATTATAAATTTGTTTGAGCATGGATTTGTAAAATGTTGCTAAAGACATTCTGAGAACCCAAAATCAAACAGAAGGAATTTTTTTTAAACGAGGATCTCGATTTTGTGCTGTACTTATAACAGAAATGACAAACAAACCAAAACAAATCAAACCCATGAACGACAAAACAAATTTAAAGGAAACCTTTTTTGGGGTCCAAGCATTTGATTGATTGTTATATTTTAAACTACTGTTATGTTTATGTTGGCATATTTAAATGTCCACTTGAAAATTGTCGGCTTTCTACAGTATTAGCCTTCAGATATGAAAAAGGAATCATGTTTAAGCAGGATCACCATTATAATATGTTTTTTAATCACCAAAGTCTGAAATATCTTCATAAAAGCTCAACAGTAAGAACCTGTACAGTATTTTGCATGAAAGGAATTGAGTTTTACATTTTGAAATTGTCATTTTCATGTTTTAATACACTTGCTACGTAAGCCACTGTGTCGTCATTTTTTCCCACAGACAGAAGAGTATATCTATATCTTTTATAATAATGAATATTATGACCTAATAATTGAGAACTTTGGCGGTGTTTATGTTGTTTCTTTCTTTTGAATATCTTAGTTAGAAATTTCAGAAATTCAAGTTAAAATACAATTTCCAACAGTTTGGTTTAGAAAGACAAAAACTGACAACATGAAAAACAGAATAAAAGAGAATTTGCTGCTTTATGATGAAGTTTTGCTCAAACCCAAAAATTGCTAGTAGAAATCTTAGAAATAATTTTCAGTATAATATCTCCATGTGCTCAATAATTTAAAGCTAAAACATGAGTGTTTGTGCTGTAATATACTGTATGTTTGGGCTTTGAGGGATGACTGTAAATAAAATTCTGACCACAAGAAGATAGTGAATTAAAAACTTAATTATTTAATAATTTGAATAGTATGATGAGCAAACGCTTCACTACAGATTCACACAAACAATATCAGACACAATCATTTGCTTCATGACAAGCCACAAAAAGAAAAAGGATTTTTTTTTTATCTATTTATTGAGATGGATAGTTTAAGTACAATTATTATGGTGAATAATTTCCTGTATATATTAATGAACTAACATTAAAATAAATGGTAATTATATATCATAAATAATCACTTACATAAATACAAATACTCTTATTTAAATTACAAGTATTTGGTGTTGTTTTAAGATGGAAAGAAATTAAAAAGCAGATGCAGAGAATTTTCAGCACAGAAACCGGTTACATTGGTCTTCATGATTTGCAGCGAGGATGGACTGCTGTGTTTTTCAATGACCTCTAGGTGTCAATGTGGCTTAACTCTCAGAATAAAATGTTTAAGGATTCTTCAGCTTGTCCTTCCTCCACAACTAATTTTCAGAACAATTAAAGAACCATTCTTTTCTTAGCGTGTTACAGTGTGTGAAAATCTTCCCACAGGCTTATGGGAATTTCTTGAATTTTTGCCACTTTTGAGATGTGATAAAAAACTACTGTCCTGCAATCCACCAAGAACTTCTGTTATTTCATTATTCAGCAAAATTCTATATATGACACATCATAAAGCCTTAAACACATTATCATTGTATTACTGTATTTATATGGAAAGAGATACATTTAAAGCAATTTGTGTAATGCATTTTGTTTAAAATGTTATACAAAGTGTTATAAGCAATGTTTATAACACATTATTTCACCACGTCACCATGTGATATAATAAACTCATGACCATCCAGCCCTAGTTTATTTGTGACATATGAAATATTATAATCAGAGATTATTTCTGGATATATATATATATATAAATTGACAGCTGTGTGATTTTAGAACCTAAATACTGTATAATAACTTAAGCTGTATTAACGTAACATAAACAAAAGCCATTTGAGAAGTTATTATGTTGCTTGATATGATTTCCTGTTAAACCCATTTAACTCTATAACTCATTTAAAGGGCTTATTATGTGGTATTAACTACTCCTGGCATTATATCAACAATTCATACTGTGTAACAAGGATAGTAATTATAACAATGTGTATAAATACATACGGTATGAAAGAATAATAAACATGATGTATCTCCTTCATAAATCCTGTAACTGATATGTTCATAAGGATGTGTTAAATATCGATTCATCATTCATTCATTTTCTGAACCGCTTAATCCTAAGTAGGGTGGCTGGCGCCTATCTCAGCCGACTTTGGGTGAAGGCAGAGTACACCCTGGACAGCTCGCCAGGCCATCACAGGGCAGAAACATGCTGACGGCAATGCAGCCTACTCTTTACGAAATTTAATTACCGATTTATTTATGTTATTATCCTCCAATAATTATGGGTTATGGGGTTTTTTTTTGGCATTGGTTTGTTTGTTTGTTTGTTTGTTTGTTTGTTAGCAGCTTTACGCAAACTATATGAATGGATTCTGATTAATTACTTGAGGAGGTGTGAAGCATGACCCAAGTAACACTCCATTAGATTTTGGTGTTGATCCGGATCAAATACTGGGTCCAGGAATCTTTCAAAGATTAATTAACATGGTGAGATAGTTTGAAAGTATGGTATTATTGCAAGCCCAGCAGGGGGTGCTGTGTACTTTCTGTTATTATTATTTTTTGGAGCGGCATAAGGCTTGCACTCCCCAAATTCTACTAGATATAGTAATAGTAGTGTTTATGAATAATACAATTTAAAATAACTTATCTGCATATTTGAAATTTAAAAACAGTCATCACCGCACAATCCTCACTGCAGAATTTTATTTAGAACTACAAAGTGCTTCATGTGTGTGGTGTACCTCCTTGGCTGTCTTTGCATGCCTACTAAGTGTGGTGCATTGTGGGATTTCTGGAGCCCACTGAATATTCATATTAGCAAACAAAAAAGCTTTAAGTAAATTATTTCCCATTGATGTGCTTTACACTGTGCTGCCATTTCAGGTGATAATTGCCTTGAACTTTTCTCAATTCACTGTAAAATGATATCTTATAATTGGCTTAAATCCTTGGATCAGTCTTACAGTGTGTGCATGATCTGACATTTCCTCAGTTCTCCCCTTCACAATTTTAGCTCCTGCCTGTTAACTGTTCCCTTTTACTGTTTGTTGAGCAAAAATTAAAATAAAAAACCTTATAACTCTATTGGGTGTATGTACAAATAAGCTAGTACGTAGCCTAAAAGCATATTTATATTTCTGTGTTGACTCTACAGCATAGCTTGACATGCACCCATCCAGAAATATAAATGCACGTTGTGGTAAGGTGTGTAAAAATTTCCCTCTACACGTTTCCGATTGCTCTATCTTCAAACAAAATTCTACCTTGATAGAAGATAGTGTGTTAAAATAAATAGATATAATCTATACTGACTGTTGTTCATTATAATGGCCAGTTAAATCCTACATCTAATCCTGTAGATTTAAACACCAGTTACATTGCAGTGCTTTCAAACTGCTGAGTCCAGACGAGTTCAGACTCTTCAGAAACACTTTAAGTGAGAATTCACTCACTTTATATCTTTTCCCCCTAGTGAATTTCATCTGAAGAGTTTTATGTTTATTATACACTCTCCTCAGTGAGTAAGGCAGTAAGCAGTAAGTTTGGTGTTTCATGTGACAAAAGTGTGGTGTTTCCTAGAGGAGATGCACACTTTCCATGCAAGTGTAAATACTTCACCCTGTGCGAGCATCAACACCATATTTATGGAGTATATTTGAATCAAATAGGATTTTCACACAGATTGCTACAATATTTATTTGGTTTTATATAGTTCACTTTGGAGACTTTATATGGTGAACAGCATTTTTCATCAGAGCTAAAAAAATAAGTCACGCTCACAAAGGTCAAATTATAAGTGATCTTAAAGACTTTCAGATCAAGGGATAAAATTAAGGAATCCCAAATGTTTCCTTTGCTATCTTTCATTGGACTAAAGCCCTAGTTAACCCCTCTAACACTAATGTGGACAAATTAATGCATGTTTTTTTGCTGCTGTTGCCACATTTATATTTTTGTTTTTGCACTGAAGCAGTGCAATTGACAAAAGAAAATAAAGAAATTCAAATAATAAACAATTATTAAAAAAAAAAATTAAAAGTTCTTGGTAGATGACTCGGACATGTGCTACCATGTTGTAGATTTACATTTTTTAAATTGAGGTGAATTACGAAGTGAATTAGCAGATGAAGGCTTTGCTGCAGAAGTGTCACGCTATTGATGATTCTTACACCTCGTTCTGCGCGGTGATGTCAGTGGACACACTGTTAAACGCACTTGCTCGAGTGGTCATGCCCAAGTACTGCTTTAGAAACTCGCTGAAGCGTTTCTGGTTGTTCCACTTGCGAGCTGACTTGCGGACACCTATGAAGCCACCGTATCTCTTCTGCATAGACCGGCCTGGATCCATGAACTTCCTGTAGCCATACTTGCTTTTCAGGAACCCTCCGAAACGTTTGGTGAGGTTCACTGGCTCACCCTCTTGTTTGCTTTTTAGCTCCCAATCTGCAGCATCAGGATCTTCCTGTACATATTGAGGCTGAGCCGCTGAGTTAAACTGGTTGAGTTCATCCAAACCCAAAGCCTGTGCCATGTGGTCAATTCTTTGCAGGGTTCCAGAATATGTCAGACTTCCATCAGATTGACCAACCGGCAAGACTCTTTGTACTTCCTCCTCAGCTCTTTTCAGTATTGAGTCTCCTAAGGTAAGGGACACCAGAGGTTCTTCCTCCAAGGCAGTTTGACACCTTTCCCATGTGAGGCCAAGAGAAACCCTGCTGCGACATTCCACCATACAGATCTGAGATTGTACAAGGACAAGCAAAACATGAGGCACGATTTCATTACTTAAGCACAGACTTAAGAAGAAAAGCTCTCTGCTTCTAGGAGACTAATCAAGAAGGCCTTGTGAAGGAGTTTGAAGTCACAATATATCAAATGGTGCATTAAGAAAGTGGAGAAGAGAAAACCCCATTCTCATTTCACCCAGAGGATTTAATTAGTCGACATAAATTAAAAGGAGTCTTGAAGAGAAAAGCAGAAAAAAAGGAAGGGAAATGCCCTGATTCTGTTCATTCATGCTGAAAAGTTATAAAGGATTGCCAAAGGAGGTTCCCTCAACACCAAACAGGACAGCTCAACTCCATCAGTTTCTGCCACCAGCTGCGCCAGATGATGTTGTTGCGTTTTCCATTTAATTATAAGTGGAGTTAATTAAATCACCACAGCTGCTTTTGAGTCAAAAGACGAATTAGTGATTCCAACCTCTCGAATGCTTCCGATCAACATCAAGGAACACTGAGATGCAGAGATCCGGAAGGACAAAGCATCTGAATTAAGGAATGTGATACGTGGGTACTGTAGTTTAATTATCTTCATTACATTTAACATCTAATCCATGCACTGTTAATCAATGATTGAGCTTAGTGCAAAAGTTTGTGCACCCTTACTGATATCATCATTGTTACCACAAGCAACCAATGGTGGCTCATGTTCTGTCAAACTGGGTAAGCACATTTTACGCCTACATCATAAAATTAGGAATAAAAAAATCAGGAAAAATAAACGATTCTTTTTTTAGTGTCATGTCTTTTATCTGTAAATTCTTACGTATGCCTTGTGAAAGTTAGCCAGATGCCCAAAACCCATATTTTTTTTACAAACAAAAGAGATGGCTTCATTAATAGGCTGACAGTCTTTGTCACAGCATGTTGTGTCATCCAGTTCACCATGTCATATGAGGAGAGTTTAAAATCTGTTTGTTTTTCCTGACTTTTGAACCATTTTTTTTTACTTTTTGTTTATTGATCTGCTCTGTTGTTTAATTTTGAGTCTCTCATGTTGTCTGTTATAATGCTTAGCTATCTCGTGGATGTTATATTAACAAATTACCTTTACTAAACTAAACAAGGTGCAAATTCAAGAATGCTATATTTATGTTTTTATTTACAGTACGTACAAATAAAAGTAGTAATCTATATCATTGGCAAAAACAGATTACAAGCAGCAGTTACTTCCTAAAAATCCCTGTTGAACTAGACTTGAAAATCTCTCATGCCAAAAAAGAAAACAAAAAAAATCAAAAAGACGTTCCAGCAACTTTGACAGTTCCTCCAATTATCATGCAGGAGCCCAGAGTCCTGACCCGCCTACACCCCAATGATGCCAAGAGACACTGTATTTTCCTGGAAACTGTTTTCCTTGCATTTTCGCCAATAAATGCCTAGCTTTGTTGCACTAAATACAGAATGCATTTAACTGTGTACAAACCTGACTGTCTTGACCTGACTGTCTATAAATCGAAATCATATTCTTGTAAGGGTGTAGTGTAAAATGCTAAAGATGTATAAAATGAGCCATTTGTAGTTCCTGAAAGGTAGAAGACTGAGAAGTTTTGTTAGGGGCGGCACTTATTTCTTATTAAAAATGCAAACAAGAGCTTGAAAGATAGAAACTATCAAATTATTTTACAAAGCAGTTTTCGAAATTTGCTGTTTTAACAAGATACTTTTCAAGTGATATGATTACCACAGATCTGGAAACACTTATAAACATTACACACATGACCTTTAATAGGCATTAACTGTATGATATTTTCCTTCATTTGTCTCACCAGGTTGTCAAAGCCATGGTCTTTGGGAAGGATTTGGCTGCAGGACAAACAGTCTCTCTGACAGTCACTATGACTGGGGACGAACAGCCCCATCAGTAGGAGAGTCCATAAAGGTGTCTTCATTATACAGTGATTGTAGCAGCAAGCTGAAACTCTGGATACAGAAAGAAAGAGAGAGAGAGAGAGAGAGAGGGGGGGGGGGGAATTAAGATTTCTTCCATCAATCTAATTAATATGACCAAAATAAAATGAATGCCAAAAGAAAACAGCACCCAGAGAACTATTAGAGAAGCATTTGGCATCTGCAGTCTAAATTAGCAGAATTGTGGAGGAAATTCCAGTGAAAACAAAGCCAGTGATTTAAACCCATTGACCTCAGATCAGAGAGAAAGGCTAGCGTGTGCATGTGTGTATAAAAAACACCTCCGCATCTGGTGAGTACTTCATTAGCAAAACTCATCAATGTCTATAATTGAAGCTTGAATTAACTTGTGGTGTAATGAGACTCGAATGCAAAAGACTAAGAGGGAAAAGAGGCTTGTATTCATGTAGCACAGTGCAAAGTGACTACCAAGAAAAAAAAAGACAAACGCACAAGCATCTAATAGATAAAAGAAGAAGAAATAGGACTGACAGTTGATCAACATGTTGACAGGTTTTCCATTTGCTCAGGAAAACAGACTTTTAGTAAGGACTTTGAGGTCAGCCCGACTCCAAGGCAGCATTGAAAATTAAGTAGGAAAAAAAAGCAAAAAAAGCTGATGTTGTGTTGTTGTGTGAATCGATACCGCCTGGGAGATATTTACCGTCCAATGCAGAACCCAAAGAATAGACAGGCTGAGAAATTACAGGTCGGATAAAGTGATTCATATACAGAACTGCATGCATCATATATTGATTTTCAATATGAGAAGTATAGTTCTCATACAAGTCATGGATTATATAATTATTGACCTGTTCACCCTGGTGTAGATGCACGGCGTATAACGGCTGATTTACAGTTATACACAGTATATGCAAGTGGCCCATGCTGTTGTGAACATTTATACTTGTGCACTGGTGTGTCTGTGCCACTCTGCAATTAAACCTCCATAACACAAGTTGGTGCTGTGGATTCTATGCCACTGTATCTTATTGTGCCTTAAACACTGGTGACCGAAACTTAGTGCATCATGATGAAGTTGGAGCTAATAAATGTTACACAACAGTTACTGAAATAATTGCAGTGCAGAACAGAGAGGAGATGTCAGATGAAATGGTATGTACTGTTAAGTGTAATTATACAAACAGTAAAATGGATGGATGGACAAGCAAACAATAGTGACTAAACTCTGCCCATACTCTTTTTTTGTGGCAGAGGTAAAAAAAAATGTAAATATCAAATATTAAAAAAAAATCTATTATTAAATTTAAGTTACCAAAGCATGTATTAGAATAAGCATTTAAAAAAACAATAATGTAAAGGGCGACACAGTGGCGTAGTTGCTAGCACCAAAGAAAGAGAGTCCTGGGATTGGTGAGGACGTTTCTGTGTGGAGTTTGCATGCTCGCCCCATGCTGGTGTGGGTTTCCTCTGGGTACTTTGGTTTCCTCCCACAGCCCAAAGACATGCACATTAGGTATATTGGCTGTTCCAGTGGTTGTGTGTATGTTACCCTGCAGTGATCTGGTGAGCAATTCGGAGTGTTCCCGGTAAAGGCTGGGATGGGCTCCAGCCTCCCCACAACCCTAATAGTGGAGTTATATTATAGTACCCTAGTAGTGGAGATGAGACATTAATATAAACCTTTGATTTGCCTTGTGGATAGACTTAATGGTGAGAGAGGACATGAATGAGATACGAACAGTGTTGTGGTGTAAGGAAATTATCATTAGCTTCAGATTAGTTAATTTAGGCCTACAGTATATCATAATGCTCATATAAGTGGATGTTTATAAAGCTTCTTTTAATCCAGTTAACAATCTGAATTAAACCCAAGAGCTTTTCGAGATATCTCAACGGAGACCAGCTTGGTGTCAGATCAAATTAGACCAGACCGAATTAGTTCAATAAAAAGTTAAATAGAAGAGACACATACTGCAGTGTCCAGAGCCTCAGGATGCTGACCCAAGCATTGTGTTTTACTTTAACAGGTCTTCTAGTTTCCCAGTTATGTACCGTTCTGACCTGAATGCTCCTCTAATCAGTCCTATGGTGATGATCCTCTAAAAACTACCAGACTTGTTTGCTGATCAAGTCAGGAGTGTGTCAAAGAATGAATTAACTGCTGCATTTGGCTATTTCTGTCATTAGGCCTGTCAAAATTGGATAAAATACATTTTCTTTTTGCACCCTAACCAAAAAGTTTATTAGTTTTATTTGCATAAAATAATACATAGCCTGCTAGAAATTTTTGCTACTAACTAGCCTCATGCTACCTACTGAAGCTGGGCACAAAATAATATTTAGCTACCAAAGCTGACTGACTGTTTTACTTACAAATAGATTAACCTGGATTAATCTTAATAATATCTTGCTAACAATAGTTTATGTCAGTAAGCTTACTAGTGAACCTAGCTAACTGTTTAAATTCCATATTACGTAGACTAATGCTAATTGGCTTGATGTTTAACCGACTACTGTTTTATATAATATTAGCTAGCTAATGTTTACTTGTGTTAGGCTAACAATGGCTGGCTACGACATACTGACTGACCTATGACACGCTGGAGATACCCTAGCTAGCATTATTAGCAGAGTGCTTTTTGTAGCTAAAATAGCTGGTTAATTTAGCTTTTGTTAAAGAAAGACATTTTCCTTTAAAGATACACATTTGGTGCATTTTTCATTTTTTGCTGGTTAATGGAGAAAATATACTACTATACAAACAAATAATCTGCTCATAATTTTTTAAATGATATTTTTCAAATACACTTGTCCTGCGTGTAAATGAGTTGACTGTTTGAACCGACTCTTTAAGTCGAACACTCACACAATTCTGCATTTCTGAGTTTGTGAGTGTGTGTGTGTGTGTGTGTGCGTGTGCGTGTGTGCAATGCCATTACACACTGTTTAATTTATTTATTATTGTAAATGTTTAATTGGAAATCAATTTTAAACATCTGAGCTGTTCATTTGTTTAAAATGTGAAACGTGTTTGATTCTGTTTTGATTACATTTAAAAAACATTTATTGAAAAATAATGCTTTTTAGTTAAGGAGAAGGAACAATAAAAAATTTACTAAGCAATTTCATGCCGAAGAACAAGAATTACTGGTCAAAATATATTTTAAATAAATAAAATGTTGATGAGCCATTTGAAAGCTAAAAGTCACATATATGATGGGGACAATCATAAGAATTTTAATTATTTAGGAGAACATCATCCACAAAAAAAAGAGCTGGCTAAAATTAAGCTCAGGAGGTGAGTAGTGCTGTACATCATGGCTCATTTCACAAGTTCAGGGATAATCAGTGATAAACGGTAGGGGATTTTCAAAGATCACAAATGAGGTTGTTGAAAATATTTCACAGCAGTAATTATTATGATGTGATGGGTTCGAGTCAGAAACAGAGTGATTCACACACCTGAAAAAATGAAGCTGCAAACAGGACTGAATGTAATTATGTTCAAAACACCAATAACTCAACATTCTGACCATCTTCAGCAAAGGAAAACAAGCTTATTTCTCTAAAAGAGTGGACAAATCCTAAAATGAATTTACTCCATGATATATGAGCACGCTTGGGGTATAAAAAGAAGGCACGATGAAGGAGATGAAACTTGAAGGAATTGTGTTTTCAAGTTCAACAAGATCCCCTATGATGGTGTACCAAGGTCTGTTACACTCTGTTAAGGTCTGTTAAGCTCTACTACGCTATGCTACAATTCCCACATTCTATCACAATTGGCGTCAAATGGTAACATATTATAATAATCGTGGCAAAATTTTCATCATGATTCCACCGAGTTTTCTCAAAATCATCACGATTTGATCCCACGACCCCACATGCTCATCACGATTCTCTCAAATCTTGGACATCGTGGACATCGTGCCCCAGTGTAAACCCAGCATTAGGTAGCATAGCTAATATTAACAATGAACTAAATGGTGTTTTTAATGCCAATGTTATATTTTGATTTTTTTTTTTTTGGGGGGTGACACTGTGAAAACTATAATGTAAATCAAGTCACTAGTGATAAATATAAGCTATACAAGCCAGCCAGTTAGCTGTGTAAGATAACAGGACATGTTTTTTTTTTTGCTTAATTTCTTTTTTCCAAATTGTGTCTTTAAGTATTAGTGTAAACGTTGCATAAGTTTTAATTCTAAACACGTAGATACAGTGGTGTGAAAAAGTGTTTGCCCCCTTCCTGATTTCTTATTTTTTTGGATGTTTGTCACACTTAAATGTTTCAGATCAAACAAATTTAAATATTAGTCAAAGACAACACAAATAAACACAAAATGCAGTTTTAAATGAAGGTTTTTATTATTAAGGGAGAAAAAATATCCAAACCTACATGGCCCGGTGGGAAAAAGTGACCCCCCCCCCGTAAAAACATGACTGTTGTTTATCACACCTGAGTTCAATTTCTCACCCAGACACACCCAGACACACCCAGGCCTGATTACTGCCACACCTGTTCTCAATCAAGAAATCACTTAAATATGACCTGCCTGACAACGTGAAATAGTGAAGACCAAAAGATCCTCCAAAGCTAGACACCATGCCGAGATCCAAAGAAATTCAGGAACAAATGAGAACAAAAGTAATTGAGATCTATCAGTCTGGAAAAGGTTATAAAGCCATTTGTAAAGCTTTGGGACTCCAGCGAACCACAGTGAGAGCCATTATCCACAAATGGCGAAAACATGGAACAGTGGTGAACCTTCCCAGGAGTGGCTGGCCGACCAAAATTACCTCGAGAGCACAGCGACGACTCATCCAAGAGGTCACAAAAGACCCCACAACAACATCCAAAGAACTGCAGGCCTCACTTGCCTCAGGTAAGGTCAGTGTTCATGACTCCACCATAAGAAAGAGACTGGGCAAAAATGGCCTGCATGGCAGAGTTACAAGATGAAAACCACTGCTGAGCAAAAAGAACATTAAGGCTCATTCCAAATTTGCCCGAAAACATCTTGATGATCCCCAAGACTTTTGGGAAAATACTCTGTGGACTGACGAGACAAAAGTTTAACTTTTTGGAAGGTGTGTGTCCCATCACATCTGGCATAAATGTAACACCACATTTCAGAAAAAGAACATCATCAAGGTGAAACGAACTTGGGTTCTGCAGCAGGACAATGATCCAAAACACACCAGCAAGTCCACCTCTGAATGGCTGAAGAAAAACAAAATAAAGACATTGGACTAGTCAAATTCCTGATTTTAATCCTATTGAGATGCTGTGGCATGACCTTAAAAAGACGGTTCATGCTTGAAAACACTTTTTCACACCACTGTATGTTGCTGGCTATTCTGTGTTATAAGCTTATATTCATATCTTAGCAGTAATGAAACAAAGAGGAAGGTCATTTTGATAGATAAATATGTTAATAGGTTTCTTCATCTCAAGCATGACTGTATAAATGATTTTTTTTTAAAAATGTGAATAGGTAATAAATGGAGATTATTTCCCAGCATGGGGCAAGACTTCTTTTATCACTTGATTTAAGATAATCATACGGGTTGGCTGTAAACACATTGAAAGCGTGCAATCAATGAAGCGTAATGAGGTATATATGTTCTAAGAAATGCAACCCAATTGATCATTCAAGGGAGCCAGCAATAATTATCATCATCACCTCATTGAGTGGTCCAAGGTCACACGTAGCACACGCAGAATATGCTGGCATAGCACACAAAATAGTCATCATAGTAAGCTATATGTTTTTCCCTTTTATAAACAGAAGCTTTGGAGAACTAGCAAGGTGAAAAAGAAGATGCAGAAAAGAAAGGTGGAAGTTACCTGAAACAGAGTCTGATTTCATTATGAACATTTAGTTCTGAGTAAAGAAATCTGCTTTGGTGGTCATTATTATATACAGTAAGTTTACATCCCCATGGATGTTCACTGAAATAGGGTTTTTCTTTTATTTCAAATGAGGATGGGTTTCCCTTTTGAGCCAGGTTCCTCTAAAGGTTTCTTCCTCGTGTCAACTGAGGGAGTGTTTCCTTGCCACTGTCGCCGCGGGCTTGCTCATTAGGGATGTGTAGGGGTTGTAGAAAAATGTTTAAATTCCTTTTAAATTACTTTTACTATGTAAAGCTGCTTTGCGACAATGTCAACTGTAAAAAGTGCTATACAAATAAAACCGAATTGATTTGAATTGTATCACCTAATGTCCATGTTGTCCTAAGGCATGCAGAGTTTTGCACTCTAGTGATAGAAATGCAATTAGTTATACTTTGCAAAAGTTTGTACATCTTTAAGGACAAAAGATCTAAAAATATTAAATTATTTTCAGGTGAGCACACAGTCAACGTACCATTAATAAATCCACAGAACATTATTTGAGTAGAAAACTATAAGCCAGCATATAAGATCAGACCATATTTATTTTATTATGATTAACATTAACATTAAGACACAAAAAAAGATAATGAAGTACAAATTAAATGATCTACCAGCCTTTCCACAGATAACCTTCACATCTGTTCCCAAATACAGTATGCTTGAAATTCATTTGCTTGAGGCTGAGACTGATAAGCATCTTGGCTCAAACAACACTTTTTCAGTCACCAGTGAGAAAAATTGGGTCTTATTGGGACTTATAGAATTATAGAATTTTTTTTTTTTATGTTTAGGTCCTAAAAATTGTTGTAAAAACACTTGTACATTTGAAGCAATAAAACATCAAAATGTGTACAGATACCAAAAGCTTCTGACAGAAAATCATGAAAAGGTTGAAAAAGGAATGAAAGATTACGTCACAAGTAACACATGTCCTGTCTCTCATGGCTTAAAAATATATATGTGAATAATTGCTATTACGTTCGAATCAGAGCCTAATTTAACACCTCACAGAAGAGAAGCCTGTAAGTTGAAGTGCCCCAGGGTTTGTAATAATGATATTGATCATACACTCAGAGTCGCTCCATTGCTCTCAGTACGAATCAGTCGATGAAATAATAATATGCATTTTGGTCAATGTAATGCAGCTGTAATGCATGAACAAAGAAGACCTGAGGCATGTTTACTGAAATCCTACAAAGCATTACAAATTAAATGCTGAATTTCTTTATCTTTACATAAATATACACACACATGTGTGTGTATATATTTATATATATATATATATATATATATATATATATATATATATATATGGTGAAATATGTGATGATTAACAGACTTTATTATTAATAAATAATAACACAGTGAAAGGGGATGCTGGACATACCTGTATGGAGTGCCTATGTGTACCTGTCCTGAGAAGATGTGTGAAATGAAAAAGCCTCAGAAGTCTCCTGTTCTCTGTTCCTGTTAGGATGTGAGAGGAAGCTGTTACTCGGCTATCTTTATAGTCACACACCCCTCTCTGTGGACCAACCCCTGAACCCTCCCCTCATCCATCCATCCATCCATCCGTCTGTCCATCCATCCGTCCATCCTCGTTGTGTCCTACCTTTCTTAAATTACTTCAGGACAGAAAAAACCAAGAACAGTATATTCTATAATGAAGTGATGTGAACAAAAATGCTGTCCTTGATTGTGTCAGGATGGATGTTCCTCTATGCAATGTGTCAGACTCACAAAACAAATACAGTATGTGCATTTGATTAAAAAAATTATTTCATCCAGAGTGTACTGGGAACATCACTCATACAAGTTCCTCAGGTCAGGAAGAATGAGAAAAACCAAAAGTCTTTGATTTTCAGCACAAGACCTCTTGAAAGATTGTTAGCTGATGTGACGAGGGAAAAAAAAGAAAAAAATAAAGCGAAAAAGACAGGAAAGAAGAGGGAAGTAAAATGGGAAAGTAAAAGAAAGAAAAACTGAGAAAGGAAGAATATGAAAAGACAAAGAAAGAAAGGAAGAAAGAAGGAAAGAAAGAAAATAAAAATAAGAAAAAATACAGGGAAAAAACAAGGAATAGAAAGATAGGTATAAAGATAATTATTTAGAAACAAACAAAATAATGAATGAATAAAAGAAAGAATAAAAAAGAGGCTGTATTATATACACAAACAGAGGTACAAACTTTGAATTGATCCTGAATTCTCCTCCTTCTTCTTCTTTCACTATAAATACTGAAGACACATGATTTGTCTATGTTTGGCTGCATGTCCTGGGGTGTACAGACTTTTGCACTGCACTGCAGAATGATGTGGAGTGTGGATGAACAGAAGAGGCAGGAGATTCCTGTGTGTGTGTGTGTGTGTGTGTGTGTGTGTGTGTGTAGGGGGGAGTTGATTTGAAATGGGCAGGTGGTTGCTGAGCTGTTTAGAATTTGAGCTTTTGAGCTTCCATTTTTACCCGCTTGCTGCATTTTCAGAAACAAAGATAGATATGAATGAGCAGTGGAGAGAGAAGGGCAAGGACTACGCTTCCCTCCCACACTCCTACAATGTTGCCAACAACTGACAGAAGTTCCATTGGATTTTGTACAAATAACGTTAAATCATGAGACCATTCAAATGCTTTTTCCACAATCTAGCTGCGAACATTCTCCAAGTCCAGATCAGCTGATCAGCCACACAGTGGCTTTGTAAAAAGAACAGAACAATTTGTTTGTGAGGATTTATGAAAAGATTTTCAGCATCAACGTTAACCTACTAGCTAATTTTATTTAACGCCTAAATATTAGTCATCCGGCTTTGAAGAGTTTTTGAAGTTCAGTAATGTTCAGTCCATTAATTTACATTAACATTAGCCATTAATACACTTACAACTACTTAGCTACTTAGAGGCTGTTTTTGTAAAGATTACAACAATGTTTCAGTCTCACACACCAGCAGAAATGTGTCTGACCCCCATTAGCTCCTGTTCTTTCTGCCCATTACCTCTGTGACAGTCCGGTGTCTACCATGGCCACAATGGGACCTCCGAGCAGCATCCACAAACCCTCTATATTTAGCATCCAAGGACAATAATCAATCATCAAGCACTAATACAGTTTCTTAGTCCTAGGTTGGTGGTTACTCTTCAAGAACACATTATTTCAAGTGTTACAGTAATGTACAGTAGTGTGGAAAAAGTTCATGCAAAGAAATGCTGCAGAGCAAAGATGTTCTGGAAAATAATAAAAGTGAATGTTTTTATAATAAAAAGCATATAATAGACTAAAATGCACTAAAATGCATTTTCATATGTACTACACAGGAATGGTGGGTTAATCTTGGGATAAATAGCAGTTATTTGCCACAAGCAAGATTCTGTGGATTTGGGGACTATTTAAAGATATCTGTTGAGCCTGAGGTGAATAAGCATTTTAGTGTTTACTACACAGGAATGTAAGAAATGCAAACCAAAACAAGATTTGTGTGGATAATTTGTGTGGATAGTTACTGCATTTTTATTTGATTGAAACAGTCATGTGTCAAAGACAAGGTAGATGTCACTGAATAGTCTTAGAAGAAACATTGAGGAGACATTTCAATTAAATGACATCCACTAAACCTGAGGTGAACAATTGTTTTAGTATATACTATTGGGAACATCAGCACAAAAAGCACACTAAAACAAGATTTTTATGGTTTATTTAAAAAAAAATTAATTATGATGGACGCAGGTGGGCCCCTAGTGCACATAAAAGCAGGTGCATGGCCTAAGAGCTGTGTGATGGTTTCTCTTAAATCCCTTTTTAGAATTTTAGTGGTATATACTATGCGGCAACATAAAAAAATCCACTGTGACATGCTGTGAGTGTCCGTTGTTCAAGCATTGTCCACTTGGGATAAAGCAACCAGAGCTAAAGTATACGAGGGTTCATTTACACTAGAGATATTTAGGGTCCTCTAGCAAAATAGCCAGATATTGCCTCTGTGAACTGCCCCAGTGGAAAGGGAAATTCTCACAAATTGCTTTAATTAAGACAGACCATGGGAGCAGGCTGAAGGACTTGACACTGGACAAAGTGGTACAATTAAATTGAACTGTAATGATTTTCTTAACAAAAACAGGAGACTACAAAAAACTGACACGAACAAAGAAATGAGATTCCTGATTTTATGAATATATCTAATATATCATTTTAGTGAATGTAGTGTTATGAACCATTGTACTGAACTTGTACAGAAAAGTTTAGGTTTACTATATTTATATTATTATGGTGATGTAGTGGTCAGCACATCTGGCCTCACAGCAAGAAGGTCCTCAGTTCGAGTCTTGGGCTCGGCAATGGCGTTTCTGTATGAAGTTTGCATGTTCTCCCTGTGCTTGCGTAGGTTTCCCCTGGGTACTCCGGTACAGCCAGAAGACATGCACATTAGGCTAACTGGCTGTTCAAAATTAAACACAGGTGTGAATGATTGTGTGTGTTGGTTCTGCGACGGACTGGCGAGCTGTTCAGGGTGTACCCCGCCTTCACCCAGATTCCATTAATGTAGGCTCCAGCCTCCCCCCGACCCTAATGGGGTAATGCAATTTGGCAATTGTATGGATGGTTGAATAAATGAATGAATATGTTACTAAAGTTCATACTCTATGTAACTAAAGTAATTCACCTTGTTTACTTACCCAGTTACCCCAATATGAGCAAACTAGCTCAAGATGCGTGAAAACTTCCTCATGCCTGTTAGCTAGCTGGAACACTGATAATGCTACTACTACTACAACTACTACTACAACTACTACTACTACAACTACTACAACTACTACTACTACTAATAATAATAACAGCAACAATAATAATAATAACAATAATAACAATAATAATATCAACAACAACAACAACAACAACAACAACAATAATAATAATAATAATAATAATAATTTAGTAGTTTACAGTATAAATGGGATAAAATCAGTTCTCGTTATTTGAATGTAATGTCTACATTTAACATCTTAGAAACATGTCGTTTTGTATGTATTGTATGTAACACTGTCGGGTTCCATTAGAGACTCCTGCTCTGGGTTGACACATGGCTGAGGATGAAGTGATGCTTATTTGTAAGATAACATTGTGTACCTTTCTTTCAGTGTTGCTGCTGCACTGCCCAAACACTGTAATCAGTGCAGTCAGTACACACTTCGTCTTCCTGTGAGGAAAAACCTTTCAGGGCATTGAAGGCTTATGACTGTTGTTTTAGAAGGATGGCTTCAACCTCACACATCGGTTTACTGCCTTAAGTCTTCTCTGCACAGAGGAATGTTGAATACAGCATTCCATGTGGTTTTTTTCTGAATCCTGATCAAGCAGGGGCTTATTATGAAAATAGTTTTTTATGAGAAACTGCACAAAAAATACTTCCCTTTAATAGATAAAATTTGTATATAAACCTGGATAATGATCTTAGGATTGTACCTGACTGTGACCTTTAAGTTACATAGGATTGACACTGTAATGTCAATAACCTGCTTTCTTGTTTTCATAAGCTCCAGTCTGGGGTTTTTTTGTACCCCAATATATATAAAATATATATATTGGGGTACAAAAAAATTGCCATTGACTTCAACAGAATATAAATGGTGGCCTTTTCAAACCTTCTAATGCAACCTACTGGACGAATTTGAGCAGATTGCAGCTTTGAAAATGTAAGTAAAAACCACCTGATAATGAAAATGTACATACACAGGAGAGTTTGGAAGGCTTGCCTTTCATTTTCTTTTTTATGCAATATTGGTTTGTTCAGCAAGAGAATGTGTAGAGAGAACGGTCCACATAAATGGATTTTCAAATGTCATAATTTGTTTATTTATAACATTTTATGGAAGAAGTCTCCTGTTTCAGCACATCAGTTAGAGGTAAAGCTGCCACTTTTTATATTTAATGTTACAGGCACGCCCACACACACACACACACACACACACACACACACACACACACACACACAGGCTGAATGCATGTTAATTGCATTACTTTGCTTTGTTCATTAATTAGAAGCATCCTCACATAATCAGTGCTTTCTTCCCTTCGCTCTGAGTTCTCTGACGTATTTCTGTGTTTTTTTTTCCATAACTGATTATGTAAGGCTTCCTAATTAACTACAACACTTTTCCAGAAGCTTCTTTGTGACTGGACGTAGCCTGTGCACCACAACAGTGTGAAGGGCCTCTGGGACCCAACAGAGAACGCAGAGTTACATCTACGTCAGTTTGGGAATATTTATAATGGGATGTTTTCCATTTTTAAAAGCTCTCCGAAATTGTGGGTATGGGGTGAAACCGTGCTCTGTGCTGTCATCATCCTGTCATTCTGATGTCTGCCTTTCAGGACGTCCCAGAACAGGGTCTTTGGTGGTGTATACATCATTGAGTTGATGATTGCCAAGGTGTGTGTGTGTGTGTGTGTGTGTGTGTGTGTGTGACAGAGAGAGAGAGAGAGAGAGACAGAGAGAGAGAGAGAAATGAAAGTGTCCTCCAGTAAATTCACATGCAAAGTAGAACTATTTGCTTAATATTAACTAGAGGCCCCCAAAGGGAAAATCATACACAGCCATTATACACAGGTATTGGCCATTTTGCTGACCTTAAACCAACAATGAACTTTTCATAAACTCATTTCAGCCTTGGGTCCAAAGTTTTAACCCTGAAAATCTGAAGGTGATGTATAAAGCAGTTTTTGAGATATAGGCATACATAGCCACTAACATTTATCACATTTATCACATTTATCTATCTATTTATCTATTTATCTATTTATCTATCTATTTATTTATTTATTTAAATACAAACGCACAAACTGACAGAATTGAAAAAGCAAATGGTAATAGTTAAGTCACAATATAACGGCATCCAGGAATTATTTTGAAATGAAATTATTTTAGTTTAATGTATATTATGGTTATGTTTCTTGGTTGGGATTACCCAGAATGCTGTGCTCGTAGTGGTGCAGTGAGATTTGATCCTCACTTTGCCTAAAGAATGCCGTGCGGCGACACTTTAGTTTGTTAGTCTGTCCAACTCTCTCGCATTCTCATGTGTACTCTGTACTCTGTTCAAACAGATCAACTTCCAAAGCTTTCACACTAATTCCATCATCATCCTCATCACCATGCTCAACATCTCATAGATCGCTATCTAGCTGAGCTTTGTTTAACTGTGATTTATAGTTGCACTGCATTCTGGGACTTCTTATTAATTCAACATTGTATGGGGAAAAAAAACTTTTTTTTCTAACGCAGTTGTAGCATCAACATCAGCATGATGCTTAACGGCTAACTCTTCACAGGAATAATGAAAACACATCAACATATTTAATGTTTTAGAGTGGAGGCTTGATGCCTTGAGCATTTTCATTATGTGGTTGTGATTTAAAGCTTACTGAACACTGGATGGAGTCGTGGTTTAATTATTAAACAGGGTAACGAGGAGACATATTTGTCATATATTGGCAGTCTATAGGACCTTTCAATCAGTTTGTCATCATGTAGGTACTGGAGAGTGTAAGTGTGGGGTCTGTCAGAAGAGATCCCCTAAGTTAATGCACCATAACCTGTAGCAGAAAAGAGACACAAAAAAATGGATGGAAAATGCCTGACGAAGGCAGGAGGAGGCAGGTACAGTAACCTTTATGCTGTATTTAACAGTGTGAGTGACACACTCAGGTGGCTCTATCTGTAGAGATAAATCGTCTGAGAGACTTGCCATTTTCCTGTAACCAGCTGAAGAAAGGAAAAATAACAATAAAAGAAACTTTGTCTTTGAGAGAGTGAGAGAGAGAAAGAGAGAGAGAGAGATAAAGAGAGAGAGAGAGAGAGAGAGAGAGAGAGAGAAAATTTTCCCTTTTGCTCACTTCACCTCACTGGATTTCTCAAAGCTTTATTTGTTAAATGCATTACATGAAGCTTTCTGTGAGAGAACAGCCTCTGTTTACTGGGATCTGCACTGAACTTTTAAGACTTCATCAGCAGAACAAGAGAAAAGCATGAAAGAAAAAAGAATCTAAATTAAAACACCATGGAAAAAGAAAGGGGGGGGGAAATCAACCGTCAGAAAAAAAGAAGAAAAACAAAAACCTATGTCCTGTCATTTTATGCAATACGTTATCCTTTATTAGGGTCACTGGGAGGCTGGAGTCACCCTGTTACACCCTGAACAGTTTGCCAAACCATTCTTGGGCCAACACATACACATAACCATTTACACTTAAACCTAGGGGCAATTTGGAACAGTCATTTAGACTAATGAGCATGCTTTTAGACTGTGGGAGGAAACCTACGCAAACATGAGAAAAACATGCAAACTCCACACGAAATTGTCCTCGGTAGATAAAAGACTGGAACCCAGGACCTTCTTGCTGTGAGGTAGACATGCTAACCACAATGCCACCATGCCGCTCTGGACAGATTTTCTATTTATTTTAATTATATACAAATTAAGACTGTATAAAAGGTACAAACTATAATCTCAGTCATTAAATATGATTACTGCGGTAGATTGGAAGTGTTCTGAATGTATTAAACAGCCCCTTTAGCTGTGTTATTATGTTCACTGGAGGTTTTAGGGCCCAGTGGATTCAGGCTGTTCCTCTGGCAGTTAATTATTCAGACAGCTTTGGGGGTCACATGATGCAAGAGCGGCGGTGACGTGCTCCCATACTGCCCCGCGCTGCTGCACTTTAGGCAATTCCTCGTCCAGAAATCAGACCTAAATTGCACTTGGCATTTAGGCCAGATAACATGAATACCTTAAAGGAGAGGATTTCTTCTAGGGAGGAAAAACTTGTAGAAGAAGATTGTAGAGGAAATTTCACAGTTGGTCAGACATCACCAAAATGCTAAGTCAGCTCTGTGAGGTTTTAGTAAGCAGATACGGTAGGTATAAAAAGTTTACACACCCCTGCTAAACTGGCAGAGCTTTATATTTAAGAAGAAAAAAGAGCTTCAACAAACATCAGGAAGAGTTTGTGCTACTCAAAAAAAATACTCATGCATTCTTTTAACGGCTTGAAGTTTCTACATGAACGTTTTTCTGAAAACGTTTTTGCCTTTGTTTACAGGGTTCTAGAGAAAGACTTTATGATTTCAACACAGGGACAAGACAAAACATAATACACACCCAAAGAAAAGAAAGAAAGAAAGAAGCAATGAAATAAATAAAGAAAGAAAGAAGGACAAAAGAAAGAAAGAAAGAAAAAAGAAACAGTGAAAGAAAGAAAGAAAGAAAGAAGGAAAAAGGACAAAAAAGAACAGGATAAGACACAAGATCAAAAAAGAAAAAAGAAAAAGAAAAGAGGGAAGAAAGAAAGATGAACAAACAAATAAATAACTTTAGGAAAGAATGCAAGAAAGCAAGAAAGGACATAGATGAGTCAAAAATAAGAAAGCAATAGAAAAAGAAAAGAAAAAGGAAGGAATGGTGGAATAAAACATGCTGATAAAGATCACATTCCTGAGACACAAAATCATCCCGTAAAAATGTCCTATTTTCCAGCTGTTTTTCTTTTTCTTTTGTCTGAGTTGTTAAAAAAGATTTCAGAACACATCCATATGGAGTCTCAACCAACAAAGTTTACAAAGATTCAAAACCAAGCCTACTTATTTTCTACAAACACTGATGCCAGCAGTTAAAAGCTCAGTGAATTCCTCTCCGTGTTCCCTGATTGGATAACTGAAGCTGAGTACCTGCAGGAACAGATATGCTGCTTATCTCTGTCTCGCACCCTGTGCCAAGTGTTTTCCAGCTCATTTCACACCAGGGGCCTGTTCTCCTGTGATCAGGGACAAGACAAACACCTAAATGCAGTCGTAATTGCACTTTCATTGTCATAATTACGGCATCACAACGCTGTGAAAAGTAGAAGCATTATCATTAGCATTGAATATCATGCAGATGTGGAGGGAAAACCACAGGGCATGCTGACAGAGAGAGGCAGAGGTGGCAGGATGTCTGCACCAAGGGCTTTTATTGGGAGACAGCCAACAGCACACAATGGGGCTCAAAATACCGTTTAGGTAAAGAAACTGTTGGTGAGCCCATTATCATAAGACTGCAAAAAAAAAACAGGTAAACAAGAGATATGAAGACAAGGATAAAGAGGGGTCTATGTGATTTTCTAAAGAGAGAACAGAACAGAGGAGGCACACAGAGCATGATTACACCTTTAAAACACACAGGAAGAGCTGATGATGGTGGTGATGATGATGATGATGATGATGATGATGATGATGATGATGATGACGATGACGACTGACACATGGAATAGAATGTGATCTCTATTTTAAGTAAAAGGTAGGAAAAAACATAAAGTAGTCACACTGAATTAATTTTTATAACAGGTGTGGTTATGTCAGGGTTATGAATAGAAAGGAAGGAAGGAAGGAAAGAAGGAAAGAAAGAAAGAAAAAAGAAAGAAAATAGGAAAGAGTAAGAAAGAAAGGAAAGTAAAAGAAAGAAGGAACAAGAAAAAAAGGAGAGAAAGAATGGAAAAAGAAAAGGGGAAGAATTGAAAGGAAATTAAGAAAGAATAAAAAAAGATAAAAGAGAAGGGCTAAAGAAAGAGAAAGTAAAAATAAAGAAAAAATGATAAATTCTATAAAAAGAAAGAGAAAAAAGAAAACCTAGAAAAGGTCAAAAGCTAAAAGAAATAGAATTAATAAAGAAAACTACATACAAAAGATTAAAAAGAAGAGAGAATAATGAAAGAAACAAAAAGTGACTAAAGTGACTAAAGATAACTTTGCTGGAATTTGTGTGTATAAAGATAAGCGATTACCTATGGCATCACAAAAGACAAAAATACTGGTACTTTCTATGGCATAACAATACAGGAGTGCTACAGGCTACTACTATAAAATCATAATAATATGAGATCACAATAAACTTCATCTCTATTTCATGGTGTCCTGTCGGCATGTCACAAACCGACAGGAAAACTTCTCCACAGGAGGCACTGCGAGGTTCAGATTATGTACAGATATATGTTGCTATAACTGTGTATCGCTGGATTACCCACCCTGACTGTCACATCTATGATGGTGTCTTGAAAATGCCAAGCAGAGTTTATATGGCAACACACACCTGTTTACGTAAAAAAACGCATTTTAGCGACGAGGATGTTTGACTGAATTCCAGCACACTAAAGGGTTGAGGTACAGAAAAAAGAAAATAGTAAGAAGGGATTGAAAGGAGGATTTTTCTATAGAAAAAAGTTGTACAGAACTTTAATACAATAAAACTTTAGGACCTTGTTACAGATTTTCTATAGAAATCCATATGTTCTATAAAATATTTTCTTTCTTTTTTGACAAAACAAATTGTACCTTTATAGAAACATTCTATAAAACATTTTCTTTCTATAGATAATAATTAAGAACAAGATTGCTACAAGACCTTTTTCTACAGAACTTCTTGAGAAACGCTATGTTCTATAGAACAGTTCCATAGGAGTTCTATAGAACTTCTATGGAAAAAGACTGTTCTAAAGAACATTTTTGCATGGCAGCTCAGGATGTCAGTAGCAGTGGCCAGCTAGCCCCAATCATCAGTTTGCAATCTTGTCTGTCACTCACGGTACCTCTTGATACAGCATCTCGTTCTCAATGTACTGGCCTGGATTGATGTGGAGGACTTGTTGTCATGTTGTTCTTTAATTGCTTGTAGTGTAAGAGGAATAAAACTTTCTGTATGTGGAAAAAACCTTCTCACTGGCTACATTAAGAAACATTGACTATTTACCTTTATCAGCACAACACAAAGCATTTTTATCCATACATTTTGCCAGAGAGACACATGGTAAACAAACGTAAGAGAACTTTTAGTTCGGATAAAGACCTCCAAAGACATACACATAGTCCAAAGACATGCACATTAGGCTGAATGGCTGTTCCAAATTGCCCCTATCTGCAAGTGTGAATGGTTATATGTATGTTGGCCCTGCAATGCACAATGGCCTAGTAGGATTAAGCAGTTCAGCAAATTAATAAATAAATTAATAACAAATTTTGCTTTCATAATTGTTTTTGAAGCAGCATGTGCAGCAGGTCTGACTCCAGATGGCTGTTGGAAACACACCTCTCCATCCAGTGTGATTCACCACCCAGCATGCATCTCTCCCTACAGACGCTCACACAGACTGCTTGCATCATCTGTGGAGGCCTCCGTCTGTGCAACATCATGAGTAAATAATCAGTAGAAAGATGATTTTCAGAAGAGTTTGCTTGTGCTGACTTATATAAGATCCATGACTGCACTGACTGCACTTAAGGTAGGTGGATA
The DNA here is from genome assembly GCA_030014195.1 of Neosilurus mollespiculum. NCBI lineage: Eukaryota > Metazoa > Chordata > Actinopteri > Siluriformes > Plotosidae > Neosilurus > Neosilurus mollespiculum. The sequence continues at coordinate 17,891,806 of JAQMYF010000022.1, forward strand.
ATGTGTATGAGAGGTCTGAGGTATGTGTATATATGTGTATGTAGGTATATGCACATACATAGCTTAGTGTAGTTATCTTAGATGTCTTTTGTGAACTTTTTTATAATTGCTGCTAAGCAGAGAGTTGCTAAACTGATTTTCATTATTCATGCAACAGTTGACAATAAAGATCTCTTTATCTTTATATTTGAGGACTTTTTACTGGTCAAACAGTATATATTAAAAAAACAATTGTGCTCCTTCCCTGTTCCCTAGAATGATGTCAACTCACTGTGATTGTGCTGTTAAAGTACCTTTTCAAGCCTTTTACTAAACACATGCTTTCATGAAGGTGTCAGTGTTTTATTCCCCCCACTTTGCACGTCGAAAGTCAAAGGTGACATTATTACAGCTTGCCACCTATATGTTACTAGATCATTAGTTGCCATGACAACTCAATGAGTTCTACAGCAATGTCATGATGTTTTCACACAAAAGTATTATTTCACACCATAATGATAGCTGTTCATAAAGAGTGGATCATCTACTGCAGGGGTGTCAAACTCATTATCATTGAGGGCCACATCCCTAAATTTTGAGGTCATCAAGGGCTGAGTAATCATTCAAAATCTATTCAAAAAGAGCAACCATGAAATCTGCTTGGCCAAATTATTTGCTTACTTACTTACTCTTTTCCTTTATTCGCTTTCCTTTTCTAACAGTGCTTGACAGTGAAAAGATAGCTTTCAATCTTTCCTGAGTCATGAATGGCTTGACTGAAAAAGGGTGGCTCACCCTAGTGGATGGATGATGAATTACGTTTCATGTTAATGTTTGATGCAAATAATGTATGATAATCATATACCTTAAAAGCTCTTGTGGGCCACATAAAATGAGTTGGAGGGCCAGATTTTGCCCGCGGGCCTTGAGTTTGACAACTGTGAACCACTGTATAAGCTCCTAAAGAAATAGAAATAAACAGACATTCTAATCTACCTATTTATACAGCTACTTCATTCTTTAAATGATACATAGACTTAGGTCTTCCTAAAAGCAGAGCTTCGGATGGATGTCTCTACTGATAGGTGTCTGAGTCTGGGTAAAAATTTTTTTACTGCTTTTCGTTTCACTAGCTGATTCCAGCTTTCATTTGTATCACCTGTCTTGTTAGTTTAAGTATCCACTTAAGGAGTTCATGTTCTGTCAAAAATCTATGTTTACTGCACAGAAATATATTTACCTGCAAGTTTGTTGGCCTACCTGAGTGAGATTGTGTTTTATTTTCTGCGCAAGTCTGAGCAGTGGTGTATGAGTCCCTTTTTTTGGGGTTCTCTTTATTAATATTTAACCTTTAATGAATAATAAACCTGTTTTTTTTTATTGCTGCCTGTCGTCAGGCAAGTCAGGGATACATAACAGCCAATAAGCATCAACTCATTGATGTGGCAACCTTATTGGGTTTCCTGTGGGGAGCAGGTACAGACAAGGGACAACCATCAAAAATGAAGTCAGTGGGTTACAAGAATGCTGTGGTGGACACACCTGGACTATGTTACTCAGCTCTTGACTGGTGCCATAAAATAGCTGCTATTGTTATGTCTCAGACTATGCATCTTACTCTGTTCTGATCTAAAAAATTAGCACATGCCATAATCAATAAATCATTACCTTCCCTTTAAAACCTATTTTACATCAGATGTAATAAATGACACTAACACTGCCATTAAATACACTGCCATGTTAATCAATAATATCTTTTACATCAGACCTAAGATGTGTGTGCAGTCATGGGATTAATGCTGTTGAGGTTTTCATCAGAGAATATAAATAAAATAAAACCATTCATGTTGCATTCTAAAGCAATAAACCCATTTCCTGTTTAAGGTTGTATGTGTGCTGAAGATGTTCTGTCATGTGACTTGTTCCTACACAGCTGAGCGTCATCTCGGTATGACCGAGGGCTCTGTCGGATCACAATTATTCACTATTGTGCACTGAGTAGAATTACTCACTGAGTCACAGCTTCAAGGCTGAGTTCCCAGTCTGCTTGGTGTGTGCATCCAGGCATGATTATTAACTTCTTCTTCTTGTCTTCTTCTTCTTCTTCTTCCTTTTAAATCCTTGCTTAAATTTAAAGTGTCAATAAATTCAGAGCTTTTCATTTTTTGTCCCTCAGTGAAATGGACTCAGTCTACAAAAATATATTATTACAACAAAAAACCTTCAATGCTGCCCTTGAATTATATCATCGTTTTCCCCACTCATTCAAGCTACATGGTGTGGAAAAAAATCATGTTCGGGTTTGTTTTGTTAATGACAAGGTAGCCAGCTAACTGCATTTATACTTATGTATAATTTCCTTAATACAGAGTCAGTGTTATAGATTTAACAAGTGAATATATCTGTATGTTGTTTTCTCTAACCCAAGTATGTGCAGAGTAAAGTTGCTCAGTCAAGAGCCCATTTACCCAATGTGGCTGAAAAATAATAAGGATAATTGTTTTACATACGTAAATACAAGTAACACATAATTGATAAAGATTAAATTGAATTCCCAGATCATCCACATTTTAGTACTGTAAATTTAAAGGAGATGAAACATTCCTGAGTAGGAATTCTGGGTTACAGAGGCATTTTCTTGGACAGGAATTTTAAGTTAGTTGAACGTACCACAATCATGTGCTAACGTCAGCCCATTTAAATGCTCAGTAGAAACTCATTCATTCATTTTCAAAGCTGCTTAATCCTAATTAGGGTCACCGGGAGGTTAGCACTTATCTCAGCCGACTCTGGGCGAGCGAAGGGTCATTGCAGAGCCAACACACATACAACCATTCACACTCACACTCACACCTAGAGGTGGTTTGGAACAGCCAATTAGCCTACTGTGCATGTTTTTGGACGTGGGAGGAAAGCAATGTACCCGGAGGAAACCCATGCAAGCACAGGGAGAACATGCAAACTCCACACAGAAACTGCTGAGCCCGGGAATCAAACCCGGGCCTTCTTGCTGTGCATGTGTAAACCTCCAGACATAGAAACTATGCATAGTAAATATTAGTATCTATTGCACAGGGATAGCGCAACCTGATTGGCTTGCTATCTTGGAGACATTATTCATTAATCTGAGTGAATAAAGCTTGAATTAATACAACAGACAACCACAGTTGTTTATGGTCCATTGAAGCAGGCATGTTGGAGCACCATTATGCTTTAAAAATGGAAAAAAATACACAAAAAATTTTTTCTTTTGTTGTTCTTGTATTTGCACATTGTAAAACTTTGAATGAGTGTAAAAACCCACCTTGACAGAGCATGGAATACTTATGTTTTCATGCAGTATGAACTAACTCTGGATGAGTAGGTCCAAAAGAAGCTGTTAGCTACATAAAAATTAGTTTTAGTGTGCTTTTTTTTCTTAAAACAATTAGTCACCTCAGATGTGTTAATTCTATTAACGTGCGTATAGTCTCCTAGATATTCCATCCATCTCACCTTTGGCAGATGGTCAATATGCATGTCATGCACAGAGATGGGTGTTGTTCAGCAACGGCAGTTGATTAACTCTTTCGCAGCAATATTAAAAATTATTCTTTTCATGTTGTCACTATTCTTCACATTTAGCTACTTGTCTAATCTATTCTTGAGTTTGTTTTATTTCCGTGGAGGTATCTCAAATACTATTAACTGCTGGATGTTTCTACACACAGTCACACATCAATGTACAAAATCAAATTATAGCTCCGAATCTAGATATTCGATATTCACTGAAAAACTGTACGTTTTGATGTTAGGGAATGCTGCGCATAATGATTATAAACGATATATAAGATGACATAACTTTCCATAAGGTTGTTTTATTTTGTTCCTGAGTCATTCCAAATCACAGACACAGCAAATGCCCTTCGGCAATGCCACACTGAGATATTAAAAGGAAACTTTTCCAATTATATTTCAGAGTAGAGTTCTTTCCCATTGATTGACATTTACTTTATAGCTGCTTCACGTCATTCTAATTTGCCCTCGGATATTTAAATTTAATATTCACCTTGCCTTGATTGAAATTTGCTTTTAGTAATTGACAAGGACAAGAATTTTATTTGCAGGATATTTATAACCTTCACTGAGTGTTTTTATACTAGAACATTTCAGCTAAGCATACTGGTGTCAGCCCTTCAGGACAGAGACGTTTTTACGCTTTCTCTTTTTTTATGGCTCCTGATCTAATTATCTAAGATCTTTACATTTAATTAGCAAGCATGAGCAAAAATGCATCAAACAACCCCCTGCATGGAAAGGGAAAGAGCAAAGAGTTTCTTTCAGTGTGTGCGTGACGCACGACAAGCCAACTAAATCAATGAGATGTCAGTGGTGTCTTATCATTGTATTATTGTGGTGCAGCTTAACTGCGATTCATCTCCTGCTGGTAGAGGTCATGCTGCGTGATCCTTCATGTCCATAAATCGCACACCTTTCATTGAATGACACTAAAGTAAACACTGAAAATAACTTTGCTTTAATACAAGATTCTTAAAAGAGAAGGACAGCATTGGGAAATTGGTAAGCTTTATCATAGCTCTGCAGCTCTACAGGATTGTTTCGACTCTACAGACTGGGGAATATTCGCAGAGGAGACAGACCTGGAGGGTCACACATCAGCTGTGCTCTCCTACCTAAATTACTGCACTGAGAATGTGACCATAACAAGGAGTTAAAGTGTTCCTGAACCAGAAACCATGGTTCAACAGTGAGGTGCACACCCTGTTTATAGCACGGGATGATGCCTTTAAGTCAGGAGACCAGCAAGCTTACAAAGAGGCACACTGGGCTCTGCGAAAAGGCATCAAAAAAGACAAGCGCAAATTAAACAACTCATCAAGGAGCACTTTGACAATAACTACACCAGGAATATGTGGAAGGGGATCAAGACACTCATTAGCTACAAGGACATGTACACATCAGAACACTCCTCGGACAGCACCCTACCGGACACCCTGAATCACTTCTTTGCTCACTTTGACCAACACAGCAGAGAGGCATGCACCTGCCCTGCTCTTCCAGAGAGGGGCGATGACTCCATACTGCTGCAGCAGCACCAGATCAGAGCCACCCTCTGCAGAGTCAATGCGAGGAAAGCCACTGGTTCAGATGGAGTTGGGCAACCTGGGCCTAGGGCAACAGACCTCAGAACGTCAGGATAGGTGACCACATCTCCTCCACTCTTATCCTGAAAACCGGAACACCACAGGGTTGTGTCCTCAGCCCCCTCCTCTTCTCCCTCTTCACACATGCCTGTTCCCCCATTCACACCAGCAACACCATCATCAAATTCGCCGACGACCCCACCGTCATAGGTCTGATAACAGATAACTACCAGTCAGCCTACAGGAAGGACGTCTGGCATCTGCGGCAAAGGTGCGAGAACAGTAACCTGGACCTTAACACATACAAGACAAAGAAGATGATTATGGACTTCTGGAGATCTAAACTGACTTCACTTGGACCACAAACATCTCTCACCAGGTGGGGAAGGCACAACAAAGGACTTCCTCAGAAAGCTCCGACAAGCCCGCCTACCCCAACCCCTACTGAAAAACTTTTACCGCTCCTCCATCGAGAGCCTCCTGACCTACTGCTGTACAGTGTGGTTCAACAGCTGTACTGCAGAGGACAGGAAGGCCCTGCAG
>JAQMYF010000022.1:17910107-17962000 GCA_030014195.1 Neosilurus mollespiculum
TCTGTCTGTCTGTCTGTCTGTCTGTCTGTCTGTCTATCTATCTGTCTGTCTGTCTGTCTGTCTGTCTGTCTGTCTATTTGTTTGTTTGCTTGTTTTTACAGAATGCCAGCTCGAGTTCAGCACCATGGCATGAAACATGCTGACATTTTAGTGAAAATTTGACTCATATAAGTGTGGTTGGTGGGATTCCAGGTGCACTGTGACTCATCAGTTTCCTGCTTTTAAAGGTCTGCTTGAGTTTTTTGTTGTTGTTGTTTGTTAATCCTACTAGGGTACAATCTTGTTCTACTGAGGCTGGAGCCTATCATAGCCGACACTAAGCAAAGTTGGGGTACACCCTGAACAGCTTGCCAGAGTAGTGCAGGGCCAACACACACAACTATTCATGCTTACATCTACACCTAGGGGCAACTTGGAGCAGCCAATATGCTAATAACAAGTCAATTGTCATTGGCGTGTTGTAGGAAATCGGAGTACCTGGAGAAAACCCCCGCAAGCACGGAGAGACGATGCAAACTTATCACAACTCATTATGATTAAAATATTATATATATTGAGCTGTTAATGTCATATTTGAATAATCGCTCAAAAAAAAGGTCACAGGTTTAATTATTGAAACCTTCAATACCAGAGTTTAAAACCCTTGTTTTAGACAACACTTATGTATTTGGGACACCCTAAAAAGGGTATGTTTTGTAATATGTTAGGCCATCCTAGAGGTCACTTCATCATGTTTTCTCATATGTAATTCCACCCTAAAAGGCACTTCCTCATTTTTCATGATGGCACCCTAGAATGCACTTCAGATTTGTACATATATGGATATTTTAGTGCATTATAAATAATAATTAAATTCATAAATGAATTATAAATTCATGCATCTACATTCATGTAGTAACAGTATAAAGTGAAAAAGAGTATAATGGAGCAGGCATCTGCTTATTGCTTAAATCTGGAGTGGATGCAATGTGCACTTATTACCAGCAGATGTCACTACAGCATTACTTACAGAGCAGAAATTCGAACTGCAACCATACAGAGGTCGTGACAAACAGAATATACTATTCATTCATTCATTTTCTAAGCTGCTTTATCCTAATTACCCCCGAGCCAATTAGCGTGTGAGAGAAAACCAGAGTACATGGAGGAAACTCATGCAACCACATGGAGAACATGCAAACTCCTCACAGCCCAGGACCCGAACCCAGGATTTTTTAAGCTATAAGGTGGACATGCGATTCCCAGGTTCAATTCCCAGCTCTGGCATTTATGTGTGGAGTTTGCTTGTCCTTCCAGTGCTTGCGTGGGTTTCCTCCGGGTACTCCGGTTTCCACCCACAGTCCAAAAACATGCACTGTAGGCTAATTGTCTGTTCCAAATCACCCCTAGGTGTGAGTGTGAGTGTGAATGGTTGTGTGAGTGTTGGCCCTGCAATGGCCTGGCGAGCTGTCTAGGGCGTACCCCGCCCTCGCCCAGAATCAGCTGAGATGGACGCCAGCCCCCCGCGACCCTAATTAGGACTGAGCGGATTAGAAAATGAATGAAAGGCATTGAACTGACAGGTAATATGAATAACACTGATTATCTCAGTACAGTGGCACCTGCCAAAGAGTGAGATGTATTAAAAATGCACAGGCAGTTTTCAGAGTTGATGTATTGGAAGCAGGAAAAATGAGCAAACATGAGGATCTGAGTGACTTTGAAGAGTCAGACTGTGATGGCTCAATGACTGGGTATATTCATCTCTAAAATGGCAGGTCTTGTGAGGTGTTCCTGGTATGCAGTCATAAGTACCCACCTTTGGTACACACACACTTGGAGCAGTGGGTGGCCCCAAGTGTGTGTGCTCACTGTTTACGTGTGTGTGTACTCATTTTGATGGGTTAAATGCAGAGGGATTATTACATTATATCAAATTAAAAAAACCCAAAAACATTACTTTTGATAACTGATCAAAATAAATAAAATTTAAAAATAATTTTAAGCTTATTAGTAGCCTATACTTTATTATTTTGCTTAACATTTTTATCCCCTTATAGTTTCCATGGTGACTGCTGTTGTCACAAAACAAACAATAAAATTTATTGTGACCTTACCACAATGGTTCGAAATGACCTCATATGACCTCATCACAATGGCGCTCGAGGTGCCCAACCCGGAAATAAAGGGGCGGGCGTACAGGCTGATGGAAGGAAGCTAATGTTAGCTGACTTTAACGCTTAGTCCCGAATTCCCAGGCTGTCGCGCGTGCACTTGGCTACGACAGGAATTTCCCCTTTACCCGACGTGTAGTTTTCGGTTTTATTTACCCCCTTCACTTTCCCGGAATGACACCGACGATGAAAACAAGGCACCGTCGTCTGTGGAGAATGTTGATGAAATGATGTCGGATTCGCCGGGACGGATTTAATTCTCTGTCACGCGCTGCTCTGTGGGTTTAATAATGAAATCGGAGGCGAGTCCGTTAGCCAGTCAACGCTGTTGCTGTGTAACGTTAGCTAACTGTAGCGTTTAACTTAACAACACTGTCATGATTTACTATCTTTATTTTGTCTTTTGAGAGCTTTATCACGTTGTTTAGTTTGTTTTAATTGAAATATTGACAACACATCAGTTTGAAAGGAAGGTTAAGTAATACGTCAGCTAGCTAGCTAATAAATAATTTACATAGAAACATAACTAGCATAGCTGTGTTAGCTAGAGAAGTTTGTTAATAGTGCAGAAAATGCCTCGACTCTGATATTATAACTAAGAAACCTGGAAAACTTGGTTTTATGGTTGATGTTTACGAACCCAGACTTTTTTTTTACTTTTATAAGACAACACCATAATCAATATTTAAGGCAATCTAGCGGTTATGCTAGCAACTTGACTCAGAACCGATTCAACTGTAAAGTTTGGTTTAAAAACTTTTGCTAAGTGTTATTAAGAGTTTGAATTTCAGGCAGTTTAATAATTGAGGCCCTGCTTGATTTCCAGTTGAGATTTCTGACACTTCAGCTGGGTGTTGGCTCACAGCTTTCTGAGCTTCTCTTAGGATTATTTGTTATATGATTAAAACTCTAAATCAACATGAAGAACTCCACAGTGAAGATGTGAATTACAATATGGTTGGCTTTATCATGGACTCTCTGCCTCAGCATGAATTTGCTACCCTTGAGGCTGAAGTGTTCCAGGAATAAATAACACATTTCTAAGGATTTTGGGATTTATGGATATGTATATGTATATGGAGCTGTGTAGATCCAGCATCTAGATCTGTCGTAACGTTGGCCTTCTTGTGGAGAACTGTGTTTGTGTGTAAACATGGGAGAAACCAGCCTGAACGACTCAAACGTCAAGGTGGCCGTCCGCGTCCGACCCATGAACCGGAGAGGTGAGAAACCAAATCTCATTTAGTAATGACTTAATTATGCAGTAATTAATGACTTAATTATGCTATTGTTGATGCCATGAAGGTGCAACATTCTTGTGGTGTATGTTTAATGTGCATCTTTATATTAGGTCCTTGAAGTCTACATTGTATTTGTTTTAAATGCACGTGTGTGCAAGCGAAAGGTGGAAAAGTTTAAAAACACCATCAGCAAGGGTACCATTATTTGTGAGACAGGCTATTTGGGTTTTTTGTTTTGTTTCTCAGTGTGATTATAGACTAATACTAACTAATATTGTTTCAAATGTACCTAATGGTCAAAAAGGTTATAAATTTATAATCTACCATTAAAGGGGTCTTCTCATCAGGGTGTATTTTGGTTGTAATTTCTGGTGTTCCTGGGATAGACTCTGGAGTCAGATGCTCAGGATGAAGTGTATACTGGAATCATGTTACTTGTGAACTCATCCCTAAACATGTTCTGTCAGTGGAAATTTCCAGAATGAATACTTTACTTCTGCAATGAAGAGCTAAAAAAAATCTTGCACATTAATAAGCCTAAACAAAACCACTGCAATGCATCAAGGGACTTCACTGTCAGTGCACTGTCCTTTTAGACACGATGAACCATGCACTGTGTTGGACAGGAGCATCGTTCCAGCAAAATGACAAGACCTGTTAAAATATTTGTGCAGGGCTCTTGTTCTCTGACCCTGGGGTAGTTATTAGAAGGGATTTTTTTTTATCATGCTGTCAGGAAAAAAGATATCATGAGGATGTCTCTGTGATTTGTCCACGAAGGTCTGGATGTTCCCAGAAAAATCATTCAGACTCGTCTTCAGTGTGGTTGTGTGAAACTGAAACGTCAAGGTGCAGCGATCACCTGAAGGTGGACTTTGTCACGGGAGAACATGTGCCTCTGAAAATAAAAGGCATTGGAGTGTGTAAAGGTGTCACATGCTGGATTTATGTGAAAATTTAGTCATAAGACGACTTCAACCCCTCTTACACCCTCTCAGTGCACCTTAAACTCTGACGTCATAATAACCTAACTAATCTCTAATCTCGCTGAATAATTGAAATTTGGGCTTAAGGTGAATATTACTATAAATCTCTGTAGAATTTCTATCATAATAATAAAAAAAAAAAACCACATAAAATCTGAAGAGTTCACTCAGCTTTAGATCACTGTCTGTCTGCTTTACTTCCTCAGATCTCTTCTGGGTTCTCTCTGTGTGTGTGTGTGTGTGTGTGTGTGTGTGTGTGTGTGTGTGTGTGTGAACAAAAGAAGGAAGGGAGTCTCAGTGAGCTATAATGAACTCTTTGCTAACGTTGCATAACAGCAGCATGTTCACGTTCTTTTAGTTCACATTCCGGACGTTCGAAGAACCACATGGAATCCAAAAATCAGAGTGCGGAAATTGTTAAATGTTTGAATAATTTCCTGATGCGCCAAATCGACAGGAAAGTGATGAGATCACCTGATTGTTTGTTGTCAGACTGATGTGTGGGGTTTAAACATGGTACTGGACAAGCGAGGCAGCGCTTATTATTTATAAATATTGATGTGCTCACTCTCTGTGTCTTTGTGTCTCTCTGTCTCTGTCTGTGCGCTCACTCTCTGTGTCTCTGTCTCCCTGTCACTTGCGCTCATCTCTCTGACTCGTGCTCACCCTCTGTCTCTTGAGCTCATCTCTCTGCCTCTTTGTGTCCCTGGCTCTCGCACTCTCTCTCTCTCTCACACACACACACACACACACACACACACACACACACACACACACACTCTCTCTTTGTTCAGTTCAGTTCAATTAGGAAAGTTGGACATTTTTAGTACATCAGATGTTTGTACACGTTCATTCTCCCAGCTGTAAGCTCCGCTTTCCCAGTTCCTCCCCCAGGCTTTCGGCACAAGCAGGAAACTGAAGTTTCCTCTTTAAACTAAGCTGCTCATTGGCATTTTGTTTCCATGCCACACCGTGCCATGCCGCGTCCTGGCCAAGGATTTCTGACTCAGCGACATTTCCTATATTCGTTCCTTACCGAGCTGCGAAAACACTGAACATGGCCCGCTATTTATTTATTTATTTATTTATTTATTGTTTATTAAATTTATTTGCAAAGGCTGTAGACCAGGATCATTTATTAAATAAAATAAAATCACAGGATCTTAAAAGTGAGGAGGTTGAGGGGTGAAACGAAGGGTCTTTCACGAAACATTTGCTACCAGGAACCAATTCCTGATCCATCCTCAACTAAAGGTTCTAGTGGGCTCTCCCCCATAACCCTGGCACCAAGAGGAATTTGTAGCTCATGTATAAGGAATAAACCACTCAGTGTGGTGCTGTTATAGGAAATTAATCAAAGATGATGTAATGAAGTGGTGATGTTATTGATTATTTTCCTGAAACAGCACTTCCCAGTGTGTATTATTTCTCTTACCCCAATTTATTAATTAAAACATGCTGCACTTCTTATCCCTTCTTATAGTTGCATTTATAGGTTACAGCATGACCTCTGACTCTGGAGACTCCTTCCATTTAATGCTGAAATTGTGTGACTCGTGCTGTACTTTTTTCAGAGTGATGTTCAGACGAAATCAGTAATCATTCTATAGGTGATGTCGGACAAGGTGACGAGTGACGCCTGTTTTATGAAGTTATTATGATCAGCAGTGTTTGCAGACATGCCCGGGTCTCAGTTCCAGATAAAAATAAAAAATAAAAATAAAACAAATTCTGTAATTAATTAAGCTGGATTTCATGCACTTGATCCTTTAATCCTCGTTAGCACTAAAGTCAACAATACATGTCAGTCATGCGTTGTTTAACAAACCTTTGGAGTTTGCTGTCGGTTTGTTTGTCTTGAGGCAGGAGTGTTACACAGGGTGGTGTTTTAAGTCATTCCTTGTTTAGACCTTAGGTCTCTCTCTCTCTCTCTCTCTCTCTCTCTCTCTCTCTCTCTCTCTCTCTCTCTCTCTCTCTCTCTCTCTCTCTCTCTGTCTGTCTGTCTCAGCCAAAACATTTCCACACCTCAGTTTATCATTTTGTTCTTGAACAATAGCTGCATCAGTCCATAAATGTATTTTTTTTATTCCACATGTACACATGAGCCATTCAGTCTATTTAATCCATGTTTATTTTTCCATACTTGTCAACAGAAAAGGACCTGAACACAAAATGTGTGATCGAAATGGAGGGGAACCAAACATTCCTGCATCCTGCAAGTGGGAACCTGGGAAAAGCCGATTCAAGGTGAGTGCATGTCCAAGCGGAGGTTTCATACTGGCTGCAGAGATCTTCTATCTGCTATCATAAAGCCAAAAAATCCTGGACAAATGTACAGGACAAGTACATTTACAGATCCAAAGTGTGTTTTAACTTTTATTTGTCCGAAATATAGACAAAGAGATATCTTCGTCCAGCAACATAAAGTTTACCCAAAAAGATTAGCATCTTGAGTCTGGGTAGCGTCTTATGTGGTGTCGTTGTTCTTGTATTGGACTGTAAGATTGTCAAGTCTGGAAGTTACATGAGGGCTTAAAGCTACGTTCCTACTAGCGATCGACAGTGTGATAGCCGGTAGTTCACTTTGATGCCATTAAGCGACAGCAGGACAAGTGGTATATGTGTTGTCGTCTATATGCAAATTAAAAATGATGCACTAAATCAACAAATCTCATTTCACGCTGGCTGTTTAACTGTAGTAGCACTTTCCATGTTTACAAGAGACAAACTACCTACATGTGTCATGCTGATGTGAACACACGGTTATGCTGCGAGTTGATATGCTAGAGTTCTGCACATTCTGACCCTGTAAAGGTCACCCAGAAAACTTCGTTCTACTGTTAGCCAGGTCATGCCTCTGCTCAGGATGTGTGTAGAGCAGCGGGTGGTGATATTCGGGATAATTACTGCGCCCACACCCTTAAACGTACAGCTTTCCTTTTCATAATAAAGAATCCTTACATACATGTTGAAAAAAATTCCTTACAAAAAAAAACCCATATCAATGTTTATAATTGTTTTTTAATCCGCTATTATAGAAACGATAATGTATTAGAGTACTACTTTCTGAGCTGCTAATCAGCACCTCCTGACCAATCACAATCCAAGATTTGACTGCTTGGTATTCTTTGAAGAGTCATTGCAATTTGTTGGCATATGATAGATGTGGCCGTTTTTCCATTGGTGTGTTTAAATTGGCCATTTTCTTATTTAGAAAGGTGCAAGTTGTAGTCTTGTGTCTAAAGTGATGAAAATTGTTTGATGTCAGGTTTGTGCTGATATCAGTAAGGTGGGTGAATGGGTTTGGGGTTGGCTGGGCATAACCATGCAGAACTCTGCCGTGTGTCAGGACATAACTCTCATCCTTCTGACTTCTCCCTATTTTATTCATCCCTCTGTTGCTATGGTGACTCCAGGGGGAACGTTAACCCCAGGTCACCCTCAGCTGAAGGGCAGTTCTGTAAGACAGGAAAGCATAGAAGTTAGCTTTAGCATCTGTTGGCCATAAACACATGTTTTATGGCAGTAAACAACAGAGCACCATTACGGCTTTCTCTCAACGTAGCACACTGACAAAAGGAGCTGCTTTTAAACTTGGAAGTGAATGGATGTGCCGCCTGCTGCCTTCACACAACAGACGGTTTAATTGCAGATCTGAGTTCATGTGCTAAATTTCTGCTTATGTTAACAGCACACCAGATGCCTCCGATGCCGCGGTTCACATGGGTGCAGCATGGCCACTCCTGCACACTCTGATTCATATTCATTGTTCAGGTGGGCGTTAGAGAGAATACAGCATCAGCCCCACCCCTTGTTACCCCAGACTCCTTTCCTTTCCTTTTGTCGGGAAGGGAAATTCTTTCCACAACTTTGTGTGAATGTACTCATCTCCGCATGGGCTCACGCATATGATACCTGATTCTAACTCTGATGGGTCTTGGTGTTTGGCACTTCCAACAAAATTTAAATCATAGGAAACAGATTTACATTCTACATTAGCACGATTAGTGTAAGCGTCTGTGATACACCTCGTGTTTAACAAATTATTGCTGCTATAGAAACGATTAGTTAGTTTTCTTTATTTTTGTTGCAAATGTAGCATAATAAATGTACATAATAAATGTGTATATCATAATGTCACTTTCATAAGTAATGAAGTTAAAAATAGAAACTATAAATATTACTTCTGAAATACACAAATTATATACATTTATTGCTTATTAAATTTTATTTCTGAACATATTTTCAATTTTACATTTAAAATTTTTACTACTAATTATAAGGATAGTTTTACTGTCTGTGTTTATATAGTACTTTTTTTTCATAGTTGCTCTCAGTGATTGAAGAAGCAAAAACAAACAGAAAGTAAGGTAGTGTAAATAAATTATTGAAAATACTGAAAATAACAATATATCATAGTGATAAGTAACTAAGATAAAAACTTGTGGTAATATAACATAGATATCTATATCTATCTATCTATCTATATATATATATATATATATATATATATATCTATAAGCATTTTTACATTTAATAATTGCAAAATTAAATGTGAGTAAGAACTGAGCATCTCCTATTCAGTTAAAAGCTAATTTATTTAAGAAGAGAGCAAATCTTGACTAAAACCTACATTATATAGATGAGCTGTTAAAACTTGAAGAGTGGATATTTAAAATTGTTTCCTTCTTTCCAGTGTTGAATTTTATTGTATAGTTTTGACATTGTTATGAAAACAGACCTCCTTTTCTTGTTATTGTTATGAGTATTTAGAATCACTCCGCTCCTCAGTTTATCAGTATGTGATGCTTGGTTATAAGGTTTTGTTGTTTTTTTTTTGGTCCTGGTTTACTGCACTGTTGTTTGTTAAAGGTGTGATGGTTCCTTTCCTTTTACTCTGTCTTGTCACACCTGTGTCCTGTTGTAACTGGTCTCTGAAGAATATTCTCTGTATGATAGCTTATTTTCTCTTAATTCTTTACTGTCACTATGAGTTAACAAAGGGGCAAGTCAACACAAGTAGACCTTTTCAATTAGAGTTAAAGGTGCAATTGTGGGTATTGTTAAAGTAACCAGAAAATATGTCAAATATATAATGTCTTATGTGGTGGTTCAGTACCGGTGTATTACATTTCTGAGGTAAACTCATGTGTGAAAACTGTGTTACAGTAGGGGAGAATGGGGTATTATGAACCATTTTTCTTGTGAATGATCTACAACATATTTAAAACCGATAGACCTTCTTCATCCTCCACATATATACAGCCAAAGTATCAGTGCGCTAGACAAATGACACATTACTTAGACAAAGATGTTGGAAAAAATTTACACTTCTACATACTAACATGTTAAGGGGTATTATGAACCATCACAGGTATGATGAACCTTAGCCATTATGAATTCTTCAAATTTTTGCCCTCAGTCTTAGGAATTCATCCAGCTTTTGTATTTAGTTACCATCCGCAGTGACCTCTTACTTTCATTCCCTTGCTTGTAGCATCCAGTGCACTATTCAAGTCCTCCTGTAAGAAGCTGCTCCTGTTTGTTCTGCGTTTCTGTTTCCTTGGCATAGTGACCCAAGAGTGACCATAAATTTTTTTTAAAAATATATATTTATATACTATTAAAATAAATTAATAATCTGACAGATTATTGATATTTTCTCTTTTACAAAAAGAAAGTATGGCTTTGTATCAGCAAGTCTCCCACATTAGGTGATGTTCACATAGAAAAGAAAGCATGGCAAAGAACTGTAGCCTGAAAAATCCATTGCTTTTAGTTCAATGTTTGAATTATTTATATCTGCAGATTAAAAAGTTACGGGTTAGCTACTTGTAGCATTCTTTATGTGTTCTCAAGACCTGGTGCAACAAAGCTATTTTATTTTTTAAGTTTATTCTTAAATTTAATGTAGTTAAGATTTCTTCCAAGTTTAGAAACGTGTATATGTTATGTGTTGGGGTATTATGAACCATGGTTGATGGAAAAACTTCTCAATACAACAATAATTTTTTCTGCCATTTGAAATCTGATTTATGAGAATGTTTACTGAATTGTTTAATTATGCTTAGATTTTTTGAAGATTCAGTTCAAAGATGGCTTGAAGCACTTACCAGCACTTACCGACAAGATTTATTTTTTATTTTTGTGTGTGTGTGTTGAAAACACACTTTTGTTCATAGAATTCCTCTTGGATGTGCAATGAAGGCACATGGCACCAAAACAGAAAGCTGATTAATCATGTGTGATCAAAGTTGGGGAGCATGGGATGTATAGCACCAACAGGCTTACCCGAATCATAATGGTTCATTATACCCCCGGTTCATAATACCCCGTTCTCCCCTACTTGTTTCTGTTTGGACAAGCCTCTCAATCATTTTTTAGAGATGCCCCATCTCAGTGCAAGATCAGCCAGTGCCCAGTGCACCCCGATAATTCTCCAGTGAACAAAAAATACTTTATTAATTAAGTGCTATCTGCAATGTTGCAGCTTTAAATCTTATTCAGCTCCATCTCAAAAACCGTCATGATATCAGATTTGACAAATTTTACCTATATCTCCATTATACACACGGACACAGAATTTACCTGGAGTTCTGAAAGTTTCCAGACAGTCCGTCGGATCACTTCACTTCACAGTAGAGAAACACAGCTTCTTAATTTTACGTGAGGAGTTTTGCCAATGTGCATTACATGCCATGTCAAAGCTAACGAGCCTTTACTCATCGCCCTGTACCAAACAGCTGTTCTCTGGCTTTAGGACACATCTGACTACATCTGTAAAATCGCACCACATTTGAACCACAGGCTGAGAGAACATTATGACATTCTTTTAAACTAAGCTTACTACTAAATTTCTTCTGATGATGTTTGTGATGTTCCAATACTGTTCACTGTGGGATGTCTCACAGCATGCCAGACATGTTTCCTTCTTTTCTTTCATTTTTTTTCCCGGCCAGAACGTCAATGACTTAAAAGAGCTGATTCACAGCATGCACAGAAACTTTTATAGGAATATAAAGTTGGAAAATGCACTTGAACAAGAACGACTTTGTTACTTGTACAAGTGCAGTCCAGTGAAATTTAAATTTTTTGCCTGGTTTAGCTTATTCTTACACATGGGTCAGGATGTAGGGTCAGCACTGCAATACTGGGGTGTGAACTCATGACCTTTTGATCAGTAGCCTGAAGCTTTAACCACCAAGCCATATTATTATTACATGTTATTGACCATGTCACAATATATCTAAGGAAAACATACTGTAACATTTTTACCATCGTGTGATAATTCTGGATAGTTAGTTCAGGTTCTTACATATTATAGCAGCTATAAACTCCCTCACCAGCCTGTCTTTTTCTCTGCCTTGTAGAAAACAAAATAAAATCTGAAGCTTGACCTTTTTTTTAATTTATTTTATTTTATTTTATTTTATTTTATTTTATTTTATTTTATTTTATTTTATTTTATTTTATTTTATTTTATTTATTTATTTATTTATTTAATAAATAAATAGCACAAACGTATTCAAATGTCTGCTTGACTGTAATGTAGGTCATGTACTGTACACGACATCGCCTCAACTGCTCACGGGCTGCATTTCTGCATACAACTGAAGCGGAACGTAATTTAATAAATGATGGTGAGAGATGAAGCGGACAAGCAAGTACGTGTGTAATGCTTAGACGGATTCTCTGAAGTTTCTGATATCGTGTCATGTGGTTCCTGGTTCAAGCATGCTTCTTAATCACTCGGCTGACTCACAGTGAGAGCTACCTCTGTACAGCAGTGTCAGTACTCCACCAAAGTCTTATTCAGAGCTCAAAGTCAGCAGCACATGCACTGATTTAATGCCCTGATTACTTAATGTGGAGATGTGGAACTTACTGTGTGCTGTGCAAACATGATTACAAGCTTCCATAGTCCCACTGGGCATCACACACAAGTGCTGCAGCACTGTAGGTGGCGCTGTTAGATCTTCATGGCTAATTCCAAATAAATATACCTCCTTTCCACCAATGTGAAATAGCTGCTAATTCTTGACTGCTGTTAGTGCTGGTTAAGAACTGCTTTGCTGTTCCACAAGCTAGAGCTCCACTGTAGAGACACATCTATACAATAATGATGGACTGCTAGAATAGGCAGACTAAATGATACACTACCTTTTGCTTTTTTCTTTTAAAAATGGTGGTCACACTTTTTAAGCTGGTTTTGTTGGTTAACATAAGAGGATCTTGGATCTAGACCAGCAAAGTTTTGGTGCTGTCCTCAAACCTATTTCCTGACTGAAACCAGGTTCTTTGTCAGTCAAACCACAAAGATCTGGTTCGTAATTCAACACAGGCTCTGAACTGGCCCTTAAACCGCCTCAATATGTTTGTTTATAATCACGACATGAATTTTGTGAGCCATTCTGACCTTCTTAACAAATTATTATTTAAAAACCCTTGTGACTCATTAGTCATTTGGTAACTTGTAGGTACATCTAACTCGTATCCAGCTTCCAGGTTTTTTATTTATGCACAGTACACGTTATATGCCAGGCATATCAGACCACGCCCACTTTTCATTCCTTCCTCAGCTCTAATAAGCCTCTGTTCCACTATCATGGGGGGGGTTAACCAGGGCCCTCTTAATGCTATAAGCCTTGAGTTGAAAACCCAATTGCGTTTCTATTATCAGGCATACAGCCTTGTAATTTCCATACCCAGAACATGCTACTTGTATATACCATCTACCCACCGATTTAAAAACACACAAACAAAAAAAAAACCCAGATTGAATCATGCATCAGTGGTTAAATGTTTAAGCTAGAGGTGGCCATTTTGGTGAGCCCACTATGCTATAGGACAAAGTAGTACAGTTAGAAACCAACACCGCTTTTCATACCATTTGAGTATAACCTTTAACAGTAAAGTGGTCTCACCAACTTGCTGCTGATCCCACTCCAATTTTTGCTGCATGAAAACTCTAGAATGCGCAGTCCATACTTTTTGAATTCAGTGCTTGATATAGGTGCCACCCATTCCGCCTAAGATGCCTGACTTAAGCTGCCACGAGTGAACTTCTTCTATTTGTAATTTAGCTGAGCTAGCAGGTAATGAAATAAATCAACTAAAACTTTTATACCACTTCATATGTCTATCTGTTTACTTATACCAGTAATGGATCATGATTAGCTTAATAGCTTGTTGAGGTCAGCTAGCTTTAACTGGCGAGAGATAAGCAAAGTTTCTGCAGAGTGAGATTTCTTTTAAATACATTTTCACACAAATAAGATAGCATGGAGCTTAATGTTTACATCAGAGTGTCTAATGAACCCCTCCTTACACCTTAACCCCACTTTATGGCCTGGTTGGCCTCGTCTAGCCCATCATGGGTAATAATCGGGGCAAAATTCTTGTACTGTCAGCCTTTACATAGCCCAGAGTAGGTGTGATTGTGTCATAGAAGTGACCATGGAAATGGTAATGGCCTTGGATCATTCAGCTTTGGCGTGGTCCTGGGAAAGTTGATGTTAAAACCTACAGGTAGTACTATTAAAATTTTAATGACCTTTTCCACAGCTAAAGGACGATGGACACTTATCAACTCATCACTCTTGGAATAAATATCTTAGACTTTATTGTACCCACCAGTCACGGGTGCAGTCACAGAAGATCTTAAACATCTGCTAGCTTACACAAAAAGGAGGTTTTGTTCCTCCTGTAGAAGAAAGACTGAGTCATTTCGCCAAAATGAAGGGCATTTATAAGTCATTCCTTCTGTTTGAGGCTGGTTCATGTTTGGGTCCTGTGGTAGTGGTGGTGGCTTAGCCTTTTATACATATGTCAATGGTACCATTTTTATGACTTTATACTTGGGGGCAATTTAAATTAGCCAACTGACCTAATAAGCATGTCCTTGTACTGTGGGACGAAACTGGAGTACTCGGAGGAAGCCCACACAGAAAAGACCTAACGTGGAGAGACAGTAATAAAACTCTAAACAGTTAACTTTTAAGTAAAGGAAAAGAGCGTCAAGCTAAAGATTTTTTTAAATTAGTGGTTTGTACACCTTTGCATTTGGAAACATTGGTGTTTTATATTCTTTCATTGTGTCAGTGATGTAGTATTTATAAGTGACTATACAGAAGGTCTATGTTGATATTTAAGCTCCTTACATTTTTCCATATCAAGGAACGTCTTGCATTGCTGGATCTGTTAGCCTTAATCAGTGGCTGGAACTTGGACCTTCGTTAGTGTTTCGATCTGGTGGAGCTCTGCTGTAATAAATGATAGGAATTTAGGAGCATGTTGTGTGCACTCTGGGCCTCATCCACAGAATTCAAAGTGTGCAGTTATGCAGGAGTGCCAACTGTCTCTGGGGAAATGAATGTCATGAACGGGTGTGTGTGTGTGTGTGTGTGTGTGTGTGTGTGTGTGTGTGTGTGTGTGTGCGCGCGCGTGCGCGCACTGTGCAGGAGTGCAGCAGCTGCAGATGCAATCCTCACACTGCGGGTGCTCACTCAAATCAGCAGCACTTGCTGTTTGAATCAGAAACAAAAGATGAAGTGTTGAAAATAAAGTTCCTCTGAGGAAATATTATCCATATAACACTAACACACCCAAACATCCCAAAGTGTGTGTATTTACACCCATCTTTCAGCCTGGTTGGGATTGTTCTTACCTGACGCAAAGGTATTTCAGGCTGATAATAGACTTGCTGCACAGCGATGGTTTTACATGATGGATAGACAACAACTGAAACATGTTAATCCCTGTTTTTAATTGCAATATAGCAGATGCAGTAAGCAGTCTTCACCAGTCTCTCTTTCCTAAAAATTTTAAATCAGAAATCATGTTGGTGAGAAATGAAAACCAATCATGTTGGTGAGAAACCACAAAATGGAAATTTGTAAAGATGTCAGAAAACCTTTGTCTTTTCCAAACCGGAGACTCCTTCCATGAATGTTGGATTTTCTTTTTCTTTTTTTTGGCGGTTCCTGTTAGGGGTTGCAACAGTGGATAATCTTTAAAAGATTGAATCTTCATGTTTTATTTGGCACAGCATATATGCCATTCTTGACGCAACCCTACCCATTTACTCAGGCTTGGGACTGGCAATAAGAGCACACTGGCTTGTGTGATCCCAATGGTCACTCCTTGTTATCAGACATGCAGATATTGTCATGGAAACGATAATACAGTAGTATGTAGATCTAGGATTGCAATTGCTCAAGTCTTACAGAACATTCCTCAACACCTTTTGATCTATCAGAATCGAGGATTCAACACTTCAGTTATTTTCTTGTTGCTGTTATTTTTTAACCAGTACAAGGAGAGAGAAGAGATAATCAGGGGCTTGTCTGGATGGTCAAAAATACCGAACTACTGTCTTGTAGAATGAACACACACACACGCACACACAATATTAAACTTGCTTCACTGCCCTCTGTCTTTTGCACACACAGCCAACAAAACAACTCACCTTGTGACCTTCAGTTGTGGGTTGGTTCTCTGCTGGAAATAAAACCTAACATCATGTGAGAACCAAAAATATTCATATTTATATCAAATGAAAATGTAAAGTACTTATTAACCGGGTGTGAGGTCTGTACAGAGATATTTCAGTCCGAGGTCTTTAGTGAAGAACGAGCCATCTTCATCTGTATCTGTGAAAACTTTGGCAGCTTTCGGCTTGTTTCCCTTTCCGTGACCATCCAGAGCTTTCCAACGAGCAGTTTGTGTGATTTTGTCAACTCTTTATCTGTTCTGATATTTTCTGTACACCTTTTCTGTTCAAGAAAACATTGAATGCTTCACTGAAAGCCGTTAAAGAACTAGGCTAACTTGTTGGTCGGATCCAGTCCATGCTCAATTTACTGCCTCCACGTCAACCAATCAAATTGCTGTTTGATACTGTTGCTAAAATGAAGCAATTTATTCAAGGTTTAATAAGTCATATGAATTATTTCTTATTGATCACACGTCTCATTTCCTGAATAAATACCCCCCCCCCTTCCCACACACACACACACACACACACACACACACACTCACTCCATCCTGTCTCCCAATTTTTTTTACCATGTCAGTCCTGCACATCTCATCCAGCAGACAGCCTCTGACACCCAAAAAAATGCTCCACAGGGGTCTGAAACGCTTCCAGCTCACTCTGCTGCGTGACAGGAGACTCTGCCGTTCCACTTGTTATCCAGCGACATGGCCTAATTTTAAACGACAAGCTGAGCCCGAGGTCACTGGAACCAAAAACGCCTCCTGACTTTATGTCTATGCTTTACTGGCATTTTGCATGCTCCTGATTTAGAAAAAACAAAGGACAGGAAGGGTTTCTACTGATGGTCACAAATTTTTATTTATTTATTATTTTTTTAACATTAAAACTGTCATTTGAAGGACACTAAAAAAAAAACAACCCAAAACATTATTTATTCTTGGTTAGTGGTAAAGGTTACTATGTCCTTCGTAAAACAGGATGTTTACACACCAGAATTAGATGCAGCTTATGTGTTTGACGGCTTGTAAAAACGAAGAAAGTTCATCAGACATTTTTTCCCCTTCTTTTAACGTGCTTAATGATGTGCAGGGTAAAAACACAAGAAGCAGTTCCTGATGGGTATGAAAACACCCTTTATACCAAGTTTGCCTGTATGAAAACTGAAATATAAACCACTTTAATTTATTTTGAATTCGTCTTAAACACAGTGTGATGAACGGCGGTGTTATGATCTCATGCAGTGTGATGGCATTTAATATCGAAACGAATATTGTGGTTTGGTGACAGTTCGAGTAACATTAATGATCTAAACATAGGGTGTGTGTGTCTGTCTGTCTGTGTGTGTAAGGTCCATATGAAATGGTAGCTCAGCTGTGAGTCAGAGTCTCCAGCCTGTTTACTTTGTCCTCTCTGTGCTCTCTCTTGCCGAGTGATCCTCTCTTTGTGTTCAGGTTCACCGAGCAAAGTACAGCTGATGACATGGACTCTGAGTTTAGTTTTCAGGGTCCTAGTGCATGTTCATTTCACTGATAAACAGCTATTTTTATCCACAGACTGTTTTAAGCATCCTTTATATACATTCTGAACAAAATCTTTGTATTAACTGTAATAGCCAGCATGATGATAACTTACTGATATATTTTTCCCCTCCTGTATGTGTCCCGTTGTGATGTCCTGCCGCAGGAGTCAGCCCAAGGTAATCTAATCTGAGGGTGTTTGTTAGTGCATCCTATCTTATAAATCAGTCATATGAGCACATAAACTGATACGTTTTTTTAATCTCTGGTGTTTTTTCTGTCCTGTAGGTTTTTGCGTATGATTACTGCTTCTGGTCTATGGACGAATCTGAAAAGGAAAAATATGCAGGTATTGCTTGGATGTCTCTTCTGCCAATTTTAACATCTACATATTCCCTTTTTTTTCCTCTCTGGGGGTCAGGGAGTGGCTCAGATGAATCCTGAGTCTTCATAGGCAATATATAGATGTATGAATATGGAATGATTATCAGTTATAAACTCTCTGGTATTTCCTGAGAACAAGCAGAAAGCCCCACCCCTTTTCATATCTCATCTTAGGATTGATTTGTATAAAGTCCAAAAATGTTTAGGGGTTGTATTTATATTTATAAGATAAATTTTCACAGTTTTGTGTGAAAAAGTATTTTATAAACATTATTGAACATAGTTTGTAGTAAATGAGCATAATAGTACAGGTAAAAAGAAATAAACAGAGGATATCACACTGTATTATAATATATAACATGGGGACCTAAAATAGCGATGTGGGTTAAAAAAAAAGTCCTGTAACTTTTTGCTGCAGAGTCGAAGCTCCATGAGGTGGAGCTGGATCTGCTCAGACTCCTCCCACAAATCAAACATAATGCTGTACAATGTGAAGCAACATGTTTATCCAGGCTAAAATTCAGAGTTTTCTCCCCTTAGGCTGAGGCTTGACTCCACCTACACATGAATAGCTGGATCATACCTATGCAAAACAGGAGTTAAATTTAAAAACAAACAAACAAAAAAAAAACCCCAGACAATTGTTTTTTGTTTTTTTTTTGTTTTTTTTTAAACCTGAAACCACAGATGAATCATGTGACCTAAAATTAAAAAAAAATTATTTGGCTCACAATTGATTGAACTTGGAAGTTATTGAACTGCTCAGCGATTCTTGTGAAAGACATTTTGAGCAGCAGGTTAACCATGAAAACCATAGAAACATTTCCTGATTTCTACGAAGAACATTAAACTGATGATTTGTAAATGATTTGTTTTATCTCTGATTTGTGGATCATTTTGAGAGACTGTGGCTTTTTTTAACCCTTTATTTGCAGGACAAGACATTGTGTTTCAGTGTCTCGGCGAGAGTCTGTTGCACAACGCGTTCCAGGGTTACAACGCCTGTATCTTTGCGTACGGACAAACTGGTGAGATGTTTGATACATAATCACACCCTCCCACAATGCCACTGATACTTCCTTACTGCATTTTTTGTCTTTTCCCTCTCTGCTACTCTGCTTTGATTGGTCGCCTTTCGGGAAGTGAAAGCTCAACACACAGTGCATTGGGAGGAAGAATGGGATAGGCAAAGATACCGCTGTGTAAGGGAATGGGATGGAGTTGGGAGGGGCAGGTAATCAGAAGGCTCACTAGTGTACCCAAAAATATTGTGTTTAAGGCCAGCTCAGACAGCCTAGAGGGAAAACTTATACATGTGCTAACCTTGTTTTTTGACACTCTGTCATTGTGTAACAAAGTTTTTCAAGACTGTAACAGCATTTATATGTAAACAAAAAAAAAAGAGGAAAAAGCATAATATTTTTCCTTTAATTTTGGAAAAAGCATAATATTTATCCTGTAATTTATTTACTATATTATTGATTTGGCATGAAGTATGCTGATTATTTTTGCATTTTAAATGGCAGTATTGCTGAGAGTTTGTGAACAAACCTAAAATCACCATGATGCAGTTATTGTGGCTTGTGCAAATATCTTTTTTACCATATGATTTTATTTTTTTTTTGTGTGTGTGTCACATTGCACAGCCCTAGGTAACATAATTCATATAAGCATGGTGTGTGTGTGTGTGGTTAGCTACGGATTATTGGAGGTTGTTAACTGAAATAATAAGGATTTCGGTGAAAGTGAGTCATTCTAGGATGACTGGAACTTTCCTGCATAATTTCCTCAACAAAGTACAACCCTAGAAGTGTATCTTTCTGTACACTGATTGCTCTGTCTTACTGTGTGTGTGTCTGACTGTCTTGTGTGTGTCTGTGTTTTGTAGGCTCAGGGAAATCGTACACCATGATGGGCTCAGCAGATCAGCCGGGCCTGATCCCTCGACTGTGTAGCTCGCTGTTTGAGCGCACGGTGCAGCACCAGCGAGAGGAGGAGAGCTTCACTGTGGAGGTCTCTTACATGGAGATATACAATGAGAAAGTTCGGGATCTCCTTGACCCTAAGGGGTGAGGATCAGAACATGACCACAAGCTCTGCTTACATCAATATGTTACTGTTTAACGTTTTGGGACATTGAGCAGTAACGGGCTGTGAAACTTATGTATATCACCTGTCAGTTATGTAAGGGATAAAACACAAGTGTTCCCTCACACTTGTAGTATTACACCCAGTGGTTTAACCTCAGCATTTATTTTCAGAAGTCGTCAGGCATTAAAAGTGCGAGAACACAAAGTACTGGGGCCTTATGTGGATGGACTCTCCCGGCTTGCTGTGGCGAGCTACAAGGTACGAGTGTAGTACAGACAAGACAAGCCACGTAAACATCCTTATTGTTACTATTTATAACCAACATGTTTTTACAGCAGCTTATTCAATATAGTAGTTCATTAAAGGTTGCATTAAAGGTGCACAGTTGCACTGTAACGGATCTGTATATAATTTTAATCTTTTAGAGGGTACACAACACAAGTATTCAACGCTATAGCAGCTGAAAACAGTCTGTCACCAGACTCTCATCAATAAGACAAAACAAAGAAGCACCATATTCTGTTATTATGAACATTATTATTTAGTCAGGGTTATTTCAGATTTTATGTTATCAGCAGAGAAGTGTTGTGTACTATATAAAAGATTCTTGAGCGGGATATTTTACAAATGTCTCCCCTCTCTTTTCGTTTTCCTCTACAGGACATTGAGTCGTTAATGTCCGAGGGGAATAAATCCCGAACTGTGGCTGCCACGAACATGAACGAGGAGAGCAGTCGCTCGCATGCCGTTTTCAACATCATCCTCACACACACACTAAGAGACCTGCAGTCTGGGGTAAGGACCAGCCCTTGTGACCTCATCGTTCCACCCGTGTTTGCTTTTCTCTGCTTTTAATGCAAATGAGGTTTAACCCTGTCTGTTCCTTTCAGCATGGAGTAAAGGAGTTAACATCAGGTTAAGTGTGAATATAACCCTGACAATCTTGTATTTCTGGACTCAGCAAGTCTCTAAAATCTAAGTGAAAATTAACACTAATATTGTACTTTTTCACAGAGACTGCACACGGTAAAATAGAAGGTTGATTTAGTGACTGATTTACTTGAAATTAAAAGGTGTCTCAGCATGGAGCACTTTTCTAATCTGAATTAATCTTCCTTTATTTGTTTAAAGTATGAAAATGACCACCGAGTTCTTATATATGCTCACTGAAATATTCTGAAAATGTCTAAGTAATAGTTTTTGTTTTTGTGGTTGTTAAACTCAGTAAAGGACATGAAATCTGTTTATCCTGCATTTCCTACTGCTGAGTTTGTCCACTTTGGGACCAATTGAGAATCGGTTCACTGTTTGCACCTGGGCTCTGAATGGAATGAGTCAGATTGTGAGGCACCGAATGATTTCTCTTCTTATTAATATGAATCCTCAGTGAATTGGATGAAATCATACAGCCCTTGAACACACATAAAGCTTTGAGACTGAGAGCCAGTCCTCCATTCAGAAGGAAAATGAATGAATAAGTCATGCCATGTCATGACTCGAGTGACGACTGATCTCAGCCCCACGTGCTCGTGTCATCGTGTCCCTCTGCGCTGCCTGTTTTATTTGCTCCCTGGATCAGATTACTTGCCTTCCAGATCAATAATTCAGCAGTGCCTGAAGCGTTCCTCTGAATTAACTGCAGCACTCAGTGTTGCCCTGAGCGCAGAGCTTTTTAACAAGGTCACAACTTTACATGGTATTTTGCATGTGGACACCATAGTTTGAATTTGAGAGCAGGTGTGTCTCTTTGATTCATCTTGACTATGCTGTAATCTCCGCCTCTAACACTTTACTGCTCATTATTATTGGAGAGATAAAGGGAGCGATTGTGGCTGTAGTAAGGTCGGTGCTCATCTGTCTGTCTGTAGTTCATAAGGCAGAGAGGAAACAATGAACACTTGTACTCTGTTTGGCATGGCCTTCGTCACTTTTCCACACGCAGATGAAGAATCCAGTTCACTTTGGGCTGAATAATCATTCCTTTATATGAAAAACATGAAATCAAACTGCTGGATCTTTAGTTTTCTTTAAGACCAATGCACAGGGTCTTGTGATGTTGAGGGATGGGGCTAGCACCACTGTTTACTTCTGATTGCTTCACCTTATCCCCATATTTGGTTTTATTTTCTTTATCAGTGCTGTCAAAATCAGTAGATGGGCCAACTTATACTGTTTGATTTGTATTATTCAGATTTTTTTTTTTTTTTTTACCTTGTTTTAAGAAATAGGATCACCGAATTTAGTGGATGGGTTCCCCTCAGTAAGGTCTCACTTGGGATTGTATATGGGTGCCCTTGACCTTGTTTAAAAGTCACAGCATTGAAGTTATTGAATTTTTCTTTATTGGGCTTGTCAAGCTTGTTAGTGTGGTAACTTTAATAGGAAAACCATCATGTTTTCCTCACCAAATTTGTTGCATGGGGTGCCCTCAGGAAGGTCTTGGATGGCATTGTATCACTTTAACCTTGTTTCAACATCACAATAGTCAACTTAGTGAATTTTTTTAGCTCCCCGCTCAGCCCACCAAAAAAATTCACTAGGTTGACTGCTGAGTGAAATGGGTTTGCCCATCTGTATGATTTGTTAGTGCGATAATTTGGAATGTAAATGACGCAGGTTCACCGTATTTGGTGTACGGGTCCCCATCAGAGGCGAATAGGGAAGAGTTGTATATAGGTCACTTAGCATTTTTCTTTGTTTGTTTGTTTTTTGTTTTTTTTTTGCTTATGTTCCCGTATATGATAAAACAAGTATACACCTCAGGTTCCGTGTATGTTGCTGAATTGAATAATTGTTCCGTCTCAGGAGCTAATCATTGACATCCACCTCACCTTCAGTGCTTATTAACTAAAACCACAAGATGAGCATATTTCAGATTCTGAAATCATCCAAATAGAGACAAGGTCACATGTCTGACATAATTATTATTCAGTAGCTTTTGTCGTGTTAGGAGACTTGTTTGTAGTGGATGAATTGTCATGTACTTTTCCTTGTTCTTCCTTTATCCATTGGCATCATTAAAAACTTGCAATTTCTAATATGGCCAGATATGTTAAGGAAACATTCTTAATTCACGCTGTTTTTCTTTCTGAAACTTAACTATGGTGTAATGGTGTGTGGGGTCTGGAAGAACCAAGTCTGCTTGGAAAATAAAGTTTTGGCTCTGGTCATGTGTTTGAATGTGCCATAGAAAACACCCGAAGTGAAGATTCTGATTTAACTCTCTCTCACTCTCTCTCTCTCACTCTCTCTCTCTCTCTCTCGCCCCTCCCCCCGCTCTCTTTCTTTCTCTCTCTGTCTCTCTCATGAACACTCTAGACCAGTGGGGAGAAAGTGAGTAAGCTGAGTTTGGTGGATTTGGCTGGAAGTGAGAGAGCTGCTAAAACTGGTGCTGCTGGTGAGAGGCTGAAGGAAGGCAGCAACATTAATAAGTACGTACACACTCGACTTTTTTCCATCACTCTCTTCATTCCTTTTATGGCTACTTTCAAGTTGCAGCGTTCAAAGAGCACAAATCTGTTTTTGCCTCTAAATGTCAAACAAATATTATTTTCTTCAGAGAAGAATGAACATTAAATGTTTTGTTCACAGGATTTTATTGAATTTTTGTGTAGTGCCTTTAAGAATATACACATCCATAGAGCAGCATTACAAAAATTAATATATTGGTATACAGATATAGAGGAGTAAAGACAAACAGTACTAAGTGTGTCGGAAGGGTGAGCATATTGTAAACATCACAATTTAGAAAAGCTTATGTCCTAATAAAACAGTCTTACCAAACTGTCTGATGGACTGATCAGCATTTCAGCACAGATTTAAAGACTGAAAAACTAAGACTGAATACTAATTGGACATTTCCACATCTGCAGGGTTTTGCAGAAAAGGGATCTGTGCCCTGTTCAAAACTCTTCTTTATTCTAGGTACTAATAAAAACCCTGCATTTTTTGATTAACATTTCAGTAAAATCAGTTATCAGATATCCGATCTGAGGTAAGCGCTAAAATAGGTCTGCGTCTGGCCTTGTTTGGCTTCCTTTTGTTTGCCCTGTTCTTGAACAGCTCCACATTGGAAAAGCTTTGTGATGAAAGGTTGCCTCACTCAGTTGCTAAGGCAGTGATGGATAATCTTGCTGATATGACATTTTTTAACTGTCTTAAGTAAATGTAGCCAAAGATGAATAGCTTTCAGCCATATTGGCTATTTTTGTTCTGTTGTTTTTTTTTTCTGAGTGATGTGCCAAGTTTTTATGTAATGGTGTTATTGTGAATTTCAAAGTAGTTATTGGATTTATTTGTTTGGTGACAAGGCTGTTGTCTCTGGCATGCCTCAGAAGATGTTGATTTTTAAGTGGTGATTGAATTCTGAGAAGATCCCTGCTTTGCCATGTGTGTGTTAGAGAGGGAATGTGTGTGGGCACAGATGGATACTGTACCTTCTCCCTCTCTTATCATGAACTCACTCTCACTCTCTCTCTCTCTCTCTCTCTCTCTCTCTCTCTCTCTCTCTCTCTCTCTCTGTCTGTCTGTCTGTGGTGCTCTGGGCAGGTCTTTAACCACACTGGGTCTGGTGATCTCAGCGCTGGCTGACCAGAGTGCAGGAAAGAACAAGAGCAAGTTTGTACCGTACAGAGACTCCGTGCTCACATGGCTGCTTAAGGTAACTGATGCATCAGGACAAATTTCCACCAAGCTTCCCAATTTTAGTCTCAGAATAGGGATGAAGGTGTAAAGCTTCATGTTCAGTGTGTCCCAGATTTCCTCAGGGGGAAAAGGGCTAAAGCTACAGCTGTATTTTTATCCACTCTATATGCGTAGTTTCATGTGCATGATGTGCTTCTTATTTATTTATAATACTACCACTACCATGGCAATGATGAGTTCTGGTTGGTCACAAGGTGTTTTAACAGTAGTTGTGATGCACTACTACTGCTTAAGGTTTATATTAAGATATTGTTTCTATAGTAACAGATTGTTCACAGAGATTTGTATGTCTGATGCTTTACATAAACGTTCAGAAACTGTAAAACGGGTGTCTCATTTTCACTGAGGGCCACATCACTAAATTTAAAGGTGATTGAGGGCTGAATACTCACTGAACATTCTAGAGGGGCAACCATGAAATCTGTATGCAAAATGATTCGGTTTTAACAGCAGACATCACTGAAATCTGGATATAGATTTAAAGTTTGCTCCCAAAACTAAAACGACTGAAATGGGGTTTTCTGAGGTGACATGAAGAAGACACTTGAGAGGAACCGGGAACCTGGTCTGTTCTGGTAGACACCAGATATTTTAATTAGAGGTCATTACTCATTCACAGCTGTACACTGTTGAGTCACGCAGTGCTACCTGTTAAAGATATGGAGTTACAAACCTTGTGTGTTTCTGACTTTCATTTAAGTAATTTCCAAAAACTTCACACATGATTGATTCATGTTCCTTTAACCCTAGGACAGTTTAGGAGGCAACAGTCGGACAGCCATGGTGGCCACAGTGAGTCCAGCCGCCGATAACTACGATGAGACCCTGTCCACGCTGCGCTACGCCGACCGTGCCAAGAGCATCGTCAACCATGCTGTCGTTAATGAGGATCCCAATGCCAGGATCATCCGAGAACTGAGGGAGGAGGTGGAGAAACTCCGGGATCAGCTCACACAAGCAGAGGTATGCGATAAGTGCCCATTTCAAACAAGTACTTTCAGAGGTGTAAAAAAAAAAATGCAGATTTCTAAAATAAATTATTACAGATTTTTTCTGGAATATTCTAGTGAGTGTAATCTGGAAAAAAGAAATTATGATTACATTGTGCGTGTGTGTTCCTCTCCTCAGTCCATGAAGGCTCCAGAGCTGAAGGAGAGGCTGGAGGAGTCTGAGAAGTTGATCCAGGAGATGACGGTCACCTGGGAGGAGAAGCTGAGGAAGACAGAGGAGATTGCACAGGTAACCATCCCACACTTTTCCATCTTTACTACATTCAGCCTTATCATATTCCACACAGAAAGTTGAATAAACTTGTTCTCTGTTCAGGAGAGGCAGAAGCAGCTGGAGAGTCTGGGCATCTCTCTGCAGTCCTCAGGGATCCGTGTGGGAGAGGATAAATGCTTCCTGGTCAACCTCAACGCTGACCCCGCCCTCAATGAACTACTGGTATACTACTTGAAGGTACATACACCCTGGGTTTCTGTGTGAAACACTGGCAAGTCATCACCTATTGTATATCAAACAATCTTTGAACCTGCTTTGACTTGTATAATGCATGTTGCTTTGCAACATTGACTTCTACAGCCTTAAAGAAGTTAAATACATTCCAGTGTGTTTACAGAACATCCTGTGGCTGCTGTGCAGTCTGCTCTGCAAACTATTGGTAACTTTCCAAAGTTTGGGTGTACCAGAATTTGTTCCGTATTGGATATGGGAGGGACTGATTTCAGGTGAAGCTTGTGTGAAATCACAGATGGTAACAATCACAAGTGTTACAGTTTGCACTGTTGGCTTTAGTTGTACTTGACTGGTCTTGTTATAGATACATAAACATAGCTACATTATCATACATCCTGTGAACTAGTTTATCCAGATTTGCAGAGACAGCTACTGAAGTTAGCATGTTAATCAGCTAGCTCCAAGACAGAATGGACCATCCTGTCTTTGTAATACCTCTTTGTACCTCAAGATGCAATAGTGAGTCAGTACAGCATCTTGCCATCTAAACTCGTAAAGTGATGTCTGCAATGTGAGCTGGAGAGCCGTAGTGAGGTAGAGGCAGCAATTAAAGCATTGAAAAAGTCCCTTAATTTGTTGCAAGGCTCTTTTTGAATTAGTCTTTAGGTAGGTGTAAAAATAGGCATATTTAGTGGTAGGATCTTAACACTGAATGAGCATTTGGATCTGGCGGTTGGAGGAAACTTTGTGCATCTGCTGTTCTTAGGATAGGTGGACCACCCATCTTTCCTGGGATATACTGCCCCCTGCCTTTAACTCCAGCTTAAAGTCCCTCGTGAAATGAAACCCCACAGATTTTTGGTGTGTGAAGCGAATCAGATTGAACTAGTATATGAACTCCAACTTGTGCCTGAACATTTATTTAGTTACTTATTTTAATCAGACTTAGTCTTCTTGATGTTTCCTATCATGCACCCTGCATTCCCTAGAAATAAGTCAATCAATAAATAAAGTGAAATAAAATAAATAGTAGCTGATGAGTCAGTGTGTGTAGTATGTTGTGGGTTGGGTGTGGTATGGTGTGTTGTGCTGAGTCAATAGCTGATGTGGAATTCTTATTTGCAGGAACACACAATGGTGGGCTCAGCAGACTCCCAGGACATTCAGCTCTGTGGCATGGGCATCCAAGCCGAGCACTGTGTCATCAACATTAGTCCTGAGGGTGCAGTTTTCCTCAATCCATACAAGAATTCCAGGTTTTCCAGCATCCTGCCTTCATCAGTCCTTTTAACTACAAATGAGCTGAAAATGTCACTAACACAGATGATTTGTGATGGTTTGCAGGACATGTGTGAATGGCTCTCCTGTCACCAGCCAACAGCAGCTTCACCATGGCGACCGAATACTATGGGGCAACAACCACTTTTTCAGGTTAGTTGTGTATCAGTGCTACAAAGTAACTTTTCAGGTTGATGTTTATTTCCAGTCTTATATAGCTCCATGGTCATACATTCACCCTGCAGGATAAACCTTCCGAAGCGGCGTCCTCGTACTACAGCTGAGGAGGAGGATGGAGACGGGGGGAACATGAAGAACAGCAACAGCAGTGAGCAGCTGGATGCAGATGGAGACACAGCCAGTGAAGTTTCCAGCGAGGTCAGCTTCAGCTATGAGTTCGCACAGACCGAGGTCATGATGAAGGCACTAGGGAGCAACGGTGAGTCCAGAAACGAGATCAACAGTGTGTCCGAACAAGGTCAGAAAAAAGTTTGGAAATATAGCCTCAGATTCCTGTCTTGACTGTCAGGAGTGGAATAGATGTGGTCTTCTGGTGTTGTCACCCATTATAATCAATGTGTTGTGTATTCCAAAATGCTTTTTTGCATACCATGGTGGTAAAGTGGGGGTATTTAAGTTACTATAGCTTTCATGTCAGATCTGGTGAATGACAGTTATGCCAAGGCACATTAATCGGATGATCAGTCATGATGACAGTCTTGCTCCTGTCTGTCTCTCTCTTCACCCCCCTTTCTCACAGACCCCATGCAGGCTGTGCTTCAGAGTCTGGAGCGTCAACATGAGGAGGAGAAGCGCACTGCCCTGGAGCGCCAGCGGCTGATGTACGAGCAGGAGCTGCAGCAGCTGCGAAGAAGGCTTACCCCTGAACGGCAGAGCGCACAGACCCAACAGCACTACCGCAGTATGGAGAGACTCAGTCTGGGTGGGGCTTCGTCGTCTTCTCGTCTGCGCCAGTGGAGTGAGGAAAGGTAAAGTGTTTTTCTTCATCATCATCTTAAAGAACTGAACTGAAAAAAGTGTTTTTTGTTTTTTTTTGTTTGTTTTGTTTTTTTGTTTTGTTTTTTTAAATAAAATATTTGTTTGTTTATTTATTTATTTATTCAGAATCATATTTCAGTCTCACACTTTTTTTGTTGTGGTAGATATTACTGTTGTGACCTTGGGATTTCTGTGTTAAATATTATAAAGTAAAAATATTTTATCTTATAAGTATTTAATTTTTTTAATCCTGTGTTATGATTTATCTAATCAATCATTATTTTACTAAATGTTTAATTCATGGACCAGTATCATTTCAATAGACTTTGGTGGAAATGAGCAGTGTAACTGTAACTCAGGCTTTACCTCATTTGTTGTAAATGATTTAACATCAGAATCACAATAAAATCTGAAGGAAAGAAAGAATAAAGAAGTCACACTGTTTCTGTCAATATGTACGACTGCAGGGAGGCGGTGCTGACGCGGAGTTTGCGCAAACTCCGGGAACAGATCGTAAAAGCCAACTTGCTGGTCCAGGAGGCGAGCTTCATCGCCGAGGAACTGGACAAGAAAACTGAGTACAGAGTCACTCTCCAGATTCCTGCTGCTAACCTCAACGCCAACAGGAAGGTAACTCACCTCCTCAACCATGCTGAGTGTGCAGGGATTATCCCCTATGCTCACAATAGCAAGCATCACAATGACAGATGATTCACTTCCTGTGGATTTCCGGAGAATACCTCTGCGACATTGGAACTGAGATCTCCTTTTATGCAAATTAGTCATAGGTAAAGTAACAAATAAGGAAAATTAAGAGTCAGTAATTTCAGAGTATTTTTTTAAAGGTAGGGATTTAAGTATGTTATCGTTAGATGTGGGCAGATTGGTGACGTAGTGGTGGTCTGGCGAGCTGTTCAGGGTGCATCCAACCTTTGCCCAGTGTTGGCTAAGATAGACACCAGCCTCCACGTGACCCTATTCCCTTTTTTGATGCAATTAATTATGCTTACAAAACAATATAATGCAGAAGGAACCAGAAAAAAGGTCAGAATTTGTTCTTTGTTCTTTAGTAATGGCCAGAACCACAGAGATTTCTGGTGTCCTTAAACATTCAATGAAAAGTTTATATATATATATATATATATATTTGTATATTTAATATTTTACTTTCCATTTTTTCAGGTCCCCAATTTTCTTTTGACCTCCAAAGTACTATCATATTTTTGATATTTTGATATTAAGGATTCCACTCTGACTCCAAAGCAGGACATTTTGGTATCTGATTTGATCTTGAATTATTAGGATTATAGTGGAGGTCCTGAGCAGTCATGAAACATGGCTTGGATGGATGAATATAAAGCCTCATACATCACTGCTCATGCATGCACAATAAAAGGGAAAGACAAACTAACTCGGATAGGCAGACAAATTTGCCAAAATCAGTAGTTTGACAGAACATGAACCATATAAACGAATACTTAAACTAGCAATACTGTGTTACAAATAAATGCAAATAAATTTAATTTAAAAAAAAAAAAAAAAAAAAGGCAGTAAGAAGCAAACCCAGGCTCAGACATATCAAATATCATTTATCGGGAGCTCCCTGTTTAGGCAGTGCTTAAAACTCTATGTTTATGTATTAGTTTTTCTGCAGCATTCTTCACTGTGAGAGAAAATCACACTGGTATCTTCTCTGTCTGTGTTCTTGTAGCGTGACGCGGTGCTGAGTGAACCTGCCATACAAGTGAGGCGGAAAGGTAAAGGCAAGCAGATTTGGGCCCTGGAGAAGATGGAGAACAGACTGGTGGACATGAGGGAGCTGTATCAGGAGTGGAAGGACTACGATGAGGATAATCCTGTATGTCCTTTACAACACCAGTCACATCTGCATGCTGAGTGACATCATTTTAATCACCGCTCTTGTGTACTTTTGCAGGTGATGCGTTCGTACTTTAAAAGAGCAGACCCTTTCTTTGATGAGCAAGTCAATCACAGTTTGATCGGAGTGGCTAATGTCTTCCTGTCATGTCTGTTTTATGATGTGAAGCTTCAGTACGCCGTGCCTATCATTAACCAGAAAGGAGAGGTATGAATGTTATCAGAGCACTAATGCTCAACCGTGTTCTTTTTATTATTTTTATTGTTATTATTATTATTATTGTTATTATTAATCATTAATCCATTGGCTGTTTGTGTGGGGTATGTTTCAGGTAGCAGGACGGCTGCATGTGGAGGTTGTGCGTGTTGCTGGAGGGGTAGAGGACGGCATGGCTGGAGGGGAAGATGGGGAGAGTAGCCCTGTGGGAGATTCACTTGAGCGCAAGCTCGTCTGTATGGTAGGCGTTAAAGAACTTTAATGTTATAGCTCCTCTACAGAACCAATGTAGGAAGTGTTTCAGCTGAATGTTACAGACAGATGTAGAAATGAAATAGGCATACAGGCCACACACTTTGGAGGTGTTCTTTCACAGGTTTATTGCTTTATTCAGCTTTTATGATTTGTTTTTTGTGGGTGTGGCTGAATGTAAATCTACTATGCAGTGTCATTAATTACTAATGGACCTTTATTATCATGTGCATATAAGTACACTGCCTGACCAAAATAAAATACTGCACAGTGATATTTTGTTGGGCCACCTTTAGCCTTGATTACAGCACGTACTCATCATGGCATTGTTGTTGTTTCAGTTGGTCGAGTCGAGGCTCAGCAACATTAGGTGATGTCATCTGACAAACTGAATATACTGAATGATCAGGTTTACTTATCAGTGGACTTCAGATGGTTCAGATATAAAATTGTGGCTCATGTAGTGAAAGAGTGATTCAGGGAGCATGAGGAATCATTTTCACATATGATCTGGCACCACAAAGTCCTGACCTTAACCCTTTGGGAAAGTCTTTTGGATGTGCTGAAGAAGACTTTATTGAGTGGTTCAATTTTCCAGTCATCAGTTTAAGATGTTGGAAAAATGAGCCCAACGTTGGATGGAAATGAATGTAATGTTGCTTATGTTTGTTGAAATCATGCCATGGTGATTTCACACTGTAATCAAGTTTAAAGGTACACTGAGGTAATCCAGACATGCGTGCCAAATGGGCCTGGGTTGCTAGACCTCTAAGTCCAGTAAAAGAAGGGCAGGTGCCAGAAATATGTGTAGCTCTGTGTTAACAAAGAAGCATACTTAGAGTGGACCTATAGTAGGTCTCCAAAACATCCAATTTTTTTTTAAACAAATGCAGAGGATAAGTCAGTTATTATTTTAATAAATGTTTATTTCATGGACACAGAAAAAATATTGCACCCCTAAAAATAAAATCACAACTTGCAAAAGTATTGTAAATCTGAGTTTTTAGTTTAATTTGGCCTTGAAAATATTTACACTATAAAATTTCTAATAGTGCAAATTTTATTTTTGGATTGCTCCTTTAATGTCTAGTTAATCTCTTAAGGTGTCCGGACCTGTACTGAGATATGTAAGACTGCAGTTTACCCGAACAACTTTACATACATATCTGTGTGATTTGTTTGTTTTTTAATTTTTTCCCTCCATTCCTGTTTCTGTAACAGATAAAGATTCTGCAGGCTACTGGTCTCCCTCAGTACTTGTCCAACTTTGTCTTCTGTCAATACTCGTTCTGGGACCAGGCCGAGCCCATCATTGTGGCTCCCGAGGTGGATCCGTCTGCCTCGTGTTCCAGCAGCAAAGATCCTCATTGCATGGTGGTGTTCGACAGCTGTAAGGTGAGAATATTTTAACACCAGTCAGCAAATCTGTCAGTATGCTCTTTCTTATCAAAAACATAGTTAACAAACAGGTCTCGCTTGAAAAAGGAGATCCCCGTGGGTGGAGGATAAATGAAATCATGTTGAAACTTGATGCTGGGTTGATGATGCGGGGTGGAAGGGGGGAAAAAAAAAAAAAAAAAGGCACTAAAGTGGATGGATGCACACAGAATGCAGTCTTTTTTTTTCAGTGTTATATATTTATTATTCATCCCGATCAGAATCTAACACAACAGGTGCAGGTGAACAGATTGGGGCACAAGGTGCTTTGCAGAGAATCAATTTCAGGACATTTTAGCCTCTGAATAAAGGAAGCAGACCGAGTTGTTTAAGTTCAGAGCATGTAGTTTCAGGTAAAAACGAGCTTTTTGGGTTTACTGAAGTGTTCATCACTATCATCATCAACTATTTGGCAGCTAACACCTAGTTAGAAAAATGTTATTTATTGATTGATTGATTAATTGATATAATAGTGAGTCCAAATCTGTGACTGCAGGTATAGCAACAAGCTCATTATTCTGATATGATTTGCAGTTGTACTACTATCAGAATTACTCAACAAAATGAAATAAATGGTGTACTTTTTACTGCTGTAAACAAACCTATTTTTCCTGAAATTTGATTCTGGGTAGTTCTGGTATCCTTTAGTTATCAGGAGGTTGTATTATTGAAGAGTGTCCATGGACATGTTTATTAATGTGTGTGTGTTAGGAGCTAGCTGTGGCAGTAACAGAGGATTTCATCGAGTATCTAACTGAGGGAGCCCTGGCTATTGAGGTGTATGGTCATAGGCAAGCTGATCCAGGCAGGAACCTTGCCCTGTGGGACCTGAGTATTATTCAGGCAAAGACTCGCACACTGCGCGACAGGTGAGCCACAAAGAAAACCGCTTCCTCTGCTATAAAGCACACACGCACACACCGCCCACACAGAACACAAGGGCAGCCACGGATAACTTTACACTCCAGTGATTCAGATTTTGTGGCATGCTGTACTTCCTCTGGCTCAGGGCCACGTGTCACTCGCTCTCTTTTTTTTTTTTTTTTTTTTTTTTTTGTACTATACAATACAGACCAGTACAATACATATAATACACCACACAATACATCTGTACTAATCCACTCGAGTGTATGCTGCATACATGTCTTACTGTCCCCGCCCAGGTGGAGCGAGGTAACGCGAAAGCTGGAGATGTGGGTGCAGATCCTGGAGTTGAACGAAAACGGAGAGTACATACCTGTGGAGGTGGTGTCAGCTGGAGATGTGCGCACAGGGGGTGTGTTTCAATTGCGACAGGTAAAGTTATCCCCTGAACAGGTGATTTAATACTTTTGAAATGCCTAAGAATTAAATTTTCATCATTTTATTTGTTTGTGAATATGCAGAATGATGCAGAGCATGTGCTGTAAGAATTCCTGTCCACGTACCATTTCTAATAGTTCAATGTTGATGTAAAATATTGAGACTGCCGCTGTTAAAGTACAATGCAAAATTCCCAATGTTCTGGGATTAATGTTTCTGTGTAGCATGTTAAGCAACACAACACGTGGGCATGAGCTTTCACAAGAAGTGTCACTAAGATTTCATTGTTTACAATACTCGGAATACTTCCCAAGAATGCCCACTTGTTTTTTTGTTGGGTTGCACATTTGTTGTGCAGAGCTCATTTTGAGCCTTGGTGTTTTGATTCAGTCTCATCAGCATGTATCGCTTTTAAAAATTTGACTTGGTATAAATTCTGAATGATCAGAATCTTTTCCAGTTCGTTTTTACATGTATTTTTTTTATCTTATAAAGGATTTATTTATTGTTTTTACATATAATGAAGTCTCCATACATTTGCATACTTAATTAAACCAAAAATGGACTCTTTATGTTGGAGGAAAAAAGAAAATACCTGACATCAGTGCATTTACGTACGTGTGTGTGTATGTTTATGCACGTGTGTGTGTATTATATAACAGTATTTTCATTACTTTTGAAAAATAGGTTTGTTGTTATACTGCATGTAAAAGTGTATCTTATATGTTGTGTGTATGTGTGTTGCAGGGTCAGTCTCGGCGTGTGCAGGTGGAGGTGCGTTCAGTACAGGACTCTGGCACTATGCCACTGATAGCTGAGATCATTCTGGGCGTGTCTGTTGGGTGTGTGGAGATCAGACAGACTCGGCCTGCTAAAGGCAGCGACTCACAGCAGGTGCATACAAAACCTTTACTTCCAAGAAAAAATTTATTTACTCATTGATCAGACCTTCATTCAAAGCAGCCACATTTCCTCTGGTTTAATAAGTCTGTTTCTTATTTTGTAGCCGGAAGGTGATGAAATGGACAGCTATCAGGTACACATGGCTCACGGTAATAAACTTTTATTGAGTCTGCTTCCTCTGGTGAGGTTAATAATAAACTGTCTTTGGTCATAGGAGCGAGATCTGGAGCGGCTGAGACGCCAGTGGCTGGCCGCGCTCACTAAGAGACAGCAGTACCTGGATGAGCATCTCCAGAGTCTGGTCAGCAAAGCAGGTAGCGTTACCCCTGATTCTGCACTCTTCCTACTTGGTTTCATGCAGAAAAGAGCTTTTCTTAAACCTTAGGAGTTGCTGGAAGTGCCAGCGCGTCCAACTCTCGTGGCTGATTTAGGATGACGTAGCAGGAAAACGCGGTCTTGCCAAGTCTGTTTCAATTTGAGTTTCAATTTAAGTGCAGACTTTAAACTATATAGCAGTTTTTAAATGGTGCTGATAGGCCAAGTAAAATCAGAGTTATGATTAAGGTGTGATCTCAGCAGAAAAAACCCAAGGCAGTCTGCAGGTAAACGCTGCCTCAAGTGGACAACAGGAGGAGTTACACACCCTGGTGTCTGTGCAACAATTTATACATAATTTTTTAAAATGTACAATTTATATTTGCATTCTAAGTTATAAAAATGGTAAGTTAAACATGTCTGTGTTTTTCACAGTAAAAAAACAACCATTTTTCTCCTTGGATTTTGTGTTTTTTGCATTATTTTAGGTCCAATGTGTTAATACAGTATTTCTAAGTGAAAAACTAACTGTGGGGTCACACAGGTGAGGGTGTGTGGGGAAAAAAATTACAGCCAGTTATAACTTTGACCCTTAATGGTTAAAGAAATCTCAAGATGTGGGTCCTGATGGGGTGTAAAAATGAGGCAGGGAGCATCCAAGAAATGAAACTTGAAGGAATCGTGTTCATCACAATCCCCTATGATGGCGCATCAAGGTCTGTTAAGCTCTACTATGCTCTACTACGATTCCTACATTCTATCATGATTGGTGATCAAATCGTAATAATCGTGGCAAAATTTTTGACAGTCAAAATGTTGCCAAGATCATCACGATTTCAGCAAGTTCCCCCAAGATCATCACAATTACACTAAGTTCCCCCAAGATCATCTAGTTCGATTCCACGACCCCCCATGCTCATCACAATTCTCTCAAATCGTGGAGATTGTGGACATTTTGGCCCCAGTGTAAACCCAGGTTTACACAGTTTATAAGTGTAATTGAAAAAATATATAACAGTAATAAAATTAACAAATTTCTCACCAGGATTTGTGTTTGAGTTCTAAAATAAAATGTAGAATTCCCTAAAGGAGAAAAATGAGCTTAGGAAAAATTTCCTTGTTCCTTATTTTTGAACACCGGTCCTATAGAAAACCTTCTCATAGCCCCTATATATCTTGGAAATTTATGGAATAGCCGTGCAGTGATGGGAAAGCTTGTTAAAAGGGAAATAGTGAATTGCATATGCTTGTGTATTTTAGAATAATCAGTCTGGTTGTCTGTATCAGTGTTGATAAAATGTAAGTATTGCAGACCGTATTGTAAAATTCAGGCTGAAGGGATCCTGTGATATGAGGCTGTATGTCAGATGTTCATTAGGTGAAATGTGAATTCTTCGTGTGATCAGATAAGTCAGAGGACGATATGGAGCGTGAGGCTCAGCTGCTCGAGTGCCGTTTGACTCTCACAGAGGAAAGGAATGCAGTCATGGTGCCATCTGCTGGCAGCGGCATCCCAGGAGCTCCTGCAGAGTGGTGAGGCTTTAGTTTAGTGTTTAATACTTAATGTGTCCTGTTATCTATTCTGCATTCTGTTTGCTGATTAAATGGTGCAAATAAAATAAAACATGACATGCAAAAAAAGTAGGTATTCATACATGAGTAAATGAGTTTCCTACACCATGCTGTACAACACTTTTTTTACTTACTTTCAGGTTCATGTATTTTATCAAGTGGAAATGAAATGTTTTGGATACTGCCTTGCTGATATTTTTGTTTTGGCAGGGTACCAGTGCCTGGGATGGAAACTCACATTCCCGTCCTCTTCCTTGACCTGAGTGGTATGTTAGCTAAATGCTTTAGAAATAAAGGAACTCATTTCAGTAACCCATATAAGCAATGTTTTTGCTTTTTTCTACTTAATCCCTTTCTGTCGCGATGTCAGCTGATGATTTTAGCTCCCAAGAAAATCTGGAGAGTCCGGAAGCTGGAGGCTGGGATGCGGTGCTGAGTGGAGAGGATGAGGATGACTTTTTTGATCTGCAAATTGTCAAGCACTATGATGGAGAGGTGAGGAATCTGCATTTAGCGCTGATTCATTTGTTATGGTGTCGGAGAAGGAGTAACAACCTGTCTGTACAAGAAGGCAGTACTTGTGTAAAAGCAAATATTTTGTGTCACCAGCAGGAGGAGTAATCTTAAACTGTTGATTATGGTAGTTACAGTTCCTGAAGGAAATATTAGTGCATGTGGGCAAGAAATCTAAACATTTTGAGGGATGACAACAAGGCAGCCATAGAGAAGTGATGGATGGATAGTGAAAAAAACTCATTTGGACAGGCATTGCCCATCTCTGCCACTCTGTGATGCTGGCACTGAATAGACTCAGAAATCCTCCAAAATCGTCACAGTCGTCCCAGGTCTTATGTATAATCCGGCTATATGAGAAGTTAGCATTGGGTTAAGAGGCTAATTACAACTAACTAATCACAGTATTGGTTAGAATGATGATAGTAATAATTAGAAGAGTGACACACTTGTTTAGATGTCAGTAGAGTTGACTGTGATTGGAGCCGTTTGTCCGCAGGTGAAAGCTGAGGCCTCCTGGGACTCCACGGTTCATGATTGTCCTCAGCTGAGTCGTGGTGGAGCTCCTGACCAGAGGGTCTACCTGACTGTACGCACTGTGGTGCAGCTCAGCCACCCGGCAGAAATGCAGCTCGTCCTGCGCAAACGCATCTGTGTGAATCTCACCGGACGACAGGTTAAAGCTCTCTCTTCTCTTCAAGTTCCGTTCAGTGAATGTGTCATTGTAGTAAAAGCTGATCATATTCAATTGTACATGGATGTCAGAGTTAAACCCTGGATGATTCTGATGCTTAGTTCCAGAAAGGTGTGCAAAGGTAATGTTTTTGCTGAATTTACTTGTCTGTGGGTCTGCAGGGTTTTGCGCATAACTTCCTGAAGAGAATGTCCACACGGAGCACCGTACCTGGATGTGGGGTCACCTTTGAGGTCGTATCCAATATCCCAGGGGTAAGTGACTTTGCACTCACGCTAGAATTATACACAAGCTTTGGATTGTTACTGTGACCGTGGATATTGTTATAGCATGTGCAACTGTGTAAATACTCAGGATGGTCAGAGCTCCGAGGACAGGGAGATGCTTGCCCGCATGGCTGCAAACACAGAGAACCCCAAATCATCAGACAACGAGGCAGCCATAGAGAAGTACCTGCGTAGTGTCCTAGCCGTGGAAAACATCCTTACACTGGACCGCCTCAGACAGGTCAGTTATCTCTCACTGACGATTCCTCAGCTGTTTTGATAAACAGTGGTTTGTGTATGTTTACGATTGAGTTTTAATCACGTGAGGGATTTGTCCTGTATAAGGAGGGTGAATAATGATATAGTCAGACGTTGGTACAGATCTGTGATGGTGATTCTGAGTGTTGATGGCTTTGTGTTTTCAGGAGGTGGCTGTGAAGGAGCACTTGGCCGGTAAGGGGAAGGGAAGCAGAAGAAGTCTTAGCTCGCCCAGTGTGCACAGGGTCGGTACACTTCTTTCTGTGTCTGTTATTTCTGTACTTCTATGTATATCATTGTAGGAGGCACTAAATAAAATTTTCTGTCTATCTAATAAATAAATACATATGTATATATGAGCTTTTTTCAGGCGTTTCGCCAAAGCAGTATTTTTGCAAAATTGAAAAGCATTTTAGTCACATGACATAAATCACCATTGCAACACTTCTTCATATCGGGGTCCTGCATCACCCTGTGGGTAGACTCTACACAATCTCTTATCCTCTATTGCACCCATTTTCATAATGACACATCTTATTTTTTCTCAGCAGTTATCTGGGAGCAGACAGGATCTGTCACTAAACTCGAGTCTGGAGGACAACAAGGTGAGAAATTGTCCGCCCTGTTCTCCTTATGATTGTCTGCAATTCTCAAACTCTACAAACCTTTGGTTTAATTTTTATTTTTTATAAAGAATCGATGGGAAAGTCAGCAGGACATCTTTCTGACGGCTCCGCAGTTCAGCCGCACACTGCCTCGACCCA
Source organism: Neosilurus mollespiculum (assembly GCA_030014195.1). NCBI lineage: Eukaryota > Metazoa > Chordata > Actinopteri > Siluriformes > Plotosidae > Neosilurus > Neosilurus mollespiculum. The sequence goes on from JAQMYF010000022.1 coordinate 17,948,787, forward strand.
CCAGAGAACCCACACCGCCACCGCTGCTGCCACAGGGTCAAAGCCCACCCCAAACCCAGGACCCTGAACAGGGTAAACCAGCCCCGTCTTTGTCCTCCTGAATGCTCTGACACAGAGTGTCACTTCATCTCCATCACCGACGCCTTCTCTACTTTACAGTTTCTATTTTCTATTAATCTAATATGCATTGCTGTATTAGATTCACCCTGTTTCTCCTGCATGTGAATGACGTTATATTTAGGAACAGCATGTCTGAATTTTATCTGAGTTTGTTTTATATACAATTTTTAGAATGCAAAAATACTTTGATCTTATAAAAATAAAATCAGCATGTGGTGCAGTAGTATTTATTCATATTTGTTGCATATTTATCACTTTTATCTGTGCACTTTGAGATTTCTAAACATGTTTCTAGACGTGTACTATATATTTTTTTAAGAAACCAACAAACTTTTCATTTACATTGATGGCCTTTGGCAGACGCCCTTCTACAGAGTGACAAATTGGCCCCACCCTTTTCAAAATAGGTGACCTAAATAAGCATTTTACTTACTTTGTGTGCCAACAGATTCTTACTGTATGACCTCACATTTCCCGTACATGTCACTGTAACGTTTAACTTCTCGCACTCTTCCCCGTCTGCCTTCATCACACCCGTCCTTGTTTCCCTGTCACTGTCATCGTCTCTTCCTACTTTGTGTTTCTTCTTTTCTTACTCCGTCCGTTCCCCGACTTCCCCTCAGGCCTTTCAGGGCTTGCTGCTTCTTATCTCTCCCCAGTCAAGGCCCTTGTCCCTCAGATGCCCAAGCTCCTCAAGTCCCTTTTTCCTGCTCGTGAAGACAAGAAGGACCTCCGTCCCTCTCCACAATCACAACAGGTGAGCTTTTTCTTCTGCTTTCACCTTTCTTTTAGCATCTGAGTGATTTTTGGAGTTTATCTCTTAAAGAAGCTACTAGCTATCTAGATAACAATACATATAGATTTAATTTTTGGTGAAATGTACAGTCTGAGGTCCTACCATTGTGTGTTCATCTGTACTAATTATTAAGCCTATGCGCACTTTTCTTGCTCAATATGTTGTCAAATCAAACACAATTAGTCTAATGTTGTAGTAATAAGTAATTTTTCATTCATCCGTCTTTTCAGCATGTACCTCGTATCATGATGCAAACTAACAGCAGCCCGGATGAAGGCAGAGTTCGAGGAGAGGTGGTAAGTTCCTCAACATATGTAATGGAATAACTGGTGATAAGTGGGTTATGATATTTTTATGTTTTTTATGCCTGTCCTCAGGTGCCAGTCATGGGAAGGAATCCCGGCTCTTTGAAACCCTCAGACTCCTCTGATGCATCCACCTCCTCCGTCCAAGACTCGCACGAGCTTCCCCTCAGCCCCATCAGTAAAGCTTCCAGTGGTTATTTCTCCACCAGTGTCTCCACTGCAACCCTCTCTGATGTCTCTGCTGTATCTGGGGACCTTACCCCGAGCCCCAATACCTATGACACGTCCTGGCAGCGTGCAGATGAGTGCGAGGGCACCTCAGTTCCTCCTGCAGAAATTGGGATAAAATGCGATGAGGAACCTCAGCAGAACCTGAACCCCAAAGACGTACAGCAGACCCTGGCCCGGAACGGCGTTCCCTGTTCCCATGTTAAATCAAAACTAGTGATTGTCCCTCCTTTAGTATCTAAAGCTGCTTCAGATGATGCATTCTCCCTCCAGAGGGTAAAACCCTCAAACCTCATGTCGTTCAGCCCCATCCTATCTGAGGAGGAGGAGAGAGGAGAAAGAGGCAGGGCGGAGGGTAGCTCTGATGAAAAGAGCAGAGACGCTGAACTCCCTCGCTGGCTCAGAGTCGGAGAAAGCGTTATGGTGGCCAACAGTAAGTGTGGCACGGTGCGTTATGTCGGGAACACAGACTTCTCAGATGGCATCTGGGTTGGAGTGGAGCTCGACACACCCGCAGGTCAGTCATACTGTGGAAAACATGCTACAATATCCTCATCTATATATAGATATAAGTATAGTGCTTCTTAACAATGATTTTTTTTTTTATTAAAAACAAAGAATGCCTTAAAAAGATGCCCTCTAATCAAAAGTGGGCAGCTCCACCTACTCCAGACCCTGCCCTTGAGTGGAACTCTGTGAAACTGCTCACATTTTCAGATATTTCTTGGTTGAGACTCGGTGAGCAGCTCCTGCCTCACACATGATAGTTGTGCTATACACTGCCATGTGTTGAAGTTGAACCTGTTCCCTGATCTCTCTGCATCCTTAAAAACTCTTGATGTGACCTTGTTTTAATTTGTTTTTCCTCCTGCCAGGTAAAAACGATGGCTCTGTAGGAGGCCGTCAGTATTTCTGCTGTAACCCTGGTTATGGAGTCCTCGTGCGTCCAGACCGAGTGAGTCGGCGTGACGTGTCCAAAAGGAATAGGGAGAACCGGCGTAGTGGCGAGTTCCTGCAGGTTAAAACCGGTTCAGGAGGTCTGACCAATCAGAAAGCAGAGAACCGTAAATCCTGGAGCAACTAAATGCCATTCCTTCCTGTACAAGGACCGAATCGAATTCATGTACTTGCACTGTCTAACCCTGGTGCTCTACACAGAGGCGCTATGGCATGTCCCCATTCTCACCTCTACACCAGCTTACTTGCTCACAGACAACGAGTAGCATCTCAACACTGAATATACTCTGAGTTGAAACTCGAATATCACCAGGAGCCCTACTGTCTGGGGTCAATCTCTAGTTTTTTTCCTGCCCTGATTCGAGTCCTTTTGTAGACTTGTAATTCACGTTATGATGCATGATTAATCGTCCCCCTTTAGACTGTGCTAAGAATCCCAAACGTGCCTTTTTAATTCAGGTTTTTTAAGTCATCCCTTATTCCTCATAACACTTGCGAGAAAGTCTTCTGTCAGTGCGTGGTCTGGTCTCAGGGATTGGTCAGAGATGGGGTCTGATGTTTGAGAAAGTGTAGTTTATTCATATGTATCTGTACTGGAATTGTTATTGTGAAGGCCTGTTCATACTAAACACAGATTTTATGCATGATTTAATGCGTGCTGCACAACAATAATGCTCTGAGATGTCTGAGCTATTCTAGAGCAATTAACCCCTAATTTCTGCTCAATTGGGTGATTAGGATGATGCCGTATGAGGCCTACTTTCCGAATAAACACATATCTGTGCTTTTAGTGGAAAAAAGCATGTGCAGGTGGCTGCAGCATTATTTTGCTTCAGTAGAAACACAAACCCCAGTACAGGAAATATGTATCAAGCCCGTATGTGTTAGAAATAAATAATTTGCAACTCGTTTACACTTCGATGATGCATTGCGTTTTTTATGAATGGGCCTAAAGACAGGAAGTTGCATTTTTAATGCGATATTCTGTTTTTATTGTATGTGGGAGAGTAAAAGAAAGATGGGAGAAATGTCTGTAGCTCATGAGTGGGAGGAGGTCACGACATACCTCAGAGCATGTAGCATATAGGGCTGTGTGATTTAAGAGAATGAGATAAGCGGTTTTAACGTTGCACTGGAATTTATGAGAATAAACCTCTGTTTATGAATGGCACGTGACGGTTGGATGAAATGTCCGAGATATCAGTTACTGATACCAGCAAGATCATTTTAATGATTCACTAAAGTTCACTCTTTCATGAGGAGCTTTGGATAGCGAAGACGCCAAGTAAGAAGATAAGAGGATGGACCAATTCCTGGACCAATTCCTGGCATTCCCTGAGGCTACGTTATATTAATGAGCGTAACGTGAATAAGTGGAATGAAAGTCATTCCAAGAGAAAGTGTGAAACATCGTTATGCAGCCTGAGATGCACATACTTCAGTACTAAGGAACATGAAATGAATGAACGATCCTGCACATGGGAGCAGACCAGAAAGATGGGTCGTACCATTGCGTTTTAATCCTTACCTTGTGTTCACGTTCGCGCACAACAAGTCGATCATGATGCTCCTTGTTGTCACCCCGTCCAGAGCAGAGAAACAGCTAGATACAGCTTCTTAAGCTAGCTCTGTAAACCCAGACTAAAATAATAATCAGTGTTTAATTCATACGTTAAAGTAGATTAGCTGTCGGTACTGACTACGTACCCCTACTTCCTTCCAAGCTTTTCTTCACAATCAAGAACCTGGGCAAGATGAAACCATGGTTTATGAGTTTAACTTTTTTTTTTTTTTTTTTTTTTTTTTTTTTTAAAATTAACAGGAACATGATGAGCCAATTGCTGATTTAACGCTGCAGTGTATTTGTATGTATATCAAAGAAAGTCGTGATTAAATATCACATTGTTGCTCGCTAGCGTGAACGCAGGGTTAAAGTCCTAAATGTGATTTCTTAAATCGAATGCAATATTAATTTTATTAAAGTATATTTTAATGATTATAGATAGTTATCTGGATGTTTTTCTATTAAAGTCTGAAATGTAGAAATCCCTTTTAATGAAAATATTGCACATTTGATTTAGATTTGATGTGAGCCCACCCAGTGGGTGTGTCTTTTCTTGTTTTATAGAGGATTAAAATCTAAAACCGAGGACTCGGTGCTGAAATAAAAAGCCATCAACTTTATAACTTTTGCATGTCCCCAGGAAGGGGAACGATTTCCTTAAAGTAGTATTTATTTTCCTGATTTTATCAATAACTCCAGAGACTTCTAACAGAACTCTTTTTGTGTGGGTGTGTGTACACGTGCTGTCATTACAGCTTCTTCATCTTATCGCACAACTCTTTGAAAAATTGTCTCAGAAAACTAATTTTATAATTACATTTGTGTGCCTTGTGCATTAGGATATTTGAAAAATGACGCACAAGTTGCTCAGAATATTGCTGCGCTGATAGCACTAGCAGACGTGCGGGGAGATGAGTACAGAGGTTACTGATAATTTAATACTAATCTGTCATAATCAAGAAAAAGTCATTTACTTTGTACTAGACTCACTTTGTGTGTTCAGACATTTTCATTTGCAGCTGCTATTTGTAGAATGGTTTATCTTAAGCTCCACCCTTTTCAGTAGACCACACTCTTCAGTAGGTGATCAGTACCTGTCTGCTTGGCCCCACCCCTTCAAGTTATTCATGTTGTGTGTAACGCTGTTTTGTTGTATTGTAGCATGAATGTTGTTAGCATGTGTAAGCATCTATTGTGATGTTGGTTGTAAAACCTGTACATTCGTAAAAATTCTGATCTCACTTATTTCTTATGGAGACTGTTAGACTCTCTCTTGCTCTCTCTCTTTGTCTGTCTGTCTCTCTCTCTCTCTCCCCCTACACCTGGTTTTTTAAAATAAGTATTTCACATTTAAAGGAACTCAGATTAACGTCCTAAATGATTTCAACAATGCTTTTATTGTATTCAGTGGTGTAACAGTGGCTTATGTTGGGTCTAATGATGAAGAAGTGAGTGTGACCGATAAAGACTCACCGGGATTCAACCATGCGATTTACGTCATGATTTTGCATAAAAGAAAGAATTGTTTGGTTGTCAATTGAGATTGGAGGTCTTAGTACGTTTAATGAGATGCTCATGATGATGTTGATTCAGTGCAGCCGTGTGCAAAGATGGCTGCTGACAAAGTTGTCAGTGTGAGGAATTAAACGGCAAACTCGCCTAACAGCAACAAATACCGTAGGAGTGGCTTCAAAAACGTAAACATGCTAATGGTCAAACAATGTTCTCAAAGTTTACACTGAATACTGTTTGTTTATACACAGATCATTGTAGTTTAATTAGATGTCTATCATCATTGGCTCTTCGCTGTATAATTAGAAACGGATTGCACACACTCTGTTCTAGAATACTGTGGAACCTGACTTTTTTTTAATTCCATTTCTTTTACTATGTGATCTTTAAAGTGTGAAAATCATACAGAGTAAAACCTAGACATTATTATAGATACTGACCTCTGGATTACTAACACAAAGCAGCCAGGATTTAACACTAAAGTGCAATTTCATAGATTTTTAAAAAATTTTTGTTTAAATCATGAAAACGTGTTGATGCCGCAGTGATCTTTCATATTCAGTGACGCAGTGACATTTTCATATCTGACATGTATCTTTCCTCAATCCGGATCCTTAGCAATATTAAATATATATTAAAGTGACCACAAAGTGTCCTTCAGTTCTGTTCCAGCTGGGCTCGGTGACTCTGCTTAATGTGCACCCGTTCAATACCCCTTCCACCCCCGGAAAATGGTTTCTTCCACCTCTGTGCTGTTGACACTGATGCTCTGCTCTTTTTGCCTCTGGAGTGAAGTGCAGTTTCTGTCTACAGAGATCACACACATTCATCTAGCACTTCCTCTCTTTCCTTCGGGGTGTGTGCGTGCGTGTGTGTGCATTCTGAGACTTCTCTCTGAGCACAAGTTTGGGATTAATTTAATTATTTGTAATTTGATGCTGATATCCAAAGAGTAATCATGTATAATAATTCATTTAAAATTTCTTTTATACTGACTGTACAGTAATCTGTGGAAAGAAAAAAATAAAAGCAACTGATTTACCAAACACTCTGGCTCAACGTTCTTGTTAATCACGTTCGTCTCCAGCTCTCATGTTTTTTTCTCTCACTCTAAACATGTTTTTCTTTCTCTTGTCACTTTATCATTTATTCTTTCATCTTTATTAATGGTGTTATTTCTCAGTTTCTTTTGTTTCTCTAACTTTTGTGTTTTGTTACTTCTTTCTTTCTTCCTTCAACATTTTACCTTTGCTAAGGAGGTTGTTTTAACCCGAATTTGCGGATTTGTTAGCAGGATTACAAAAATGTTTTGTGTGGAATTTAATGAAATTTCTACCAGATGTGGGGCTTTGGACACGGAAGACAACCAGATTTTGGAGATGATCTGGATTAGATTCTTCATTATAGGATTCTTTAACATTCTGAGGTAAGGTGATTTCTATGTTGTTTTTTGTTTGTTTCTTTAAACAGCAGATGGTGCAAAGTACTTTTTATAGCTTGGTGCAGGTTTGTGCTGTGTGAGTGGTCTTGTTTGTATAAATTCTTATCTTTTCCTTTTAAAAGGCTTGCTTGATTTAATAAAAAAAAACAAACAAACAAAAAAAAAACCCTTTTTTCTACTTTTTTCTTACTTCCATTTTCTTGCCTTTTTCCTATCCCAACTTTTTGAAAATTTTACTTTCTCTTTTTTCTTCCTCTTCTGTTTCTTTTTTTAGGTCACAGGTTTGTGTTCCTGAAGATTTCTTTCTCGTGACTCTTAATTTGTTGAACTGCGTGAGCTGGAGCAGGAGAAACATTGCTTATAACTCTCGTTCAGTTATCTATTTATACCATGAGAACACAATTCAGAGCTTGCTGATTTAGACTTTTATTCTCTAGAAGATACAGTACTAAAATAAACACAGGTTTTAAAAAAAAAAAGTCTTAAAAAAGTCATAAAGAATACATATACTAGATATTAATCACTGAACAGTCTACTGTCCAAAAAAAGGCACTAAATTCTGAAATAGGAGTTACAGGATTTAACTATTTGTAGTTGATACAACAGTATTTGCGTCATATGATATTTATATATATATATATATATATTTATATTTATATATATATATTAATATATTCACATATTAAACATGAGATCGACAAAACAGTCAAGCTCCTGATTTCCCGACAAACAGGAAGCACTGACTGCTCATCCACCCTGATTGGAGGATTCGGTTTCTGGGAGCATTCAGGTTCCTCTCGACATCATCGGTTAAGGGTATGGAGTGTGATAGAAAAGCAAAAATGGCTCAATGTCTGATTGATCGTGAATCAAGGGTTTGCTACCAGAGGTTGCTGATGCCAGACGTGAGCTGCCGAGCGCTAGCATGTTAAACTGTAGTGAAATAAATATTAAGTATCAGCTGAAGTGAACACAAAAAAATTAAAGATTGTCAAATGTCACTGCGTAATTTCAATCAGATTTATACTCCTGTGAAACAAAAAAAATTAAATAAAAATTAATATACAAAAGGAAATAGCAGGAGTAAAATTATTTCCTAAAATTTGGGAAAAATAGTAATAAAACCCAACATGATTAATTTTTCTGAACATTTCATCTGCCCTGCATTTTTTTCCCCCACAAAATGCATTAAGAGGAAATCTTATTACCAAAAAATAAAATGAAGCCTATGTTTGACTGTGGCTGCATTTCACACTGGACACTATTTTTATATACACTTCCTATAGCTGAAGAACAGATTTTTCTTTTTCTAGATAAAGTCCAGCAGTACTTTGGATGAAACTGTTCAATACATTTTAACTGAGAAATGCAGAATGATGTTATTTGTTGTAGGTAAATTAGCATTTGGCGTTTGCACATTCTTTGTACATGGTCTGAACATTCGCCTGTTTACACCTTCCAGTCCAACTGCTGCTTGATGCTCTACAGAGTCAGGCCCTGATTTACTAAAAGGTTTGTGTGTATTAAAAAGGAAAAAAAAAACATGACATGCAAAGAAAGAAAAATTGTCTGATTGCAACTTAGAAATAAAATTGTCTGATTGCAACTTAGAAATAAAAATACAACAGCCTGTGCTGCAGGGTTGTGCCTGTTTGTCAACATTTCTATGTATAGTAAGTAGTAAAGGGACTCGATGCAAACAGATTAATTTAGTATCTACAGTGTGAACTATTAAACCTAAAAGCCATTGCACAAATGAATACAACCAGAGTGCAGGTAGTAAAATTGTAGAATTCTGTTTGCGATAACAGTAAATTTAAACTGTACACCAAAATTTGATCATAAGCTTTATCGATGTACATAAGATTGGTGCTGAATGGTACCCATCCTATTCACAGGATGGAACAGTGTTTTATATACTGTCTGTACCTTTTGATATGCCTTTTTCTGCAGATACTATCCACCCTCTTCCTTATTCATGACTTCACAGACAGGATTAGCTAGTGACATTGTGACAGAAAGAGTATGCCCCTACCACTCTGAGCACAACCACTACATGCAAGTTTCTGAATGAAAATGTGCATATTGAAGGTACGGAAGATGAAAGAAGAGTGTATGCTACAACCAGAACATTGTTTTAACTGCTTTGATATTTTGATATACTTGACACGTCATTTTCTACCTCTAAAGCCACGTCCTTCTTTTATGATTCATCTTGCGCATGCAAATTAACGGTTGCTATTCTCCATAAATCAGGGCCTCGGTGTTAAACCCGGCACTCTGTAGAGTTCAGTTCAGCACCCTGATCCAGAATATTATGAGGTTACACGTGGCACAGTTAACAGCATTTGTACGATTGCTTTTAAAGAAGCTTAAAGACGTGTAGCGGTCCCTGCGCTCTGATGATGATGATGATGACGAAGCATATAATCATTGATAAGGCTCATGTGATCTCAGGACCAGATTGCACTATTGAGGATATTCATGTTTACAGGCAACTAGACTGCAAGAGGCCACTACATCAGACCAGGAGGTGATAAAAAATCTGTTTTGCTCACAGAGGAGGAGACGGATAGAGCGCTAGCAGAGGGTTTTATTCCCCTCCATAGAAGGAAACCTGTGTGAGGGAGTGACACTTCTTAAAAATGTTCTAATGAATGTCAACTCACACTTCAAGTCCAAAGAGAAGTAAAGATTGAAGCAATTTGAAATCAAAATATTGCCATGACTCATTTAATTCTAAAGGAATCTTTGATTAAAACACAAACATGGAGTGTTCACCTGCCAAATCTACCTTGACTGCTAACCTGCCAAAGCTGATTGCAACAAGCTAGTCAACCTGCTCAACGTAAAAACACAAAAGCAAAAGAGAGCTGTCTAACTATCTAATCTAATCCTACCTCCTGATGAACCTTTTCTTTTTTTCCATAGAATTATATTCTCAAATGATGAAATATTACATCTAAAATTAGCACTTTTTTTCTCAACAAATTCTAATAAAACACTTCTGTGACTCAGCCAGAAGATGCATTTGTAATTATCACATGTAGTATGTAATAACAATCATCCAAAGAAGTATTAATTTAACTACTTTCTGCATTTAGGCTTGTGTTTAAATATTCCTGGCCTAGAATTTGGCTTCGCCCCAACTCTTCTTTTTCCATAAAAGGTTGTTTCAATAAAGGGCGGTGCATGAATGCTCTGAGGATAGAATCAACTGCTTTAAAGAGTCAACCCCAAACAACACCTCTAAGATCGTCCATGAAAACCTTCAGCCAATTAACCAGAAACAACACCATGCAAAGACTATTACTAGACGGACAGATCGAGGCTCAGCGAGGAAAGGGAAGACTAAGGACAGTGTGGGCAAATAACATCAGCCAATAGACCAACATAAGCTACAACGAGGTATTAAGAAGGGAAGGTCGCCGATGCGACTGGAGAGCTGTAGCATTAAACCCTTCATAGGATGGAACCAGGATAGATAGATGAATGCTTTCAGTGCAACTGTTATTTATTTCATAGGCAGCAGAGGGCACTAAAAATGACAAAGTGCTCCTTTAAAGGAACAGTTAAAGGTGCTAAAAGGTCCTCTCTTTTGGGGGGATTTTAAAGACCAAATTCAGCCAGTACAGCCTCTCTACTTCACAGAACATATGCTTTATAATATAGCTTTTATAATAGAAATCATGACAGTAGGAGGAAAGTAGATGAGGCTAATGTAAGATTTCTCTTCTCTTCTCTAAGACTTCTCTACTGCTTTGGTTATGAGTCACGACATGGTGTTTTCCCTTTTTCCAAATTAATGGCTTTGTTTGTTTTTATGAAGGCCTGAGGAATTGAACTTGAATGACTAGCTTGTATTTAAGATTTGTTAGTTTTCTTCAAGGCTTTCAAAGAATAGGACTAGACAGCTTATATGTCTAAACAAAAGTAAATAAATGCTTAATATTTCTATAAATATTACAATCAGTTTGCAAATAGACTGTGATTAAAATTACACAATGACGCAGGAAAACTATCGAGTTTTAAAGTTACTTCACTCCATGCCTCCTCAGCCCAGTGCCGTCTCCTCCTTTGGCAGAAACGGTGTGTAAATACAGTGTGGCGTGTGTGTGTGTGGAATGGTCCTCAGTCATCATCGAGCACCTCAGCTTTGACTTCGTTGCCGCCATTGCCCTGTTGTGACAGTGCCAGAATGGAGTGATTCACCGCCGCCATCTCCACCGCCAGGCTGATGGGGTCCTGGTGCTCGCTCGGTCCCATGCTCTCGTCCTGGTTGGGGGAGGGGTGACAAGACCAGGACACAGCTGTCAGTCTGAAGCCAATCAGCTTGATGCCCCGCCCCCACTGCTTGAGCCCAGTCCCGCCCCCATGGGATGTTCCAACCAACCAGAGAGCAAAGTTGGTACCTACAAATGCAAGAGTGGGCCTTTTAGGGCATTTTTTTTCCCACTGCATTTTCAAAGATAGGGAGTGGCCCAAACAGAAACTATGGAACTTTAAAAACAGGAATTGAGTTTACTAATTGTTTAGCAAAATGTATTTACTTATTGCTAATTACTCATTATCTAACCTTTTATTGGCTGAGCTCAAATTCACGATAAGAAGCAACCTTTCAAAAGCACGGCACTCTGATTTAACGTGCAGTGGAAAAAGTCACACTTGATCCTACATGAGGCCTACCAACGCTAGCTCCACTGTGGTAGAATACTGAAATGTAAGTGAAGAGTGTGTTCCAGCTCTGAGCATGTCTTGTGTTCCCAGATGGGGAAAACACATCCCCTCGACTATCTGTCGCTGCTCTCTTTCCCACAAAATTAATTTAAAATTTTGTATGGGTTCCTGAATTAGATTTTTATGGTCTGTGTTCAAACTAAAGACAGTGGGACCGTAGGGGGCTGGAAATGTTGTGAGTGATTATTTATTAAAAGTGACATTAGATACGGTCCTTACCGTCCCTAACCCCGGCTCAGTGCCCGGCTCACTGAAGTCATTCCCGTCGATCTCGTCACTGTTCGAATGACCTCCTGGACTCTGAACATCGATCCCATGAGTCTCCAGGATTGCTGCTTCTTCGAAAAAAAAGACACCTTGCCATAACACATCAGAGGTCAGAGAGGACTCGGGGGCACAACGTCTACACGCACATTCCTCATGAATTTAATGAATTTTACTCATGAATTTAAAATAAAGCGGGCATATTTTAGTAAACCCCACCCACAGGGCTTCAACATTACCTATATTGGCTCTTCTCTTAATTTCCTTTCTCCGGTTAGCAAACCAATTGTAGACTTTTAGAGATGTGACCCGCTCTAAATCAGAAAGCTTTTTTCCTAGACATTGTGGAGGATCAGAAATTAGTTTCATTGCTGTGGCTTCTGGTTATAAAAGACTGGTATAGCTATTAGGTGCCACCTCACCTGGCTTTTGTATCACAGCATTGCAGGCATTGGCGATTTCCTCCCGCTTGGCCTCATCAGGATACTGGTTGTCATTAAAGTAACTGAAGTGACAGTATAAATTAGAAAAAAAACAAACACTGAGTCAGATTTACGTATGGAGTATTGCATGTTCTCCCTGTGGTTGCATGGGTTTCCTTCTACAGTCCACAAGCATGCACATTATGCTACTTGGCTGTTGTTTCCCTACGTTTGTGTGAGTGTGAATGGTTGAGTGTGTTGCCCTGCGTTGGTCTGACGGGCTGTTCAGGGAGTACCCTACATTCGCCCAGTGTTGGCTGAGTTTCAGGCTTTAGGCTCCCCGTGACTCTAGTAGGATTAAGCAATTAAGGATTAAGTAAATTTGGCGAATGAATTATTTGAATGCCCCTCACCTCTCCATGACAGCGAGACACTCTTTCCTCCAGGTGAATCGGCTGCCACGACGCAGACGGAAGCTCCCAGGACTGCAGTTGATGGGTGGAGCACTTTGGTGCCACTCTACGATGTCCTCCAGTGCCATGGGGGCGGGTCTCATAGCCAGAGTGGCACCTGGGACGAGAAGATTAGTTTGTGTGGTTCCAAGCATACAGAACTTGATGGCTGCTCTGGAACACAACAGTTATCTCCACCTTGCATACCACATGCATTCATCGACTTTTACAAGTGATTTTTATTTCACTCTAGGGTCCGCCCCCGATGCTTTAAAACAATAATTACACAATACAGCAATACACCAAGTATGCTTTAGGTCTTGTTTAAGTAAAAAAATAATTCATTTATTCATTCATTTTCTGAACCGCTTAATCCTAATTAGGGTCGCGGGGAGGCTGGCGCCCATCTCAGCCGA
>JAQMYF010000022.1:17971462-17986554 GCA_030014195.1 Neosilurus mollespiculum
TTGTGTTCCATAATTTTTTTAATAATGCCCCCCCCCCCCCCCCAAAAAAAAAAAAATCAGTCGAAACTTCGCAAAACTCTTAATTTGCCAAAAATACTCTATTCTACTAATATAAGCATTCCTTGATCAGAAGTTTTAGCTCTGCAAGGGCAGTTATGCATGCATTTCGTTTCTGGCGATAAAAGGTTCCATCTTAGATTTGGGAAGAAAAATGGATTTAACCTAATATAAAATAATTTATTTTGATGTTGTTTGGATGTTGTTTCAGTAAAAATATCATGGATTTTCTTTAAACATTCCTTCTCCTTCCCTGTGCTGCACGCTTTCTCTCTCTTGCACACACACTTTATGAACCTGCTTATATCGAACGCTGTATATGTATAATATGTATGCCATTAGCGTGCATGTCCAACTGATGACACAGCTCTTTTAAGTATCCAGCACTTTTTCCTCCACCAAACAATTTCCTCTGGGATTAGTAAAGAGTCTGATTCTTGATTTGTGTAGCTATATTGCACACTATATTAAAGAGATACAACAAACTGCTGCAATTTTAAAATGCTGCGTACCCTGGTTCCTGTTTCTCTTCGTTTCCTGTGAGTGATTTGTTATCTGAGTGTGTTCACCTATTTTATGTTCCTGGTCTCATTGTCTATGCTGTTTTTTCTGTTTCAATGTTAAGCCTTATCATGATTCATGTGTTTTTACGTTATTGTGCTCTCATGTTCAAACACCCAAGCTGCATCGCAGGTTCGAATCCAGGTTGATGCCACAGCCATCCGTGACCAGGAGTCCATGGGAGCCAATTGGCCGAGCTCTCACGGGAGGGAAGGATGGCATACGCTCACTTCCCTATCACAGCGATCACCAGCCAATCATGGGTGTCTATGAGCTCATTCGTATAAGGGGACGGATAGCACTTTCCCTCAGAGTGTGTTATGCCACTCCCAAATACGCATACGCTGCAGTTTGAAAAGTGGTGGGTGGGAGCATGTTACAGAGAGCGCATGCTTACTCTCCTCCCTGGTTGGTGGTGGTCATGAGATAGGGAATGCAATACTTGACGGGTGGGAATTGGATACGACTAAAAAATTAAGGGAGAAAATGGAGAAAACCCCACTAAACGCCAAAAAAACCCCACCCAAGCTGAATTCCTATACACGAGAAACAAAAATAATTATAAAAAACAAACAAAACCCTTTATTTTCCCCAAAGACTGAAAATGAAACAGTAAATGACTTTAAGAACAAACCTGTTTTCTGAGTTTTTTTAAATACTTCATGATTCAGACTGTGACCCGGATTATCCGAGTTCATTCCTCTCTCGCTGTTCTTTCATCCATACTAGTGACTTGTAAAATCTTAGCTGTGTATATGCACATTACACCTCATTGATATGTTTTGTTCATAATTTGCATACACACTTTATTAGTATAGGTGGCATAGTGGTTAACAAGTAGCAAGCCTCACAGCAAGAAGGTCCTGGGTTTGAGTCCTTGGCTTGGTGAGAGTGTTTCTGTGTGGAGTCTGCATGTTTTCCCTGTGCCTGCCTGGGTTCTCTGCAGTTTCCTTCAAAGGCATTCCCAATTGACTAATTGGCTGTTCCAAATTGCCCCTAGGTGTAAGTATAAGTGTGAAGGGTTGTGGGTGTGTTGGACCTGCGATCGGCTGTCTAGCTGTTCAGGGTGTAGCCCGCTTTTCGCCCAGGGTCGACTGACCCTGGTAGGATTAAGCGATTCGGCAAATGAATGATGAATGAATTTATTACTATATTCCTGCTCTGTGTCTTGGTCCTTGAGCAAAACATAAACCAGGGTTTGGCTCGACCCATTTCTTTTATGTAGGGCAGGCTTTGCTTGCCAAGTGCAAAAAAAAAAAAAAGAAGTGCATCCAGCATTATGCACTTCAGCTTTGGGAGGTTTATCATCATTTACACTAATGTCACCTGAAGTATGCCGAGTACACCATTTGAGATAAAACTTTTCAGTAAAGCATGCACTCTGTTATTAATAAATAAGCTGAACCAGACTACAAATATCATGAAGCCTACTTTACAAAGAAGACAGGATTGCATGTGTAAAACATTCTTCTAACGCAGCAGAGTTTATAGATCTTCTAAACAACACCTGAGCTCATGTACCACTTTAGTAGACATCAAAGCAAAATGCAGTAAAAGCATCAATGTACTTGTACCTACAGAGCTGAATGAATGGGTTAATGGCTAATAAATGGGCTAGATTAACTGGATTTGTTTGCTAATTGGAGAGATTCATCTGTCTACACTCGTCTCAGCTAGTCTGTTGTTCATGATGCCCAGAGCTCCAACTCCTCCTGAAAATTCATCATGGCGGTTCACAGAGCCGGGCGGTCGTGGATATCCGTTGGCCGTCTCGGACAGCTGTTTCTGCATGATGGCCAAGTTGACTTTATTAGCAGCCAGAAAGTCTCTCATGGAGATCATCTCACCAGACATCCTGCGGCCGTCCGTTTCGCTCTCATTAACAGCATCCGTGTCGATGGAGATGTTCCGAACTCGAGTGCGAAAGTGGCCAGGCATTATGGTATTCCTTCCTGGACGCAGGTTCCTTCCTGGGCAGCGGCGGCAAGGTATCTCAAGCTTCTTCAGAAGCCAGTTGAGAACCTGCTTGATGACGATGGATATGACGTTAAAGAGAGAGTAAATACAGCAAGCACCCATGAGGATGAAGAAAAAATTGCCCAGGCTATACAGAATCTGGTGGTCGTACACAGCGCGCTGGCCGCTCACCATGTCCCCAAAGCCAATTGTACTGAATGCTACAAAGCAGAAGTACAGAGAGTCTAAATAATCCCAACCCTCAATTGAGGAGTACATGGCAGAGGCACAGCATGATATTATGATGGCCGCCACACAGAGAATGAGCATCACGCAGTACACCGATGGCTTCCATCCCGCCAGGCTGTCCTCACCGTGCTGCCTTGCGTGGCCCACCTCGTGCCTGCTGTCGTGAGGTAGCACACCTTTCCTTCGATGTTGGACTTCGTGACATGACTTCAGTACGAATGCAAGCACAGTTATAATTCTCTCCAAAAATAAGTTGAAGAACAGGATGGTGCCTGCGCAGCCGATTAGTCCGTAAAAAATCAGGAAGATTTTGCCTCCCACTGTGGCTGGCGTGGTCATCCCAAACCCTGTGTACAACAGAGGAGGAGAAAGAGTTTAGTGCTTGGATTCTTAAGGCATAAAAACAACAAAACCTGCATTTATGATGGAAAATTGTTCTTTGACAGTATGGGAGAATGTACATAGAGACACACCAGATCAAAATCATTATAGCTAATACTACCATAGAATAGAGAAATGTGGGATATTTTACAAAATTGTCAAGTTTCACACACTTACACAAACACAAAACTCGTGATAATTAAGAATTCACCACTGCGATCAGTAATTCAATTTTGTGGATTGCTTATAATCATGTCTTTCTCAAACAGTGTGAAATGCCTATAATATACTTTGGTAACATAATATGCAGTAATACAAAAAGAAATTGGATCTGAAATATTAAAAAACAAACAAACAAAAAACCCCATTGATTTATACTTTTAATAAGATACATATACATACAGTGTAATAGCTCATATATATTATAGCCAAGATCAGCACAAAAGCCCACGGGGTCAGGACTAAACAGGACTTAAGTGCCATGTCTTCTACTACATGCATTATTTTTCAATAATTATAGGCTTTATAATGAACTAAACAGAGCAAAATGTGTCCATTAAACTGTTTATGAGTTCAGATTCACACTTACACACAAAGATATTAAACTGTAGCTTCTCTTCACTGTCAGAAACGGGTCCATTTGTGTTCTCCAAAGTACACTAATGAACCCCCTAGGGCTAATTATTGATCTTCAGGGAAACTGTGCATGTTTCAAAGCTTTTATCAAGCAGGAAAATGTACATCTACAGGGTAGAAATGAGTCCTGAAGACAGAACTGCCCCAGTGATGCACAACTGTACATTTAAAGGTACTTTCTTTTGTATTTTTGACCTAGAAAGTGGATATACCTTCATGTACCTTTAAAGGCAGGGCTGAGTAGGGCTGAAGCTACACTACATGTATCTTTTTCTGTAAAAGGTACAAGAAGTCTGGGTACAAAATATGGATCCTTGATTGCACCACTCCAGGTATGTTTTAATACTTTTTATGCAGACCATTATTATGTACCATTTTTAGAATACCATTACCATATGATGAAAAAAAAAAGTTACACACACACACACACACACACACACACACTAAAGATGCGCTCATGTGGTGAAGTCTATGATTTTTTAAAATTCATTCATTTATTTATTTATTTTTACCGATAGTGGACACAACAGTGCCAACAAAGTAGAAAGCTCCTTGGAAATCCCAGCGAGCCTTGGGTCTGTCCACACGGATACCAGCCTCGGTGGCTTTCTCGTAGGCCCTGAGGAACCCCTCGAGCTCCCTGCGGCTGACGTTGTGCTTGGTGCTGAAGAGGTCGAAGCTGCGCGCCCAGCGGCCCTTGGCCTGCTCCTCCTGCGGCCGCTCCAGCGCAGAGAACACGGCAGCACCGCACACCAGGTACACCAGGATGAGGAGCGCCAGCATGGCGAACCGCGCCGTGTCCTCGCTCGCAGAGCCCACACCAAAACAGCAGCACGATCCTCGGCATGCCATCATGTTCCCACCGAGAACACAGCAGGGCTCCGCATCTTAAACTGTCCCCGAGTCCGTGGGCAAACACCCCAAACCTCGTGCTGGCACATAGCTGTGCGTCTTTTGCCAAAAAGGTTTAGATTAGGCTATAGAACAGTAGAGTACCTACTCACACACACACACCGAAAAGTTCCGAAAAGGAATGATGCGCGTCCTGTATTCAGTAGAATAAAAATCCTCCGCAATATAAACTAATCCTTACACATTACAAAACGCGTTTCATAAGAATAACAACACGAATATAAATAAAACCCACGAGATTCCTCGCATGTCCACATTCTTTAGTCCTAAAGCAGGACTTCTGGTGTTTATTTGCAGTGAAATATTCATTTCTCTGGTAAAAAGTGTCCAAGATGCTCCATGGTGTCTTAACGCGTCCTCCTGACACCATGCACGTGTCAATAAAAATGTGTTTTACCATTAAATTCTCTTCTCAGGATCTTCAGCAGATCGTGATCGTGATGCTGGTCCTGTGTTGATCTCCACATGCAGAAGAAAACGCAGTCGGGTCGCGCGCCGAAGTCTGCACCGCTTCCATGCCGTGCATTAGATAGAAGAACAACAAGACACCTGCGGTGAGGATCTGCGCGCTGAAGTCGGAAATAAGTCCCTCTGAGACTTCAATGATTTTTTTTTTTTTTAACAAATCACAAAATCAAATTTCCCCATTTCAGAACAATCACACCAAACAAACGCACTGCAGAAAAATCGTGGTGTTTCTGCCCAGAGGAGATCCTGATAAAGAGTGTGTGGAGCATCAGAGCACGAGTTTAAAGCATTCCACCTCTGATTCTGGTGCACAAGTTTTTATGATGGCACCGCACCCATGTGCACAGAGAGAGAGAGAGAGAGAGAGAGATATGATATTGATGTTGATGTTGGAGGCGGGTCCCTGAAACTTCGATAATCAGTTACAACTAAAATGTGGACGTTGTAATTATCTTTAAAACAAATCAAACATAACCAATGCAAAGGGTAACAGCTAAATTATATCCATTGTTTTGTGCAAACTCCAGACTATTTCTTATCTATATTTCAATCTTGAAAATGTTATAAGGGGATTACATAAGGTATCATTGCACCCCCCACATAGTACTGCAATGGAATGATCCGCTTTCCTGAACGAAATAACGCCCGGTACCGAGTTCAGTTCGGACCACTGGAGTTTTTCTGCCAACACTTTCACTAATTCAGTGCCAACATCAGCTCATTTAAAACTCCCTTTTGTTATAGGGACTATAAGATTGGAAATTGCTGACATAGGGGCTGGGGTGGGGATGCGGACCTGAAAGGGAACAGGTACGTTGCTGCGTCAAGGTAACCGTTCTGTAATTTTCCACACTGCGCATGCCCAGACAGAAAAAAAAGGACTGAAGTAAATTAATTCGACTAGTTGACAGAAATGTAAGTTTTTGCCAATTAATTTAATTCGTAATTAACTTGAGCTTCAGGAAATTATATTTCTGTATCATTATTATTTACATTTTTATTATTAATAATAATAAGGAATAATGTATATATTTTTTAAGTAAGTGTTGTTTTGCTTAAAGGCGACATGGTGGCAATAGCATGTCCTCCTCAGAGCAAGAAGGCCTGGGTTCCTCCCACAGTCCAAAAACATGCACAGTAGGGTAATTGGCTGTTTCAAATCGCTACTAGGTGTGAGTGTGAATGGTTGTGTGTGTTGCCCTGTGATGCCCTGGTGAGCTGTACAGGATGTACCCCGCCCTTGCCCTAGGTTGGCTGAGATGGGTGCCAACCTCCCCGCGACCCTGATTAGGATTAAGTGGCTTAGAAAATGAATGCATTAATGAATGTTTTGCTTAATAGACAGTATTAGAGTATTGACCCACTGACAAGAAATGACCAGCTTACACTACCTGAGAGGGAAAACATTTAAATGTATAGTTAACATGAACTAAACCTAAAGTATGATTCTCAGCTTTTCAAAGTTTAGGTTCATAAACTTGTTAGCCAGCACCAAACGCTGATTTATCTGATTTCTTCATCCTTGTCTTCTTTTTCTTTTCTTGTTCTTCTTCCTTGCAGATTAACACGGCCACATGTATAACGACTAAACACAGAGGTGCTCTCTAGGTTCATCTGCTCTGGGCTACTGTAGCGGCACAACATGGCGATTCTGGAAGAGGACCCACTCTGTATGTAGAGGACTTATTCTAGGCTCATGAAAACATAGTGATTCATAGTTACAGGTACACTAATACACTAATGAACACATAGTTATGAATGCCATATTCCAAACTGTACATTTCTGCAAAAAGACCCTCGAAATCCTACTAGTGCATGACCTCACATACATTAAAAAAAAACAACTATCCCCTTCTGAAAGGAATCACATACATTTTTTTGTCATTATATGTTTTTAACACCCACCCACATGTGACTCAGCAAATATGAATTTTCTGTGCCATTCCCTAAAATAAATAATATGGCAGATAATAAAGACAGGTGTTCTACTTGTGAAAAATGATATAAATCATAAAAAAAGAATGTGAAAGTAAAATAAAAAGTAAGAAACTCATATATGAAAATAAAACCACATGCCCATCATGTAAAAAGTACAAGTGAAAATGAAACGATTGATCAGGTGTAAATTTCTCATGTTTAATTTTGAATGATTTATTTTTACAGTATATTTATTTATATATTTATTTTTAAAAAAGCATGGCGCTCCACAATTTGTTTACTTTTTCTTTTTCTACGCTTCATACGCTTGCCTACGCTCGCAGTTACGATCTGTAATGTTTTGTTACGAAGCCAACACCATTTGGCATTTATTCTGTCATGTTCTGTTAGGTTCTGTTTAGATCTCTCATGTTCATCAAGTTCTGTTAAGATCTCCTACAATTTATGACCACGATTTGAGCAAGATTACCATGCCTGGAGGATGATTGGCATATAAAAAAGGAGGCAGGACACCAAAGAGGAACCATGCATCCAAGAGATGAGAGGAATCATGTTTCCAGCTTCATTAAGATCCCTTATGATGGTCCATCAAGGTCTGTTACATTCTGTTAAGGTCTGTTAAGCCCCACTATGATTCCCATGATCTATAACGATTGGCATTAAATTGTAATAATTGAAAAGATCATCATGACTCGATCCCACGACCCCCACACTTATCACGACTCTCCTGAAATGTGGAAATCGTGGGGATCGTTACTCCAGTGTAAACCCAGGTTTACACAACATAAACTGGCTAATTTGTCATTTATTACCAGATGTTGCTATAACTTTTATAGCTACATTTTAAGGTGTGGAACAGCACAAGATAGGCCCTGTTCTCCCTTATGTTGTAACTGCTGTAAACAGTCTTTCCATCTTATTACTGAAGTTACTAAGATAAAAAAAAAATCAGCGTATCATGTGACCAAGAAACCACCAAAAGTGTAAAAGTCCATAAAACTAATACATGCAGACTGTTGCAAAGTGCTGACAATGTAGTCTTCTTCCATCAGTGTTACATAAACACATTTCTTCTTGCAGTACTAAAAACAAAACAGAAACCTGTCCGTATATTGCAAAGAATTTTTCAACATTAAAAAAATAAATCACTGACTGCACCTTTTGGTCCAGCTCGATTTGATAGAATCATAATGTAAAAAATAAAAGACAAAGCTGAACAAAAATGTCAGTGATTTATTGGAATTTAAATTGTAATATTTTCAATGCAGCATTACATTGTTTTCATAAGAATGTGTCTCTTTCTCAGCATGATCCCCGCTGTATCATTACAGAAATGTCGTGTCTAGAAAAAGACGCTTCATATAAAACCGGAATGAATAGACTTGGTTACATATTTAAAGGTAATCTGTAAGTAAAATTCTAGCTGGTAAAACATTTACATGACATTTATCGAGCATTTTAAATAGCTCTGTACCATCAGTTATCTCCAGCACAGGGATTCTCATTGTTCTTGTGGTTATTTCTGTTACAGTCTATGTTGTTAATTCTTCACTGCTGCCTCTCCTGCACTCAGGCAGCGTG
The DNA here is from genome assembly GCA_030014195.1 of Neosilurus mollespiculum. Lineage (NCBI taxonomy): Eukaryota > Metazoa > Chordata > Actinopteri > Siluriformes > Plotosidae > Neosilurus > Neosilurus mollespiculum. Next base: position 17,980,202 of record JAQMYF010000022.1, read on the forward strand.
TTTTTGCACTTCAGTGTGTTTTTGTTTCTTAAAGTATTGAACGGTTGATTTTGACACATCTAATGATTCGTCTGATTTATTTTACTTGTTCTGTCCTCATAACGATTTGCTTTAGTGGAGTCTATGCTCTTTTCAGTCCTCAAGAAATATAAAACAGAATCCGGATGTTAACAAGACAAAGATATGACTGTGGATGTTCATTAGTCCTTTCGTGTGTTAATTAATGATGCGCCAATGCACTACAGAGTCATGTACACATTTACATGGTCCTCATCAACCACAGGAATGGGTAATATTAAAAATAACAGGTCTTTTTGGGGATAATTGGGTTGTGCTGCTCTGAGGGTTAGAGCTGAATAATATGGCAGTGCTGTAACAAAAACAGAAAGAAGCATGAAGGAGCGAAACCACCTCAGAACATTTTGGCGCAAAGCAGGGCATCAGCTCAGCTAAAACATGTGGAACGTGTACCTAAAAGAGTATTTACTTCTGTCATTTAGATTCCTAAACCATTGCACAGCCTTCCATCCACCCATTTGTTAAACTGCTTATGGGGCCGATTCACTCACCAGACATATTAAATAAACATGAAATACAGTGTCATCTCAACTAAATGGAATTGGCCACATTGGGACGGAAGCTGGCCTCACACGGGGACGGTTCTGATGGTGATTCCAAAGTTTGTTAGACCGCAGTGACGTTGTCTTGACACTGTGATGTTTGTGTGTGTGTGTGTGTGTGTGTGTGTGTGTGTCTGAGAGAGAGAGAGAGCATGCAAAATGCAGTATGCTATTATAATTATTTTGAAAGAGTATGCCTTCTGTTTCTTAACACTCAATCCTAGATTTTTCCAGTATCTACGACTGCTGCCAAGTTATTGCACATGTACAAGATTGTTCTCTGGTCTTGTTACTGTTACTGTTATTTTAAACAGACCGAATAAAAACAAGATGTGGAACAGGTGAATAAGAGACACTAAGCCTGTGAGCTGGAGTGGTTTCACTGGGATACCGTAGTATTCAGCGAAAATGAACGGATTATGGAAGATAAAACACAGGCTACTCACTAGTGAATGGGGAGGTTTAATCCTACTAGGGTCGCTATCTCAGACGTCTCTGTGCAAATGTGCGGTACACCCTGAACAGCTAGCCAGCCCATCACATTGAATTGCGTCTCCTAATATTTGCTTTTGATATTTTATTACTGTTTCGATTTGTACAGCATTATGTTTCTCTTCCCTTCATTTGTAATCATTCTGGTCACTCTTAATGTTTATTTAGTTCATTTTATATTCACACTTTATATTCATTCAGTCTTTTAAAGAAAACATGTTGTTTGAAAATCTGATATCTCAGGTCAGATATGAGATTTAATTTTTATTGTCTGGTTGAATTTTTTTTAATGGGTTTGGCTGATTGGTTCAACTGGGCTGCTGTTTAATCGGGCTGCAGTGATGGAATATGTTGACAGTCGGCAGGGTTTGGTTGTTGGTGTGGACAGGGGTAGGTTGTGCGTGTTTGTGCTGACAGTGGGCAGGGTTTGGTTGTTGGTGTGGGCTGGGGTGTGCGGTGTGGTTGTATTTGCTGAAAGTGGGCAAGGTTTGGTTGTTGATAAGGACGTCATATCAGGGTTTGGTTGTTGATATGGACGGGGGCTGGGGTGTGGGTGTTTGTGCTGACAGTCGGCAGGGTTTGGTTGTTGATATGGATGGAGCGTCTGCTAAATGCTGTAAATGCACAAAATGTAAATGCACAAATGGATGGGGGGTGGGTGTTTGTGCTGACAGATGTGATGTAGATATGCACACATCCATGATGCTCTGGTAGATTTCAGATGTAATCAGCTGGAATATGAAGTCCAAACCACTAAATCTTAACATAGTATACACCGAATTACAGCTGAAGACATCATCGTGTTCTGCCTGTGGTCTGTAAGTTTGTCAGACATGAGGCCATTTACTCCAGTGGCTTGGTATATTTGGATAAAATGGAGAAAAAAAGGACTCCCAGGGTTGGGCCCAAATAACAGGAGATAAATTCTAGTACTTCCTGTTTCTAGTTAATGGCAGCTTAAGACACCGCAGATGGGATGTCTTCTAAATATTTCCATTAGTTGGTAAAATAGGTGGTGGCTTAGTTCTCTTAAATGATTAGTACTGTTTTTATGATCTCTGCAAATAGTGAAGGTTTTTGAACACTTTTTAAATGTGATATTAGTTTACAAATTGATCGTCAAAAATGGCATAAAGGAAAATGGATAATCTTGAGTATTTAATCAAGTCTTTGTATATGAGGACTTATATTTATCATCCACTTTCGGACAGGACTCAAAGTGAGTGCTTGATTAAAGACGAGTGTGCTTGATTGGTGAAGCAATTACCGTAAGAATGTAAGTTACTGCAAGCTGAGATTTGTCGTATATTTACCCCGTAATCATTTTCCATTTCATTTGATCGGTTTCTTTACCATAGCAACTGCAAATGTGACATGTTAAATGCCTTATATGACATCATGCATCACAGCCAAAATAATTCTTGGTGTATGAAATAAACAGTCTAAAACTTGGCAACCTTTCCGTTAGGTCACATGGACTGGGATACGCAATACGCACCCGGCCTTCGGTCGTCCTCTGCTGACAATGTTTAGAAATAACAGAAATAGTCCGAGATCAATACCAAATGACCTTTTTAGGATGAAAGACAGAATTCTGTCAAATCATAAAACAGTATCTGTAAATGTCACAAATGTCCATGTAGGCTTTGAGCGACATCCATAATTCATCTCGCTTTCTCAAGGGCTGTGTATTCTACTCCTTTTCCCGGTAATGTATGCAGATCTGAGATGTACTCGTGACAAATAAAACAAAAGAAAAGCGATATCAGATCAAGCTGTTACAGCTGTGATGGAAATTTATGACACCGTTGCTAAGCAACATATCATTTTCTGTGTAAAACTACTGAATAAACACTGATAAGATTCCTAACTTAAAACTATCGTGTATTTCAGGTGTATATAAACCCTTAAATACACATGATGTGAGAATCCAAATCGAGCCATGGAGCTGAAAACACCCATCCTCCTGTCTTGTATTTTCTTACCCACATTGTTTATTTTGTGTTTTTTCCTCTAAAAACAGATTGCTTTCTTATGTTGTACTACAAATACACACTCGCACACAGGAAAGTGCTCTCATTATGAGATATAAAATGATTACCCTTAAACGATGTCCAAACTGATTGGGTAAGGTCGAGATGAAAACTAACGCACAGGCCCTCAGTTTGGAGCTGAAACATAATCACTGATGTCTCACTGCATGCAGGTGCCATTCAGACAGAAAAAAGCCTCGCTTCTTCAAAAACAGCAATTTGTCTCAAGAGGGACCATTTGGCTATTTGCATTGGTTTGTGGTGAAAGTGTGGAGTGTGTGGGGAGGGGGGGAAAAGGTTTTATTCTCAAGACAGCATGGATTACACAGGTTGAAATTCTATTCATAACTAAAAATATAACAAAGCTGCAGACTCTCAGCACATTTACGATGACTAATTCTTTATTACCTAATGATATCAATATCAAAATATTTTATTTTTTATTATCAGATACAGATAATTAGCTGTAGTCGAGAGTCCAGGTAAGGTCTGAATAAACAGCAGGTAGTCATCCTGTTCTCGTTTGGCCCTTAAGATCCAAGAAGCAATTGGAATGGGTTTCAGGATGGGACCCAGACATTACCGTGAGTGTCTGGTGCTTGTGTATATGGAATATTCCAGATCCATGGTTGATCTAAAGAGATAGATATACATTGGTGAACACAAACATTCTACAGAAAACCCATTTAAAAAGAAACATAATGCTCCAGACATTCTGTTATGCTAGTCAGTGGCATAAAAACTGAACAAAACAAAAGAAAAATCGAAATCTTATCAAACGATTGGTCAGTAGGAACAATGGTAATTGGTGATTGGTTGTTGGGAACAATGTTGATCAGAGATTGGTTATTGGGTAACAGTGGTGACTGGTCACTGGGAACATTGATGATCTGTGACTGGTCACTGGAAATATTGGTGAGCAGTAATAGGTCAGTGGGTAATAGTGGTTATCACTGACAGGTCAGTGGATAACAGTGATCGGTGAATGGTCAGTGGGTAAGAATGCACTGGTGATCAGTGATTAGTTAGTGGGAACATTAGGCAACAGTGGTGTTCAGAGACTGGTCACTGGGAACAATAATGATCGGTGAATAGTTAGTGAGAACATTGGTGAGTGGTAGGGAATGTCAGAAGGTTAAATGAATATTTTGAGATGTACTATTAGACATTCTTCAAGATGGTAAAGGTATAGCGAGACTCCTGCCCTATTTATGAAAGTTAGAGCTCACAGTGAACAGGTCTAAGGGCTCAGTGACATGCCTTGTCACATTTACTTCATAGTGAAGGTCTAGATTTCCAGAAAAGGAGGATCTAGGCTGAGCACCATGGTGTCCATGGCAACTAGCAGACACAGTCAGATTAAACCATAAAAACAAAGCCTGCAGTCGAGGATAAGGCCTCCATAAACACATTAAAAACCTAGCAGAGATTATGAGTTACTCTCCATCACAAGCTAACATCATAAAGCTTCTTATCCTGAGTACAGATCATAAAGGATGAGAAAACTGAAGAAAATAAAATTTCCCTTATAATGCCACATGCTCACATACAGCTGGATGCATCATTATTAATATAAGCAAACTGCTGATTTCTAAGTGCAGAGGATGAACCAGTGCTCAATTAGTCTGATATATTCGCATCCAGGTCAAAACATGACTGAAAAAAGAAACAACATTTTCAGAGGAAGCGGAACGATGGTTATCACGAGCATTACGGCTTGCCTGAGGACATGACGAGCGAATTCAATTATCTAAATGAACAACAACAATGCAATCCTCCACAAATCTTCTATGAAAATGTTTTCATCAGTCTGACAGGAAACATTTACCAGCTCGCACAAATGTTTCCAATATTAAAACCAAAAAGATATGTATAGAGTTTATGTACATTATAATATAGCAGATAATATAAACATATAAAAGGGTATAATTCCAAAATCAAACCAAACACACAAAAAATAATTAAGAAGAAATAACTATCTCTCCATGAACTGTCACACTAAAGTAATGGTAGTCTATACTCTGGTGATTCCCTGTGGACATTTAGAGGCCAATTACACCATGCCTTCCTCACCAATAACGTTTACGGTGATAACAGTGGGGCAGACAAAGATAGAAAGGTATAAAGTGACAGAGGAAGAGAGAGAGGGAAGCAACAAAGAGAGATGGATAGGGATTGTGAGACAAAGGAAGAGAGAGGAAGATATAGAGAGATAAACTGAGATAGATGGGAGTAAGAAGATAGCATGAGAGGAAAAGAGGGAGAGGACAGAGAAATAGACAGAGAGAAACAAGGAGATAGAGAGGGGGTAGAGTTAGCGAGAGAGAGAGAGAGAGAGTTATTAATTCTGTTCAGGATGACGGCTATTTCTCTTACTGACATGTTTTACCCCCAAATAGTTAAAGGAATAAAGAAAATGAAAAGAAAACAAAAAAATTAAGCAATGTCCTTTTCTTTCTCATTATGTGGTTACTTTACGTTAAACACTGCAGTGACAGAAAAGCACTCGAGAAGTTGAAACATGGAGGAAGGATTTTTCAGATGTCCAAAGGTCCTGACTCTCTTTAAAAGCTTTAAATGTCCATTTCAAAATTTATGCAGCATTGTGGTGGAAACTTTTTTTCACAAGCATAATGAAAATGGAAAACACAATATATTCACAATAGCGGTTTTTATAAGAAGGTATAAATAACCAGTGATTAAACATTCCACTGACTGTACAAAGCCCTTTCTGTATATTACTGATGGCAGTTTATTGGTTTCCTTAAGGGAGAGAAATCACAGATTCCTTTTTTTTTTAAAATCGTAATATTAAATGCCATGCCACACTCAAAGGCATGAAGGCAGTCGTGCATTCACAACAAATCAAACGTAGGTGGTTTATGCAGTGGAAAAAAGTGGAGGTTGTAGTGATTGCTGTTCTGGATATGTCCAAGGCCATGAGGTCACAATAACTTTGAGCACAAAAATGCCTGAGGACTGTCTGTTCTCATCATCGTGACTTGTTAAATGAAATCAAGTTCTCAGTAAGGGGAAAAAAAGTGATATCTGAACAGATAATTGTATCACTAGATACAATTTATATTATACTAATTTATATTATATATACAATTTATATTATACTAATACTAGATTTCATTTATATATATATATATATATATATATATATATATACACACACACACACACACATGTGTGTGTGTGTGGT
>JAQMYF010000022.1:17995837-18005929 GCA_030014195.1 Neosilurus mollespiculum
CCCTTTATAGTTTCCTCTGAGGTGCTTTGGGCATCACTCTGGTCGCGTGTCGATTTTCCTGGTAGCAGACCTCTTTCTGTTAAAGCCTTTTGTATTGTGTTCTTGATGGCATCTTTCCTCTTTGACTCCTTCACGTCAATCCCAAGGGTTGTAGCAATGTTCTTCAGTTGTTCCTTGTTGAAACGACCCAGGATTTGTAGGGAAGGATTTGCTAGGAAGTCTGATAACTCAGACATTGTGTCTCATTCAATGGCTCAATACCCACAAACTTGGTTTATCCCGGACGAGCCCCCAATTTGTGACGGACTGGTGCAAGTTTCAGAAGTGTTTGGGACAATCCAAGTCAGGCACTGAAGTGGTTGACAATTTATTACAGACACGTGGGTAAAGCTCATGAGTCATTTGTTCACCCAGTCTCGTCAACAAAGTTGTTCTTTATGTCGTGCCTTGTGCCTCGCCTCCAGGGAGTGGTTTTTGCACTTATATAAGTAATATAGGACTCTTTGTGACGTTAACAACTTGCAGAACAAGTGGTAGGCCATGTCATACTAGGCCTCAGTATGGCATCATCATCATTGTTACATCACAAACAGTACCATTTCTGTGTTGTCATAGTAGGTACATAGTAGAAACATAGTAGATATGTACCTCGTACGTAACAAGGAGACTGAAGAGAGTGTTCCAACTATCATATAATCACTCTCCTCAGCCTAACAGAAAAATGTCTATTTTCATTTTTTTATTTTAAATTTAGCAAAAGGGATATTTTGGTTGATAAAGGGAGGAAAATTAAATGTTAAATTTTTTAGCGATAAAATTTTCTTCACATTTTTTTGTTCAAAATTAGTGTTAATCAAAATGATCAAATCATGAGCCCAATATCATGAATCATGAAATGTAAAATAGCCAAGTGATCGCCTTCCTACTTAAAAACAGTGCAGAATCTTATTGCTGAATATTAATTATAAAATTTTGATTAATGGCTCACACATTTTTGGACCTCACTGTATATTATTAAAGTGAAAATTATTTTACACTTCCTGATGTTCTTTCTGAATATTCCTAATTTCCTTAATACGTTAACATATGACATACTAATATCAACACTGGGAGTAAGGAAGTTAAGGTACTCACAAAGGCTGAAGGCAGAAACAGAACTCCCAGCTCATAGGAACGCACCATCATCTGAGTATGGTTTTTCTCCAGTGCCCCCCAGGCAGCTTTGGACAAATTGGCACTATGAATCATACATACAGGCAAAGATTATGGAAAATCCTTCTTTAAAGTTTAAAGTACCAAAAAATTCAAATGTGATTTTTGTTTAAATAAATAAAAATAAGCTCTTAGTGGTTCTAATTATGTAGACTGGTTTTGGGTCAAATTTATTTTGTATAACTCTAATTTGAGTAGTTTTATGTGCTGTATAAGCACAGTTTTGTGACGTCACAAAATATGGTAATGTGATCCAATCACATTCAACATGCAAATCCTATTATAGCCACAATCCTCAGGCTAAGCTATCTAGATGGACTTAGCCAGGATTAGAACTGACATATTGTGTTAAATCTGAGCTTATTTAGCAACAGATCACTAGCTGGAAAATACTAACTCGGAAGTACCTGTATGTACTTCATTTGACATGTCCAGCACACACTAGATACACAGCTAAAAATAACCTGAGCCATCGTCTCACATCACAGATGCAATCACTAGAACAACAACCGTTAAAAATTCAAACATTACACAGCAGCAGTAAGGCTGTGAGAGCTCCCAGGACCTGGGCAGAGTGAACTGGAATGCTGATGGAGGAGCAAGAACCTACTCTGAGCTTTGCTCAAAAGGCTTTAATCTTCATGAAAGAGAACAAATAATTTGGTGCTGCTGACCTCCTTTAAATCCACTCCAAATCCCTGTGTAAATGTACCGAGCGCCATGCCGCAGCCGCACATTCTTCAGGCTAGCAAAAAGAACTTGGTGGGAAATGTAATACTGCAATGTTCTTAGATTGCTCATGGAGGGGAAAAAATCGAAAAAGTTCACCTCTTTTAATATCTCTACACTCGTTCCTAGATCGCGATGAGATCAAATTAGTCAAAATTTATTTATTACCTCGTACATCTCTCTCTCCTTTCAGTAGAAATTGGTGGGGACACTACCCTACATGAGTCTCAGAGATGATTTGACAAAGGTGAAGGTCAGCACAAGGTCACAATGTTTTGGAGATAAGACATTTCTCATGTCAATATATAAATTGCCTATATCTGAGACACATGGTGACAGACCATAGATGCAATGATGAACAGGAAACCATGTACACGCTTTGAAAATGGCATAATCTCCTTTGAAGTCGAGTGACCTTGAAGGTCATACTAATAACTCATACAACATTGAAAAAACAACTTCCATGTACTATAGAACATATACTGGCTTGTAAAAGTATTCACTACCTTGGCATTTTTTTGGATTTTATGTAATGGACCTTCATAATCTAGAACAAATTGTAAAATATATTTTTAAAAATGTATTTTTTTTTTAAAATGAATGTGATGCATGCGTACGTATTCACCTCCTTTGGTTTGAAGACCCTAAATAAGTTATCTGTTGCTACCAATAACCTACATAATTAGTTAAATAAGGTTCACCTCTCTGCAATCTATAAGTCACATGGTCTTAGCATATACGCCTGTCCTGAAAGGCCTCAGAATTTGCAACATTACTAATCAAGCAACACCACCAAGTAAGCGACACCATGAAGACCAAGGATCTCTTCAAACAGGTAAGTTGTGGAGAAGCTGGGTTGTAAAACCTTGAAAATCCCACGGAGCGCCATCATCACAAAATGAATAAAATATGGCACCACAACAAAATTGCCAAGAAAAGGACATCCACTAAAACTTACAGACCAAGGGTAACTCTGAAGGAGCTATAAGTCTCCACAGTGGAGACTGGTGTATTTGTCCACACTCCATAGACTTTACAAAAGAGTGGCTAGAAAAAAATCTTGCAGAAAAAAAAAAAAAAACACAAAAGAAAAAGAAAGCACATTAAGGCATGTGGGTGACTCTCCAAATATATGAAAGAAAGTCCTCTGGTCAGATGAAGCTAAAATATTACTTTCACCACAGTGAAGCATGATAGTGGCAATGTTTTTTATCGGCAGGGATTGGGAAACTGGTTACAATTAAGGAAATGAGGGATGGTACTAAATACAGGCACGTTTTTGAGGAGGAGAAATCCTTGCAAATGCAAGCCTTGTAAGACTGGGCAAAAATTTCAGTGTCAATCTTAGTGGACACACCTTAAGGTATACGGACTTTTGGGGTACAAACAAACAAACAAAAAAACCCCCATTTTAATTCCAGGGTGCAAGACAATAAAATAAGAAAAATGCAAAAGGGGTCAATACTTTTGCAAGCGTAAGATGAGTACATGCATTAACTTATTTTGTGGAGATTCCATGAAACTAAAAATGTATCTAATGTAGTATTAAAATCCACAACTGTTGTCACCCGTAGTAAAGATTAGTCTTAATTAGTCTTCATGTAACAGTGAAAAAAAAAGAAAATATCAAACTGTTAATTTAAATACATTTATTCAGAGGAAAAACAAATCCGTCAGAAAAAACCCATGTGTCACAATTACTGCCACCCTATTTACTTTGTAAGGATGTCTCTGTCATTTTTTCCTAAAGTAACCTTTACAGGGTGCCAATAATTATGGAGGGGCACTGTAAGTGTGGCATAAGAGAAATGAAACACTTGGAGATGAGCTTTTACTTTGAAATAATATCAGGTCCAGGCAGGTAACAGTAACTTTGCTTCATCACACCAGTCACAGACAGTTCTTTATAATTTTTCTGTAACAGCACATATATATATATATGTAACTCCATATCCTTTATTCCTCTCATCCCATAGCAATTTTTACACCTTTACTTCTTTATGAACTTTCTTTGCAACCTGGATCTCCTCAGAAAAAACTTCTCACCCCTGTTACAATATGTTTTTTTCATTATTATTATTTTGGGAAACGTTTCTGGCGCTCTAAACAGGAACACGGAGTACTCGAGTCTCTCTGCAGCCCCCCTGCACTGACTCCTGACACACTGTCTTAAAGCTGTTTGGTGTGAATCCTCAACCAGTGCCATGCTTTATTGCGTTTTACCATCCACAGGGTACTCATTCTCTCCACTTAAGTGCCGATTTTAAGGGAGTGATGATTCCAGCATGCAAATAAAGCCCTGGTCCAGAGTCTGAGATGCAGTGCACACAGTCACTCAATAAAGTCTCATAAACACAAGGGCTTCAAAACAGTGCAATAAAGGCAAAAGGTTTTGATTCCGCTGATAGGCAACGGCCAGTGAAATAAGATGTATAATAAGCCTGACTACACACGGATAAATAGGGTGTATTTTTCATAAATGTGTGCATATTTTAATGGAAATGATGTCATGTCAATACACACACACATAAGGAAGTGAGCTTTGTGTCACAATCCAGACATTGTAAGTGACAATATTTCTTTTGAGATGGCGTCAGGTTATATATACATATACTGTGAGTGAACTTTGTGGACGATTCTTAAAACCTGGACATTATCACGTTTGTGAATGTTGCCTGTTGTGATTAGAACATTGCTTTCTAATTAAGAGACATGAACTCGGTGTCATTCCTCCTGTGTGTTGTCTCTAAGAGTTACAAGTTAAAAGTAATTACAGATTATTGACTGTGATGATAAAAAATACTTGGCTAAATTTGTCCTTTGTCTGAGATATCAGTGAGAGGGAGAGAGACTGATTGATGGAGAGAGCCAGCGATGGAGGGAGAAATAAAAGACAGAGACAGACAGTGACAGAGAGAGAGAGAGAGAGAGAATGAGAATGAGAGATTACAGGTGAACCTCGAAAAATTAAATATCCTGCAAAAGTTCATTTATTTCAGTAATTCAACGTAAAAGGTGAAACTAATATATTATATAGACTCGTTATGTGCAAAGTGAAATATTTCAAGCCTTTTTGCTATAATTTTGATAAGTATGGTTTACAGCTTATGAAAACCCCAAATCCAAAATCTCAGAAAATTAGAATATTGTGAAAAGGTTCAGTAATGTAGACTCAAAGCATCACACTCTAATCAGCTAATTAATCCAAAACAACTGCAAAGGGTTCCTGAACCTTTAAATGCTCTCTCAGTCTGGTTCTGTAGAATTCACAATCATGGGGAAGACTGCTCACCTGACAGTAAAACCATCATTGACTCCCTCCTCAAGGAGGGAAAGCCTCCAAAGGTAATTGCAAAAGAAGTTGGATGTTCGCAAAGTGCTGTATCAAAGCACATTAACAGAAAGTTAAGTGGAAGGAAAAAGTGTGGAAGAAAAAGGTGCACAAGCAGCAGGGATGACCTGGAGATGCAGGGACGCAGCCTGGAGAGGATTGTCAGGAAAAGGACATTCAAAAGTGTGGGGGAGCTTTTGGACATGGGCTTCAAATGTCGTATTCCTCTTGTCAAGCCGCCCTGAACATCGAACATCCCACACTGCCAAAAGTACCAACCTGGTTCAGTGACCGTGGGATTACTGTGCTGGATTGGCCAGCAAACTCGCCTGACCTGAACCCCATAGAGAATCTATGGGGCATTGCCAAGAGATAGATGAGAGACATGAGACCGAACAATGCAGAAGAGCTGAAGGCCTCTATTGATGCATCCTGGTCTTCCAGATCACCTCAGCAGTGCCACAGGCTGATAGCATCCATGCCACGCCGCATTCAGGCAGTAATTCATGCAAATGGGCCCAAAACAAGTACTGAGTTAATATGCATGATTATACTTTTCAGAGGGCTGACATTTCTGTATTTAAAATCCCTTTTTTATTGATTTCATATAATCTAATTTTCTGAGATTTTGGATTTGAGGTTTTCATAACCTGTAAGCCATAATCATCAAAATTATAACAAATGAATACTTGAAATATCTCACTTTGCATGTAATGCGTCTATATAATATAGGAGTTTCACCTTTTAAGTTGAATTACTGAAATAAATGAACTTTTGCAAGATATTCTAATTTTTAGAGTTTCACCTGTATTCTAGTAATCATATCAACAGATTTCTAATTTACAGCTCTGATTTCATACTAAAGCTCTCAAACCTTGTAATAAGAAACCAGGCCAGCTGAGAGAAATCAGGTGATGCTCTCATGTAGGTTTTAATGTGGGGCATCGCACTACTCCTGCCTGAGGTTTCAGCTCTCCATTCACTGAGAGAGAGAGAGAGAGAGAGAGAGAGAGAGAGAGAGAGAGAGAGAGAGAGAGAGAGAAAGCAACAAACCAGTGGGGAGAGGTACAGGGGATCAGGAATAGAGAGAGACAAAAAGAAAGAGGGAGTGAGACACAGGGAGTGAGAGACAAAAATACAGAGAGAAAGAAGGAGACAGAATGACAGAAGGTGGGGCAGGGAAGAAGAGAGAGAGTTGGAGGGATGGAAAAAGAAAGTGTGTGAAAGAGAGGAAGAAGTTTGGAGAAAGAGTGGGAGATAGAAAGAATGAAAGAGGGTAAAAGAAACAGAGAGTGAGAGAAGGTATGTAATAATTTACACAGCAAAATGATAGCATGTTAAAATATTAGCATTTGTGCAGAACAACTGATTACATATATAGTCACCATCTCCTAGTCAATTTCAGTTGTTGTCTACATTTTTCCACCTCTGGTTTTGAAACTCACATTAACTTATGCAAGTCAGCTAATGAATATTAATGAGCGCAATGGCTCTGCTTATGAATATTAATGACTAGCGGGTGTTGTGAATCAACATGGGCTGTGATTTCTGAGAAACTCGTTCGACAATGATTAACTAAAAATATATGAACATGAGTAAAAAATAAAAAAAAAAATCACCTAAGATGCATCACCTAAGATGGACTGTGAAGGTAAAGGAGCAGGTAAAATGTCCTTAAAAGGCCATGCATGGCTGTGAATGGCTTTTCAGAGAGACTACAAGCATAATAAGATGCAAAAAAAAAACAAAAAACAAAAAACAATGACATCATGGAGCTCAGAACTGGGACAAATATAATAAATATGGAGAACTTACTGGAAATAGGAATGGAGCCAGAGCTGTTTCTGTGCAGTCTGTATACTGTAGGGTAGAGAACCTCCAGCTGAATAGAAAAATGAGAAATAATAAATAAAAATGCCTCAGAGCAAGGAAAAGCAATTTGACCAAGAGAAAAACATCAACGTGGGCAAAATCATATTTCAAACCAGATTTTGGACATTATTGTCTTTAATTTAGTATAACTTTCATATTTTTCTTGTCTGATCAGAAAAATACCTGCAAGTACTATTATAAATAATTATTTAAATAGTAAAAAGTGAAAGGTATCTAGAAATTGATTTAGTATGAAGAAATTTAAAATAATCTAAACAACAACTGTATATACATATTTCTCTATCCAATATAACATGATTTGGATGGTTGTCCCATGACCGTGCCAGAGAAAACCCAAAAACTGATGCTGAGTGACTGTTATGCATTCTTATGATGACAGCCAGAAATAAGCAACAAACTGATTATTAATAACGAGACTGAATCCAAAAATAGAGGCTCATACACCACCACTCAGACTCGTGCCCCCCTCCCCCCCTGCTCAGCAGTACAGAAGCAAAACGCAGAGACTGAATGGCTGCAGGATTTATTAATAAGCAACCTGACACTTTTCTCGACATTCACTACTGCTAAAACTCCACTGGAACACTCTCTCTCTGCTCCAAATACAATGCATCTCTTTTTCTCTCTCACATAGCCACTTCACCACAGTGTGAAGCTTCACCATGACAAGCTGCTATCTCTTAAAGAAGCCGTGCTACTCTTATAACACCAGCCTTGAACATCTATCAGTAGAGATATCTATCAGGAGCTCTGCTTTTAAGCAGTATCTAAATATATATAGTATAAACAAATTGTTCTTTATAGAGAAAAGTGTAAATAATACCTGGGTAGCCTTCCAAGCTGGTTCGAACATTGTTCACTGAAGGATAGATCTAGAAAGAAAAGAAGGAGAGGGGTTGGTTCTGTTTAAGTAGAAAGTATTGATTAATTTCTTAGAACAGCAGGTCTGACAGTTATGTAGTTACAATTCACAGGTTTAAATTACTGTTATATTAGTATATTATTGTTTGATAGTAACAGCTGATTCACAGCAATGTCGTGTACATGTGGATGCAGCTATTAATCTTCATTTGAGTTAATTCTCAGTAAATCCTCTTAGGCATCTTCGTGTTAGCTGTATGAGCTGTAAGGCTAAATGCTGCACACATGCGCTCTGATTTATCACCACATGAATTTAATCTGCTGGCATGCCAGTGCCGATGGCGGTTCAGCTAGTTAGCCTGTAATGACAGAGCAAGGAGCATCTCTGTGTTTCTCCACAATTTAAAAACACATAGAGGGAATTTGCCCAGGAAGTAAATCTCATGTATCGTAGCAGGTTCAGTAGTGCATCGGACTTGCAGCCGCATGTTCTGAACACACCGGTGAAGAGAGGAGCTAAGCTGGATCTGATGGCAGGGGAGGCTGCCCTCCAGACCTGGGAGATCCAAGTGTGTAGTTAGGGTCTCCTGGGAACGTTTGGTGGAGTCTCCTGTCAGAAGGGCCTTCAACTCCCACCTCCGGCAGAGCACATCCCAATGGAGGCTGGGACATATTGGGCCATGTTCCGTGTCTCCATTATTGAGGTGGCAGCTTGGAGCTGTGGCCGGAAGGTCATCGGTGCCTGTCGTGAGGGCAACCCCCGAACCAGGTGGCGGACACCTGAGGTGAGGGGGCCACCAACCTAAGGCAGCGGATGGGTACCGACAGGCCGTACGTGCTGCAGCCCGGGCTGTCACCGGTGCAAGATCTCGGGTGAGGGAGGAGTTCGGTGAGGGCCTGGAAAAAGACTAGCGGTTGGCCTTGAAAAGGTTCTGGACCACCATCCAACACCTCAGGAGAGAGAAGCAGTACTCCACAAACACTGTTTACAGTGGAAGTGGGGAGCTGCTCACCTCGACTGGGGATGTTGTCGGGAGGTGGAAGGAATATTTCGAGGACCTCCTCAATCCCACCAACATGCCCTCTGTGGAAGAGAAAGAGCCTGGGAGTTCCCCCCTGGTCTGCCCATCACTGGAACAGAGGTAGTCAAGGTAGTTAAAAAGCTCCTCGGTGGCTGGGCTCCGGGGGTGGATGAGATCCGCCCTGAATACCTCTGGATGTTGTAGGACTGTCTTGGTTGACACGCCTCTGTAACATCGCGTGGTCATCGGGGGCCGTACTGCTGGATTGGCAAACTGGGGTGGGCTTTTTAAAAAAGGTGACCGGAGAGTGTGTTCCAACTATAGTGGAATCACATTCCTCTGCCTACCCGGGAAAGTCTATTCAGGAGTACTGGAGAGGAGGCTCTGACCGATAGTTGAACCTCGGATTCAGGAGGAACAATGTGGTTCTTGTCCAGCCCACAGCACTCTTGACCAGCTCCACACACTCTATAGGATTCTGGAGGGGGCATGGGAGTTTGCCCAACCTGTCCACATGTGCTTTGTGGACTTGCAGAAGGCTTTCGACCATGTCCCTCAGGCTATTGTGTGGGGTGTGCTCTGGGATTATGGTATACTGGACCCGTCGCTACGTGCTGTTCGGTCTCTGTATTGCTGGAGCCAGAGCTTGGTCTGCATTGGTAACATGATGTTGAATTCTTGTCTCTTCCCTTTGCGGATGATGTTGCCTTTTGGGTTCATCAAGCCGGGACCTTTAGCTCTCGCCGTAGCAATTCGCAGATAAGTGTGAAGCGGCCAGGATGAGAATCAGCACTTCCAAGTTCGAGGCCATGGTTCTCAGCCGGAAAAGGGTGGAATGTACCCTCCGGGTCGTCCTGCCCCAAGTGGAGGAGTTCAAGTATCTCGGGGACTTGTTCACGAGTGAGGGAAGGATGGAGTGGGAGATCGACAGGCAGATTGGTGCAGCCTATGCTGTAAAGCGGAGCTTGTACCGGTCCGTCATGGTGAAGAGGGAGCTGAGCTGGAAGGCAAAGCTCTCAATTTACCAGTCGATTTACGTTCCTA
>JAQMYF010000022.1:18008056-18042948 GCA_030014195.1 Neosilurus mollespiculum
GTACCGGTCCGTCATGGTGAAGAGGGAGCTGAGCTGGAAGGCAAAGCTCTCAATTTACCAGTCGATTTACGTTCCTATCCTCACTTATGGTCATGAACTTTGGGAAATGACCGAAAGAACAAGATCGTGGATACAGTAGGCTGAAATGAGCTTCCTCCGCAGGGTGGCAGGGCGTTTTCCCTTAGAGAGGGTGAGAAGTTCTGTCATCCGGGAGGAGCCAGTTGAGGTGGGTCAGGCATCTGATTAGAATGCCTTCTGAACGCCTCCGGGTGTGATGTCTCGGGCATGACCAACCAGAAAGACAACGCGGGGTCAACCTAGAACATGCTGGAGGGGCTATGTCTCTCGGCTGGTCTGGCAATGCCTCTGTGTCCCCCAGAATAGCTGGATGAAGTGGCTGGGGAGAGGGACATCTGGACCTCACAGCTTAGGCTGTGCCCCCGTGAGCTGACCCCGGATTAAGCGGAAGAAGTTGAAATATATATACATACATACATATATGTACACACACACACACATATATATATATATACATATATTACACTTAATCCGGTGTCGGGTCGCAGTACACAGTATATAGAAAAGTTTTTTTTTTTGGATATACTGTATTAATCCTGCAAGGGAAATTATTGCCTTTGCATTTTACCCGTCCAAAGCACACACACATACACACCCATACACACGTAAACCGTGAGCACACACACATTCGGAGCAGTGGGCTGCCACACACATTGGGGTGTCCAGAGAGCAGTTGGGGGTTAGGTGGCTTGCTCAAGGGCACTTCAGCCATGAAGGTGGAGGAAGGGAAGGTGCAGCTCACTCACCCACTGCTACACATTTTTCCTGCTGGCTTGGGAATCGAGCCAGCGACCTTTCAGTCCCAAAGCCGCTTTAACCATTGAGCCACGGCTGCCCAGTTATATGTACCGATAGATATATTGTTATATATAAATAGCGAATGTGACAACCTTATTTGAATTAAATATATGTGGCAACCTGAAATAAACAAATAAGATGAAAAATTAATAGAGATGGTGTAACTCCACCGTCAAACTTGAGGCGATGCCTCTATTGCTAGAGCTAAATAACAGAACTTTACACTGAAAAAAGCATTTCATTATGCTAAAGAGTAACAGTGCATCATGATAAACTGGTGGCTGTTAGCTTCCTGCAATTGGCCATTAGCAATGTAGTTCCAGTGTAAAACTGAGGAAGATACATTTCAGGGGCAAAATCATGCTAATGATTTTACAGATGTCAGAAATTACAGAAGCTCTAACAAAAACAACAAGCCTGAGAGAAAGTAAACAACTCTGTGTGTATGTGTGTGTATTAAACTTGTATGTGTGTGAAGATTGCTGAGCCTTTGTCAGGTGCACCATTAGATGAGGAAATAAAAGAACCCCTGTGACGAGATTTAAGGGGGGAAGTTATTTTATTTGATGCAGCAGAGTAAAAAAATAAGATTCATTTTGCTATGAATGTAAATAAATCAGCAATTTCACTGCATGGAGTTCCGCCAGACTGCTTTAATGAAGTCATCAGGGCAAACGAAGCGCTCATTTATCCTAATGGGTGAAGTGGGTTAGGCGGAGGAATGGTTCTGTGTTCACCCTAATGTCTCTCCAGGCACACAGACCTTAATCAAGAGCGCTAAAAGGTAGGAACAGCTCTATTAATTGCGCCCGTGTTAGCAAGGTCTTCCGAAACACTTACCAGCAGCAGTGGTGTCTCTGGGATGGTTAACGATTTCTCCCTTTTCCCTAACGTCATCAGTGTACGCTGAAACTCTGCTGAGAGCCATTTGGTCTTATCGAGGCCCATAGAGCCGATACTAGAGAACTGACCAATCACGGGCCACTTCTCAGCGTTCTGCACTGGATATGCATGTTCGCTCAACAGCTGAAAAGAAAACATGATTAGAACTGTATGGAACAAACACAGCTTCGAAAGCATTACATAGGGATGTGCAATATAATGCTACAAAAATGATATTGTGATAAAGTTTAGATGTCACAGTACACTTTTTTTTTTTTTTGACACTCACTAAACACATTATAGTTTATTAGGAAACTTTGTATTGAAGGAAAATAAGGTAAAATATCCCACCTATATGCCAACACTTACTATTATATATTACATGCCTCACCTATTCTCTCACTCTATTCTGATTGGTTGATTAAATTAGTCTAAAATTAAATTAAATTGGTCTAAAAATCCTTTCCATGTTCTGTTATTTGTTAACAACAGACCACTGCTATGGCGAATGTCATTAGTTAAAGCTTTTTTAAATCAATATTTTCTAAGTAGCCATGCGAAAAAAAAGGAAAAAAAAGGAATAATGTACAGATCATCATTGCAAAATAAACCCCCTCATGCTGATGCAAGATAATAAACCCCCTTAGTTTATTTTCTGGTGATACATTATCTCTGACTTATTTTTTTTTTAATAAGACTTTTTACTATTTTTAAAAACTGTTTGTAGTTAAGTTTAATGTTGCTGAATAAAACAAATTAATATATGCTACATGGGAATGGCGTGATCTAATTGGTCTGCTATCAGGGGATAAAAAAAAAATTAGGATTGGATAATGCTTGAATCAAAATGACGGACACATCACAGTTTGTCAAGGTCACTTGGAGCAGGTGACATCATCATCAAAAGGGTAGCGGTGGCTCAGTACCTCCATGCTGCCATTGTTGGGACCTGAGCACTATTCTATCACAATAGCAAAAATTTCCATCTGTGATGTTTTTACAAGTGCAAATTAGTTGTAAATATCTCAGATTACAGACACCCGTTCCTTAAAATTCATTAAATCACTTAATAAAATTAACTAAATTAATGGCATATGTTTTTAAAGGGACACTGGAGATTTTTTTCTTCAGGGAACTGAATTAAGTAAGAAATCTACTCCTTGTGGGATTGTTTCAGGTCTCAAATACCTTCCTCAACTTTAGGTGACCCCATTTCTCCATGTTAGATCCCTGAAACCTTCCTGGGGTGGAACCAATCAAATAGATCCTACAAAATATTATAAGGGAAAAAAAAAGTGAATAAGTACAGGTGACTGTGCTGAGTGTTTCAGGCCCCCGATAAAGAGCAGCAGTCGACCTCACCTGGTTTCGGAGAGGTCGTGTTCTTTGATGCGCTTAATCCATTCGGCCAGCTCTGGGGCTCGGTACGCATTCAGATACTCCAGCAAGTCTCGTTTGAAGTGTGTTGAAGACTCACCGGCTGTCTCAGGGCTTCCCTCTGGTAACCGCAGGTACAGAGGACTCATCCACAGTCTGGGAGAGATGCAGAGAGATTTATTATTACATAATTTACTGTGCCAGAAAGACAGAAAGAATAAAATAAATCATGCAGGAAGAAAAGAAAGGCTGCAGGGGAAAAAAGTAAGAAGGAAAGAAAGAGAGGATATGTATTATAATGGAAGTATCTGCTGTTTAATACCAGGAAGGAACAAAGAAAAGAGACAGAAGGAGGGCAGAGGGAAGATAAGAAAGGAGGGAAAAGTAATAGATTGATTGACTGAATGATAGAGAAATAAAAAAACAAGGTAAGAAGGGAGGAAACTGAGAATGAAGGAAAGAACGTGAGGAAATATAATGGAAAGAAATAATTAAGGATAGAATGGAAGACAAAAAGCAAAATAAAAGAAAGCCATAAAAGAAGGAGAGAAGAAAAGATGAAAGGAGGAGGAAAAGTTTATAAAAACATGTAAAGAAAGACAGAAGGAATCAAGGAAAGAAAGGAAAAAGATAGGAAAGTTGGGACTTTCAAAAAACAAACAATGACAAGCACTGACTTTTTCCAATAGGCCCCTCCCACTCAGCTGAAAGGTTTGCATTGTTGGTTAGCTCTAACAGAAAGTTTTAGCGTAGTGGGATAGTGGTTAGCTGGTCTGCTTCATAGCAAGAAGGTCCTTGGTTCGAGTCCTGGGCTCAGTGAAGGTGTTTCTTGTGGAGTTTGCAAGTTCTCTCTGTGATTGCGCAGGTTTCCTCTGGGTAGTGCGGTTTCCTTCCGCAGTTCAACAACATACAGGTTAATTGGTTGTTCCAAATTGCCTGTGTGATGGCCCTGCAGTGAACTCGAGAAATATTCAGGGTGTACTCCGCATTCGCCCAGAGTTAGAAGGGATAGGCTCCAGCCTCCCCACAACCCTAGTAGCGGTTCGGCAAATGAATGAATGAACTATGCATGTTGAAGTATCCTTAAAATTATGACTGCAGTTTTTGACAGCAGTTTTAACACACCTGAAGCACAGTTACACACTGCACTAAAGCAGCACACAGTGTGTAATATCTTTCTCATCGAAAGAAGAAGCCCTTAAAGATGCACATTTACGAGTGAATATCCTATGACTTCCATGATCAATTCATTTTGGCTGAATGCTAAGGTTTCCTGACAAAACCACCCCAGCTCACAGGCTTAGTATCTCCTATTCACCTGTTTCACATCTTGTTTAGTTCTGTGTCTATTTACAATAATAAGACCACAGAGAAACGATCTTGTGTATGCACGATATCTTTCAGGGCAACACAGTGTTGCAGAAGGAATACGATTTCGAATATGTGCGTGCACACACACACACACACACACACACACACAAAGGTTACAAAGACTACATGTTTGAAGTTTATAACTTAAATATTTTTCACTGTTCGCGTCCTCCTTGCCTACGTTGACCTGATTACAGCGAGGCAGCCATGAAGAATTCTGCGCTCCAGCTCACCTCATGATGGTATTGTTTAATAATATTGTTGCGCCCAGTGCAGGAGTCACTGAGACTCATATACAGAAATACCCAGAGTGCTTCAGAAAGACTTTGTGGCCAATGCCATTTAGTTTCCGAGAGATAGCACTGTATTTCAGATTTACTTAATATGCCTGTTTTAATCGAGACTGTGATTTTATGCTTCAGAAATTTGAATTAAACATTCAAATAATAAAAAAAGCTTTGCTACCTTATTATTTAAAACAAAACCACTTGTCTTTTAAAGCAGAACACAATATAACTAAATATGGAAATGGCAATTTGACTAATTTATATAATTATTTATATATTTATTAAGTAAGAGAAGGTACTTTGGTGGGAATTTAGCATATTTCAGGATGGAACACAGAAAACTGGCTTTTTTTCCATGGAAACTGTTTTTTTTTTTCCATTGTAAATCTCATTAAAGATAATGGGGATAAATAAAGGCTGCACATTGAGATGAAAACTGGTGAGTTAATGATGATGCAAAAGCAAGGAAGTTTCAAAGTGCGATTAAAATAAATCACATGTACAACCACCACTGTGTGAAAAAGCAAAAGGATGAAAAAAGACCAAAACACAGAAAGCAAAAAAAGAAAAATTAAGGAAGAAGGGAATGAAAGAGAGAATGAATTAATATAAGCTTGAAATGAGGAAAGAAACTCAGGAAGGAAGGCAAAAAGAAAAAATTAAACAAAACAAAATAAAGACATAAAATAAGAAAGATACAGAAGGAATGAAAGATAATTACACTGTAGGCAAATTACAGTGACCAGGGGCCTCATGTACAAAGGGTGCGTACACACAAAAACGTTGCGTACGTCCTTTCCCACGGCAAAGTTCAGATGTATCAAGAACGAAATGTCCGTGGAAATGTCCATGGCTGGCGTACGCATGTTTCTGCAGCTGTTGGTGCTTTGCCTCCTGCGTTTGTTGTTAATGCCAGAGGACAGCATGCCAAACAGTAAATTTTTGCGTGCCTCCCCATCTTCTGAGGTTTTCTGATCCTGCGAAGAGGGGAATCTCCGGTGCATGATGATTTGCATATTTAAATGAGGGCGTGGACAGGGAGGGGTCGGATACTACTACATGTGCGCTCAATTCCACGTTGATTCAGATGTTCAAAGGAAATGTGCTTGGATTCATGCGTATTCATACATCTGAATTTTTTTGTGTGTACGACGTTTTTTGGATTTAAGAGTATGCCATTTTTAGTAGGAATTCCACGCAAGTCTTTGTACATGAGGCCCCAGATCTGCTTAAGAAAAGTCACCTTAGGTCAAATGATGACATGCAAAACTGTTGAAGCTGTGAAAAAGGATGCTAAATTCAAAGACAGTGTTGTTGCTGACGGTGACACCGCAAAGTGCTGATGGTTTTGAGTGATTATAGTGTTGAACAGTTAAAGTGCTGACAGTGATGGTGTTGAGATGTGATGGTGATGGTGCTAAACAGTAATGAATGTGATGATGGTGTTGAGAGTTGTGAGAGTGCCGATGATGGAGAATGATGACAGTGTTATGTGGCAGCGATGTTGAATGGTGATGGTGTTGATGGGGCCCAGGTGTGATGTTACTGGGGATGATGGTGGTGAGGGTGCTAAAATATAACAGTTATGAGGGAGCTGAGGTGTGATGGTACTGAAAATGATGGTGTTGTGGGGTGATGGCATTAATAGTGCTACACTGTAACACTGCTTAGGGGGTGGAGGGGTGATGGTACTGTAGATGGCGGTCTTGAACGGTGCCGCTAATGATGGTGCTAAACTGTAACACTGCTGAGGGGGTGGGGGGTGATGGTACGGGGGATGATGGTTTTGAACGGTGCCGGTGTTGATGGTGCAAATCTGCAACACTGCTGAGGGGGCGGGGGGTGATGGTACAGGGAATGATGGTGTTGAACAGTGCCGGTGTTGATGGTGCTAATCTGTAACACAGCTGAGGGATGGAGAGGTGATGCTATTGGGGATGACAGTGTTGAGCAGTTCCGGTGTTGATGGTGCTAAACTGTAACACTGCTGTAGGAGCTGAGGGGTGATGGCACTGGTAGATGATGGTGCTGATGGGGTTGAGCGATGTCAGTGTTGATTGGTGATGGCATAGAATGGTAATGGTATTGAGGGAGCTGAAGGGTGATGGTCTTGAGCACTGAATGGTCACAGTGTTTATGCTTTAAAGCCAAAAATGATCTTTTCCATTCAATTTATTTATGGGTCGAACATAAATGCAACTTTTCCGACCTAAATGAAAATGAAGGTATGAAGCAAAACTAAACCTGCTATATTCAGAGTAATTACAAAAAAAAAAAACATGAAAATGGCAACAGGTTTCTTCAGCAATCAACATTATTAAAGAAAAATGGAAAAAAGTATTTTCACTGAGGACCTGAAAAAGAGCCGAAAGCTACATGAATAACAATGAGCGAGGAAAAAAGGCAGGAATAATGAAAAGATACAAGGGATTAGATGCAGAATGATCAGGGAACAGCAGGACGTTAATGAGGGCTCTTGTACCCCCTTGTGTATGATGTCTGAGAGATGAAGAAAATGTGGTACTCAAGAGATATCAGGTTATAGAGAGGATGGCGGCGTGAACTCAACACTTTCATAATCAACACCACATCACAAACAAATCCATGTTCATGTAACTAGAAATTTTACCAGACTAAATCTCTTCATGAATGGGCGTTACACATCAACAGTAATTTCATTTCTAAATAATAACAAAATATTAATAAACAAATAACCTTCAGGAATAAATTCATTTCAGTAAATTAAAATGTTTTTATTTTAGGTAATAAATAGTTAATTTAATTATTATGTCAATTTACATAAAAGTAAAGCTTTTGCTGCTGTACCTTTAATATTCTTTTAAAATAATATATTAAAATTGTTATTTATTATGTGAAAAAAATCTTTTCTGATTATGTAAAATGTAGATAAATAAATAAATAAAAAAAACCAAAAGAAATAAAATATAATACAAATACAAAAACTTATATAATTACACTATATATTTATTAAAGTATTATTATGGTTTGGAATAAGGAGCTTAGAAGTATTTCTCCTCTCTAGGTACAAATCAAAACCGCCTACCTTCTGTTAATGCATAATATACTCAGAATGAGAAACACACACACACACACAATCTATATGATCCCAGGAATCCCTGCACATCATCCAAACACTGTAATCAGCAGTTGGTCTGTTTTGAAGCAACAAATCATCTTTGCATGTGCTCTTTTGTTACAGGCAAATTATAAATTATCATAAACAAATAGTTCAAAACAAAACAAACAACCCCCACCACCACCAAACAACTAATTATATTCTGGAGAATGCACCCCAGTGAAGATAAGTGGCAGTTTATGGACAGCGTGTGTCCAGAGTGTGACTGATTAATGCAGAAAAAAATACTTCAGTTCTATTCTATTAAAATCTATTTGGAATAAATCAGCTTCATTTAAATTTCCAGAAAGCATCTGGTCTCCGTGTTGTCATGGCAACTGAACCAAAAAAAAAAAAAAAAACCCACACAAAAAAAAAAAAACCCCAAATGCATGCTAAAACTCTCAGACTGGAACAAAGTGCCTTCATATAATCAGAGTACAGAAAACTTCTGAGGAGATCAAGAGCCTAAAAAATATAAATAACAAAGCTTTGGCATTACCCTTGTGTCTTCTGGTACCAGTCAGCCTGGATAAGGTTCGATGTCAGTATGATGACTCTGAAGCCTTCCTCGTACCACAAGAGCATCATCTTCCTGGAAACAAAGAACACAGTTCATACTTCTACATATATGTTTTTTTGCACCAAAAACAAGGTACATTTTCATGAAACAAGATTAAAATATTTTATATATTTCTTTATCTTACTTTTTTTTTTTCAGTATATAAACACTTAACAGTAACCTTGGTGAAAAAAAAACACTAAACAGAAAGTTATCAATAAAATAAGACCTGTAAAAAATGTTTTGTAAATAAATTAATTACTGTAAAAAAAAATTTTAGCTTCAATGATTTCATTCAAAAATCAAACAAATTGGTTTCACAAAAAAAACCCCAAAACCTAAATTTAATAACATTTAATAGACAATACTAGATTTATACTACTACTACTACTACTAACAATACTATTATTATTGTTATTATTGTTATTATTATTATTATTATTAATATTATGTGACTTGACAGACATCCCAACATTCAGAACATGCTTAACAAACTTGAGTAATGTGTGACAGGGGATGCATTATCATTCCAAAGATCATTATAATACCAATATTAAATTATTATATATTCACATTTTATTTATATAATTTCATATTTATAGTTCAAGACTAATGACATTTCAAGAAATCACAAAATATTATTTCCATGTTTATTACAGATGTACGTGGTATTACAGACTCATTAACACTGCAATATGTCTAACCACACTTAGGTTCCCGAAGGTAACATTGAAATGATTTATGTGGTTATTAACCTCAGACAGTCACAAGAGTGCAATCACGAGACTTTCTGTGTGAACAGGTATAAATAAATGTGTCTTGGTGCACCAGATGATCGAAGGTCTAATCCACTTGAGAGGAGGTTCGGTCCACCTGTCGTGGGTGGGATTGTGTCAGTAATGTTACTTCATTACACGGGAAAGGGGAATAAAACCTGCTCAAATCTCTTGTGCTTCCTACCACTCATCCGCTCTTGAATAAAACATGTTGACCCTTTTACATACAGTCGAACTGGGAATGCGCTCTATTACTATTCAGCATTCCGTTTAATGTCGCTGAAGCAGAAATCCTGCTGTTTAGTCAGACCACACTGAAGAGTATGTCAATTCAACACCCTTTAAACACATTGTTCTACCCATTGCTGTTGAATTTAGACAGAAAATGATGACGATGATTCATTTTCCAAGTCAGCAGCTTAGACGGGAGTGCAGGTTTACAGCGTTTCAATGAGCTTTTTAACTCTACCCCAAATAGAGTTTTGGTGTAGGTATTGTATTCACTGGCATTTGTGAGTCAGTTTGTCTGTACACAATATCCTGACCACACCTGTGCATGAATTTTCACTAAATTTGATGGGGACACTACCCTATCTGAATCCAAGAGATGATTTGAATTTGGAATGTTAAAGTCAAAGGTCATGGTCAGAGCAAGGTCACAAAGTTTTGAAAAAGAATGCTTATAACTTCAAAATGAGTGCTAATAGAAAAGCCATTACTATGCATCACTAATAGGAAACCATATATGGACGTTCAAATGATTTAGTTACCTATAACCTTGTCACACCTTAAAAGTTCAAACCAAAGCCATCTCGTTAAAACCTTTAAAGAAGAGAGTTTTTTCCGCTAATTTGATCATAGCCACATACTATAAACCATATCGTAAGATTGGCACATGGGTAATTAAAACCAGTACCCATAAAGGGCCAATTTGCTACATCATTCATGCAGCATGATGGAGGTACCTTGTACTCTATTAGTGCCTTTCTAGTATATGTTATTGTTTCTATAGCAACAACTCATTAGTATGATGAACGAGCAACAAGAGCATGTCTAACTGTTGACATGGCTAAGTTTAAGACCGAGGATAAAGAAAAGCTAGTGATGAAATGAACGTTTATTGTTGCTATAACGTAAATGAACAGGAACTACCAGGTTTCACATGAATTGTAACTATAAATATATCAAACATGCAATGTTTATTAATAACATATGAGCATTGGGAAACTGCAGTGATACAACAAGAATAAAATTCTTAAAATTCAGTTAAATGTTGTTATTGGAAAAACGATAAACCTTGCAGTGACTCAACGTGTTTTATTACTTACTTATTAGACAGCCAGCCACACCCGCTAAAACCCATTTGGCAGCAACTCAAGGTGTTAAAATTTTATCCTAAATCATAATTTGTGTGAAATATATTCATACAATGGCTTGCAAAGGTATACGTACCCCATGAACTTTTCCACATTTTGTCACCTTACAAATTTAAATGCTTTTTTTGGGATTTTGTGTGATGAAGCAACACAATGTGGTGCATAATTGTAAAGTGGAAGGAAAATCATACATGGTTTTCAAATTCATTTTACAAATAAAAATCTGAAAGGTGTGAAGTGCATTTGTATTCAGCCCCCTTTACTCTGATACCTCTCAATAAAATCCAGTTTAACCAATTGCCATTAGAGGTCTCGTAATTAGTAAACAGAGTCCACCTGTGTGTTATCTAATCTCTTTATAAATACAGCTGTTCTGTGAGGGCCTCCGAGGTTTTAGAGAGCATTAGTGAACAAACAGCATCAGCAAGCAGAGCACTGATCAGAGAACAGCCATGGTAACTCTGAAGGAGCTGCAGAAATCCACAGCTCAGGGTGGTGAATCTGTTTACAGGACTAAGTCGGGCAATCCACAAATTGGGCCTTTATGAAGTGGCAAGAAGAAAGCCACTTTTGAAAAAAGTCATAAGAAGTCCCATTTGGATTTTGCCACAAGTCATGTGGGGTACACAGCAAACATGTGAAGAAGGTGCTCTAGTCAGATAAGACCAAAATTTAATTGTTGGCCTAAATTCAAAAACACTAAGTGCAGTGGAAAACTAACACCATCCTCACTGTGAAACATGGTGGTGGAAGCATCATACTGTGGCGATGCTTTTCTTTAGCAGGGACATGGAAGCTTGTCAGAGTTGACAGGAAGATGGATGGAGCCAAATACAGGGCAATCTTGGTAGAAAACCTGTTTTTTGAGATTTGAGAGGTTGTTCACCTTCCAGCAGGACAACAACCCTAAAAATACAACCAGACCTACAGTGGAATAGTTTGGATCAAAGCACATTCATGTGTTAAAATTTCCCAGTCAAAGTGCAGACCTAAATCCAACTAAGAATCTGTGGCAAGACTTGAAAATTGCCGTTCACAGACGATCTCCATCCAAACTGCCTGAGCTTCAGCCATTTCTCAAAGAAGAATATTCATTCGGGGGACTAAATTCAAATGCACGTCACTCTCTTCAGATTTTACTTGTAAAAGAATTTACAAAAGCATGTATCATTTTTCCTTAGACATCACAATTATGTGCCACTTTGTGTTGGTCTGTCACATAAAATCCTAATAAAATACATTTACGTTTGTGGTTGTAACATCAAAAAATGTGGAAAAGTTCAAGGGGTATGAATACTTTTGGAAGCCACTGTAAACACACTGACTGACATTTCAATGCTAGCGATGGAAATTTGTCTGTTTTCAGTGAATCAGATCCTTCGACTCGGATCGGATTAAAAGAGTTTGGCATTTTAGGCATATTTTAACTGCACCTTTGACTTGATTCTTCATTCGGTGGTTTTTATACTTTACACAGATAAGCGCTTTTGTTGTTCTGCTTTGGGCTTTCATGCATTACCATCTAAATTTAGAAACTATCCATAGCAACACAGGAGCTGTGCACATTATCCACATTTGAATGTGATGAACAACAGAAGAAATGTCAGTTAACAACAGTTAATATCAAAGTTTAAAAATAATTTGTTATGCTACCTTGTAAATATTCTAACATTTCTAGATGTAATTTTTAAAACTATTTCGATAAATACAAAATGCAAAAAATACTTTTTATAACTGCATTTAACACATATTAATAAGAAAAACAAGAAGAACACAGTATTTCTGATGGAACAGATAATAAAGCTGCAGGTTGATACAAAATTTGTTCAGTTGTACAGGAAAATGCCCCTCTGGTGCCCAGGTTTCAAACACCCCTTGTTGATGATTGGCTGGAATAGTGTTGTATAGATCACTCTGAGCCACTGTGTATGTTTCCCCTCTACAGAGTAACAGCTGTGAACAAACACTGGATTTTTTTCATTGTTCACACGTAAATGACTGCTAGCATACTGTGAGGACATATTCACATGAACTGATAAACCGTATTGGATAAGAATTGATGATAACACCTTTAATGATGAATTAAAATAAACCCGGCAATATGTTTAGGGATTAGGTTTGCTGCAGAATCTGATTATACTGTAGAGATATGTTGATAGATTTGATCTGAACATAATTTCAGAGGGAGGTACTTACGTGTGATGAGTCCCGAAGGCAATATCCAGCTTGGCCTGTTAAAACAAACAGAATTTTGAATTTACCTAAACTCAATAAGTGTTTTGCTACCACGCCAGAAAATGTAAAACAGTTCAGGACCATATTATAACACTGACTTTAAAAATAATTTTATTGCTTCTGCTAATGATGTGCTACCATCTTTTATAAAACGAGAAAAAAAAACCCAGTCTGCTAAACACCATAGTTGACCAATCAGAATGAATTATTCTATTGAGCCATGTAATAAAAACCATACTAAAAGTATATTGTTATAATGTGATAACTATATAAGTCACAATAACCTGAAAATATGATAGCATGAAAACGTATTTTTTTTAAGATTTCTAATGTGATACTGTACCGTATTTCCTTTTCTGGAGGAGCAGCATGACACTTGCTTTCCTCACTACTCACAACACGTATTTTATCACCATTTCAGCTACGTTCTATTTGGGAATGCTTCGAACTCTTGCTGATCTCCTGAAGCAGTCTCCTGAGCACTCTGTTCAGCTGCTCTTAATCCCAAGAGTCATCACAGCTCAGCTGGAGAAAGACATTTGCTGTCGAAATTCTCTGAGGGTCAAAAACATCTGGAAGACTCTATTTTCCAAATGTAATTTCAATCTTTGCTGTTTGTTACAGGATCTGATTTCCAATGATTATCCTGATACCAGGACCACCATTTTGTTGTTGTTTTTATCATCATTAAACAGAACTCTAACAATTATACCTTTTTGTATTGCTGGAGAAACAGCCTTGGTGAGTGGTCTACTCTAACCATTATAAAGTTGTAGACCCCCTCTGGTGTAGAGAAAACGCATTACACCTTTCACAGTCTCTTAGGGGAGAGGTTTGGATTTTTTAAATATACTGTATTATCCCGACAAGGGAAATTTGGCTCTGCATTTAACCCATCCACAATGAACACACATGAACACACACACTCTCGAAGCAGTGGCAGCCATATTGCGGTGCCCAGAAAGAAGTTGGAGATACGTGCCTGGCTCAAGGGCACTTCAGCCATGAAGCTAATGGGAGGAGAGGGGAGGGTACCAACCCTGGTCCTGGAGGAACCCCGGCCTGTACATTTTAGTGCTTTCCTTGCTCTATCACTCCCACTTGAAGGCATGAAGACTTGTTAATTAGCTAATTAGCTAAATGAGGTGTATTGGGAACAAGGAAAACACTAAAATGTGTGAGGCAGGGGGTACTTTTAATAGGGTCATATCCCAAACCAGTTTATTAGGATGGCGGAGAGATTGAAGCCCATCCTAGCTGACTCTGAGCAATGGTGGGGTACACCCTGAGCAGCTCACCTGAGAATCACAGAGCCAACAAACACAAAAGCGTTCACATTTAGGGACTTTTGAGGTTATCCAGCCTAATGTGCATGTCTTTGGACTGTGGGAGGAAACCAGAGTACTTGGAGAAAACCCACACAAGCACAGGGAGAACATGCAAACTTCACACATGCTTGCCCTCGCTGAGCCAGGACCTTGTTGCTGTGAGGTAGAAGTACTAACCACTACGCCACAATATCACCCTGTCCCTTAGGGATTTAGAACAAATCGTAACAAAGAGCTTAATATCCGAACCTGGCAGAAGCGAATGTGGCTGTAGGGCTTAGCCTGCTGGATGAGGCGAGCCTTCGACTCACGCTTCTCTCCGTGCACGATAGTTACAGGATTATTCCTACAAAATAAATAAATAAAAGTAAGATTAGAGAAACAGATATGTGAAATATTAAAGACTGGCTTTAGCAACTTAGCAACATGATTGGATCATGACTTTAACCTCAGTAAAATGTTATTTTTCCAGAAGTGAGGGTTGGATGATTCTGGATAAGATGATCTTGTGAATTCACATTTTGTGAATGTTAAAAATATCTTATTTTATTTTAGAAAAATTAAAGTGATCACTGGACTTTAGCTACGTTCACCAATATGCCACTTCATTACACAGCTCATTTGAATACTCAATTCTGATTGGTCAAGAACAGTATTCAGTGGTTTGTTATTCCTTCATAACACACCACTGGTATAACAGTCTGTTGCTATGTCATTAGCAGAAGCAGTAAAACTATTTTTTTAATTATTTTGAATTCAGTGGTTTGCAAGTTTCTGTATAATAACTAGGATAATATGCAGTGAGCTGATCATTATCGTAAAATAATCTCCCTCAGGGTGGAGGCCCTGGTCAGCCCTCTGTCTGGGATTATTGAGAAATACTGACCAGCTCGCATATTATCCCTGAATTATACTGTTCACTTGTACAGCTTCTTTATACAAGTCAACAGTATAATTCAGGGATAATATGTGAGCTGGTCAGTATTTCTCAATAATCCCATAACAGCCATTTAGCCTAATGTACATGTCTTTGGACTGTAGGAGGAAACCAGTGTACCCGAAAGAAACCCACACACAGGGAGAACATGCAAACTCCACACAGAAATGCCCTGGTCAAGTCCTGGACTTTTGGAGCCAGGATCTCCTTGCTGTGAGGCGGACATGCTAACCACTACATCATCGTGCCTTTAAGCTTTAATAAGTAAACAATGTTTACTTCTTATACTTTAATTACTACATCTCATAATAAAAAGGATTACTGTAATATATTTTATTAATAAAACATAGTTAATATTCATATCTTACCAGATTAGAAATTAATGGGTAATTTACAGAAGATTAGTGTAATTAAAGCACCATCAAGTGATCTACAGTTTTGTATTGTATTTATTCATTTGAATAATAATAACAATAATAATAATATTATTTATAATTATTATTGTTATTATTAATAATATTATATAATAATAATAATAATAAATATTATTATTATAAAAATTATAATATTCTTTGACAGAAAAACATTAATTTCTAATACAGATAACATTATTTTGTGTAAATCCTCCTTAGTAAGTATAGTGTAATTTACTATAATATAATGTGCATTCTTACCTAAACTCAGGAGGATACTGTTGCACCATCCATGGAATATCAAAACAGTAGTTAAACTGTAAAGACAGAAAAAAATTATCAAAGCTTCAGATGGTGCAGAGTTCAGGGTTTGGGTGGAGGGTCTGAAGGATCTCTGAGGGGAGGTATATTTGTTAGGTTGTTAATTACAAATATCAGCAATCCTAATCACAAAGATAAATGTAGACATTCTGTAATAAATACTGATATTGAATATTAATTAATAAATTCTGGTAAAGCGATATTGCAGAGAACTAATCAGCTTTAGTGGATCAGATAAACCAAACAATTGTTCATTTGACAGAAATACTCATTGTTGGGTAGAGTTTAAGAAAAAAAGTGCTAGCCACTTGAAATTCCAGTATGGTGGCCAATTTCCAAGATGGCCACCATATGACGCTTATCATGAAAAAACAGCCAAAATGCAGATATTATAGAGATACATCTTGTGTTTCTGTGCCACAATATTACTGAATTGAGAACAGTTCTGGCCTATCAGAAATCCAATATAGCAGCCATTCTGCATGATAATATGCAAAATGTGCTAAGTTCCACAGTATTGCTACACATTTATCCATAAAACTTGATTGTTATGACTACTTAAAGTCGTTTGTTCATAGAAATACTGAAAAAATATACGGTATATTAACTGTCCGTACTCTGAACTATGAAAATGTTAGCGTCTGTTCTACATCTATCATTGTTTAAAATAAACTTACCCACTGTGAGCAAAAGCTAGATGCTTTTCATATTATAAATCAGATAACTGTGGTTCTTTTTCAAGATGGTCTAGGGCTAGAAAACAGCTCAAATATTATAAATGCTTTGATTTTTTCTGGGTTTTGTGGGATTTTTGAGTTTTGTGGGTTTTTTACAGTGGTGCTTGCAGTTTGTGAACCTTTAAGAATTTTCTACATTTCTGCATAAATACAACCTTAAACATCAGATTTTCACACAAGTTCTTAAAGTAGATAAAGAGAACCCAGTTAAATAAATGAGACAAAAATATTTTACTTGTTCATTTATTTATTGAGCAAAATGATCCAATGTTACATATCTGTGAGTGGTAAAAGTATGTGAACCTCTAGGATTAGCAGGTAATTTGAAGGTGAAATTAGAGTCAGGTGTTTTCAGTCAGTGGGATGACAATCAGGCATGAGTGGGCACCGTTTGATTTAAAGAACACGGATCTATCAAAGTGTCAGCACGTTTGTGGAAGTGTTTCATGGCAACAACAAAAGAGATTTCTGAGGACCTCAGAAAAAGGGTTGTTGGAAAAAGGTTACAAAACCATCTCTAAAGGGTCTGGACTTCACAGTAAGACAGATTGTGTAGAAATGGAAGAAATTTAAGATCATCGTTACCCTCCCCAGGAGTGGTCAACCAACTAAGATCACTCCAAGAGAAAGGCGTGTAATAGTCAGCAAGGTCACAAAGGACCCCAGCGTAACTTCTAAGCAACTCTTAGTTGGCCTCTCTCGCATTGGCTAATATTAATGTTCATGAGTCCACCATCAGAAGAACACTGAACAACGATGGTGTGCATGGCAGGGTTGCAAGGAGAAAGCCACTGCTCGCCAAAAAGAACATTGCTGCTCATCTGCAGTTTGCTAAAGATCACATGGACAAACCAGAAGCAATTGGAAAAATATCTTGTGGACAGATGGAACCAAAATAGACCTTTTTGGTTTGAATGAGAAGCGTTACGTTTGGGGAAAGGAAAGGACTGAATTCCAGAATAAGAACCTTATCCCATCTGTGAAACATGGTGGAGGTAGTATCATGGTTTTGGCCTGTTTTGCTGCATCTGGACCAGGACGGTTTGCCATCATTGATGGAACAAAGAATTCTGAAATTATACCAGCGAATACTAAAGGAAAATGTCAGGATGTCTGTCCATGATCTGAATCTCAGGAGAAAGTGGGTCATCCAGCAAGATGACTCACAAGATTCTAAGCAGTCCTGACCTTAATCTAATTGAGATGTTGTGGAAGGACCTGAAGCAAGCAATTCATGTGAGGAAACCCACCAATATCCCGGAGTTGAAGCTGTTCTGTACGGAGGAATGGGCTAAAATTCCTCCAGGCCGATGTGCAGGACTGATCAACAGTTACCGGAAACATTTAGCTGCAGTTATTGCTGCAAAAAAGGTTCACACCAGATACTGAAATCAAAGGTTCACATACTTTTGCCACTCACAGATATGAAATACTGAAACATTTTCCTCAATAAATAAATGATCAAGTAAAATATGTTTGTTTCATTTATTTAACTGGGTTTTCTTAATCTACTTTTAGGACTTGTGTGAAAATCTGATGATGTTTTAGGTCGAATTTATGCAGAAACTAAAAACTATAAAATTCTTAAGGGTTCACAAACTTTCAAGCACCACTATATAACATGGCAAGAACATACTATGCTTTGGTGGGTAAATGGGCTCACTGAGTGTTCTAGTTTCCTGAAGATGCCTGATAATTTCAGAGTTTTCCTTCTCCTAGATGACCTGCCTTTACCCAGCTATTGAGTTTGATCTGCACAGAGGAACTGAACAGAGATCAGCGGGGTGTTTTATTTTTGGTTTATGGCCATTTTTGGTGTGCTGGCAGCCATCTTGGAAAAAAATGGGGCCATATTGGAATTTTTGATGGCCAGCACTTTTCTCTCAAACAGTGACTTACAAAAATATATTTATACCAAATCTCATGTTTGAATCATCAACTGAATGATTCTTTTCTTTATTTTTTTTAAAGGATGTTCATTGTTTATATGAGTTTGATAAAGTACCAAAAAGCCAAAAGTGACAGTGATGCACTGCCTCTAGTGTGATTTACATGAAATTTAGCTAATTTTCTGTTGTACAGTCATCATACCATGTATTTATTACATCATTACATCCTCAGTCTTTATCAGACTCCAGAGTGAGCGACATGAATAAGAAAAATACCTGGACGGATTCCTTTAATGTGCCAAACATGGGGGAAAGTATTTCTATTAAAGAAAAAAGAATGAAAAAAAAAGAATAAATATAACTAGGCACATAAAAAACATAAAGAGACATGTCTAATATTCATGAGTTTTACCTTTAATGTGTAAAGCTCCAGTGTTGTACTTCTTTTCTATCCCTGTGACTTTGTTTAAATAAAAGCGGTACATATCATTCATGGTATTTAAGCTCGCCTCAAAGAAATTACTAGGTTCTTCTTTATAATAATCAGCACCGTGTGGGCTTGGGGGACAACCCCTCTCTGGCTTCTTTTTTGGAGGACTTGAGCTCGGTGGTTTGGGTTTTGTTTTGTTTTTGGGAGCTGATGAAGGAGCACTGTCTTTGTCATCATCACTGCTGGAGAGGTTCCAGCCTCCCTCGTCTGTTTCTCTCTTTCGTTTCAGCGCTGGAGAGGGACTGCCATCATACTTCACCGGGTGACTCTGATGGAGGTGTGCGGCTTGGTGAGCCTCAGAGCCCGTGGCAGCGATGGACGGCTCAAGCTTCACGTTGTTTTCTTTTTTGGGCTCAGGTTTGGACTTTATCAGTTTATTAACTGGGCTGGTTTTGGGCCCCGGATCATGCTTTAAGGGTTTCTTTATGTCTTTTCGTGGCGTTGGTGGTATGACATTATCATCATCATCGCTCTCAGACAGTGTCCACTTGCCGTGTTGGCTCTCCATTCTGTTCGATAGTGGAAACAAGAAGTCATTTAGCAATTTGTTGCACATTTTGCCTAATAATATGGAATTTAAAATTACAGAAGAGGCAAAAGCACACCATGTACAAGTTCTATAACCTTTAAAAACACTATTGGGTATTATTAATTTGTTGGAGGATAATTAATACTATTAAAAAATTTAATAATGTTAGTATTACATTATAATAACAACATTATTACACATAAGATTATCACATCAGGAGCAGCTTCATTGGTTAAATATTTTAATGAAATTTAATTTAATGAAATGAAAATACTAATTCATCTTTTCACATTATTTCATTAAAACTTCATCATTTTTTTCTAGTAGCTCTTTATCTTTTCAATACACAACACTATGTACATCATGTATAATTCAGGAGTCAAGAGACTCGAGCACCCGTTTTAAACTGAATCGACTCAGATGATGTTACGATTCACCGAAATTAAAACATTAATATATAGTATTGTACCGTGCTTATGTGTGTGTGTGTGTGTGTGTGTGTGTGTGCTGACATAATAGCGAGATCCAGAGTTGATTTGTCTTCCCCTTTTCAACAAAAAAAAAATGCGACTAGACTCCCAATCGTTTACCTAAAGAACCGAATCAAAGAATCGATTCAGTCGAGGACGACACATCATCCACTAACAATGATTCGCTGCAAGTCAGCGGGCATTAAAAGTGTTTCCAAAGAGTATACACTCTATTTAGTGCACTGTGTCACTATAAGAGACCATTCATAATTCAGATTTAATACGTTTATTAATACTACAG
This sequence comes from Neosilurus mollespiculum, assembly GCA_030014195.1. Classification (NCBI taxonomy): domain Eukaryota; kingdom Metazoa; phylum Chordata; class Actinopteri; order Siluriformes; family Plotosidae; genus Neosilurus; species Neosilurus mollespiculum. Next base: position 18,028,350 of record JAQMYF010000022.1, read on the forward strand.
GGCTCATTTCAGCTACATTTGCTGTGAGACTATTGGCTAACACAAAGCTAGCTATGTAAATTACCGGATTTAACTAGCTTTATTACATAAACAGTGCACTGAATTAGTAATCACTGGATCAACTTTACCTTTAAAAGAAATAAAACTACTCAGTAACTTCAACCAACAAGTGATAACTTACACTGGCTTGATTTTGCAGTTCAACCGAATTTAACAAAAACAAATAACAATAATAGGCAATAAAATATTTATTCTGGTAGTGACAGTATAAATGCACAATGCATGGCTAAAACTTCATAGATTAGAAACCTGAAACGAATCACGATGCATCATTCATTTATGATTTAAAGTCCAGTGCACATTGTAGAAAACATGTGAATGCACTACAGAGAGCTACAGAGCACGAAAATTCATAATAAAAGTCCTTCAAAATGGCATCGATAACGTCATTAACAGCCAACAACAATAACGAACTGTATCGATGTATTATTTACACATTTTTTACTGCGGCTCTCCAGTAAAATATTTAAATAGTAAACTGCAAATAATGAAATAAATAATTGCAGTGACAAAACAATAAATATTTCTGATAAACAATAAATAAAATATGGAAATATTTTAGTATGTAAAATGTATAACAAAAAGGCGTAAATATACAAAACAGTGTAATAGAATCAATAATAAATAATCAAATATATAAAGCTTTAAAAATTTTCATGGATAAATGTTATGAATGTTTAATGTTGAGATGCTTAAAAACAAAACTTGACCTTTTAATACGAATCCAATTGGGAGCTAATCTGATGAAACACCGATTTACAAACCAGTCGAATATGAATTTTATTACCTCGTTTGGAAAGAAAACCCTCTTTGTAGCTAGCTTCTCATAGGATGACGTTCTCGTGCCCCGATACTGGACGCATCCTAAATAAATATATAGGGCACTATGTAGTGTGTTTTTACCCACTAAGTGATGCATTAATGTAGTGAGCACGCGGCTGTTTTATATTCGGCGTCAGATTGGGACGTTCGTTAAAAAATATATAGTAGTATTATTATATATTTATATATAATATATATTATATATATTATATAGTTAGTAGCTGGCATTTTTACCATAATATTTGAGCTTTTTAAAGTACACAAAAAACCCTTTAATGTAAACTATGAAAAGCTCCTGAAACGCTCTATTACGTACTGTAATACGACATCGGACAAATCACGTTCAACAGCTTATTAGCTACATAGTGCACTATGTAGTGTGTACAATGCCCTGATTACACACCCTAGGTAGTGCAGTAATGTAGTTGTGTGTCTTCCATTTAAGATTGAGACACGAGCGGGCGTCTGTTGGAGAGTTCTCGCGCGTTACCATGGAAACTTTTAAAACGTAACGTTCACCTTGTTGAAAGCCGAAGTTAGCTTGCATGTGATTTAAGAAGTGCAGAAATGTCTCTCTGTGTCAGCGCCGCGGCGTTTTGTAGGAATGAGGATAGAAAAATGACTGCAGTTGACATGAAGAGGTTTGTTTCGGTAAGTTTTGTAGAGTTAAGATAATTAAACTGTTACTTTAAAACAGACAAACCGTGTAATGGCTGGTTCTAAAATATCAATCAGCTAGAAAATGTGTAAGTTATTAATGTTACAGACATTACAATTTGATTTAATATTAGTGTTACTGCTTTTATTTTTGACGTCTATATAAGTTAAAAACAATTAAAAAGGCAAAAAACGTTCACCGCCCGAACAGGGACTTGAACCCTGGACCCTCAGATTAAAAGTCTGATGCTCTACCGACTGAGCTATCCGGGCTCTGGGAAAGGAGGCGCTTCACCAACCTTATGTAGGAATATAGTACACATAGACTGGTTTTACTTGTTCACTGTAGTAACTTTCTCTATTTATTAGATTAATAAATAAAAAAAAGAATTAAAAAAAATTGTTATTTTAAAATACCGACGCGTTTTTCGGGTATGTATAACATTATTCTTTAGTGTCTGATATGCTTTTTGTCTCTCTGGTTCAGGTCTTTGATCAGTGTGATGTGGAGAAGAAAGGCTACTTGTCCAGAGAAGATCTTAAAATCGCTCTTGTCATGCTGTTCGGTTATAAACCTTCAAAGGTAAATCTTTATGCAGTCGCTAGAGGGCGACATTGTGTAACGCATCATCTACCAGTCATGTGTTTTGAGCTTTTTAAACATTTTCACTCTATTTTATAGTCAAACCATTGTATGTTGATTTTTCATGGATTTGCATTCTGCCTACAACAAATATCTCAATTCTGTTTAATTGCCCTTTTAATTTTTTTCTTCTTCATTTTTTTTAAATTGCAGTCTGAAACCAGTATGATGATGGATGTTGGTCCTGTGCCAGATTGTCCAGGTAGGTATGATGAATAGGTAACGTCAGACGACAGCTGAGGCATGTGTGAGAGAGTGCTCTGGATCTCTAGGAAGTTTATCAGACGTACAAGAAGTCGTAGTATCCTAGACCCCATTGTTTTTGACAGACGTGTGCGAATACATTTGAATGATCTCAGGCGTCTGAAGAAGAGCACACGGCCCTTACTGTTTTCATAACTTCACGACTTGCAGAGGTGAGGTGACTCATCTCCATCCAAGCCTGTGTGTGATACAAGTAATTTTCCCCTGATTTCATTCCAACTGAGAAAAAAAACCACGCTTCATACATACCGCATAAACGAAATGAAAGCTTGATTTGATTTCATGTAATCCTTTTTTACACATTGCCATAAATGAAAGGAGGCCTCACGCACAAAAAAATAATTTTTGGCGTGAAACGCGCCTTTTGACAGACATGGACGCTGAAGAAAAGAGAGATGTCAAGCTGGTTTTTAAAGCGAGACATTAAACGGTTGAAGACCTAGATTAGTAAGCAATTTGTCTCTTGTTTTTATGCCATGAGCAAATTGCTTTTGTATACTGCCCCACAGGAAAGCACAAGATAAATGAGTTAAAGTGGCTTGCTCGCAGTGATGAAATACTCCAGCGTTAAATCTTGCTCAGAGCAAGCAGCGTATTAAATTGCCCCTCTTCTGAATTTCATGTGATTACTAAATTAGTGATGGCAGGAAGGAGTGGGTTTCTGGTTGTAATGGGGAAGGATTGGTGAGACCGAGCAGCAGGTTCCCTGCGGCGGATTTCTTAGAGATTAGAGACCACTTGAACCCTGCTCCAACAACTCTGTCTCTCACTAACCAACTCTCTACTTTCCTATATCTCTCCTTCCTTTTCTCCAGTATGAGTAATATATGCTTTTAATCAAGCATTCCAAGTGTTGTAGTCAGTGTTTGAAACATCAGTGTCAGTAATGGCTTGAGAAACCGGACGCTTTTTTACCATAAAGTAGGATAATAAGGTGGGCGTGGTCAATAAATAATCAATCAAAAGCTGATTTTAAACAGGGAGCAGGAACAAGTTGCCCCCTGAACAAGTTGCACCCATTTTCCTACGTGTTCACACGGTCACTCTCAAAACGGGGCCAAGCTGGAAACGACAGGTCAAGGTGCAAGGATACATGCGCAGATCAGTGATCAGAAACCAAATGTCAATGTTAATTAAAAGGACAGCGACAAAAAATCATCACAAATATAAATGCAAGTGCATGGCATCAGTTCTGAATGTTTCAAGAACGCCAGTGAAGAGAGAGAATCACATTTTTCTTTGTGTTGATGGCAATAACACAAACCACTGGAGAAGAACCGCATTTTTGCTGCAAATGTCTGCGAAAAGACCTAATAACCTGGACTACTGTGCATGCATAAAGTAGGAGGTACTTTACACATACTGTGTTCAGAGGGCAAGTTCCTCTCAAAACACAGTGTTCTGGAACAACATGCACTACATCGAAAAGTGGAGCAAGTTGTACCCACTGGTGCTAAGTTGTTCCAGAGCAGTTAGTTTTTACATGGGTAGCTGTGCTCAGGCAACTTGTTCCGGACACAAGTTGTTGTGGTACAAGGGCCTGCGTGAAGGCAGCTAAACACTCACTGTCATGCAGCTGTAGGAAATGAATCAATGAAGGGGTAATGTGATAGAGAAGCTTTAAAAAAAATCAAGTGTTAATTTGTTTAACTAATTACAAAAAAAAAGCATAAATTGTGTTTTGTGTTAAAAAAAAAATTAAACATTATTAAATAAGGAAAGGAAGGTTTTAGAGCTAAAGCCCTATAAGAAATCTTTCAGGTTATCTAATACTGAAAATGAGTGAATCATGTACTATTGTACTTTTAAATCTTAATTTATTAGAATAAGCGCATTAATAAGCCAATAAACCTGTGATTTGCAGGTGCGCTACAAAAATGGTGTAGTTTATTAAAACAAAACAATACAATAGGGAGAGTGGTGGCTCAGTAGTCACTGATCAGAAGGTCAGGTGTTCAAGTCCCAGTACCATCAAGCTGCAACTCTTGGGCCCTTGAGCAAGGCTCTTATCCATCAACTGCTCAGTTGGATAATAAAGATAAAAATGTAAGTCGCTCTGGATTAGGGCATTCGCCAAATGCTATAAATGTAAATACGGCATGAGAAGGTGTATTTCAGTGATTTTATCACAGGAAAGGGCATACAAAAGAATTAAGTGACAATATGATAATACAACGATTTAAAGTTCAGTAATTCTGAAATAATTATTAATTCTAGAAAATAATCAAAATTAGGCAAGAGTTTGAAAGGCAGGAGATGCTTAAAAAATAAACTCCTGTGTCTCGGGGGGATAGAAGAAGGGCGGGGGTTGGAAGAAGGGGTACCCAGTTTTAAAAAAGTTTTTCTTTGAAAAGAAATATTTATTGATGTATAGATGTACCAAACAGGCAACTCTACATCAGAAACTGCTTTTCAAGTTTCAAGATGATTTTAACTACTAGAGGGGATTCTGAGTCATTACATTTTCAACCAATAAAATTCCAGATAATTAAAAAAGATATATATATTTATAAATGGTAACTTTGTAAATATTAACGTCAGTGTTAATGTGCTTCATCACAGGTTTTTTATTTAGTTACAGGTTTAAAAACACATTGGTCTGCAGTATGGCCTGAATAATATTCACAATAAATGAATAATGTTCTTCTGCCACACAACATAGTCTGGTAACAGAAAGCTTTGGTTGCTAAGCAACATATTTCGATATTTTCAAGCATGTTTAATATTCTCTGTGCTGGATCTTGTAGTGTGAGCACCTCTATGACTATTATATGAAATTTAACTGCTTCAGCCATTTCTTCCTCTATATATTTTGTCTTGAAGAAAGACATGATATCCAACATATGTTTTAATGAGAAAGTGGGATTTGTGCTTCTGGAAAATTCATGTAATGTTGTATAGGCTTGTTTTATAAACCCAAAATATTAATACAGAATTTGAAAAGTGCATATATATATTATCATGGACTTTACAATGAACCTGGCTTAGCCAATCAGATTTTAGAATCAAAACAACTTCAATAGCAACAACAACAATACTTTACTAATAAAAATTCAGCACACGAATAATATCTGCTCAGGGGTAAAAGGGTGCCAATACATTGTGCAGAGCAACATTCAATAAATGTACATCTATAAAGTGAGCTGTATTGTTTGTGTCCTGATAGAAAAGCCAGTCATGTGACATGGTTGGACCATCAGTTTCCCGACATTCCGCTTCCGAATGCCACGCAAATATTTTCCCTTTAAACTCCTGAAAAATTATACACACAGATACTAGCTTTCTTTTCCAGACAATGTTATGTCGCGTGGCTTTTGTTTAAACAGCAGTCTCGCTGCTCTGGGATGACAAAGACTCGACAAACACACGGCTTTACCGCAAACTGCACAGCTGATTAGATCCCAAGATTTACATATGTATCTCTGGAAGATCTGAAAAAGGATACCATTTATATTCACCAATCATGAATAGCGCCAGCAACAAATTTAAATGTTGTTTACGTTCTCAAATCACACAGCAAGCAGTTTGGGACAATAACGGACGCTGAATGAGAATGAGCTGCGACGTCCCTGGTTCTAGACTGTACGTGTTTTAGAATATGTATGTATGTTATAGCTTGAGTTATAGCAGCTATAAAAAGTTTTTACTTCATCGTCCTATATCTCTTGTCCTTTTTAGAGTTTATCATGTTACTGTGAAACTGCAAAGAGTAAACAAGTCGTCAAAAGTTAATGTCAACCACTGACTTTGACAGAGTTCTAACACTGAAGACTCCTTACAGGAAGTGTCACTATATCAGTTTTAAATCCACTCACAAGCCTCTGTGACAGGTACATAAGAGAGAGGGGACATTTAGACAGTTTTATAAAGAAATAAACCCAGACAGGTTGATGCATGACCCCGAGGTGAAGCAGAGGGTTCTTGAATCACCCCAAAGGGTTTTACTTTGCAATAATGACTGACCAACTGTACATTATTCCACTTATTACACCACTAATTAAAGAAATCAATAATTTGACACAGAGTATTGATTTAAAAATGATTTTCTTGCATCCACTAATGATGTGGTCTGAAATAACAGCCTGTAGAATGCGCTAATTAACCAACCAGAACCTAGTATTCAAAAAAGCTGCATCGTACAGGAAGTATAACGCATTAGAATGAGTTCATTACCATGAAGCTGTGATTGGCGGAAGCAAATTAACCAATCAGAGTCCAGAAGAATTAGGGTATAAGGTATGAAAATTAGCATCCACTTTTTAAAGAATTCTGATTTCCAGCTTTGGTGGGTGGAGCCTAAGGGGTAGAACAGTATCAAATAGTGGTGAGAAGTGTTTTTGGTCATTCAGTGTGGCTACACTGATGCTTCTATAATGTTAAGCGACAAGTTAGGTCATGGATAGAAAGTCCTCTTTTTACATAAACCACAAATGCACTCTGTATGTTTTCTGTGTGACATCAGTGCAGAAGTGGGTGTGGACTGAGGAAGAGATTTACAAAATAGTTTTTTGATGAGATACTAGGTTCTAGCACAGCAATCCCCAGAGACCAAACACTCTGTTTGTGTATATTTTACATATGTATAATATACATAAATTTATATATTTATTTATGTATATTATACCTTTTTAATAAAGGGTCAGAGAGAGGTGTACCCAGCACACTGTATGCATCACTAAAGAAAGACTGACACCTGCATTCTAACCTCATGGTCACTGTTTCATTTCAAATCCAACATGCTGGACTACAGAGAGAACCGATCCACGATCGTGTCAGCATCCAATTTTACAGACGCTGCTGTACGTCATTTATCATGTTTCCTACGTACACGAAGTGACAGGCTGGCTTTTGAGTCACACTGCAAAGGAGGAGGATAGAGGAGAGGGATTGTGCTGTGGAGGGGAGAAGAGGAAAGGAGAGGGGATATGGCAGAGGAGCTGAGACCACCCAGCTGACACCTCCCTGTGACGGATGGACTCTCTATCTGAAGGAATGGCAATCAGCCCTCCATTGGCTTTCTCCTCAACAGCACCATATGAAGGAGAGAGAAAGAGAGATGGATTTTTTTTAAAGAAGCCAAGAACACAGATTTTTGTCTCTCATTTTCAACCATGTTTGGAAAAAAATGGTGGTATATATATATAGTGCTGAATAGATACATTACTATTTCTATTTATTGGAAAAAATAGCTAATTATTTCATGAGATATTCATGCATTTGAAATCTACAAGATTACGCTAGTGATATTCACGTCCCTCTGTAATGTCCTTTAAACCTCCTGAGGCTACTGCTGCCCTAATTCTCCCAGCATCAGAAGCAGAACAGGAAAAAGAAGGGAAAAGATAGGGAATAAAAGGAAAGGAAAGGAAGGGAAAGAATTGGAAAATAAAAGATAGGATAAGATAAGGATAGGAAAGGGAAAGGATTGGAAGGAAAAAGAATGGAAAAGAAAATAAAGGAAAGGAAAAACGAATAGAAAAGGGATAGGAAAAAAGATAAGGGATAGGAAAAAGGAAGGGAAATGAAACAAAAGGAAGGAAAATTATTGGAAAATAAAGGGTAAGAAATGGAAAGGATAGGGAAGGGAAGGGTAAGAAAGTAAAGGAATAGGAAAGGAAAAGGGACGGGATAGGAAAGGATAGGGAAGGGTAAGAGAGGAAAGGGATAGGAAAGAGTAAGGATAGGAAAGGAGAAGGAAAGAAAGGAAAGGGGTAAGAAAGGATAGGAAAGGAGAAGGAAAGAAAGGAAATGGGTAAGAAACGGAAAGGCTTTTATCAGTCATTAGATAATCCTTACACATCTCTTACAGACGCTTGTTTTTTTCCCACTAAATTTTCAGTTTTACCATTCAGCTTCCAGGTAGAAATTGTTTTTGTCATGTTAATTAATATGTCATTAATTTTTTTTTAATATCATAAATCATGATACTTCAGGACTGTCCCGTCTAGACTCATATCTGTTAATTAATCACTCTCAGTCCCAAAACGTCTCCAGTCTCGTACACATCGCTGTCGACGCAGCCCACCCTAAAGAGATTGGCGAAATCCCGCATACACTCGGTGTTTCCCAAAAAACACAGTCTAGGGCCCCGCAGTCTAGCTTTTTCATCTCAATAACAGCACTCAGAGAGAAATGACTACCCTTCAGGCAAGAGGGAGACGTATTACTCCTTTAAACACAGTGCCTTCTTCAGATGACTGCCATGTAAAGGAAGCACAGGCTCTTGTGAGGAGAACTCAGTAATAAACTCTCTTTCTGTCTTTGTCTCTGTGTCTCTCAAAGGGGTCCCATTGGAGCAGTTTGTGTCTCTCATGGGTAGGAAGTTATCAGCAGGGGATCCGTATAAGAAGACGAGACAGATCTTCAGCGCATTTGATCTACATTGTATGTTCGTGCTCCATGTCTCTTTCTCTCTTGTTCAGTCCATTGGTGAAAGGAACACTCCGTTTTTCATCTGCACCAGTAGCGTTCATAGTTGTGAATAGTGTGAACGTTTCCCTTTACTGAGAAACTGAAAACTTCAATCTGACTTATTAATGGAAGTGTCAGGAGTCATACACTATTATTCAATTATATTAATTTCGGAAGTGTATTATTCTTCTTGTACTACAGTAGTTTTCTAATTATTTAATTTCCAATTAATTATGGAATGTAATACTTTTTTCCATAATAAATGAATAATAGCTTTACTTACATAAAACTGTATTTGTTGCTATAGCATGATAGTGCTCCACATATATGACCCCTCACCAAAAAATGTGTCTTACTGCACCAGACTGACTTTTTGAGTTGTGGACATAAATAAATAGAGGGTACTCTCAGCTTTAAAATGACCCTAAAAGTTTCTAATATTGGAAAACATTTGATAAAGCTATGACAAAAAACATATCTTCTGCTTATTTAATTCATTCACAAGACTTTTCCAAATAAAATCTATTTACCGAAAAAGTCAGTTTGGTGCATTAAGACTCAGTTTGTGGTGATGGGTCACATATATTTATTTCCTTTAAAAAGAACTACTTAAAAATTAGTTAATTTAATTAATTACAAAAATATACTAAAAGTCTTGTGCGAAGCCAGTTGAGGTTACACTCACTCAGTTATTCACTCATTTGCCAAATGGCTTAATTGTCTTTGGGTGGCAGGGAGGCTGGAGCCTATCTTAGCTGACACTTGGTGAAGGCAGGGTACACCCTGATTTGCTCGCCAGACCATCGCAGGGCCAAAAAACACAACAATTCACACTCACATCCACACCTAGGGGCAATTTGAAATGGCCAGTTAGCCTAATGAGAATGTCTTTGATCTGTGGGAGGAAACCCACACAAGCACTGGGAAAACATGCAAACTCCACACAGGAACACCCGAGCCCAGCACTCAAACCAGGACCTTCTTGTTGTGAGGCGGTCATTCTAACCATTATGTCACCGTGCCACCCAAGCACTTATGGTAATAAGTTAATAGATGAATTATCATCATGGCTAAAAAGGCTAATGGCTTTTCATAAAAATTTGTTTAACAATATATAACAAGAGCACTCAGAAAGTGCAAACCTCCACCAAGCCCAACAATCCCACATATGAGCCAAAATGTCAAAAATCTCACAGTGTTAAAGAAACCAGAATTTGATCTGGATTATCGCCAAAATCTAATGGAGTCTTCCTTGTCCAAAGCCCACTGCAAAGTCTGCAAATACTGGAGACTCCGTCCATCAGTGTTAAATAAACAGAAATGTCATCAAAAAGACCTGACCTGAATTAATATAGCAAATTCACCAGTTTGATATCATTGCATATTTTTATTATACTGTAGTGACTTCAGTGTTTCTTCAGAAGCCTTTTACTTTGCAAAGTAAACTGTGGGTAAACAGAGGGTGCTGTGTCTCTTCAGCACCCTTTTTTTAATATTTTCCTTCATCAGGCCCATACAGGTTTAAATGCATGCGCAGTTAGCTCTTGAGCGATCGCCTTTGGGCTTAAACGTCCAGCGCAGCAGCCGGACAGTAAACATTGCTCCTCTCTATGTTATATGTCTAAATTCGATGCTTTCTTTTTTTCTTTCTTTTTTTCTTTCTTTATTTATTTATGATTGATCAGCTTTCTTCAAGTAGTTTGTGCTCTAAATTAAGTAATTATCTGAAATTAATAGTGTTTGGAATGAAAGCATGTTGGAGTAGAGGGTGGTGATATAGGTTGTGCAAACTCCGTAAATTGTCTCCGCCCTCTGTAGAAATGTTTGTTGGATATTCCAACCTGCAGCAGAAGTACGTATAATTAACTAATTAAATTGTGTTGCTAAAATAGTCTCAGTGTGTTGGAAGAAGAGGATCAGGTGAAGGAATGACCAGGGGATCCTGTTAACCTCACTAACCGTCGCTAAAGAAGTACATAAGTGTGTTTACGCAGGGAAAAAGTCTTACCCTCTGGAACATCTTTCCTCTGTTCTTAAACAACATTGAGCACTCATTATACTGTAGCTTTGCCATTTATACCAGATTTTCCTCAAGATTAGAGGCTGGGTCATTGGATTTTTTCCTGTTTCTCTCAAATTCAAGCGTATGTCAGTAAAGAAGTGGTCAGTTCAGATCATCCACAAAATCCCTTCCACACAGCATAGGTAATGTTGCAACTAAGCCTTATATGGGTACTAGCTGTAAGTGCCCATCTGTTCATCTATACTATAGGTACATCGTTTGAAGGATTTAGGAGACAACTGGGGTTTGACTTGGGCTTTCACTTAAGGTCTCATTTGTAAGTCTGTGCTGTGCTTTCCTATTAGTGTTCCATAAAACCAGAATATCTGTCCGCACTTATCTCCAAAACTTTGATTGTGCTCTGACCTTTTGACCTTGACAATCCAAAACTAAGTAATCTCTAGGAAGGGTAGGGTAGTGTCCCCAGCAAGTTCGATGAAAATCCATGTACAGGTGTGGTCAAGATTTTTTTTTTCAAAAACAAACAAACAATACTTCTGCTAAAATTGCTAAAACATTTTATGGCAGAGGTAACAATTCAACATCAAACCAGAGCCAAGCTTCAGGTGGCTTCTACTACAGTGATAGTCTATACCCTTACATTTATCATATAAAAAAAAAGTGACCATCATCAACCAGTCCTGAAGCTCGTTTGAGGTGGGTGTTGATTTGAAATGAGTTTGCTAGCTAACCATCAAATTCATCTGAAGGGACAAATTGCTTTGCGAGAGTTCATCCATCCTTTCTCTGAATTATTAGCAACCTGAAAATGGGCTCATTTAAGAACAGTGATTAGGAGGCTGTGTCTTACTTCGGAGATGAGACTTTTAGGGACTTTTTGTCAGCGAACAGAAATCAGTGTGAACTAATTTAGCTCTATGACAAGATGGAGTCGGATGTTGAAGATACATTTACAGAAAGATACCAAACCTGTTGTCTTTTAAGTTAAAAAACCCAGATAGTTTGGTGGCTCTGTCAAGTGTACAGATTTTCTAGCTGTGTTTTTAGGAACGTCATTGTACTGCAGCATGATGGTGTTTCACAGGGCCACTTACATTAATTTTCTAAAACAGCACCTCTGAGAGTAGTCACAGGTTTCACATGTATATACTGTATTAATTCACCTTTTCTAATATGACTAATAGCTCACATAGGGACTCATATACATGATGCTTCATGCAAACAGATGTAATGTGACTCTTTTTGAGAGATTTATTTATTTATTTATTCATATTTATTTTTACATTTATGGAATAAGTCTCCAACTTCAGAGCTTTTTAAGAGTCAGTGGTAAAGCCATAACTTTGAGGTTTTTTTTTTTCACCATCGAACAAAAGTTTTTTCTTTTGTGCTTTTTCATGTTAACATGAAAATACTTACTATGAGAGTGAGAAGAAAGAGGAAGAAATTTAGAAATAAATCTAACTATGTATAAATGGATAACATATAACACAGCTGCTATAAATACAGAATATTCCAGGACTTCAGGGTGGTAACAGTAACTCGCAGAATATTTGATTCCTCTTAATATTGCTGTGACTTTTTTCTTTCTAATCAGAAACTGTCGCCGCACTTAGATGCACTAAAACAAGATCAGATCAGAGGAAAAACTGCTAGAAAAGCCACTTAGTTCACCAGCAAAAATTTATGTCGTTGCAACCCGTCTCAATAATTCCATCAGCTGCAGGATAGATTGCCTTTTTCCCCCTGCCAACTTAGCTTAAAAACCTCTGTCTGGGTTTTCCGTGCATGAAGGATCTGACAACATGCCAACGCTGACGAGCCCTCCACTGTCTTCAGCTCACCCGCCGCATCTGCATGAGGTGTTTGAAGCCTTCGTCAGCTCTGTCACCCCGTCCTTGTGCAGTGGGAACAAATTGAGGGGAAAAGCACACTTAAGCGTGCTGCCTCTATCCGGCGCTGATGTGGCAGCGTGCCTGGTTATGGAGTGTGCTTGGCACGGCCAGAAAACCTGTGATTTTCTCACAAAGACCCCACCTCTCGATTATCAAAGCAGACCACTCACACCTTATTGACTTCTCCATCCCACCCTACCTGTACTCACTTTTTCAGTGTTTGTGCACATTGGTTCTGCTTCTTACATCATGAGTGGAGTTCATTAAAATTATATCGTCCACCCTACCATACTATCTGCTCCCATGACTTGAGAGATGTTAGCCAATCAGGGGGAACTATCAGCACATAATACACATGCTATTTTTTATTCCTTTACACCAGAGAAATTTGCCACTAATCACAATTAATAAAGTGAAAATGAGACTTCATACTGTATATCCATTATACCTAATATTTAATGTTGGGGAAAATCTGGTACCTGGTCACACTCTTATTATATCAGCTTTATTATATGGCAAAGCCAGTATATGAAATCTGATTGGTTGATGAAAGGGCAATAAATTATGCATGGACTCATTTAATGTGGCCTGCAAGTGCTTTTAAAGAATACGAATATCGTACATTCTTTGCATTAACCATTACCATGAAGTGTAATTCATCATCCATCCACTAGGTGGCAGCAACATATTTCAAGTACACAGCTAGCCATTCAGGACTCTGGAAAGATTGAAAGTGAATAAAGGAAAAGAGGATAAATGCCTAAAAAAATAATTCTGACATGCATATTTCATGGTTGCCATTTTGAATAGATGTTGAGTAATTATTCAGCCCTCAGTGACCCCAAAATTTAGTGATAGTGTGGCCCTCAGTGAAAATGAGTTTGACACCCCTGAACTGGCTACTATAATCTTAAAGAAGCCCTCAGCAGAATGACTTTGAGTCATCACTAGTGAGTGTGCTACAACAGTTTGGTGCACAATAACAAATAATTGTGTCTTTCTCACTAAACTGAGTCTTCAGTTTGAGGAGCAGTTATTGGCTTTTATCACCAACCAGAAAGCAAACAATCAAGAAAATTAAACCAAATTTAAACCTTCTCCACAGATGTCTTGGGGGGTGCTTGATGTTTTTTAAGGTTAGCGAAATGAGTCAGGAGCTAGCAAAGCACTCACACACAGATGCCGTGCTCATGACAACTTCATTTACTAGTCCCTCAAAGAATGAAATAAACTTTTAAGTGAAGTGCTTTGTTGGAGAAAGGTGTGAAAAATAAAACATGTAGTTGCCCGATGTTTAATTTCTTTTGATTGCAGTGATATGCAGCCAGAAGGAAAGAAGTAACAGCACCTGAAGTGAAATAAAATGCTATATAAGAAAATAGTTATTAACCTCCTTTAAAATGGTATATAATAAAATACTTATTAACCTCTTTAAAAATGGTATATAATAAAATACTTATTAACCTCTTTAAAAATGGTATATGATAAAATACTTATTAACCTCTTTAAAAATGGTATATAATAAAATACTTATTAACCTCTTTAAAAATGGTATATAATAAAATACTTATTAACATCTTTTAAAATGGTATATAATAAAATACTTATTAACATCTTTTAAAATGGTATATGATAAAATACTTATTAAACTCTTTTAAAATGCTATATAATAAAATACTTATTAACCTCTTTTAAAATGTCATGTCATGTCATTTTCTGAACCGCTTAATCCTAATTAGGGTCGCAGGGAGGCTGGCGCCCATCTCAGCCTACTCTGGGCGAGGGCAGAGTACACCCCGGACAGCTCGCCAGGCCATCGCAGGG
>JAQMYF010000022.1:18047587-18070854 GCA_030014195.1 Neosilurus mollespiculum
TAACCCAGTTAGCTGCACTGGGGGGACAGCAGTGAGAACCCGTTGATAGTGGGGCTTGAACCCCCGACCTCGGGATCCGTAATCCAGCACCTTATAAATACTTAGGAAAGTATTTATGTTGCTGGCTCCTCCCACAAATGTTAAATATGCATCTCAAGTTATCTGAACGTTGGATTGTTACTATAGAAACGATAACATATTAGAACAAAAATATTAATATAAGCCTGTTACATACAGTTGCATTACTGTCACAACTGCTCTTATACAAAATTAATCAACACCTTCTGACCAATCAGAATAGAGAACTCAACAGTGTTCTAGTGTAAAGTCAATTAATTAACGCTGTAAGTAATGTGAAAGTAAAACCGGCCCCATGTTAGCCAATGCCCAGAGTGTATATAGAATAGTTTGTGTTTATCACACACTGCAGTTTTTGGAGTTGTGTGTTTTCTTCCTACACTCAATCGATTTGACTTTGCATTTTTCGCTGATCTCGGGAAAAACGCTGTTGCTGTATGGTCAGTCCTGCGAATTGATATGCACCATGGCGTGTTTGCTCTCATCCCTGTGATCCCAGCTCAGAGCTGTGCTGTGCCCCCTCATCAGCTCAACAGACACACTAAACATATTCCACTTTCAGCCCTGTCTTTGGATGGCAGCGCTCTAAAGCTCCTCAGGGGAGCTATTTCCGGCGAATCAAAGCCCATGGTGGCAGAATGACGAGCTTGGAGACACCAGATCCTCACAGTGCTATGGCTCCTAGGCACTCCAAGATTTGAGTAGAATTCCCTATTTCAACCAGTCCTCTCAGACAAGACAACAAACTGCACATTTATTTACAGATTTATGCTTTTTATCCAAAGTGACTTATAAGTGAGGCAGGATTCAGTGAAAGAATATAAATGAGGCTATTAGGGTTAAAGGATTTGCTGTAAAGATGTGGCCTGATTGGATGTTGGTGGTTCACATCATTTTGTTTTCAGAAGTTTCTCTAAGCAGATCTTATTTAAAAAACTACCACACTGTGACTAGAACCTCAGTAAATATTATACTTAACAAAATATAAAGACAGTCCTGCAGTTTGTTCCAACAGCATTACTTGGAAGACCCACAGTAGATGTGCTTTTGATGAGTCTCGTTTGCATTCTTTTTGCAGGCCGTGGGTTCCTGAAGTTGGAGGACTTCAAAGGTGTGTTTGCCCGTGTGGCTCCTCGACTGCCTGAGCGCACCGTCCTGGAGGCTTTTCGGTAAGATCATGCCCCTTTTCTGTGAAGATGCATCATTCAGTGAGTAATGTGTTGATTTCACTGCATTCCCTGTCACGTATGGACTGCTCTGTCACTCTGTCGTTGAAATTCAATGCAGTTAAACAGAATACAATGCTAACCACGCTTCAGCCGAGATCTGTGTTTCCGATGCTTTTGCTTTTCCCAAGCGCATCATGTATCTGTAGTATATTGGAATGTCAATATAACCTATCTTGCTGTGTGTGTCTCAGCATCAGTTTGATCTCTCTCCATCATATTCACAACTAAAAAAATCCTCTCACTTTTATTTCCCAACCCCTGAAGTGAGGTACTGTTTCCGACGAGTGGAGCTTATGGGTGTGGAGCTCTCCTGCTGAGATGATACGTGATCACAATACAGTTTATAAGAGATGTCCTTTAAGCAGCCAGTGATTCAGTATGACAAGATGTAAAGCCGTATCAGTTTAAAATTAGTTTTGAAAATAACTTGGATGAGTAGAAGGCTACACCTCCTTGACAGGAGCAAAGTGATTAATTGAGACTGACTCACACACACCTTCTTCAGTAAGATGGAGGTGAGATTCAGTTACTGAAACATAGACAACAGGCTATGCCTACTGGAGCTAAAATTTCTTTACTCGAACTTGGAAGCATTAAGGCCGTACCTCCTTAATTTGGACTAAAACAAGGAGGGCACACCTCCTTCACTGGGACTGAAGCACAAAGGCCTCACCTCCTTTCGTGAGACTGAAACACAGAGGCACCATCTCCCTCACTATGGCTGAAGCACAGAGGCCACGCCTTCTTCACCGGGATGTAAGCACAGAATCCATGCCTCCTTCATTCGGACTGAACACACAGAGGTGACACCTCCTTTCCTGGGATTGAGGCACAGAGGCCACACCTCCTTCAGTGGGATTGAAGCACAGAGACCACACCTTCAATGAAACTGAATCGCAAGGGGCAGAGCCACCTTTACCGAGACTGAAACACATAGGCCACATCTCCTTTACTGAAGGACTCAAAATTCTGGGGAAAGAGAAGCACAGTGCAGAATGAAGGTTATTCAATAACCAAAAAATAATAGTGCAATAATACAAATGTGTTGGTGTAATTAGTAATAATAATAATAGTAAATAACAGTATGTGCAGTAGTGGAATTGGAATTGGAAATGGTTAGATCTTTACAGTCACAACTGCCAACTTGTTTCATCCGTACCGTAAATATTGAGAGGTGTGCACCAATCAGAAGCTCTGAATCTTTACACCCCTTGTGGAACCTCCTCCTGCGTGCATGCTGTGTATTCACGCCCATTCCCAACATTTATCGCCAAGCTGAGATCCATTACCAAATCCCAGCCAATATGGGAGTCTCAGTGTTTTATCCCAGTGTGTGTTCAGAGGTGGTTTGGGCTGTCAGGGGGTTTGGGCTGTCTGAATGTATCTGCAGTTTTTCCTCACACATTATTACCACCTCTTTGCTGTTTTGAAGGGAGAATGTGAACGCTGGCTAGAGTGCCGAGAAGCCATGCTGTCTCTTCCTTCTGTGTGAGGAGAAACCCTGGAAATTCTCTGATGCGTGACGTGGGCTGGGGTCGGTGTGTGTGTGTGTGTGTGTGTGTGTGTGTGTGTGTGTGTGTGTGTGTGTGTGTGTGTGAGGAGATTTAGTGCCGTGGTGGCTGTGACTCATCCACTGCAGTTAGGATACGGTGGTGCAGTCACTGCTGAAAAGCACCATGCTGTCTTCAGAGCCCAGTTACTAAGCAAATGTCTTTCTCTTCTTGGAAGTTTATCAAGGGCTACACACACACACACACACACACACACACACACACACACACACACACACATATTTGTGGAGGTCAGACAAACATGATAAAGACAAAGCACTATTTTTTGTTTTTAACATAACAATAAACAATAACAATAAAATTCCACTTATCTGGGCAACAAACGTTTCGACCGTGACCCCTCACACCATGGCACAGCCATCAAATATGCCCATAAATTAGCATCACACTCTGTCAGACAGAGTGACTGGAGGTCAGACAACATCAGAATGAACACAAAGAGCTGGTTAATGGCTTGAAATGATTTATATGGACCTTTTAATAGCTTCTTAAGAACATTAATTATCTTTGCACTTCCATCAAACTAGTTTATGGTGTGGCACTGTTTAATCGTTTGTTTTAGTTTTTTTTTCTTTCTGTAAATGTATTCTTGAAGTTTACCTAAAAAAAAGTGATATGTTTGTTGCCAGGCTACACAGTGGTGTAATAGTTAGCACGTTAGCCTCACAGCAAGAAGGTCCTGGGTTCAAGTCCCAGGCTCAGGCATTTCTGTGTGGAGTTAACATATTTTCCCCGTGCTTGTGTGTGTTTCCTCTGAGTACTCTGGTTTCCTCCCGCAGTCCATATACATCCACATTAGGCTAATTGGCTGTTCCAAATTGTCCCTCAGTATGGATGTAAGTGTATATGATTGTGTGTTGGCCTTGCAATAGACTGGTGAGCTGTTCAGGATGTACCCGCCATCGCCATGTTCAGCAAATAAATGATGAGTGAGTGACGTTTGTTGTCCCGCCAGCATCACCAGCCATACAAGCACCACATTACCTATGAAATGGGAACTCGGAATTATGCCATTTTTCACTTCAGTTCTTTCAAGCTACAAATTGAAGGAAGTCACAGACCCCTCCATTTTCATGTTTTGTTAGCAAAAATCTTTCCAGTGATCACTAGTGATGTACTGTACAGTATATTTACTCTACCTCCTCTGTAACTGTAAAACAGTACAGTCAGATATCAGAGTAAATAAGGGCATGGACTGTACATGCAACTTTCTGAGCTGATGGAGCATTTTTCCAAGTAAGAGGTCGAAAATTCTGAGCATTACTCGAATGTAGGATTTCATCACTGTGATCAATCCACGGACTCCATTCGCAGCCTTTGAAAGGTATTCCATGGATTGCCTCTGAGTCAAATATCAGGTTTATCCTTTAAATTTGTTATTGATTAGATAAATAGAGTTCTGATTCTCAAACGATCTTCTGCACTGGGAGAACACGTTAGGCTGAAGTTTATGTTATTATTAATAGATTAAGAGACTTGATTATGAGTTTGGTCAGCAAGGGGCTAATTATTTTATAGACCTTATAAATAAATATATTACTCTGATATTTCCAGGTTCTGATTTGCACTGCTGTAACATGATAAGACCACGGGTGGCCACTTGAGAAGCATTTCTCTGGACTTTTACTGTGACTATAATGAAAAGTCTGTATTATGTGTCGTCACAGTCATCCCAGGATTCATGCAGGTAGCTGCAGGAATCTCATCTGTAACAGTTTCAGTTAGTAACCAGAAACCTCCTCACCTCCCTGATTGTGTGTGTGTGTGAGGATTGAAGTCATAACCTTCCTACAATTGTGTTATCTTGTTTTGTTTCCTGCATCACATCGAACTCCTCCTCTTTTATGCCACCCCCACTCCTTAAACTTGGCATGTCAATCAAGACGGAAAAATACAATTCAGTAAAAAAAACAAAGAAGGAACTGAAGAAAGCATAAAGAAAGACGGAAAAGACATGAGGCCTGGATTGACCGTTGTGTTCAGAGTTTATCTGTGAGTCCAGGGCTGTGTTTTGGACAGAGTATCACTGCAAAGTGATGAAAGAGAGCCCTCACCTCTGGAGGGTGCACAAAGCTGTGTGTGTGTGTGTGTGTGTGTGTGTGTGTGTGTGTGTGTGTTCTTCATGCACACCTTGGTTTTAAGCATGCACATTTGCAGTCCTTTGTACAGAAAAAGAGCAACACCCTTGTGCTGTCCTTTTTTATCATAATTATAGCAGAAGAATGGAGAGCCCTGCAGGCTTCACAACATTAGCAAGAGAGTCTGGTGCCTCTTTATGCACAGCAGATTTATGGGCGCATGCCTGGCACTCCCGACGAACGTGAATGCCGGCATTGCTTCTCTGCTGCCCGCCTGTTGCCATGGTAACGGCATACTCAGAGCGAGGGCCCCAACGCACCTTGAGCAGTGCCTTAAGTTGTTTTTTTCTTTTTCTTCTTCTCCTTCTTCTCTCCTTCTTTTCCTTTCCTTCCTCGCCTACCGTTCGTCTGCATCTTCTCTTTTCTTCTCTTTTGTTATTGGCGTTTCCAGAGCAACTATCTGTCATCTCCTTTCCATAAATACTTGCTGCACACATTCTTGAGAGAACAGCAAGCTCAGCTTTCGCATTGTCTGCTCTGAACGCTCACAGCTGGAATCAAACCATGCAGATATGTCGATGTCAAACGTTCCTCTAGGGTAGCAGTTTAAAATAACAAGGTTTTGTGCATTTATTTACACATTTTTAAACATTTTATTTGATTTAACTTCAACTCCTTGGAGTGGAATAGTGATAGAAGGAAGTCAAAGCTTGTAAGTGAGCAAAATTATGTTTTCATTCAAGGTCAACTGTTGTTTATTATTCTTTTTTCATCTTGTTTTTTTTTTTTTTTTTTTTATGAAGATACTGAATTGAAACTGTTCATTTCTAACTGAAATTAAATAAACCATGACAGATATGAAAGGACTGGGTGTTAACAGAGCGAAATAATGAAGTAATTATATACATCTCTAAACGTTTCAGCACTAGAGTGTAAAAAATTAGTCAGTTTACCAAAAGACTCATATAAACCTTTAGATTCCTCTGCCTTCTGAGTCTCTTTAATCAGCTGAATGGAAGTCTGATGAATATGAGGATTCATTAGCGTTCTTCAATTAAACTTCACTAACTCTTCCTCTCCTATGAACCACTAGTGGCTTTTTTTCTTTTTCTCCAAAGGAATCACACTCCTCTACCATGTGATGCAGAGCCTGAAGCTACAGTATGTCTTAATGCAGTTTTGTCAGGGAAATGACCACCGGGAAAGAAATTCCGGTTGTGTCCTACCTTAAGTAAGGTCATGATCCTGCACGAGCAGCGAGTGAGCACAAGAAAGAGACTACTACAGATCAGCTGCATAATTAGACTTGCTTGCTCCCAGCATGAGTGCGTTTACTGCATATTGAGAGTTTGCCCTTTTCTTTTGCCACCATATCAAGGTAATTACATTTCCTTTTGTAGTACCCATGAAAGGAGGCATCACTGGCCTGCAGTTTTATGGCATGCCCATGGAAGCTTGGAGTACATAAATCCCTTCAAGTAGCTCTTTTTCTCCGTCCTCCCGCTGACACGGTGAGCTTAATGAAAGCACAATGAGCGCAAAGTAAACAGCTAATGGTTAATGGAAACATGGCTTTTGGGAGTCATGGCATCGTTTATGGATCACTGTCATTCTCAGCAGGGGTCTGTGGTTCTGACTGGTCATGTATGCAACTTACATTACATTATATACTCTGCAATTGAGACTTTACAGTTGAGTGCATTGTTGGAGCCACTGGTGAAGATTTTCATGACTGGTAATATCACCCTTTTTTGTTGTTTCTCTGTAAAATGAGAGAGAGAGAGAGAGAGAGAGAGAGAGAAATGGTTTATAGCTATAATGTAAGTGAGAGCAGGGACTATTAAAAATTACAGGGTCAAAAATAAACCCACCTCCACCCACCCTTTTTTTTTTTTTTTTTTTTTTTTTTTTTACAAATTAAACACTGGGCCTGCTAATATTATGTTCTATTTTCACTTTGAGAGTTAAAAAAAGAAAGAAAAGAAAAGAAAATTTAATTAAAATGACAAGCAAACAAAGAAATGACTAATTGGGAAATTCGACACCTGTATGATTATAAGAATAAAAATAATAAAAGAAATGTTCTTGCCTGTAACTAACATGTCTGCTGTTTGATGCCTAGCCTAAACCAAACAAACAAATTAGAATTAGAGCAAAACCCTCCCCAAACCAAAAAATTAAGAGAAAGTACAGAGCAATCCTCTGGAGGACCCGCTGTATTAGCACACTTAAACAAATCCTCACAATGTTAAAGAATTCTTTAACAAAATTCCTGGATCCAGAATTTGATATGGATTGTTGGAGGAGGTAATAAATAAAAAGTTGTATGGTCGTGATGTTTCAGAAAAGTAACTTTGGGTTGGTCACCATGACTCTGCTCTGCTTTGTCACAGCACCCTGCTGTTGATTATTTTCCTGAAGATGTATGTTTTTCTGCAGTAGTGTAACTGCAGCGTGCTATTATTTTATCCATGTTATTCACCAGTCTGAGCATTTTGGCGTTCACGAGTCTTCATGTGGCTGGAGAACAAAGTTTTTCTTTTCTTTTTTTAGTTCTTTTACTGATTTTGGTTATTTCATCAGTAAGACCAGGAGAACAAAAGAAATGCAAAAATGATTGAAGCTTTCCTCAGCCTGCTTTGCTGTTTCAATTTTCCCCAAACACTATTCTTTTTATATGTTACTCTACTGGCTGGTTCTGCACTCCTCCGCTGGCTTGTTTTTGATTCAGAGAGAGAGTTGGGTGAGGGCAGGCTGGGCTAGCAGAGGGTAATGCAGTAATCACATTGGTTCCCCCTGGAGTGGGCGAGAGGGTTAGCAGAGTGCTGCCCTCTGCCTGTGGCGACTCCCCCAGCTGCTGCACTCCAGAAAGCCTGGCTGTCTCACACACCATGCTGCTTACTGATAGAGTAACACACACACACACACACACACACACACACACACACACACAGTTGTCACTGTTCCTTTAAAATACGCTTGAATTTCAGTCACTTATAGTGTTTATTGTTGGATTGCATTTGAATATTTAACTTACACTGAACATCAGTATCAACACCACAAAAATGCAGAAAGTTAAAATGCTCACACCTTTTTAACAATGTGATGCATCTTAGCAAGTAAATATAGACACATTTATTCAATACATCCAATTATTACTAAATTATAGTAAATAAAATACAAAGTCATTAAACCTATTTCTTGCCATTTTTACTATTTCAAGCTTGAAATAGTCTTGTTTTTATTTTGTTCTATTTTTACAAGAAAGTAAAATTACCTTCGACAATGATGTTCCAAATGTAAATAAAAGCAGAATGCAACAATTAGCAAACCTCGTAAAACAATACTTTACTCACAGTAGCACATAAAATTGATATCAAAGGTTGGAAGTAAAACATTTCATGAAAAATATTAACTTATTTTGAATTTGATGGCAGGGAAATGCCTCATTAAAGTTGGGATAGGGCAACAAAAGGCTAGAAAAGTAAGTGGTACTAAAAAGAAACAGCTGGAGGAACATTCTGCAACTAATTTGTTGGCAACAGGTCATTGTGATTGGGTATAAAAAGGGAAGCTGGTCAAAGGTTAAAAAAATACATTTCACTTAGTGTCCCAACTTTTTTGGAATTGGGGTCGAATTGACAGGATATTTTCACTTTCCTAAAAAAATCACAACAAGGCAGTGGAAGGAATGATTTATGTTGTGCTCTGCATATTTTAATGTTTTCCTTGATCCCAACACACCTGATTGAACTAATTAGCTAATAAACTGTGCTTCATGACTTGAAGTAGGTGTGACAGAGCAGGAAAAGCACTAGAATGTGTAGGACAGGGGGTCCTCCTTGACCAGGCTTGGGAACCTTTGGTTTATGCTATGAGGGTTTTGAACAAACATTAATTCAATTCTCCTGTTTACTGTATGTGCTCACTACATAGCTAAGGAGGTGATGGTATGGGAAATGGTCGAGGACACGTTTGGGATATAGTTGAGGAGACGGTCAGAAAGACGGTAAATGAAACGATGGAGGATGGTGGAAGAGATGGTTGAGGAGATGTTAGAGAAGATAGTAGACAAAATCGTGAAGTAGATGGTGGACGAGATAATGCAGGGGATGGTAAAAGAAAAAAAAAAGATGGTGGACAAAATAAAGGAGGAGGTGGTGGACAAGATCAAGAAGGAGATTGTGGACAAGATGATGGATGAGATGATCGAGGAGATAGTGGATAAAATTATGGACATGGCAAATGAGATGAAGGAGATGATGGAGAACATGGTGGACGAGATGGTGGACGGATGATGGTAGAGGAGATAGTGAATGAAATTCTGGAGGAGATAGTGACTGAAATGTTGGAGGTGATAGTGGACAAGATTATGGAGGACATGGTGGACGAGATGATGGATGAGATGGTAGAGGACATCGTGGATGAAATTTTGGAGGAGATAGTGACTGAAATGTTGGAGGTGATGATGGACAGGATCCTGGAAGAGATGGTGGATGAGATAATGGATAAGATGGTAGAGAATGTCATGGACAAGATGATGGAGTTGGTGGTGGAGGAAGGGTTCACGTGGAATCACTGTATCTCATGTAGTTGCCATGGTAGCTGTACCGCATATGTGCACCCTTGCAAGAATTCTGATGATTTTTTTTTTTCTATTCGGTTCCTTTTCTCACTAGCTGTTTTATCAGAAATCTCATGTGGAAAAGGAAGACTGTGTTCCTTGAAGCGAAAATGTAAGTGTCTTTTAAATAGTGCCATGGAGAGGCCAGTGCATCGCTGTCTGAGGGAGATAGCCGAGGGCTGCTGCTGTGCTAATAAAGACAAACCAATACATCCGTCTCATCCTCTACAATTTTTTTACACAAAGCGATCAGTTGTGTCTTGATGTTTTATAAAAAAAACTACAGAAACAGCAGAAAACTGGGACTGTTGGATGATCATGCGTGATAACCATTACAGTAAAATGGAGTTTAGTGGCCATTTGTTTTATTTGTTTTGCCTTTGGAGCAGGTAGATATGTTGAAAACCAGCATGATGCTCCTTTGTTTTCTATCCATTTTACTATATTATATTTATTCTGTCATCTACTGCTCTTCATTTGTTTTCTACCTGATGCCATTTTAATATGCACATACTGTAAGACACTAGATTTTATGCTTCTTAAGTTTAACAGGAAGACCATCATTTAGGGAGCTTCTTGTTTGCTGCATGCAATTTCATGCAGTTTCATGTTAACTATCAAATCGGCTTGACATGCATGTGTCAAAACACTTTTTTTTTTCTAGAAAGACTTTTACTGAGCACTCTGTCTATCATCATATTTACAAAGCATTCAGAAAGTCTTTACTTCTGACCAAGCCATAGCAAAGGGAATATTTGTGATGTAAATGTGATACAGTGCCAAGAAAAAGTAAGTATACCCTTTGGATTTACCTGCATCTACTATATAAATATAAAAGGTAATCCCCCTCATGAAATATTTACATTTTGTTGCTTTTTAGCTTGAAATAAATACACAAAACATCCAAGTGAAACATGGAATAGCAACAGCTCAGAAAAAATACAAACTCTGAGATGGTTAAAGGATCACCCATTCAAAAAAATACTTGAAAACTCAATGAGGTAAAACTAATTATCATCAATCAAGCTAATTGCTTTCCAGTTGTGAACAACTGTAATCATTCTGATCATGGGATGTCCCATGTAACTGGCAGATTGCTTAGCGGTACAATTGAGGCTAGACTCTGTGTACATCTGTCTCTTTGTCTCTTACAATGACTTGCTATGAGTGGATGAAAAGTCAAAGGATACAAAAATTCTAATTGTATTATTTTTCCACCCTTGTACATCCTACCTGCAGAGCTTTACACATGCTTTTTGATAGTTTAGCATGAAAACAGCTATTCCTTGAGTATTCCAGTGCTTGAAAGTGTATCAACTATGGGTAGCAAGGCACTATCAAAAGATCTCAGGGGTAAAGTTGTGGACAGTCAGGAGATGGGTACAAAACAATTCAAAGGGTTTATATATGAGTTAACTTACACACTGTATGTATAGGTTCATCTTAAAATATGGTCAGAGTTTCATCTAAGCTATAATGAACAAACACCGTATATCAAGATAGATTTAAATAATTGCAGGTAAACCTAAACAGTTCGCTTTTCTTTTACATAGGCACTCCCTATGACCTAAACCTGTGCGTGGGGTAGCTAATTTGCATATGTAACCTTTGACCTTGGCACACTGACCTTGAACATATAAAGTTTGTCTGGGCCATTGCTCGGCTCAAATGCATGATAGCTTTCTGAAATTTTGCATAGGCACTCCCTATGACCTAAACCTGTACGTGGGGTAGCTAATTTGCATAAGTGACCTTTGACCTTGGCACATGACCTTGGATCTTCGCGGCAGCGTGACAATTATTTTGTCCGGGCCATTGCCTGGCTAAAATGCATGATAGCTTTCTGAAATTTTGCATAGGCACTCCCTATGACCTAAACCTGTGCGTGGGGTGGCTAATTTGCATATGTGACCTTCAACCTTGGCACAATGACCTTGAACATATAAAGTTTGTCAAGGCCATTGCTCGGCGCAATTGCAAGATAGCTTTTTGAAATTTTGCATAGGCACTCCCTGTGACCTATACCTGTGTGTAGGGTGGCTAATAAAATGTTGATTGTCTGAAACTGTTTGTATGGGGGATGGCTTTTGTACATCGTGCGCTTGAGGCATCCTGGCTGGGGGTTACGACGTTCTATTTTTTAATAGAAAACCTAGATGTTATAGCACATCATGTACAAAGGTATCATGATGTTTCCTGACAAAGTATCCATCGTCACTGTGAGACACATGAGCTGCACTAGGGTATAAACATGTTTATGACATTTCAAACAGATAAGTGAATTTTATTTGGAGAAATTAACTCCTTCTCTTCTGTCCACCAGAACACAGATTTGTCGGTTTACTGTTTTTTTGGTGGTCTCGCATCACAGGTTCATGTCATGACCTTAAAAGATGCAATAGCGATTCAGTACAGCTGTCAACACTCCATTTTAAAGAGAAACTGTGGTGTGTGTGTGTGTGTGTGTGTTCTGTGTTGTATGACACATGTCTTAAAATGAAAGCCCTGAGCTGGGAGATGGGACATCTCTGTCTCCAGATAGCTGTGAGCCTCATAAGCTGCTGCTTATCGATGATTATTCGTCTCCTGGTGCTACATCAAGATGTTTACTTGGGCCAAAGCCACAAGATGAGCAAACCCTCTCCAGGGCAAGAGAGAAGCAAATAATACAGTATGTGTGCCAGCTTCAGCTTCAAGCCAGACTAAGCAAAGCGAGCTAAATACATACAGTGCTAGCTGGGTCCTGTGTATGTTTTCACGTGTGTAAATGTGAATCAGACTCATATAAGCAATGCGAACGAAGCATATTTAAAAAAAAAAAAAAAAAGAAAAGAAAAATTCTGTGAAAACATTGGGAGAAATTTCAATGTACAGAAATTCACCATTTATTGTAAAACAACAAGCAACGGCATCACAACACTTTATATTATACATTAGTGTACACTTGTGGTGGAATAATTAATTATGCACTATTTGCATATTTCCACTGGTTAAAACAATATGTAAATTCACGCTTACATTTAAAAGTGCTATGTAAGTAAATTTGAGTTGAAATGACAAAAAGATACAGAGAAATGACAAACTGCATATTCAAAAGCAATTTGAAAACCTGCATGATTATAAAGATAGCAATTAAAAAAGCTTTCTTGGCCTCTGATTAACATGTCTGCTGTTTCTTGCTTAACCTAAATATGTTCATAAGTGACGTAACATAAACAAAACAAACAAATAAAAAAAAAAAGAAAATTCGGAGAGCACAAACATTTATTAAACCAAAAAAGTAACAAAGTACTGCGATGGCCTGGCGACCTGTCCAGGGTGTACTCTGCCCTCAAGTTCACAATATCATTATAATATTAAAGAATCCATTAAATAGTTTTGAGCCACAATTTGATCTGGATCATTCCAAAACTCAATGGAGTCTTAATTGTCCAAAGTGGCACCTCTGGTAGAGATTTCATGAAAGTTTGCACATAACACTTTTGAATAATCTTGTATACAAGTACACAAACAAACAAACAAACAATCCAAACATAAAACACAACCTCCTTGGCAGAGGTAATCTCTCAAAATTATTTATCTGATGAGTCCATGGTTAAGTTAATAAAAGTTTTATTTCAAAGGAAACACAACCATTAATTACCTTTTTGATTTCTTTTTGACTTTTTTTGGGGGAAAAATTGACAATGAACTCAAAACAATTTACAAAATTGGACAAAGTTGCATTGCTAAGATATCATGATAAATTGGTGGTTGGCAGAGAGAAGCTTCCTGATTAATATAGGTAAAATAATAAAAACGGAGGAAGTTAGTAAGTGACCAAATGTGAGGTGTCTGGTTATTTACACCTACTCCATAAATTACCCTGAACTTTACACACGAATCACAGAAAGCCTACGAATCTTCGGCCGAATATAATTATTAGCATGCCGGCTATGTTCAGGAGACTTTATATCATGGAATTAAATAAGAATCATCAGACTGTTTGAAGAAAGCTGAAGTTACACCATTCAAACATGTGTGAGACAAACCTCACAAGCCGTGTGTGCTTGGACAAAAATCGAGGATGTGTATAAGTGCTCACTGCACATGCAAGGTGATTAAAAATGTAAACCCTGCTTGCAGAGTTGTGCACTCTGGGGCACAACAGCTAACCTGCATTTTGTTTATCACATTAAAATAGCAAATAATATCATCTGCTAATTCATGCTTACCTAAACACAGTGTTGACTTTGTTTTGTTTTGAAACCGGGAACAATCCAGTTCATTAGACCAGCTGTTTGTGATGTCACCAGGCAGTGTGTTTATTACGTATTTATTTATTTTAAAATGTATTCAACTTCAGTTTTCACTTTAACCTTATCAGTGTCAAAGTGGATCTTGAGTCTATCTTTTATTTTTCTTTCTTCTTTTTTTAAATTCTGCGTCTTTTTAATTTGCGGTTGTTCTCCTATCTGATCTCAGGATTGATGTAATTTTATTCCCCCACTGCGTCTAGGAAGAGTTGTCGATTTTGACAAGGAATAATCCAACTTGGATGAACATGTCAGGAGCTTCAGGGGTGGGAAAAACTGTGTGGGTTTTTATTCATTTAGTTATTTAGGATGAAAAGTGTGTACATGAGTGGGAAAAGCAAAGTAGAGCAGTAGCCGATACAGTAGCTGTGGCAGGAACAACGCCCTGTCTGTCAGTGTCACTTTAGAAGTGCTTTATATAACATGCATGTCCTTAGCGCACATCCTCGCAGCCTTCTTAAACCAGAATGAAACACTTTCAGACAGAAGTGTGAGGAGCTGCCAGGGGTGTAAACGTACTGCTCTGCCTCTACAGCCAACTTTAACCATTCTGATGCCCTAAACGAGCATGTTACCTCCAAGGTAATTAAAGTGCTAATGAATGACCTGCCATTCTTTGCTGCACTCTGAGTAAAAGGCCAGGCAGACGGGAGAAGGCTTGTTGCCAGGGTTCTCCTGACATAGTCAAACACTTTTTTCTTTTTCAAGCACATAACAAAATTGAGGTTGTAGGTCTACGTGCTGTATATCTACCAATGAAGTAGAACAGATGTCGGAATAAGTACACGATTATGCTTCATGTTCCGTCTCACGTGCCTTCTGTCCCGTCATGCGCTTATTAACTGGGAAACGCAAGCTTCCAAGGCCGAATCTGTCTCATTATTCTGCTGTACCCCAAACCAAAGTATGATTATGGTACTTCTGTTTGACACAGCCTATTATTTCTATTTGAATGAGTAGTCCTTGTGAAGAGATGATGGATGGCAGTGGAGAGGAGATAAGAGCTGTCTGAACCACTTAAAATCACAGTCTTCAAGGAGGCACAGAGAACCAAAGCTCTAACCCCTGCCATTCATTAAAGGGAAAAGATGCAGTGTACAGGCCCTTATAGTCTCAACCGTCCACCACCGCTACATCTACACTCATGCAAACAGATTTACACACTAAGACAAATCAGAGCTGTTGTGGGTTTTTTTTTTGTTTTTGCCATTTCCTGCAGTCAGGAATAAAGAAAAATCTTTCGAAAATCTGAGTTTTAATTCAGACTTCAGGACATGCATTAAGATTTAGTGGTTTGAATATAACCACCATTTGGAATGCACTTGAATATAATTTTACGTATGTCTTTACTTGAACTAAAAAACCCAAACCTGTTCGAGCATGACAATGCTTCTGTGTACAAAACGAGTGCCATGAAGACGTGGTGTGCTAAGGTTAGAAGAAAGTGGAGTATCCTGCACCTCTCCATTCTTGTCTCATATCTCAAAAACACGTTTTAGGTATTTTCTTGAAACTTTGCACAAATGCCCATATTGACTCATTAGATTAGAGTTAACTGATTCAAGTTCAAAGGTCAAGGTCACTGCTGCCTCATGTATCGCGATACCGTAGGAATGGTTTGAGGGATTTTCTTCAAAGTTTTGCATAAGAGTCTACTGTGATTCAAGGAAGTTCATGGTCACTGTATCCTCCTTGTACCATTCTTGTGTACACAATATCTCAAGAATGTTCTGTGATTTAAGGTTTATTACCAAAACTTAATTTAATAAATTAAGACATCTTCCAATCATCCTACCACCATGGACACCACATCAGAACTGCTTGACCCAACACTGTACTGTCACTGAGCACTTTGTATACCACATGGAGGAATGTAACCACCAGGCGGTAGTTCTAGTTTCTGTTCTGAGCTGTGCGGTGACACTCCAGTCCAGGCTCCCTACAGAGAGCCAGAGAAACTTTGTTCTTCACATGGCCTTTTAGTAGGTTGTGGACTCAGAACCAAGTGCCCAGTGTTCCTTGAAGGTCACCATGAATCACTGAATGGTCTCCAGAGAAGACACAGCAGAGCATGTGGTGTGACTGTTCCTTTTTTCTCTTCTCCTGGCCTGGTGGACAGGGCTGGAGTATCTTTCTGGTAACTGGAGATGTTGTGAGATATGAGTAAAAGAGCAGAGTGTTCCTGTATGGTTGCCCATGCTCTGAGCTGCAGGATCCTCTCACATGATTGGCTACTGGTGAGTGGACACTCAGGGGAACTGCAGGAAGTGCTCTCTCTCTCTCTCTCTCTCTCTCTCTCTCTCATCAACCTTTCTACTTTTACCTTTTTTATTATTAAACATCCTCCGCATGGAAGGTCTGCTTCATAGCCACAGGCCATTAACTTTTCTGCACTTGGGATTTAAAACAGAGTGTCTGACACAGATTGTATAAGTTTTGATCAGGTTTTTTTCCTGAGGCTTAAGGAATGAGTTGAAAAATTAGGCCTTATGCATGTTTTTACGGTAACAACTTGTGGACTTATCAAGGCCAAGTGATTGCTTTACATCCAATTACAACCTTTTACCTGTATTTTGCAGTATGCTACAATGATACTGATTTTTCAGAATTTCCAATTTACCTAAAAAGTAGTCCAAATGCCAAATGCCGTCCAGACTTGGGGGCTCAAGCCAAGAGAGAAAAATTGGCCATGGGAGGGAAGAAGCGAATGGTGGTATACTTTCTCCTTTCTGCAACAGCATCGCCAGTTGATCATGATCATCTGAGTGTTTATGCATATAGAGACAGACAGATAGCACCTTCCCCCTAGTGTGTTATACCACATCTGAGTTGGTTGGCATTGTATACCTCAAAGTAAGATTTTGTGAGCCTTCGTCCTGGTTGGTGACTGTTGTGTGAGAGAGCTGTCTGTGTTGTATGGGAATTGGCCATATCTACTTTAGGTGGGAAATGGGGAAATAACCCTTAAAGCCATCATGATGAGCATCAACATTCAACCAATTTAGACCCTGGCTGCGACAATATTTCATAAAACCACTGGTTTCAGTAATTATAAATGTTTCAGTCAAAGTTTTTAAAGAAAAAAAATTCATTTATTACTTTTTACCACATTTTTTCTTCCATGTTGGCCACCTGCCAATTTACCAGCCATCTTTTCACTTGTTGTATTTTCACATCGTATATCAGTTCCAACCAGAGTGAGTGAAAGCTAACACATGCTTCCTCCAAGATAACTCACTCACTCACAAACTGCTTTATCCTAGTCGGCTCACAAGGAACCTGGAGCCTATCTCAGCCAACAATGCGGAGTACACCCTGAACAGCTCACCAGACTATCACAGGGGTCTACACTCACAAGCATTCACACTCACACCTGCGGGAAATTTGGAACAACCAATTAGCCTAATGTGTATGTTTTTGGACTGTGGGAGGAAACCAGAGTATCCAGAGGAAACGCATGCAAGCACAGGAAGCACATGTAAATTCC
Organism: Neosilurus mollespiculum; assembly: GCA_030014195.1. NCBI lineage: Eukaryota > Metazoa > Chordata > Actinopteri > Siluriformes > Plotosidae > Neosilurus > Neosilurus mollespiculum. The sequence continues at coordinate 18,064,950 of JAQMYF010000022.1, forward strand.
ACATAAAAATATACTCAAACCCAGGACCTTCTTGCTATGAGGCGTACATGCTAACCACTATGCCACCCTCCAAGATAATGCATTTCTTTAGAACGCTGGTTGAGGCATGACAGCAAACTCAAAGCGCTGTCTACCCTTTTACACATACCTGAGCACATAGATGCCCTTGATTGGCCAGTTTTGCTCAATTACAAATGGCTTTGACATCATCAGGATTCAAACGTGATCTTCAGATGGTATTTTGCTATGATTTTGTGAGTTGAAAGCTTCACATTTTTACATTTTTAAAGCAAAACATACAAACATCCCACCTGCTATGAACACCACTAATATGAAAATTTCATGTAATAGGTCTAAAGTTAATTGTAATAATTTATAGTATAAAAAAGCATTTGGTCATGTAGGCTACACAAATGTAAAAACACAGATATATTAAAAATATTTAAAGAATAACATTTTTTATAATTAAAAAAAAATCTATTTATAGTCACATTTACTGTTGTGGAACATCTGTGAAATAAGTAAGTTCCTGCTTTCAGCTTCAAACCATCATTCTTTCTTGAAGACAAAAAAGGAGGGCTTGTTACCAAGAACCACCAAAGCATAAACTCTCTTGTCCTGATTATTGGTACGTGAAATGATACAATATTTTTCCATAGATTATAAAGCATTCTGATATCACATCTCAGTGTCCTGCCTATGCTGGCAAAGGAAACCTCCAAAATAATTGCTTGGTTACTGTGAGGATGATGATGATCACTTTAGTGTTGGGGATCATCAGTTATCCAAATCCAGTGGAAACAAAAGAGGAAATAATATGTTTATTTATTTCAAACCAAAAAGATGAACATTATTCTACTTATTATTATCATTCTTCTTCTTCTTCTTCTACTTATCATTACTCTTATTATTCTGCTTCTTATTATTATCACTGTTATCATCATTATTATCATTATTATTTCTAAAGGGTCCTGTTAAAGATTTTGTTTAAAGATTTGCGATTTTGGCTCTTGTGTCTCATTTTCAACATTCCAGTTGAGAATAGCAGGTCTGGTTTTGAGATACACTACATCAGTACAAGACAGATCGTACACATGCTGCGGTCTTCTTGCAGACAGCATTGGGAGTTGTTGGAAGTAAAATAACTTTGACTGGATTACATTTCTTTGCCTGTACATGAGTAAGGGCAGCTTTACACATATGAATTAAACATAAGCCACGGAAAGGAAAAGTTTTCCTTGAACGTGGCGTTGTATTTTTTTCTTCCAGTGAGAAGCTGGAAATTGAGTGGTGCAACAGCCGTTTTCTGTACATCTTTAAAAGCTCACAGTCAGATTCAGATTATTCTCGGCTCTCCAAGCTGTCAAACAGACGTCCCCCCCTTTCTCTGTCTGCAAACAGACTGAGAAAAGAGAGAGAAAGACAGAGAGAGGGATGGAAATAGTACTAAAGTGTCATTCCTCGAAATGATAAAAAAAAAATCTGCAGTGATCTTCCTATGAATAAAACCATCAGACGCATGCAGGTATAATTATCATGTCCAGGCAGGGAGGGAGGACAGGAATCCTTGCATTTCACACCAATTATCACACTGCAGTGTGGACAAGTGAGCAGGCAGGATAAAGGATCATGCTTAGTGTGGAGTCAGCACAGTACTGTATATGTTTATTCAGCACCAATGGTAAACCAATGACACTTAAACGTCGACTGCCATGCCTTCTCGTGCACCTCCTCACAAAGTGTTTCGGACCCTTCTGTAGTTCCCTTCAAAGGAAGTGCAATGGAAAAAATTGTTTGTAGCAGGCTCTCCCGCACACTCTCAGTGGTCGTCCTCAGCCGTTGTCTTGGAAACAGAACTTGAGCCGTTTGTAGATATGACATTCTATCAATCTTCTCATTTGGGGAAGGATTGCATGTAGCACATGAGCAAGGGAAGAGAGAAAGGACTGGCAAAGGATGGAAATCCAGCTGTAGGCACCTTTGTGGGTGCGCTTCACTCAGGGAGGAAAAGGGGGGGTCATCATCATACAACAAGCCCCATCTCATGCCAATTAAAGAGTGCACCAAGCCGGTTAAAGCGTGCCCGCCTCTGCCTCGCAGAGTCGGAGAAATAAACACGTTAAATGGTGTGATTAATCCATCTCACAGAGCCATGGAAACAGTAAGCTGCTGGGCTGTGATAATGAAGACATGGGTCTCTGTGGAAGGTGTGTATGTGTGTGTGTGTGTTTATGGTGGTCCTGGTGTGTTAACAAAACAGGAAGGGCATTCAAGGTTCTGGTCCACATGCACAGCAGGCAGAGAGTTCTTCTAACACCTCCAGAAGATATTTAACGGTTTTCTAAAATCCAGAAGATTCTATGTTCCTTACTCTCCAATCTGCACATTCATTCCTTACAGCTTGCCTCCGCACTTAATGTGTTTTCCCACCTGAAAAATCACTATATGGACCTCCTTTTGTGCTGGTATGAGGGGGAAAAAAAGCTTACGTGTCAAGCACACTGCAACCATAACAACATTCTTACTAGCTAGTGCTGGCTAACCAGTTCAATCTTGAGATTAGATGTCTTATTCTCAGTACTGCCAATGAAATTAAGCCTCAAACGCTTTGGTGATGAGGAGGTTGTTTGTCTTTGCTGAAGCTAGAGACAAGAGACTGTATGCTGCTTGTGTTACTTGACTGTTATTTTTAGCATGTCATAAATCTCCTCATATTCACTCACTCACAAAGAGTAAGACTCATTAACACTAGCACTGTGTCTCAATTTGTGGACTTGCAGACTTATACTTGTTATTTTGTGTTCATGCTGGGAATTATGTTAACATGCAATGTGCTATTAGAACCTTTAATGATGTACTCAAAATGGTAAAAATGTTGACTGTGTCACACTGCATAATTTTCACCTATAATGGTCGCCATCTTGGCCACATATGGAAGGCACAGGATTTAAATGGTGGCAAAAGATGCAGGGGTCACACGCAAGCAAAGATAATTTTAAAGTAATTCATTTTAAAAAGATGCAAGAACCTAGCTAACAATTTAAATGGTGTAATCGTCATTTCCAGTAAGTGATAGAATACTATTTGTGGTCAGAGTAATGGTGCATTGTGTATAAGTACATGACCTGCAGTGCTTGATTTGAGAAAACAGTACCCTGATGAAATTTACACACTACACAAGTACATAATGTACTACACTGAAGTATGCTAACAGAAGTACACAGATTGAGACATTCTTGGACATATGTTTCACTAATGAGGCTTTAGCACAAGTATTATAATCACCAAACTTGGTGGGGTCACTACCCTACTTGTCTCACAGAGATGATTTGATTTTGGAAAGGTAAAAGTCAGAACAAGGTCACAAAGTTTTGAAGATGAAGCGCCTATAATTTAAACAAGCGCCAACATGCCATTGCTATGGAACACTGATTGGAACCATATATGTACTTTCAAATCAGACAATTACCTTTGACCTTGAGTGATCTCAAAAGGTCAAACCCCAGCTATTTCATAAATCCTTCAAATGAGAAAGTTTTATTTCTATTTTAATCACATTTTGATACTTAATACCACAATTCATATAGGGCCTATTGGCTACGTTTCAACTTTGATTGGTCAGGTAGTTTAAATCACTTAGTTGACATCACTTGGTGCATTTCTGGGGGGCAAAATCTAAACTTCATTTGTGGCCAAAAAACCCCACACCAGGGCTAGTGGTTACTGAGAGCAGTTACATTCCTTCCATCTTGCAGCCATTTCTGTGGGACTGTTCCTGGTGGTTAAGAAAATCTTACACAAAGCATGAAATTGTTTCCCTCATTACCTTAATGTGCATACTATTATACCATTCAGTGAATACATGTTTGGAACCTTGGACATTTCTGCATCACATTGGCACAATTCTGGTACATCACATGACCCTAAGCAATTCCTTTTTTAACCTACTAAAATGGTGTCCAATCTGTAGACAAACATGTTAGAAATCTAGATAAAGGATGTTACTACAGTATATTATACACACAAAAGCCACTTGAAGTCGGTGCTATCCCGCTAAGGCAACTCTGAAACAAAAAACATAAAACAGATGCTTTTAAAGGTTTTATGGTAAATGATAAATGTCAAGAATTATGTGTCCAAGCTTGTTAGAAACACAAGCAGCGAAATTAAGCACTCAGCTAAAAGCTGAACTCTGACCACTCTGACCACACTCACTCCTCGTTGTTATGGGAACAGTGGTTTGGTTGGATAATATCTTATACGTAGCATTCACACACACTGCTAAGATTAGGACACATATTTACATAACTATATGTTCCAATAATTGAAAAAATTCCTTCAAAAGCTTTGCATGTAAACACAGACACATCATCATACTTACTGCATGGCTTACTGCAATTCCGGTGGTCAAATTATTTTTCTTCATATTCAGACGCCAACTTGATTAAAATGTAGATATTGAACTCTTAAATAATGTAAAAATTGTCACACATTTGCCTTCATTTACTGGTTTAAATGTATTAATATACTTCCGGTGAAAAGGTAAAAGTCCATATGGAAGCCCATTATGGACACAAATTCTTATTATATTGTACATCAAGTAATGTCTATATGATGAGCTAAAAATATATATTAACTATAATATAACTGCACAAGATTTTAAAAAATAAAAACATTTTGTAGTATTTTAATATATAGTATTTAGCATAAATTGCATTTTTTTTAATTAGCTGCACTTTTTTTACTCATGATTGATCGTCACAATTAACTCTTAATTTTTTAAAATCTATTTTACTCACTCACTTGCCAAACTACTTAATCCAGCTAGGGTTGTGTGGTCGCCTTTCTCAGCCTACACTGGGCGAAGGCGGGGTATACCCTGAACACCATCGCAGGGCAAAACATATGCACACAACTATTAAGAACAATTGCAATAACGTTAATTTTTGGTCATCATATTTTCTATAGATTTTTTTTTTTTAGTCATAACATTTTTTATAAGTCTGAGACTGTTGTTTGGGACACTTTAGGGTCCCCAGATGATAAATTAACAACGACTGAATGGGGATGGATATTTTAATATTTTTTCAATATTTTTACAGGGCTTGATTTTTAATGGAATACCACAGATTTTGGAAAAGTGGCAAAATGACATGGTGAGTTTATGTATAAAAATTTACCTGAAAAGGCCCCCTATGAGCGTTTTTACATCCTTTGCTATACAGCCGTATCACAAACGTCTGTAAACATTGACCTCTGACACAAGCATGTGCAACGACTTCCGCTCAAAACCAGATTTTGATATTGCTTCGGAACTATATATACATAGAAGTTATATGAAGACACTACACTCATTTCAACTTGGCATGCTAAGCTACAGACTTTCTAGCTTAGCTATTACCAAGACTAATCCAAAGATTTTGCTAGCAGATATTTATTACTTTAGCAAGTTTTTGTTTTCCAGCAAAAAACAATGTATGGAGGTATAGAGACATTCCTAAGATCTTTTACAATCATTAAACAATTATTATTCTATTCTGCATCAGTGATTTTTTTTTATGTTAACTTCAGGATCTGCTTTGACACCTGAGCTATCTCTGCTTTTTACCAACCAGACATATCCCTTCATCTATCCATATTTTATCACACCAACATGTGAGATCAGAATTAAGGGTGAAGATTGTGTATCAGACCCTCCTCAGGTCCCACCCAAGCCTCCCTATCAAAAGCAAGCCAGGTTGAGTAAGGATATCTGAGGCAGATTATACACCAAGAGAGCCTCGAGCAAGGGCACGGGTTATCACAGAGCAGAGACAGGCTCATTTTCCATTTCTCTGGAGTCAGAAAGACCAGCACTCCACTTTGGGATGGGGGGGGGGTTGGTAGTGTGTGGGTGTGTGTGTGT
>JAQMYF010000022.1:18106275-18116646 GCA_030014195.1 Neosilurus mollespiculum
AAAGTAGAGAAAGAGAGGGAGAGAGAGAGAGACAGAGAGAGAGAGAGAGAGAGAGAGAGAGAGAGAGAGAGATGAGAAAGCGGGCACTCATCACTTCAAGCATTCCCATGAGCTCTTGCAACACAAATGACATGCCGCCAGCAACTTCATGATTGGATCAATTTGTTTCCCATTGTTTTCACTGACACACACACACATGCACAAACACACACAAACACATTCATAAACAATGGTGTCATAACACAGCGAATGCAGCAAGAACCATCTATCAGTGGTGTGCAGAAGAGCTAGAGCTTCGACTGCAGCACCATTATGCTCTAATGATCTGTAGCGAGACGCCAGTTCATATTCGCCTCACAGTTACGGGCGCGTTTTGTTTATGTGCGCAACAGTCATGGAAATGGCGCACACGCACACGCACACACACACACACACACACACACACACACACACACAAATGGCATAGCCATGATGCTGTTTGAAGTCCATGTATTTTCCAATTGGATTCCTTCACCAGTGCTGTCTCTCTATTACACTTTTCTTTCCTCATTCACATTCCTCTTCATCCCTCCTGCTCTCAGATCTGACTTTTACTTCGCTGTCCATTTTCTCCTTTAGTTTCTTCACCTCTCTTTTTCTCTCTTCTGGCTATGTCCCTCTGCATTAAGGCTGACATTGCAGGAATAACCCACCCTTAATGAAATGCATATGAATGTATTACTTTCAGTAATGTCTAAGGTTTTTTTTGTAAAGAGTGTTTACCTTTTTTTAGTTTTAATATCATGTTAGTCTAATTTCCTTTACATTTCTCAAAATGCATGCTGATATCGTTTTTTAAGCCTTGCCCCATCTCTACATAAAGACAGTGATGCAGCATCACTTTCACTTTTTAGCTCTCACCTTATCATCTGCACACTCTGCTCAAATAGCTTTCATGCTAATATTTTCTCATGGTGGTCGCCTAGCTGATCACAAATGCTTGCAGGACAAAACATTATTGTAATTACATGTAATTAACATGTAATTACATAGTATTTTGCCCATACAAACACAACACGTACATGTCCACATATGTACATCGGGCATTACTCTGTGTAGTCAGTGTAAATTATTTAATAAGAACAAATAAGACAGAAGTCCTAATAAACAGCATACATATACAGCTTTCACTTTGTTGATGTGTAGGGCATGATATTAATATTTCTTACAGAGGACTTGGAAATCTTGAATTCCCAGTCCAAATGAAATATACCAGCATTTTCCACTATTCATCATGTGACTAGGACAGGACAAGTCAATAGAAGCAGGCAGGACAGAAATTATAACAGCAACAGGTCAGAATTTATAAATCAATATCTTTAATATATTATTATTATAATATAATAATATAATTAATAATTATTCCACGAAATTGTGCTGTATGGATGGGAGTGTGATTGGTTGTGTGTGTGATGGGCTGTTCAGGGTGTACCCCACCTTCACCCAGTGTTGGCTGAGATAGGCTCCAGCCTTCCCGCGACCCTACTAGGCTTAAGTGCTGAGGAGGGTCTCAGCCATGTTTGAAGAGATTGAGTGGAATAACTGTTTTATTGTGTCCACATCCACTTTATTGCAAGAAATGAAGCATTTTTATTATTTTATTCAAATCGGTAAAATTCTACATGATCATTTCTGTGTTGTGGGCCTAGGCACCTTATTGTCCTTATTCGCTTAAACCCATTCAAGCATGCAAATCAAATCAAATTTCTTTGGTGAAAACTTTAATAATGCCATCAAATACTTTGACTCCGAATTTTGATGCTTTTAAATATTATTTATTTACTTACTTACTTATTTACGTTTTAGATTTTTTTTTTCATCCTACGCTGGCTGGCAAATCGCTCTGCCATTTTTTTTTTTTTTTTTTTGTACTCCTCATACATGATCTGATATCCTAGTAATACAAGAGCTAATCAGAGCACATGATTACTCATATCCTAATTCCTATTCACTCACTCACTTATTTGTTGAACAATTTAGGCTGGAGCCTATCCCAGCTGGCACTGGGCAAAATGCAGGGTACACCCTGTACGACTCACCAGACCACTGCAGGGCAACACACATAACCATTCACACTCCCACTCACTCTTCGGAGAAATTTGAAACAGTCAGTTAGCTTAATTCGCATATCTTTGGACTGAGGAAGGAAACCGGTGTACCTGGAAGAAACCCACACAAGCACAGGGGGAACATGCAAACTCCACACAGAAACGCCCTCAAGAAAGCCTGGGGCTCAAACCCAGGACCTTCTTGCTCTGAGGTGGACGTGCTATCCACTGTGCCGCCCATATACAAATTCTATTTTATTTATTTTGAAGACAGCATCTAGTTTGGGACAGGACATGTTGTCATGGGAGTGAGACAGGACAGGAGTAAAAATCCACTCCTGTGCCACTGATTAGCCCACCCGAGTATCTCTTATAAAACCATATATAGCTGCACTGGATTCTGGGACACTGAGTCCAACTTTTTAACAACTATTTCTATGTTGGATTTTTCATTAATATGATAAGTGAGAAAATTTGCCTTTTTGTTTTTTAAGCGAACACAGAAACTTGACCTTTCTCATGTTTGTCTGACATTTTTCTCCCATTGCACACCATCCTGACTAATATAACAATGTCTCCTCTGACACCAGTGTAGCATATTCCTGAAAAATACGTGAATATGAAAATAAAAAAATACACAACACAACCCAACAAATTATCACCAGAATCGCTAACTACATCAGAACTAGTTCAATACAATGAATTTCAGGGTAGTGACTGCACTTTCCTGCTGTCTCATCCACAGAACAAGCATGCAGTATATCCAATACAGTTTTCTTGCTTATGCTCTGAGAAATACAACCACAAACAAAAGATTAATCATCATGCCTCACTTGTCTTAATTCTGTTCTTCTTCTATTTAGGGCAATGAAAAGGGTTAGCTGATGTTCCAGAATTCAGCACTATATATTTAACATCCAGTCACCTCTCAAAGCTAAGCATGCTTGAAATAGGGATAGAGGAGGAGCTGGGGAGAGAGAGAGAGGGGGGGGGGGAGACAGAGAGAGGGGGGAGAGAGACAGAGGGAGAAAGAGACAGAGGGAGAGAGAAAGAGAGACGGAGAGAGACAGAATGAGAGACAGAGAGAGAGAGAGACAGACAGACAGAGAGAGAGTGAGAGAGAGAGAGAGAAAGAAACAGAGAGAAAGAGAGAGAGAGAGAGAGAGACAGAGAGCGAGTGTGTAATTTCCTCAGTAAAGGTGAAGGTCTTTCATTCATCAGATTTGTACAGCTCATTCATTATTTCATGCCGTGTATTCATTCACACAGTGAGAGTGCTTAATTCACGCAGGCTCAAGGACACTCTGTTCCTGTACAGGAGTTGTACACTCCTTCAAAAGACTGGATGAAGCATATTCGTTGTGGGGTTGTTGTGATTTTTTTTTTTTTTTTTTGCCTTGTGAAACATGTTACTATTTCTAGTCATTGTATTTACTCTGCAGGCAGAAATAGCTCTCTACATGCAAGCTTTACTCCCAGGCAAAGATGTAACTCAGCAGTGCAGAGCTTTGGAATTTAAAGGGGCAGTATGTTATGAGGAATGCTGTAATGGTCCATGGCCTGTAATAAACATATCATATCAAGGATACCAAATAAAATGTTCCTATGATTTGCCGTATTATGATACAGGTTTGGGTAGTTTTGATTGCTTTTACAGGTATTGTTTTTTTTGTTTTAGCTCCGTCTCTCTACTTTGTTTTTAAAGACTACTTACAAAGTTTAATCAAGGTCAATAAAGAGGAATTGTTCAATCAGAGACAAGAGGCATTCTAGTCTAGACTTCTGGCCTTTACTAAATACTAATATTTCATCACTGTACATGTCCGTGACCTGCCTTCTTTGAAAAGACATCGCAAATAACCCGAAACTAAAAACGTTGACTTGCCATTGTTTCAAAATAAGAAAACGAGGACACTTGGAAGATGCAAAACCTCCACCAAGCAAACAAGTTAATAAAAAGTACACGGCAGCCCTTGCTGGGTCTTCTGTAATATCACCCTTCCAAAAATTATCCTATCTCAGTGTGAAAGAATTATTTAAAAAGTTAATAAAAAATTAATATAGAATTAATAAAATAAAATTGAACGGAGTCCTCCTTGTCCAAAGCCCCACTTAAGGTTTTGCAAAATTCTGCCAAAAAACAAACAGGAAAACAAGGGTAAACCATTACTTTCGTGGTGACTGTAAAAAGCTCAAACATATTTGCAGTGTTTGCATTTTTCCACCTAGTGAATATTTCTATCTCTGGAATGTTTTGCAGCATGACAGCAAGCACTATGTGCTCATGTTTTGTTTTTGTTCTAGTCTTATCTCTGCACCTGTCCTGCCATTGGTCCATTGTCCGCTCATATTTGTGTTCCATCTGTGTACATTTGTGCACAAACTGCTTCGCTGTTATCATACCTATTGATTTCACTTAAGTTTTGGCCATGCTGATGTGTATCTTGCTCCGATCCTCTTGTCCGTGGACCTCTGACTACACGAATTTATATATCATGATCACTTTAAAAAACAAAATAGACAGTACCGTTATTGTTGCAAGCTACAGTTTAAACTTTTCTGTGAATATTAGACTAGTGCATATCTATCAGTGAGAATGGGTTCCAGCATTGTCATGCCATGGCGATAAACAGGGCATTCAGTCAGCTCTAATGATGTGTGACTCGGCTGCTGTTCAGCACTTTAGCATGTTGTCAGTTTTCCTCCAAAGGTCAATTATATTAATTCCACTACATGGCTCTTCGAATGGGACACCAGCGCAGATTGATTCGGCCTGTCTGTCCGCTCTGTGGTCTGTCTACTGGTTAGTGATTCATGGTGCAGGATCCCACTAATTACCAGTGTCCATGTTCCAGCTGGACTGAAAGATTAACCAGCCTACTCCTCTTTAGTGCACTTGACAAAAACTGTGACACAGACAAATGGACAAACTGCCTGGGAGACGTGGAGACGGGCCCGTTTATCCGAGTCCAAACCACAAAGAAACAGCCGCCGCAGCCACCACAGACCTCCTACCCAAATAAATTCGACGTGCGCTGTCTGGTAGGAGTTGAAAGGATTTTAATGAACAAGCAAGACGAGCCATAATAAGCATCACCTTCTTAAAAAAAAAGGAAAAAGTGATCAAAAGAGGAGTGTTGTCAGGTCATTTGCATGCACATTGATTTTATGCTACTCTATAGGCCTGCAGTGAGGGAAATATAATTAGTGAGCATTGTCCCAGAGAAAAACAGGCCTGATTGGCGGTTAATAAAAGGAACTCACCTGTGAATATATTTGTGTAGTGTATTTGACTCAGCACAATGATACAGAAAAAAAACTGTTGAATTTAAAGTGCAGTATGCAGCATTTTTATTAAAGGTATAGTCAGCGATTTCAAATTAATACACATGCTCCTTTTGGTATTTTTTTCAAATCCACACCTCCAAAAAAGAACTACCGGACTTGAATGCTGGTGTCTGAATTTGTCACATCGTCCTGATTGGCTGAATGTCAGTGATTTACATTTCTTTAATATTATTTTTATTCCCATGGTGCCACACAGAATCAATAGCAAGCAGGTTTTTCTTTATAGCACAGTGCTGTTAACTTCTCAGATATAAATGTGTTGAATTGATGAATGGATTAACAGCATGGCCCTGACTGTATTGCTAATGATTTAAAATACAGAAACAGAATATTGTTTCTGTTCTAAGAGCTCAGTCTCACACACATTTCAAATTCTGAGTTAAACTAGCTGTAAACTGTTAAAATCTGTGACATCATGTTCATTTATATCTTTAATGAATGAAAAAGTGTAATCACTGTGGGGTGGCATGGTAGCGTAGTGGTTAGCACATCCGCTTCACAGCAAGAAAGTCAGGGGCTTTTCTGTGTGGAGTTTGCATGTTCTCCCCGTGCTTCTGTGGGTTTCCTCCGTGTTCTTTCCACAGTCCAAAAACATACACATTAGGCTAATTGGATATTCTTAATTGCCCCTAGGTATAAGTGTGAATGGTTGCATGTGTACTGTCCCTGTGATGATCTCATGAACTGTTTAGGGTGCACTCCACCTTCGGCAGAGTTGGTTAAGATAGGCTCCATCCTACCCATGACTCTATTAGGATTAAGCTATTTGGCAAATAAATGAATGAAGGTTATCATTGGCCAGTGGTGCTACTTCAGGACACTCATGCACCACTGCACCATGGATTATGTCATGTCATGTCATGTCATTTTCTGAACCGCTTATTCCTACCATGGATTATTTTATTCTTTTTTTTGTTCAGTGACAATATCTTGCTGAAAAGCTTGTGTTGGTGGGAGGAGTTGGTACACTCTATATAGCAACTTAAAGAATTGTTTGGCTCGTCCATGTTGTTGAACCTTAATTAATATCCCTGTAACCCTTTATTTTAGAACAATAGGTTCTCCATGGGGCAGTGGTGGCTCAGTAATTAGGGTGCTGCCTCACTATCACCGGGTTGTCACTGCTTTCCCCCCAGTGCAGTTAACTGGGTTATCAAAGGCCAGCCATGTCTCTCACTGTCTGTGGTAAAAGAACCACTGCTGTCATTCGTTAAGAGTAGGCCACTGGATTGCCGTCAGAATGTTTCTGCCCCGCGATGGCCTGGCAAGCTGTCCAGGATGTACCCTGCCCTCGCCGAGAGTTGGCTGAGATGGGTGTCAGCCTTCCTGCGACTTGAACTCCAAGAAAGAAATTATAAACGATAAATTAAATTAGATGTTCACTCATAGACAACTGGGTACCTCTGGCATGCAGCACAGATTATACAGCAAATAGACCCTATATGGGTACTGAATTTAATTACACATATGCTTATCTTATGATATATTTTATAGTACATGGATGTCACCAAATTAGTCAAAAAAAATATTTTGTATAAAGACTTTACAAGATGGTGCAGTGGTGGCCCGGTGGTAGAGTGCTGGATTACTGATTCAAAGGTCAGGAGTTCAAGCCCCACTGTCACCGGGTTGTCACTGCTGTCCCCCCAGTGCAGCTAACTAGGTTATCAAAGGCTGGCCATGTCTCTCACTGTCTGTGGTGAGAGGCATGTAAAAGAACCATTGCTGATTTTTGTAAAGAGTAGGCTGCATTGCTGTCAGTGTGTTTCTGCCCTGTAATTGCCTGGCGAGCTGTCCAGGGTGTTCTCTGCCCTCGCCAAGAGTCAGCTGAGATGGGCGCCAGCCTCCCCGTGACCCTAATTAAGATTAAGCGGTTCAGAAAATGAACGATGAACTTTACGAGATGGTTGGGGTTTGACCTTTTAAGATTACTCGTAAATGTATTTTTCTCATTTGAAGGTACTTATATGGCTTTTTATTAGTGCTTCATGGTAACAGAATGTCTAGCAGCACTTGTTTGAAGTTGTCAGTGCTCTATCTCCAAAACATTGTGACATTGCTCTGACCTTCACCGTTGACCTTGACATTCCAAAACCAAATCATCTCTTGGGCTCAGGTAGGGTAGTGTCCCCACCAAGACTGATGAAAATTTGTGCATGGATGTGGTCAGGATTTTGTTCACAGAAAAAACTGAGAAGCAGACAAAGATGCAATGCAGAAAACATTTCTGTGTCTGTGTTCTCACAAGGTTCCAAAAGCGGATACGAACCCACTCTGACTCTAATCCCAACTTATCATGGTTCAGTGCACAGAAAGGCCAGGAGCAAGCAAGCAGTGTGATAAAGACCGTGAAGGCGAAGAAAAATGCTATGTAATGCTAATCAATAAGAATGGATCAATGCTTTGTGAAGACTTCTGCAGACTCATGTGAAGGTCTTGGCTCCAGAAACAGAGAATAAAGTGTTATGTTTGCTAATCCTGCTTGTCTTTTCTCCAGCTCTAGTTGGACAGCAGTACCACGCTTGGCCCCCTGCTTTTGGCCCACTTTTAAAAGGAAACGCTTTGCCCCAGGCGCAAGTGAATCAGACATTCAGAGCAGTTAAAGAAGTGGAAGAGTCGTGCCTTGTTAAAAATGCCTCCCATGTAGGCAGGGTGATGAGAAATAGGGAAGACATGGCTTCGAGCAAAAATGATGAAAATAATGTAATAGATTTGAAAATGGACGAGTCAGCCTGTGAAGACCTACTTATCAGGACGATTGGGTCGCTGTTGGCGTAAGGCCAATCTGCCTAGATGGGAAAATGTGATGAAAATCTATCCGTTTAACTCCAGGCCATGAAAATCGACACGCAGGGTAGCAACAGCACACAGGCTACGGCCTCGATAATGCTGCCTCTCAATATGATTTGCAGAAAATCAATGAGGGAAGCCACGATGATGCCAGCGCGCATGCACCAGACACTGTTAAATCAGTGCCTTTTTTTCTCTTAGTATTTAGAACATGTTAATATAATAATTTGTTTCTGACGCAGTGAACAGATCATACTGACAGTAAACATTCAGATGTGTAACAGCGGAGAAGAAAGAGTTGGGTTGCCATAGAGACAGCACTGTTGGTGTGCAGTCTGTGGCTAGATCATTTTATTTATTTATTTATTTATTTATTCATTCATTCATTCATTCATTCATTCATTTATTTTTCTTAAAGGATTGAGTGACTTTTACAAGTCTCCAATCATACTGAAGACAATAAAAGTGACAAATACCTGAAATCAGAGAATAGGTGCACCGTCTTTGTCATTGGTTGTGATGCCACTTACTCATCTTCTGCTTCATGTGCCATGCCACTTCCAGGCTTCAGGTGCCACTGAGCACCAGGTGCTTATGGTTGACTAGGCATATTCCACAAGGGTGGTCTACCTTTGCCTTCCTTCTGTGCCCCTTGCACAGCACCTGTTATTTCCAGGTGGCGTCTCATTCAAGTAATAACCAGGCTCAACCCTGCTTAGCTTATGAGATCAGACAGGATCGGGCATTCACAGGGTGGAGTGATGGCTATTTTGTTCATCAGAGAGTGTTGATTATTTTCCAATAACAGCATACTGTTAGCACACATCAGTAATGTTTTAGCCAAGGTCTATAGTCATGCTTCTTAGCCTGAACTAATGTAATAAAAGCAATAACAGAGAATTGTAATATCAGTTTACATGGTATGCAACCATAGCAACAACATTCGTAGCTGATGGGTAATATCGGTGTGGGTCATTCATTCATTTTCTGAACCGCTTAATCCTAATTAGGGTTGCGGGGAGGCTGGTTACCTCCACCAAGGAGGTAATTTTTACCCACAACTTTGTTTGTTAGCAGGATTACACAAAAAAGTTAAGTGTGGATTTTCATAAAATTTCTACCAGAGGTGAGGTTTTGGAAAAGGAAGACTCTATTATATTTTGGAGATAATCTGGATCAAATTCTGAATCCAGGAGTTTTTTTAGGGATTCTTTAAGGATTTACGGATTCTTTGACATTTTGGTTTATATTGGGAATTGATTGGCTTAATGAACATTTGCACCCTAAGAGTTGTTATTTGGATATTTGAGGAAGCAAAGTAGCTAAAAAGCAATCATTTTTTTAAACGATATAAAGCTGTCATGTTGTAAGTGAGATAATGCTGTGTCACAGTATCAGGAAATAAAGGACACAGCGGAGAAAAAATGGCAGAAAATAACCTCATCCTTGTCTGTTATTTTCCACTATCACACCGCTTTGTTCGGTGTTATCTCTCACTTACATTGCACATGGGAAATGTGAAATTGCACAGAGAATAGACTCTCATTTCATCTCATTTATACTTCCGTCTGCCATTGGTTTTGGTCCAAAAACACAAAACGATCAGGGTAAGCGGAGACGATCATTAATGCACACGCACTGTGCCAAAAAAAGTTGTCCCTAAAACAAGCGATGTTGTTGCAACAGGTTTTGGTCAGTGTTTTATTTGACTTTCTCTCTTTACTTTTTTTTCTTGTTTGGTTTACTCTGCTATTCCGGGCTGTTTGACCTCGCTGGTTGGAGCACTTGTTTTTTAGTGCATGTGAAGCAGCAGCCATGCTGAAAATATTTCTTTTACCTCGAACAGAGCGCTGTCTGGACATTCTGTCACTCATCGATAGTGTGTTGTTTTGCACACACACACACACACACACACACACACACACACACACACACACAACACACTGTCACTCATCGACAGTGTGTTGTTTTGCACACACACACACACACACACACACACACACACACCTAAAAGAAAGACTGAATTGTTTAAATTGTGAACAACAACAACAGCCACAATACTACTACTCCTACTACTACTACTACTACTACTACTAATAATAATAATAATAATAATAATTATTATTATTATTATTATTATTATTAT
>JAQMYF010000022.1:18124039-18129039 GCA_030014195.1 Neosilurus mollespiculum
TCAGGTGACCTGGGAAATGGAGAGAGAGAAACAAAACATGAGACAGGCATGATTATTTCTTCTGGCAGGATCTCACAATCAGCTTTTTAAACATCCGATTTCATGAAGCGTACACAGCATACAAGTCCCTGTGAGTTAGCTGTTGCTATAAAAACCATGATGTTTGATACAGTATTCTAACAAGGACTTTAAAATAAACTATAATTTGGAGCTGTGCTACTGTCAGGGTTGCCACCATGCAACATTAATCATCCAATCAGAATGGAGAATTGAACAAGGCTGTAACATGACATTAAACAAATCACTGAACATTGGAGGAGTCCGGTAAAACCCTGAGAAGAGTGAAGGCAGCTTTATTTCAAGCCAGCAAAGTAGTTTTTCCTTCTGTCTCATGAGAGAAATTGTAAAGAATAAAAATAAACGATTGCTTGCATGTTTTGACCTGTTGTTTTCAGTTCTAAACACACAGCTGTAAAACTCAGTGCTGTGCACATTCCGCTCCGCCCACTTTCCCATCTTGAGTGTTTTGATGACACAAGTGTCCTACATACTTCATACTTCATGCATACTTCATATTGAGTGTGTGTGTGTGTGTGTGTGTGTGTGTGTGTGTGTGTTTACTTCCTTTGTTATTTGTCAAATAATTTTAAGGAACATTGTTAACTTCCTGTAAGAACATTGTTGCAACTTCCTGTTAGGATCTTCAGTTTCTTTTCAGCCAATAAAACATCCGTTCTGTGTGAAAAAAAAATAGAAACGGCATCAGAGGCTATTGGAAATAGTGTAGATTGTTCATTTTGTGTCACTTAAAGAACTCATCACCTGACGAATAACAGCTGTGCTGTCGTTATGCTGGTTGACATTATTCCCCTCGTAGACAGGATGTAAAATAATGTTGTGTGATCATATCTACCATTCTTTTCTTCTTTTTTTTTAACGTTGTGAATATAAATATATTTTTTTCATCAGGCTAAACTTATTGAAAGTGAAAGCAGATTGAAGTCTCTCTTCATGTACTCGGGTCTACTGTAATCGCTCAGAACTCTGTCCAGCTTGTAACATACATAAATATGTTCATATCTTTTTTCCCATTGAAGTACTGTAGATTTCATTTAAAATGCATATTTCTAATCTTTTGATTGCACAAGGCTGGTAGATTTCACTGGACTCATGTTACATTTATTCATTTAAGTGCCTCAGGCAAAACAGTGTATGATAGAGACATCCATCTGTGCTTTGTTTTTCGATGGCTTTTAGAGATGTAAGAGAGTGAGAGAGATAATTACTGAAAGGATGTGCAACATGGGTTTATGGCGGTGTTCTGAAACGTGGAGGATTTTTATTACGTCTAACAAATTGCTCATTTTTCCTATTACTGATTAGTGACCTTTGTCCTCTGGTGACCCTAATTTATTTGGTGTCTTAATTGAAATTTTACTGACCAATTAAATACTCAATACCACTGATAATCTCCAAATCAACACCACAAACACAGCTGTATTGTTATTAGATATTAAACTAAACAGACATTAATAACTGATCAATTAAAAAAAATTATAATTCAAAGATCCAAGTTTTTCTGGATTTATGTTCTATTCCACTTATACCACAGCAATTTCCAATGGATATTACAACATTTTACTTATTATAAAACAGGCTTTTTTTATTTTCATACGTTTTATAGCCGAGAAGAAGGCGGATGCACTATGCATTTCAACAGCGCTTTAATAATGGAGGTGCAGCACAGTACAAAAACACAGTCCAATATCGTAAACCTTAAACAAACACAGTTCAGGGGATCAGACAAACAGGACATCCGAGGCAAGGCTGAGACGATTAACATGAAGCAGGCAAGGGTAATATGCAGAAGTTCAATATCAGAGACAAGGCAGAAAATCATAAACAAATAGGAAGGTGGAAGTCATTCACAGCAAGCAAACACAGGAATTCAAGGCTTGGTATGTACTGGCAAATAACACAAAGGCAGTACTTTGCAGTTCGTGTGTGTTCTGAGAGTCCTTTTATACTGTGTGTGATGATCAGGTGAACTGACAGACAAGTATTCTGGGAGTCATGTGATGTGTGTGTCAAAAGTCAGTTTGAGGCTGAGCAGTGAGGTGCATGCTGGGAAGTGTAGTGAGGCAAAGTGTTAGCGTTTGATAAGGCTGTGACACTTGTTTTCATTTATGTTATCACAGCTGCTCCATTATGAGACTCTTGATATTCTCTCTTGGGAATTTATGAAGCCAAAAAAAATAATAATAATAAAAAAAATTGCAGCTTGTCATGTGACCAAGAAACACCAAGAAAGTGTAAACTCCTCTGTCGTGAAAATGATGGACAACTTAATGTTACAGCTTTAATTTTCGGCACCCACACTGGAGACTACTTCCATAAAGGAAAAACATACATTTACACACACGCACACACACACACACACACACACACACACCTTTTACTTTAGTTAATTAGGTAATTGGTTACAGAAGATCCATACTGACTCATAGTTTAAATTAAAGTGACAGTTATCAAAAAAAATCAACCTTTAACCATCTCCTATAAACATTATGGAAGGAAATAAGCCAGGACATGGTGAACACAACCCCGACGAGTAGCACCGTATGTTATCCTACTTATTACATGGCTACTTACTTAAGAAATCAATAATTTGACCCAAAATCAATGATTTAATTGATTCTGCTAATGACCCACTCTATAGCACATTGTGGTATAAAAAAGTAATAGAGCACTAAATACTGTAATTAACCAATTACAACTGAGTAATCAAATGAGCTGTGTAATAAACGATGAGAACCCCACAACAGGAACTTTCTAAATAGAATGCTTTTAGGATGCTGAGCACTCTTAATGATCTGAAGCTCCTCTATTAGTTGGACTCTACATATGACTAGCTAAAGATGCTAAAGATCTTGGAGTGACACACACTTACACAATTATGACACAGTGAGTTCTGCTCAGGAGAGACGTGTAGAAAGCACGCAGACATGCCTCACTCACTCACTTTATGGGAGCTTGTATGAAACGTGCATGTGCACGCACACGTGTGTGTGTGTGTGTGTGTCTGTATATGTGCCACCCCTGGCAGATTGCCAGTCTAATAAATAGCCCATGTTTCTTATTTCCAAGGACAGCTACTGATTTTTCGATTGCTTTATTCACCCACAGTGCACATGTCAAAGCCAAGCTACCGTTCCATTACTTATGAATTTCAAAGAGGAATATTGATTTTGTGCTAGACATTTTTTCCCCCATTTTTTATCTCTTGTCAATATGTGAGGAATATATATTTTTTACTTTGAAAAAAGTGGTTTCAAATTGTGTTGCTATTTGAGCTGAGTGTTAGGCACATAGAGAAATTGCAGCATTTGATTCTTAGTGAAGCCGAACACAGGAAGCATCCCTCATGATGGCTGTGTGCCTGGACGAAGGGTGAGATGGCACGACGGTTTTGGCAAGGTTTTAGGGACCGGACAGATCAGGCAACCGAACTGTCATTGAATGTTATTATCTGCCTAATCAGAAAATATATACGGATTTGGAAAGCAGTTGCTGTCTTAGGTTCAGTTTCTGTGACATATTGTTATTAATAACAGCGTCTTCACACTTCATCTTGCAGCTATGTTATAGCCTGGTTCTTTAAAAATGCGTTGGTTTTGGTTTTACATTTTCTCACAGGCAGATAAATCACTTGTTAAAACGCTTTTACATTTTCTGTGTGTGTGTGTGTGTGTGTGTGTGTGTGTGTGTGTGTGTGTGTGTGTGTAAAGCAGTTGTAGTATAGTTTAGTAAAAGTGTAAAAGCACACCCTGCTGAGGTGAGGAGATGCACCGAGGTGCGTCGAACCGATCACACAAGTGGAAAACTCCAGTACGAGCCTCCTGACAGACTCAGGCAGCCCGGATTTTCCCTTGTTTCTCCGCCTGCTACTTTCTGTTGCCTGTGGTATTTATAGACTCACCCTCAGTTGCCGGCTTGCCGCACACTCCCTAATGGCTTCATCACTAATAATGATCCACTCGCCTCTGCTTCTAGTAACAAACCCTTTACAACAGGCAGGAAATACAATAATTTTAACAAGGTAATGTTTTAAAATAGGTTTTCTTTTTTTCCCAGGCACAATAAGCTTCCAGGGTAGAGTTCTTTTTTTCTCTTTTTTACTGGACTGCAAATAATGAAAGCTTTACTAAAACATGCAATATACACATTTAGAATATTTTGCATTCCGCAGCAGCCTGTAATACTGGCTGTGTTATGACACAAAACTGTGCCTGATTTATGTTTTTAAGGCAAAGACCATAAAAATGTAGCTCTGCTCATACAATATTTCTGTACCCTTAAAATCTCATTATGGACTCTCTTAATGATCAAATTTTATTTTTTAAAAATTATTCCTGCAAGTTATACCAACATGCCATTCCTTCTGCTTGGCTGCAAAACATGACTTTTTTAAGTTTCAAAAGTTTAAATGTTTGTTTAATTTGTGTGTGTGTGTGTGTGGGGGTGTGTGTGTGTGTGTGTTTGTGTGTGTGTGTGTGTGTGTATAGACCTGTAATAATAACAATTATTCCCAAAAGGTGAAGTGAATATCAGTGCATATTCCCTGAGATAGAATTAAAATGGAAGAAAAGTAAACTAATTCAAGATTTTTAGAGTTTATTTTTACATTTTTAAAATGTGACAGTAGTCAGGCACATTTATTACAGCACAGTCCATTACAAGGACATATTGTATGCGTATGCATATATTTTTGTTGAAATTCTAAGACTTCAGAATCAGTGACCAACTCAAACCGTGAGTTTTTATCCCTCATTTTGATTCAAGCATTATCTTGAGTTTGTGAGGTGGTTAATTTTCAATTATCCCGAGACAGCAAACCAATCAGATTGCGATATTCCTATGTACTCTCGCTTTAACTCATTTAAATGAAAAAAAATAAAATTTTAAGACTACACCCTGATCAGTTCTCCAGACCATCGCAG
>JAQMYF010000022.1:18134039-18141366 GCA_030014195.1 Neosilurus mollespiculum
CAGCAAAGCAAATCAGCGAAGTCGAAAATGCACGAAAGGATTGCTTGTAAATATGGATGGAGAGCCACGGTGCTCAGATGTCGCTTTTCGGTTCCATTTTAGTTTTTCAAGTCACATCACAGAGATTAGCAAAGCACGATGACTGAAATATTCTCATTCAGGACTGCCGCTGAATATTCGACTCTTTCTTTTTTGTTGTACGTGAGAGGGCTCAAAGCTTCACGTGTTTTCAATCAAAACGAGGCCATGCGTTGTGTCTCCCGCCATCTTTCATCCCGCACCATGTCTTTTCTTCTCTCTGTGACCTTCACGTTTCTTTCGGTCCTGGTGATTAAGTGTCGAGAAGGTGTGCGATGGTGGAAGCTGCCTAATGAATGATAGACCCTTGACTGCTTTCCCTCTGGGAAACTTATTAACTGTCTCAGCTAGAGCCTCATGCCCACACAAAGCCATGTCATAAACCCCGCTCTGTCATCTTTTCTCGTCTCCTCTGAAGTCCGCACTTCACTTTATTCAGCCGAACTGCAGCAGACGTGCCCTTCGACTGCTTTCCAAAGGCATCACGTCACACCATCTGTGTAATTGATTGAAAAAATGATAGCAGCGATACCTGATTATACTGGAAAAGGTGTCATTTTTAAAACGGACCTTCGTTGCTATTTTTAGTCTCATGAGATGAAAAACGACGAACAAACAACAGATTTGTGTCAGATGATTTCACGACGATAAAGAAGCTGTGTTTGGATCAGATCGTTAAGTAGAGCAGATCTTCTAACTTTAAAATGAAAGCAGACGTTATCAAAGGTCTGCACATGAGTGACGCAAACTCTCTTTTTGGTTTTCAAATGGATGAAACATCTGTTTAGGAGTACGGAGACCTTCTTGTCTGTCTTTTTCTCTGTTTTCTCCCGTGTCTGAGTTTCACTGGCGTCCTGGCAGCGCTGAGGGGAAAAAACTAGCTCTGCACATGATCTCGCTCCAGCTCAGAAATGTTCAAAGTTCATTTACTCCAAAGCTAAGCCTTTTAAAAACATCTGACCATTTGAATACGAACCCACACCTTTAGTGTAGCTCCTCACTTGGAGAGCCTAGAGACCTGCCCTTATATTACAGGCTACAAGAGCTGCACTGTGTTAGGAATATCATCATCACTGTAGTGGTGTGATGAAGCACACTTACTGATGGTTGATGAATTTCCTATAATGTTAAACAGTAGAAATAACTTTAAATGTACAAACCATTTGAATAATTAATTCATTCATTCATTAATTTTCTGAACCACGTAATGCTAATTAGGGTCACGGGGCGGCTGGCGCCCATCTCAGCTAACTCTGGGCGAGGTAGGGGTACACCCTGGACAGCTCGCCAGGCCATCGCAGGGCACCATTTGAATTAACCTTATAGAATTTAACCTAGAGGAGCTGTCTGTGATTTATCTATTTTTTTAATGTGTCTTCTGCCTAACCCTGGGTTTACACTGGGGCATGATTTTTGTGATTTCCGCTATTCAAAAAAGCGTGGAGTTCCACTATTTATGAGCACTCTAGGAGCACGATTGGGGTATAAAATGAGACAGGGTGCATTGAAGAGATGAAACTTAAAGGAATCGTGTTTCCAAGTTCATCAAGGTTCCCTGTGATGGCACATCAAGGTTATGCTTTAAGCTGTACTGCGCTCTACTATGATTCCCATGCTCTATCATGATCAGCGTGATCATCCACGACACCCCCACGCCCATCACAATTCTTTCGCATTGGGAGATCGCGGACATCGTGCCCCATTGTGCTGTTTAAATCCTGTTCAATGTGAAGTTTCCTGTTAATATTATAATAGAGCAGCTTTGTATTTATTTGGGGGTGGAGCTAATTTCAGGGTTGGAAACATGGAGTGAAGAAATTAGCAGTATATACTGACAGAAATAGAATATTCTGAACCACAGTGATGTTTTTACTGCAATTTAGAAAATGTGTGATTTTTACAGATTAGGGAACATGTTTAATATTTAAAGATTTAGGCTTTAAAAGCTTTTCAGGGTTATACGCTTTATAAACAAGGCCCAAAGTTTTCCCACTGTTCTCTGAATTGAAGAGAGTTGGTGTATCTGTGATGTTATAAGGGCCGTGTTGTTTACACAGACTTTCGGTGAACATCAAGGACACGTTGGATCCTTCTCTCACAGACGGACCAGCACGAGGACCGTACACCCGTGACGGGCTAACTTCAGAGAGCCTGGCCGTCTGAGACCGCTCATATTTTATTGCACGCGAGTCAAACAGGCTGTAGAGGAGGTTTATTAACGGCGCCGCTCATCCTTCAAAGCACCGCTTCATGCAGACCTGCTGGATCTCCTGCTCATCTCAGGCGGCTCCCAGCAGACTCGCTGCCCTGATTGTCGGTGAAACGAGCCGACAAGCTCCAAATTCTCATCCGGACGGATCCTGTTCCGCCCTGGAAGCTCGGGAGATTTCGATTCATTTCCATTTCCACTCCCGGCCCGTCATCAGTGTCATATTTCATTTGGATCGTTTTCATTCTTGCTCTGTCAGAGAGGAGACAGCTGGACTGCCGAGTACATAAACAGTGATATATTTTACCTGGTGCAGGACTGCTCTCCTGAATAAATGACTCTTTGCTCCATCGCTGTGCCGTCACTTTCTCTCTGCATCTCACTCCGGTGACCTCACACTTTTTTGCTCTTTTTCTATAATTTTTTTCACACACACACACACACACACACACACACACACACACACACACACGCTCATGCTCACACACGGCCTGAGCCCACTGATGAAGCGAGGCGGAGTTGGCGTTTCCGAGTCTGAGTGATATTTCAATGTCAAAACATGTTCGGAGTGTTGTTCCCACCCTGTACTGAGGATGCATTGTTTCACAGCTTCAAAAAGATTACGTTTTTATCACTTTCAGCACTAGATTTCACGTCAGCCTTCTTCCTTTATTCAGAAAGGAGAAATTCTTGCTGGTGGCATCCTCAAAGCTGTGCTACATTTTCACTCTTTAATGTGTAAATCAGCTCATGAATTGTAACACACACACACACAAACACACACCCTGTCCGCTTACAAAGCACCGTCATTCCATGGCTCTCCAGCCTTGCAAAATCCTCTTCATCCTTTAACGATTCTTGCAGAGTGGCCTCGGCCCCTGTTGACCCGCCATCTATGAATCGTTGCTCATTTCGCCACGCTCGGAGACGACTTCCTGCAGCGACTCTTCTGCATCACCAGCCTCCTGAATGAGCTGATCAGATAGAGATGAGAGAGAGAACGAACAAAGGAGGTACTGACTCATCCAGGACACTTCAAAGCACTGAAATCATGGCACTTCTTAAAGACCCAGTGAGGAGGCTTTCCCTGATGACCCTGACCCCTCAAATTAACCCTTTCATGTGCTTATAGGAACAGGATGAGGATTATATTATGGGTTTGTGTGTGTGTGTGTGTAGAGTGTACTGAGAGGTTGCATGCTAATGACGTGAAGAGGTTGGTGATGGACGTGCCCCATCAAAATCTCTCTTGTGTATATATACATCTATATGCATGTGCAACCTCCTGATGTAACTCCCCTGCATTGTTTTCAGCAGTCCTGCTTTCCAGTTCCAGAATATTTGCATCAGCATCTTGTGATGGAAGTAATCCACGCTTTCATGGTTTCTGCTAACAAGGTGCTAGCAATGGCTTCGGGAAGAAGCGACCCTAACGAGCAACCAACCTGCACTTTTACCAGCATGTTTGTAATGTAGGACTTATACCATGCACTTGGTTCATATAATAATAATAATAATAATAATAATAATAATAATAATAATAACAAACTTTCAAAGTGTTTTATTCTTTGATGTACGTAGCGTCACCTCAAAAAAGACGCTTTATTAATGTAGCTGCCACACTTCGTATACAACTTCCAATTAGATGGTTGTTTCTTTCTCAGACAGCTTCAGTGTCTTGAGTTGTTGTCATAGCAACTAAACGACTCCTGACATCATAGCGTTTAGGTGCTGTCGTCGACACACAGTGGCAAAAATGCGAGGAATGGTTTCGAATTAGACGTCTTGTCAGTAGGAATGGACTTTGTGTCAGCTGGATTAATTTTTGTCGGGGCTCTTTATCAGGACGCAGGACTGACTTTAAAATGGTACTAACGACCCTGCTTATTCCTCAGATGGGTGTCTTGACTGTGACGGCACTTGAACATGCATGAGCAGAGCTCGACAGAAGGATGATGGGAAGATGGCGTGTGTTACATTACTCATATGGCTCATATGGAGAAATCTCACAGCTGGGCGTACTGTGTGACAAAGCAGTCTGGCATCTTGTAGGAACCCCAATCCATGAGGCGCTGTCGTGGTTGTAGCTCCAATTTGTAAGGAATCTGCCTGAACTATGTTTTTTTTTTTTTTTAATTTTAGCTGACAAAAGTTTTGTCGTCTTTAAGAAGCTCACCCAGTCTGGGTGGGAACGCCAGTGCTCCTCTCTACTGTAATTGTAGGCCCAGCTGTGATCGTCCTGAGCTCGTGTGTGCTCATTGAGGTCTGTAGCTTTATTTGTAGTTTTTTACCTATTGAATAATGGCATGTATATTTGCATAGCATTTCAGCCATCCACACTGATGTTAGCAGACATTTGTTTGCACAGTACTAAGCTTGAACGGGGTTGACTCACCCTTCCCAGAATTCAGTTTGTTGTTTGTGTGTACATACAGTCTACTGCTTTTATGAGTGCATCCACTTGTCATACATGGATGCTTTGAACACATTATGCATTATCTCTAAGCCTCGAAGACTTCGGGTTCATCGCAACCTAATAATGTTACGTTACCTAACGACAGAATGTTATAATTTGAATACATTGATATAGTAAGGTAAGGTTGGGCTTTACACTCGAGCCTGGAGGACTGGAGAGTCCGCGCCTATCCTGGTTTCTGTAGCGTGAAGCGACTAGAAGTTCAACTCCTGGATGGGACACTAGTCTTATACCAGTATATTTACTGGTACACGTTTATACTGCTGGGTGGACAGAGGCACACTTGTGGTTGAGACCGTGCCCAGGGGTCTTAGCACGGTGTGGGTCTAACGGGGATACTTTGATATAATATCTTTGATTTCACATTACAATTTAAGATCAGTGGCCGAGGGTGGTGCTGGATTGTTTCAGAATATTTTTTGAATATGGTTAGCATGGAAAATAGTGATTCGCTATGTGGTGCAAAGGATTCTTGGAAGGGCAAACTAATTTAAATGTAATTGTAGCACCTTCTGTACGGAAAAAATCTAACATCATTTGTACACTAGACATTTGAACAAATTGTATCATTGCATCATGATACATACATGTAAATACAAACTGGCCTGGTCAGGTGACCCCCGATGTTGCCATGGCGTTATCAGCAAGAGCAAACTTCGGGCTTCTGGCAGTCGGCTGATCCTTGTGTTTGAAGAAGATAAGCGATAAAGGGCCACAGGACACGAGACGCCCGCGTAGACGACTTCACTACACAGAGCGTGTGATAGAGAGAGAGAGTAGAGACGAGACAGTCCTCTGGCCAGAGATGCACTGTTTGGAATGTGGAATTGTTCCCATTCAACAAACACACACTCTGCCAGGCCGCGACGTGCGACTGCTCCCTCGTGCTTTGTAGTATTTTAACTCAATTATCAGAAGAAAAATGGCTGTGACATGGCAGGCAGTTTGCTCTGTCCCGTCAACTGCGTGTGTGTGTGTGTGTGTGTGTGTGTGTTTTTCTGGGCCGAAACAAATTCAATTGGAAATGTAATTTTGTTTGCAAGGCAACTGATTAGTGGAGCAGTGTTTCACTGGGGACGTTTTACAGCGCAGTAATGGAATGACACGAATAAATTGTCATCTGACACAAAGATTAAGTACAGCACAGAGCTGTAAACATGGGTGTCAGGTTACGGCACGGCACGCGGTCAACTGTCACCTGTAGGCTTTGTTGAGGATCACATGAAGCAGAGCCTCACACTCCGAGGAGCCGTTAACTCCAACGCACGTTTCCATCCAGCGGTTTGCAAAATATTAAGCAAATGTTCTGGCGAATGCAAATGATGTTTTCCATCAGTTCCAGTCATGTTTATGTTTTGAGGGTTGAGCATCAAGATAGTGTGAGTAAAAGTACATACTACTTCTATACGGAGTATTATTTCCTGGTTTCAAACACAAACTGTGGTCAAGTAACACACAGCCAGGGTGTTGCAGCTGGTCTTTATTCTGTCCCAGTACAGGATCGTTAGTTTACAATTTTAGCAAGAAAACAATATAGAAATCTGAAATGAAATGGAAAGAAGGCTTTTGGGGTAAAGTTTTGAAACAGTGACAGTTATTTAGTTCAGAATAAGAGCCTCGCGTCATGCTGTTGTACGAAAACCATCCACGAAGGCATGCTGTGATGAAGCGGAGTTACAGCTAACCCAACAGAGTGAATTATTGTCCTATAACACCACAGTGATGTGTTCGATTCCTCTTATACCACAGAAATTTACATATAATTACAGGTTAATTGTTTTGAAACAAGTTTTATGGCTTACATTAAAGCTGCAGTTCCGACACTGGAGACTCCTTCCATAAATTACAAATAAATCATTTTTCTTTACATGAAACATCACTGAGTAAGCTTGTTTGTTCTGAAACTGCTACATGCACACACTTTGATGTCTGCCTCTCTGTAAATAGTTTGTCAGACAGTAGTGCATTAGAAATTCGCTCTGTCACGCACGCTTGTGGCGGTTGCTAGGATGAAAAGTTGTTGTGATGTAAACATGTGGCAGTTTATGTGAAGTGAGGTCAGAGTGTTGGTTAAATTAAATATATGTCACTAAGAAGTATGACCAGTCATGGAGGTGTGTGCGTGTGTGTGTGTGGGGGGGTCACTTTGTTTGTCTGGTCATTCTGCAGCTGTGTCGGACTACGATAAGGTGTGTGTGTGTGTGTGTTGGAGTGAGTGAGCATGCACACCTGGCGTCTCCTCCACCAGTAATCAGTACAGATTACTGTCTGCAATTAGTTTCTGAGCAGCTCGTCTTGCCATGCCAAGTCCAGAGCTCTTATCCCCTCTAAAATCAGCCCTCACTTGGCTGGGCAGCAGCTGGCAACCTCAGGCGATCCCAGACACATCCTTCGCCTGGACAAAAAAAAAAAAAAAAGACTAAAGGAAAGACTTGCAACATGGAGGCTCCCAAGAGAGCGGTGTCTTGTTGTCCCTGTCCACAACAACTTTGGTGTGTGTGTGGTGGTGGTGGTGGTGGTGGTGGTGGTGGTGTGTGTGTGTGGGGGGGGGGGGGGGGTGGGTA
>JAQMYF010000022.1:18155428-18173962 GCA_030014195.1 Neosilurus mollespiculum
TAATTACTAAATAAGAATTTCTTATTTGAGATTAAATGAGATTTTCTGTGGAACGTCACTGTAAATCTGTGCATCACATCACCCCGATGCTGATCATTTTCCTGGAACAGTGTTGTGTGAAGAAGCTCTAGAGTATAGTGTGTGTTGGTGCTGAAGATGCTATACCCAGCACTTGATCTATTATCCTGCAGTTCTACTAACACACACACACACACACACACACACACACACACACACCCCTTGTGTCCTTTATACCAGTGCTGTCCCTCTCATCCTGAGTTTACAGAGTCTCTATCGTCCCTTATGTCCATACCGCCTCTGGCTTTACACAGTGTTTTAACGCTGGACAGTTATCGTGTGCCTGAAGCGGACAAGGACACCTAGTGAAGGCCGTGCAGAGGTCAGGTGTTATTTTATAGAGAGTGTGACCTAACCTTGCTGCTCAGTATTTAGCCTTGGGGATGGAATAATCTGCCGCAGAGAGGATGAGAAACAGAAACATACAGTGATTTTGCATAAAATCCGACAATCTGCAGGCAGGAGAAAACCATTACAGCGTTCCTCCAACAGTTTTTCTTCAATTTGTACCACTTTATGCCACATACCCTCGATAAATGATGGCAGAACGAGGGGAAAAATGGGGGTAATAACTCAAACCTCGGTGCAAAAATAATACTCTTAATACGCTGTCAAAGAGCAGTGGGAATGAGGACAAATGGTGGAGCTCCCCTGGGGTTCACGGGCGAAAGAATTAACGAAGCTTGTCACCCCGACCCAGCCGCCGCCGTTGCTATGGAAACGGACGCCCGGGCCCCCTCTGGGTAACTGTGGTGACACAGTTGCCGCGGCAGCCAGCCTGCACCTCTACTCCTAGGCAACAGCGAGCTGGGAAGAGAAGCAGAGATATGAACCTGCATCTCAAACAGCACAAACGAGCCGTAATGGAGCTTAATGGCGTCTAAGGGGAACATTCACGCAGTTACATACTTTATCACGTTTTGGTCTCAGCCATAATGAACCCTCAGCTCTAAGGTGTAACACTCACTTTAATCTGCTTTACGGTATCCGTGTGATTTCCGGATCTTGTTGTCTTAATCCGTGACAGCTTTGCGCAGGTTCACGAGGTTAGCAAGCAAGATTAGAGGAGCTTATTAAAACGTTCAAAGATGTGGCCAGACGTTCGGCGTCCACATGGTCAGGTTGTTCAGTTCTTCATGTCCTGAAGATTAGAAATGCCAACCTGCTGGGAATAAAATTAGCTTTGTAGCTCATTAGTTGCTAGTTTCTTTTCCACATTTATCAGTCAGCCTTCACTAGTGTGATAGCTGATATTACCTTACTTCAAACTCCCTTTAATGCACAGCTCATTTAATTATTCAATTCTGATCAAGTTTATATATTACACCCTGTTGTTAAAGGAGTTGTGGCATATTTTTACCCAAATTCAGCTGCCAAAAAGTCATGAGTTTTCAATTATATTTGTTAAATAGCTTTTCAGCTTGCAAATCAAAAGGAGTCGAGAGTTTTTGAGCCCACGATGCAGCGAATGGAAATGGGTTGCTACAAAGATTTTTTTTTGAAAACATGTTGGTCGGACCAGTTTTCAAAGATTGAGAACACATCGCAAACCCCTACCAAACTTAATATAAGAACCCAATTCATGTCTAGTGTCCTTTGTAAACCAAATTTCTATCTGTATGAATGATTGTCTTGATTGATAACACCACTAATGATATTTTGGCATTTTCTTCAAATAAACATGACACTGCCCCTTTATCGCCATGGAGAGCATCATCTTTGTATAAATACATTGTCTCAAAGTTACCGTGTAATAAACCCCTTCAGAGTGATTCAAGACCCCTCCACTGCAAGTCCCCATCACTCTGTCAGGGTTTATTCACACTAATTACCGCCTCGCTGTACATCATCCCTTAATCCTATTAGTAACGAATAACACACCTGAGGGAGGGCTGTTATGAAGTAAAGTTACTCTCACCACCATAATAATTATTTACCTACAGTATATCAGTGCATCCTCAAGTGGTTTATTTATTTTATACGTCAGCAGTTGCACCAATTGCTAATCCAAACCCATTTCTAGTTACATTTAATGTTACAGCTTTAGCTCAGACTGTTCCAATGCTCTGACACCGGAGACTCCTTTCATAAATCTTAAATAACCCTGGGTTCAGGTCCACGATTTATGACTGCACTTACAGCATGATTAGGGTATAAAAAGAGGAGGCAGATCACATCCAAGAGATGAAACTTAAAGGAATTGTGTTGCCACGTTTATCAAAATCCCCTAGGATGGCGCATCAAGGTCTGTTAAGGTCTGTTAAGCTCTACTACGCTTCCCACATTCTATCACGACTGGCATCAAATTGTAATACATCGTAATAATGACAGTCAGAAATTTTGCCACGATCAGTGCGATCATTACAAATCCACCAAAGTCCCTTAAGATCATCGCAATGATCCCACGGCCACCCCCACGCTTCTCGCGATGCTCTTAAATCATGGAAATCGTGGACATCATGCCCCAGTATAAACCCAGGGTCACTTATATAAGCAGTTATGGAAAAATTGACGTCAACAATAAATACGCTTAACTTTTGCTTGTTAAAAACAGCGTTTAATCTGTGCGGTTTTTATTAGTTTGCAAATACACAGCATGAGCAGCATGGCTCCTGTGAACGTTTGTAACTGTAGAAAGGACTGTAACATCTCGGAGACGAGGAAATGTGTCCACTAACACTGGATATATCATTAAGGTGAAGCACAAACATGGACTTTTATTTCATGTTAGCCATGCCTGAGTTGACCTCTGTTTCACACCCTGATCATGTTACTATCCATGGATAAAATCCCTACGGTTTATATAAAAACTCGACCCCCAACTGCATGTTGTCAGGGTTGATGTCTTCTCACTTCAACTTTAACGCCTGGACTGATCTCTGACGAACCAAATTACCTCAGAAAAATTATTAAAATATAAATATAAAAGCAGTTCCACGTTTTGTGAGGACGAGTGTGAAACTGTAGGGAAGTTATCCGAGTTCCAGAGCCCCCACAGCGTCTGGATCTGAGCTGTAGTTGGGAGGGAATCAAAGGATGGCTGAGGAGTGTGGAGAAGCAGAGTGAGATAAAAAGGGAAGCCCCCGTTCTGCCAAACCATCATTGAGATCCCAGCTGTGTTCACTTTAAGCCCCTGTCCCCTCTCACCTCATTCAGATCGAAAGAAATGAAACGGCGCTCAAAAACACGTCGCGCTCAGGGGGCGCGGGTCAGAGAGGGAGTCGGATAACGCATCATATTACGTTCACAGATCCGCCTGGAATTACAATTCCCAACAATCCACTTCTGTATCCCGTGAATGGAATTTATCAGAGACAGAGAGAGAGAGAGAGAGAGAGAGACAGACGGAGAGAAAGAAAAAAATGAGGCAGAAAATGAGAGAGAGACAGACAGAAAGACAACAGGAGAGGAAAATAGACAGAAAGACAGAGAATGAGAGAAAGACAGAAGAAAAAGAGACACAACAGGAGAGAAAGACACAAACAGATAGGCAAGGAGACAAAAAGAGAGAGACAGACAGATAGGGCCAGAAAAATAGACAGACAGGAAGACACAGAAGAAGTCATGGGAAAGAGACAGACAATGAGACACAGGGAGAGAGAGAGAGAGATTCAGAAAGAAGGACCCACACAAAGATGTTGACAGAGAGAGAGAGAGAGAGAGAGAGAGAGAGAGACAGATGGAGAAAAAGATGGAGCCAGACATTGATGTTTAGATGGAGAGAAAGATAGACAGACAAAGAGAGAGAGACGGAGGGAGAAAAAGATTGAGATAGATAGACAGAGACACCAAGGGCGAGAAAGCTGCAGGGAGATCGAGATACATAAAGATACAAGGATGGAAAGAAAGACGGAGTCACACAGAGAGACAGAAAGACAGTGTAAGACATAAGGAAGACACTGAGAGAGAAGAAAGCATGGAAAGTAAAAGGGTGAGACAGACTGTCAGAGAGACAGTAGAGGGAGAGGCAGACGAAAGGGGATGGGGAAGAGAGACAGAAAGATATTGAGACCCAGACAGAAATAGAAACAGTTCCTTCATTTATTTATTTGCTTTGGAAATGATGTCTCATGTAACATTCATGCCAATGAAGCACTGAATTGAGAGAGACACAGAGAGCGATATAAAGAAACAGAAAAAGATGTGAAGAGTGACAGATAGATGAGCGGAGCACGAAAAGAAGAGAGAGAAAGTGACTGACAGACAGACAGCCAGACAGATCGAGTAGGGGACACATACATGTTGCTGTATTTAGAGACAGTGAGGTGGCTATGGAGGGATTACTGCTGGATGTGGACATGTCTCTGGCGTGATTAAATACACTTTAGCAGATTAATCCAAAGACTGATCGTAAATCATCACTGCACACACCAACCTCCCGCAACCCAACCTACAGCTGTGGAAACTCTTACTCACCACTGTCATGAATCAGAGAGAGAGACAGCGTCGCTGCATTCTCTGTCATCTGGACACAGATGTAGTGACTTCCTTTCATTTCTGAGCACTGATTATAGTTATTTAATCATTCTGATGGAATTTAATTTTGCTCTTCTATCCATTCTGAGTCAGACGTGGGTTGGCCTTTTAAACAGAACGACATCAGTGATATAATCCTGCTGTTTCGACGTGTGGAAACAGGACACACACTAATGCAAGGGTGTCCAACTCATTTTCACTGAGGGCCACATCACTACATTTAAAGGTGATCGAGGGCTGAATAATCACTGAACATCTATTTTAAAGGGGCAACCATGAAATCTGCCTGGAAAAATGATTTGTTTAGGCATTTGTCCCTTTTATTCATTTGCATTTTCTGACAGCGCTACCAGCGACAAGCTAGCATGCAATCTTTCTTAAGTCCTGAATGGCTAGCTGTTTACTTGAATAGCCTGCTGCCATCTAGTGGAAGGATGATGAATTACGTTTATGGTAATGGTCGATGCAAAGAATGTACGATAATCATATTGTTTTACAGCTTTTAAGTTTGAGTTGTTGAATTTGACACCTGTGCAATAATGCCTTCCTTCGCTTTATTGTATTTATATCACACATCTGAATTCTGGATTGTGATTGGTCAGAAGGAGTAGATTACTTTTCTGTAACAGTAATGTTGATGGTGCAATCACAGTTTATAATCAGTCAGATGGAAAAAGTAAGTGCATCCTTACATTTTGTCACACCTGCAACAAAGTCCATAAAGCTAGAATCAGATGCTGTAGGTTAGGTGTCACTTATTAAAACCTAGTGCAAGTGTGGAACCATCATTGTTTCTATAGTAACAGTTCAAACAGTCTCGAATGTCGGTGCTGTATAATAATCAGTTTCTCAGCTGTTTCAACATGCAATATACACAGGGAAACATGGCGATGCGGCAGATAGTTTTGGCGTTTTACCTTGAGTTCAGGGTTTGGTCTTGAGCTCTGGTTACCATCTGACCAGAATAATTCCTGAAATTGAATTAACAATACAAATGCTTAAATATAATCACAGAAATAAGAGCATTTGTAGAGAGCCAAAGACATCCTCTGCCACACTGTTAAAGAATCATTTAAAAAAATCCTGGATCCAGAATTTGACCTTATTCAAACCTCTTCTTGAAATTTTATGAAAATCCACACGTACCTTTTTGCATAATCCTGCTAACAGACAAAACATGAAGCGAGGGAAAAACATAACCCTTTCGGAGACAGTAGTTATGTAAACAAGCTGTCAAAGGTTTTTTTATTAACCCTTAAGGATCAAGATTATAACTGGACATTTTTTGATTTCTTTTGATTTTACCTTTATATTTCACCTTAAAAAAACTGTTTACTTTGCTTTGTTTGGTGTAATTTTTTCACACAACCTCACCTGTGTGAACTTATAGTTACTTTTTTATTTTGACATACTGTAACCCATCGGACCTAAAATAATGCAAAAAAATACAAAATGTAAGTAGTAAAATAGTTTTTTTACTGTGAAAAACACATGTTTAACTTACCATTTTTATAATTAGAATGCAAATATAAATTGTAAATTTAAAACATTGTGTACAAATTTAGCACTGACATTTCCAGGGTGTGTTACTCCTTCTGTTGTTTACTTGATGGCAGCGTTTACCTGCAGACTGCCTTGGGTTTTTTTTCCTAACATCACAATAGGCGCAGTTAAATTAAAATCATTATTCATACTCTAATTTTACTTGACCTACCAACAGCATTTATAACTGGTATATAGTTTGAAGTCTGCACTTCTGACAAGTTGAAACTGAGACTCGGCAAGACTCTGTGCTTTCCTGCAATGTCATCTTAAATCGCCCACGTGATTTGGACATGCCGGCGTGTCCAGCAATGCCTAATCATTAATAACATTTCTTGTGCAGCTAATATAAATAATGTAAAAATAATAAATAAAAATCACTTTTATACAGAGATACTGTAGATATAGCGTATGATGGATCAGGTATCTGAGAAAAGGCTTTGGGACCGAAAGGTCGTTGGTTTGATTTCCGAACTGTGAGCTGTACCTTCTCTTCCTCCACCTTCATGGCTGAAGTGCCCTTGAGCAAGGCACCTAAACCCCAACTACGCTCCTGTCCCCCCCCAATGTGTATTGCAGCCCACTGGACTGAGTGTGTGCTCACTGTTTGTGTGTGTGCTCACTTTGGATGGGTTGAATACAGAGGCAATAATTTCCCTTGCGGGATTAATACAGTATATCAAAAATCAAAAGAGGTCTGTTTTTATTTTTCAGGTAAAAGTGGGTTCCTATTGTGAAGGAAGGGTGAAAAAACCCTCATGCCATCTGTACTTGAAGAAGTTTAAATGCTTGAACCAGCTCATGTCCATGAAAGAGGCATTACTCCTACTTCATTAGCTCGATGTCTGTGGAAGACAAATATTGACATACGTACATAACCTTTGACCTCTGTGTCGTCTCCTAATGTCTGACTGAATATAGTTATTTATTGGGGCCGAGGCCATGCCTGAGCCTTTGGATATCTTCTTTTTCCTCAGACAGGAAGCAGGAGGAGGTGTAGTTAACATCGCACAACAAAAGGTAGTGACATGAACAGGGAACGAGCCTCCAGTGTTCAGCTTCGTCTTTCAAAGAGTCCTGATCCGGCGTTTTTCCTGTGTTTCCTTTTCCGGTTTGTTTTTCTCTGACATAACATTACAACACAGAACACCATCAGTGTCTCGAAATGACCGAGAAGCCGACACTCGTCACACGAGTTACTGAGGCATGTGACACATGACACCTTCTGAAGGAGGGTTTGGCACAGGTTACACCCTCAGCCAGAGCTCTCACAGGTAAACACAAGCCAGATGAGTCGAGGCTTGCTGAGTAGCGTGAAAAACAAAAAGCTGTTCCTCTGCTTCTAAACAGCATTCTGATAGCACAGAGGCACGGATCGAGCCTCATGAGAGTCTCCACAGAGCAGGTACCGAGCTTCGTCCTTCACCATGGGTCTCTGTCTCTCTCTCTGTCTCTCTCTCTCTCTCTCTCTCTCTCTCTCTCTCTCTCTCTCTCCTCGTGGCGCTTCATTAACATCTTTCAGACTGTAAGGGGCTCTCAGTGCAGCATTGAGTTTGCGTCACTCTGCATTCTTCTGCATGTTTATTCTGAGTTCAGTTCAGCACTGAAAGCCACAGCCACATGTTCAGCCTGCTTTGCACTGGAGAAGTTTACTAGGCGGAGAGAAAAACCTTGTAAACTTCCCTCCAAAAAAGTTTTGTTTTAAAGTACAAACTTTCATGGAAAGCTGCAGAGAATTTGTGTTCTTGATCATAAAGTTTTCATGCGATTTAAAACCGACTCAGATGATTAATTAGCATCAGCTAATACTACAGCTGTACTGAATTCTTACTTCTGATTAGTTAGGAGTTGAGATGTCGAGTCATTTTCCCAGACAGCAATGCCTTCGTTCAAACGTCCTATTGTTTCTATAGAAACAGCTCGTCCACTGGGAATAATCAGTGATGGTGAAGTTTTCTTTAAGTAAAGAGAGGTTTTATTAATATTTTGGAAGGAGTCTTCAGTGTCAAAAGCATCAGAGATTTTTGTCTTTTTGTCTTATCCTATTGGTGAAGGAATGAGTCTTTATAGCTGCTATAGCATGACTGAGAACAAGACTTTGTTTCACAAATGCTCCACAACATTAAATGTCACTCACTCTCACTCACTTATTTGCTGAACCACTTAATCCTGTTAGGGTCACGGGGAAACTGGAGCCTATCTTAGCTGACACTGGGCAAAGGTGGGGTACACCCTGAACAGCACGCCAGACCATCACCATCACCGCCTAGGGCTAATCTGGAGAAGCCAGTTAGCCCATTTTGTATGTCTTCGGACTGTGGGAGAAAACCGTAGTACCCAGAGGAAACCCATGCAACTGTGGGGAGAAGATTCAAACTCCACACACAAATGCACAAACCCAGGACCTTCCTGCTGTGAGGCGGTCATGCCAACTACTACTTTACTGTGTTGCTCATTAAATGTAGTTAGAAATGGTTTTAAGTTTCATTGTTTACGGGGGCACACTCACTAGTAAATATCTTCCGTTATCAGTTCATTTTGGCTGAATACAAAGGTTTTCTTGTGAAACCACCCCAGCTCACGAGCTACGTATCTGTTATTCACCTGTTTTATATCTTGTTTTGGTTCTGTGTCGGTTTAGAATATTGTTCTCACTTATGTAAAAGTTATATTACAGTAACAAGGCCATGTGACTGGAGAAACAATCTTGCGCATGTGTGATAACTTGGCAGTGCAACACAGATTCTTAGAAGGTTCGAGATGAAGGCATGGAATTTCAGTAGAAATAAAAAAGATGCCAATGTTTGCTAATATCATGGCACCCAGTGCAGGAGGTCATTTAGACTTGAATACAGGAGTAAGCAAATGGTTTCAGAAAGACATTGTGGCTGATTCCATTTTATTTCCAGGAGATAACACTCTGTTTATTTTATGTTTATTTGATATGTCTGGTAAGTGAATGGGCCCCTTTAATGAATAAAAATAAACACCATGCTTGACAAACTGCTGGGGGTACTTGGAGGAATAAAACACTGCAGGGTGGTGATTATTTTCCTGTAGCTGCGTAACACCAGCATCAAGGTTGTTCTGGTAGTGAATATAGACATGCTCGCTTAAAGTCTTCCATGTTCTTTAACTCTGGATGATAAATATTAAACAACTGAAAATCCTAAATGGAGATGCGATGTGCACTCTGTACACAAACAGAGCATTTTCAGGCAGAAGGAGGGCGAATCGATGGAGTCAGTAAATGTCACAGTGAGAAAGGGCTCGGCCTGTGAAGAACATGCACTTCGGAGTTGTTTCTCGAAATATCTCGCTTGTATAAGAACTCAGCACATTCATTTTAGCAGACCAGGATAGCAAGCGACAAGCTTTCTT
Organism: Neosilurus mollespiculum; assembly: GCA_030014195.1. NCBI lineage: Eukaryota > Metazoa > Chordata > Actinopteri > Siluriformes > Plotosidae > Neosilurus > Neosilurus mollespiculum. The sequence goes on from JAQMYF010000022.1 coordinate 18,164,906, forward strand.
AGTTCTTTTTGCTAAAAAAAAAAGCTTAGACACCTAAAGTTAATTTTGAAGATAATGATGGTGTCTGCATAATTCATGCGAAGATGCTTTGATTATTAAAAAGCATGTGCAGATGATTAGATATGTGTTACAAGGCGTTAAGGACAAAAAAAAAAATTAAAAAAAAGCAACGTCCTCCGCTGTGAGAAGCGTAATGGGTTTAACTCCAAAAGTGTGTTAATTAATATCCTGATAATCAGCCCCCCCGACACAGACCTCAGACTTCAGCACAAACAAATGTTTCAGGGAGGCAGATGGTGTTTGGGCTGCTAACAGAACGTCACGCTTAATTATCCACTCTCGGATTCAGTGATGCTCCCGTGTACTGGCCAGACCTGGGCCTTTTTATTGCCATCCACAGGCTGTTGGTGAGCACTTTTATGTACCATGGAAGCACGACAGTAATAAACAATGTCGGCTGAAGTCAGTTGGTATTCAAGTCCTCCCTTTCACATCAGAACTGTTTGTTCAGTGATCTGAGGGTGCCTTTACATATTTATTTATATGTCCATGTGACTTGTGGTTACGCGATCAGGGGTGGAATTTAGCAAAACTAAGCTACTGGCCAATAGGACTGGTGAAATTATGAAACTACGAGTCCTCCTTCATATTTACTGGTTAGGAACACTATATCCTCTTTGCCTATCGGATTTGTCAGGTCGCCAGCAGGATGACTTGCCAGCTCATTTCACTCGCCCTACAGATTTTTGACTCGCCACGGGCCAGCGGACTTCGGGACCTGCATGTTTTGCTGCAAAATGACCAGTTGCGATTTTATTTTATTTTTGACTATTTACACAGATTCAAGGGTATACTGTTTTTGTTTGTCTTTGACATAGGACAGCTTCTAGAATTAAAAGCAATCTCAGATTTTTGAGGTTTAAATAAAATTTTGACCCAGGCTTTGGGGCAAGATAAGAGCTGGTGAAAGTAAATACAAGGAAACTACAGCACATCATTTATTTAAATAAATTTGCTGTCCTCCCATGCTAGCTATGACTGCTAATAACATTAATTAGGTGAACTTTTCCCTCGAAATCAACCCAAAATAGCTTCAACTTTCACTCTTTCTAAGAAAAAAAAATTAGTATTCAGTTATTCATAGGCATTTGATATGAAAATGCCTTAAAGGGGTGTCTTTATTTATTAATTGCTCGCATTATCAATTAAATATCTACTCAGAGGAGAAGAAGCTTTACCACTAAGCTCTGTCTGTACATGGGCCAAAAAAAGAAAGGATATGAACCGAAAGCCTCCAACTAATCAGAACAAGACAGTATCTGAACCCGCATGTCAATCATTTTGCCTATAGATAAACCAGGCTCTGCCTCTTGTGTGTATATACTCTATGACTTATGTCTCAGTGTCTTTGTGTGCGGTGTGTGTATGGATGGATTTTATGGGTGTAGCTATTTATTCTCAAAATCACAGACTGCATCTTTAAATGGTGATGTTTTTTTTAATCAGCAATTGCAATATTATCAGTCAGTATTATGACACAATTCAGGACAATAGAATAAAGTGATTAGCAATAAGGATTAAACACAACCATACAAATAAAAAATCGACTCAAAGAGCAGCAGAGACCATCGCACTTATGTTAATTGCGGCGTTGTGAATTTATCGGAAATACTCGCGACGCTGTAGTGCGCCAAGGCGAGATAAGTAACCGAGTCGATTTTCTCAGGCGGGCTAAAGTGTTATTAGAGAGCCTAACACGCTAAGAGACTTTCTCGAAGTACTTATCTTTTTAGTGCTCTTGAGCTTCTGGTGGTGTCTGAACGATCCATGGTGAGGTTTTGTTTTTTTCCATCTCTCACTCCATCAAAAAGAAAATAAAAGATGTTCATAATGGCAGTAATCTGGCCACTATCCTGCTTCCTCCCTAACTGACTCCATGCTGTCTCAACCCTTCCTAATGACAGGGCTCGATTTCCTGTTGAGCCTCATCACCTACATTAACACCCGACCCAGCAAAAACACACACACAAACATGGCATCACAGTGTCACAGCATTTACATGAAAAGCTATCACACACATCAAACCTGAAGCGTCATCAGCGAATTCTTTTTCTTCCCCTTCACAGAGTGAAATTTGGTCAAGAGTGATGCGTGAAGTCTCTTGGAATGCAGTTGGCAGTAAATTAAGCCCAAACAGAGCCCGGCGTCGCCATAGCAACGACACAATTAAATTACTTTCCTGTCAGTTGTAATATAATGTTCGGTGCAGAGACTCATGGGACCGCAGCTCCCCACCCGCAGGCGAAGCTACATCAGCGCTCCTCGTTGGAAATGCAGTGCATTGATTTTTTGCATGAATGATTCCAGTGTTTGTGTTTTGCGCTTCAGTCTCGCCATAATGAAGCTGAATAAAGTTTGTTTTGCCCTCTGAATTGCCAAAGCTCTTAAGAGTATCTAAAGAAAAAAAAAACCACTGTCAGCTCAGTTTCCGGGTAGGAGCACAAGCACACGAGCCTGAGTGTTTTCATGTCAATAGAGAATCGATGTTTGAAACTACGTTCTTTATGAAGTGATTGTGGGGTCGTGACAGGTTTTGTTTGTTTTGTTTTTTTTTAAGGGAAGCAGTCTTTCCGCTGGATTCCACTTAATCTCATGTTGTAAACCTGCACATTAATAAATTCACTGATAAAAGTGAGACGGCTGAAGAGAAAAAGAGAAGCATGTGTTTAAGATAGCTTGAGCTGATCACTGTCACATTGCCACACAGGGTTTAGAAGGTTACTGACTCTTCCTGCTGTCGTATTCTTGTCGTGTCATTGTGGATTTGATTGAATTCCATTGCCGGTAGCCCCGAGGAATCGGACGCATCACGTAGAAAAGGATCTTCGTGATAACGCTGATTAAAAACAGGCTTTTGGAGTTGGACGTGGATTTATAGATGTCACGTAAAGGCGGAGTCACTGCTGCTGATAAAGGAGCAAGACAATTAGAATTAGAGAGACTCCTAGAGTTCAAGGTACCTCAACAGTGCAGCATGAATAATGAGCACATAGGCCCTATATGGGTACTGGTTTTAATTACACATATGCTCATAGTAAGATATGTTCTATAGTACGTGGACATGAACGAATTATAGAAATAACTCCTGTTTGAAGGATTTACAAGATGGCTTGGGTTTGAACTTCAAAGGTCTGTCAAGGTCAAAGGTAACTGTTTGTATTTGTTTGTATGTAGGTTTGTATCAGTGTTCCATTGTAATGGTTAAGTTATAAGCACTCTATTTCCAAAACTTTGTGGCCCTGCTCTGATCTTCACCTTTGACCCTAGACATTCCAAAATCAAATCATCCCTTGGACTCAGGTAGGGTAGTGTCCGCACCAAGTTTGGTGAAAATCCGTGCATGGGTGTGGTCAGGATTTAACTCCAGTGATGTCAATACCTCGATTCTGTGGTGTAGGTAATGGTGTTCTTCAAACCATAATTGAAGGGCTGAGAGCCATAGTGGTCTAACCCCCCCCAAAAAACTGAAAAATGAGATAAGGTCATATTTTGACAGATGTGGATAAGGTCTATGTGTGCAAGAATGGTCCCTTCATGTTCCTTATGACCTGGAATCATATCGTGAGCATTATCCCTGATTTTTCTTATTTATTCTGCGAAAACTTTCATATTATTTTTCTCAGAATTCAATTGAGTCATAGCGGAGCTCCTGAGCACAGCCTCATAGGCATGAAACATGACATAGAAGGTTGTCCTGTGTCTGTACCCAACTTACTGCTGACAACAGGCATGACAAAGACAGTCAGCAATTAAAAAAAAAAAAAAAAAAAAAGATTTATTCATAACAAAACGGAAACCCGAAAGTACTCAGACTTGCACAGAATAAAGAACACACAGTTTAACACAGGATGCATGCAAACCCTTACCAAGCAAAACACTACTCATGAACGGAAACACAGAACATGAACCTGTTGATCAGATAATTACACTGACAAGACAGGTGATACAAATGAACACTGAAAGCAGCTAATGAAAGGTGGTGAAAAGAAAACCCAGTGTTAACTTTTCCTGCTTTCGCTCCAGACCGTATTTGGGATACACAGAAGATATTCTTTATTTATGTATTTCATTTTCTTTAGGGCTGAAGTTGAATGCCTTGTACAATAAAAGTTGGAAACAGTTTAAGTTGCCTTGGACACGTATAAATAGAGATATCTGTCAGCACCATTTTTTCTTGTTTTTTCCTTTTTCAAGATATACATTTTTAAAAGAACATTTTTAACATAGGGTTCCCGTGTGTACATGTACACCAGAGGGACAGACAGACGGACGGACGTATGCTATGTTTTTCTTGACGTTCTAAAAGGAACTCGATGGTTAGTTGCTTTTTCCTTATCACTGGTGCTGCGTGGGAGCTCCGCTATTATAATATGGAAAACTTTATTTCTAACTGTGTTCATTAGTGTATAATTATTGTAACTGTAAATCATTGGGTTTTCATAATATGAGCCCTTTATATGTATGTAAGGGGCCATGTTTCACTGCTATCTGGCCTAGAATGGATAAAAGTCTGGAGCATACCTTCCGTGTCTTGCAATTTATCATGTGACCACATGAATCTGGATAGAAAATTAAGTGGAAGAAGAAATAATAGGAGTCAGTGTTTGCTGGTGCTTGATATTAAGAACCCAAATTCTGAAAGCTGTGAGATCTCACTTATTATTTAACATCCGAAAAAGCAACAAACATGAATGTAAATGCTTGGAAGTACACTATGGGTACCTGTGAATACATTTGGAAAGGAAGAGGTATGAGAGGGAAGGAGGGAGAGAAGAATAAAAGAGAGAGGGAAGGGCATTCGGTTGTTTTCATCTCCTAATGTATAAAACTGATTTTGGAGAAGACTGATTTATCAGATTGATCATCTCATGTCATTTGCCGAACCGCTTAATCGAAATTTGCAAACTCCTCACAGAAACACCTGAACCCAGGTAACCGCTGTTGGAGGAAAATAATGTTGGGTAGAAAAAAACCCAGCAATTTCACTTTTCTAATGACTTCCAATAACAGTGTGGTATATGATGTTTTATTCCCTGCATAGCAATTTATTCAGTTAATTTCAGAAGTGAAAGTAGGAGCAGTGGTGTGTCATTATTAGCGTGAGGAACGCATGTCCGGACTCGCCGACGCCTCCTGCAAGTTTATAATTGAAAAACTCTGATGTATTTCAGAGACTCGTTCAACTTTAAATGGGACTTTGTGTGAGAATATTTGTGTGTGTGTGTGTGTGTTTGGTGGTGCTCTGGAATGATGGTGTATTTCTGCATCGTACTCTGTGTTTTCTGAAGATGATTGAATAAATGTCTGAGTGCGTAGGTTCAGTGGCATAACTGAAAGGTTCCGTATGTGTGTGTATCCATGTCTGCGTGTGTGTTTCTGAGGCCATGTTTAGTTCTTCAGATGGGAAGTCAGCGTCAGTTTACTCCGCCCCTTGTAATGTGAGCACACAGGAATCTCAGTCATGCGCAATGGCTCTATTATCAATCCATAAATCTCCTCAGCTCTCTCTTTCTCTCTCTCTCTCTCTCTCTCTCTCTCTCTCTCTCTCTCTCTCTCTCTCTCTCTCTGTGTGTGTGAACTTGTACTTGCTACAGCAGTTTTTAACCAGCAGAGTGAGGATATTTTTTGGGAAGCAAGGACATTTTGGTTGGTCCTCATTTCTTTAAAGGTCTTCTTGAGGGTTTCAGGGTTCAGGTTAGAATTAGGTTTAGGTTAGGGTTAGAGTTGGGGTTTGATGTTTAGTTGTGAGAGTTAAGTTTAGGGAAAGGGTTAGGGCTGTATTCCCAGTGAGTGTCGTCTGAGCCACGAGTGTCCCCACAATGATAAACATACAGGAGTTTGTGTGTGTGTGTGTGTGTGTGTATGTGTGTGTGTGTGTGTGTGAGTGTGTGTGTGCGCATGTGTAAGAAGAAAAACTGCTACCTCAACCTCAGTGAACACCTTTGGGATGAACTGGAACAATGACTACACCCCAAACATCCTCAGACATCCTCACATCATCCTCCACTAATACTCATGTAGCTAAATAAACACAAATCCCCACAGACACCCCCCCAAATCCCCACAGACACACCCCCAAATCCCCACAGACACACCCCAAATCCCTACAGACACACCATTAAATCTAGTAGAAAGACTAATGTAGTGGAAAAGTAAAGTTTAAAATAACCACAAATGGAATAAATGATGCTCAACAAGCATATAGGTGTATTGGTCAAGGGTGCACATACTTTTGGTCATATAGTGTATATCAATAAGGTGTTAGGAGTCTACAGCTGTGTTATACATCTGTGTAATGGCTACCATTATATGGTACATTAATATAGGTGTGAATCAGGCTTCATTTTTTTTTTACTTTATTATGAAATGTTTGGATGTGAGAATATATTTACTTAATTATTACTTTTAGTAGTTTGTTTCTTGTTTGCTTAATAAAATTGTGATATTTAATATTTTTTTGGGGGACTTCAGCAAACCTGAGTGTTGTGATGTAATATTTCATCAATAGAATTATGTAAAAACAGTGATGTACAGGTTTTAATTATTAACTTTTTTAAAAAGGGAAGTAAATGTAGAGATTATTTAGTTGAATTATTTATTTAGTTTCTGGGGTTTTGTGTTTGCTGATCTTGTTAATGGTTTACATTTATATTAAATTCACACTGGATTGTTTTTTTGTCTCAGTGAAAATCCAGGGAGATGAAAGTATCTGAGATCAAAATGAAAGGGTTGTGAACCAAAAGTGCAACATCATCATCATTCAATTAGCCGCTTAATCCTACCAGGGTCACAGGGAGGCTGGTGCCTATTTCAGCTGACACTGAGTGATGACAGGGTACACCCTGAACAGCTCGCCAGACCATTGCAGGGCCAACAAACACAACCATTCACACACACTCATGCCTAGGGTCAGTTTGGAACAGCCAATAGCTTAATGTGCATGTCTTTGGACTACGGTAAGAAACCGGAGAACCTGGAGGAAACCCAAGCACTGAGAAAACATGCAAACCCCACACAGAAGTACCTGAGCTCGGAAATAGAACCCGGGACCTTCTTACTGTAAGGTGGATGTGCTAACCACTAAGCCACCGTGCCACCCAGAAGTGCAACATAAACATTAGAAGCAGTGTGTAAAGCCTGCAGGTGGGATGTCCCAGGTTGTGGGTACCCCTCTTTGTGACATCATAAGAGTGTGTAGGACATGTGACACACTGGCAGGACATCATGACAGAAAGACAGATGGACTGGAAGAGCATTGCTAAGTAGTCCACTCATTACATGGGACATCCTGCAATAAGCGTAAAAGGTGTTTTAGAGTCAAAAACAGTGATATTGGTGAATAAATGATTTTTAAACCATGTATCTGTCTGTTCCCTGTAGGAGCCTTGGTCTAAATGGGTCCGGTCATGCCTCCCAGCAAGAAGCCGGAAGCTTCCGGGGTGAGCGTGGCAAGCGGCTTGAGTCAGCTGTACCAGGTGGGCTCGATCACCCGGGCGCTATGTGAAGACGATGAGCTAGAGCTGGCGCTGCCCGTGCCGGCCATCAAGCTGGAGAAGACGGGCGCTGAGGACGAGGAGCTGACCAACCTCAACTGGTTACACGAGAGCAAGAACCTGTTGACGAGCTTCGGCGACCCCGTGCTGAGGAGCGTGAGCCCTGTGCAGGAGCCCGACGATGACCCGCCTCCCTCCCCGGCCACTTCTGACCTGGCTTATGACGCCAAGCACAATCCCAATTGCAAACCGCCGTACTCCTTCAGCTGCCTCATCTTTATGGCCATCGAGGACGCGCCCTCCAAGAGACTGCCCGTCAAGGACATTTACAACTGGATCCTCGAGCACTTCCCATATTTCGCCAACGCCCCGACTGGGTGGAAGAACTCTGTCAGACACAACCTCTCACTCAATAAGTGTTTTAAGAAAGTGGACAAAGACAGGAGTCAGGTAAGATAGCTTTCACTGCATCTGACACGGTGCATCATTGCACTTTAAGGGCGTGTGCGAGAAAAATAAGCCCTGCAGCCAGGGAGGCTCTTTATTTAGCATCCACATGACAGGCTTCCAAGTGCATTCATTATAATGCAAAGTACAGAAACCTGACGCAAAGACACATCTTTGTATAAAGTGCGTGGATTTAGAAGGTCGTGACTACATTACCAAGTATGGGATACTGTACAGCGAGCCCAAAATAAGCCCTGACAGAGTGACTGTGACCCTGATGCGGAGCAGAGCAATCACTCTTGAATCACTCTGTCAGGGCTTATTTTGCCGAACCGATTAATCCTGTGATGGGGTTGTGGGGAGGCTGATGTCTATCTCAACCACAACCGACACTGGTTGAAGGCGTTGTACACTCTGTACAGCTCACCAGACCATCACAGGGCAACGCACACACAACCATTCACACTCACACCTACAGTCAATTTGGAACAGACAGTTAGCCTAATTTGCATTTCTTTGGACTGAGGGAGGAAACCAGAGTACCCGGAGGAAACCTGCGCAAGCACAGGGAGAACGTGGCTGATCCCAGGAATCGAAAGCAGAATGTTGTTACTGTGAGGCGGACGTGCTAACCATTACGCCACCGTGCCACCCACCTACAGAACATATTGATTAAAAGTGATCTTATTGCTTCCTCCAACGGACTGTTAAATTTAACAATAGGGTTTTATAATGAAAAAAGAGACTACTGAATGCTGTGATTGGCCAATCAGAATCAAGTATTCAGATGAGTCGTGTGTATATATAATAACAAGGTATACAGTATATGACGGGGGGCAGTGGTGGCCTGGCGGTAGGGTGCTGGATTACTGATCCCAAGGTCGGGGGTTCAAGCCCCACTATCAACGGGTTCTCACTTCTGTCCCCCCAGTGCAGCTAACTGGGTTATCAAATGCCGGCCATGTCTCTCACGTCTTTCTTATGTAAAAGAACCATTGCTGATTTTCGTCAAGAGTAGCTGCATAGCCGTCAGCGTGTTTCTGCCCTGCGATGGCCT
>JAQMYF010000022.1:18193495-18205292 GCA_030014195.1 Neosilurus mollespiculum
CTCAAAGAAATAAACATGGTAAACCCTGTGTGTGTGTGTGTGTGTGTGTCTATTTCTCTTTTCTACTCATTTTCCATTCTCTCATCCTCCTCTCTCCTGTCTTTGCCAGTCTTTTTCTTCTTTCTTCTTCTTTTTTCCATTCTATTCTCTCCTCACATTTTCCTTCACTTCTCTCCTCTATTTCCTTCTCATATTCCTCATTTTCCTAGTCAAGGACACAGCTCCTACCTCAGCGCTCTGGCATCTGCAGACAGATCGCTCAGCCCAGATCACATTTCACGCTGCTCTAAATGCTGAAAAGAACAATTTTTTTTGTGTGTATTTAGTTTCATAGCTGTGGAATCAATAGGGATTTCTGTGTTTAGCATTGACAGAATGAAAGTGTGGATCGGTTGTTTCCTTTGATAAACCCATTGCCAGTGTGTGATATTATTCCTTCTGCGGGGCACATTAGCGAGAGAGGAGAAGTGTAACGGCTCTTTTGTGGGTGCTGGTGAGCACTGAATGTGAGCGAGTAGAAGCGTGTCTCTGTAGATTTATTGTTCTTTGGGGCTATTTTGTTCTTTTGGAAGTTTGTCAACAGCCAGCGTATGGAAAATCCTCCCAGCTGCTTTCACCATGCCGATTCCTCCCCGACACGCAAAGCTGCTTCCTTTTAGGTGTTCCTTAAAGTTCTAGAGTTTTTTTTTTTTTTTTTTTTTTTTTTTTTTTTTAAGAAAAAATCTCATGTCTTGCTTTGGCTTCACAGTTTTTGCAGCATATTAGCTCTTGCTTCAACTCCACATAAAGAGAGTGATGCAGTGGCACTTTAGTCTGTCCAGATGTCTAGTCAGCTCAAACAGATCCGTTTTCAGAGCTGTCAGCACCACCAACGAATGCACAGTAACTGCAATGCATTCTGGGATACGAGTCCAGTGTTTGCTCCTAACATGATGTTGATTACTGCTGGGGAAATGGTGTGTAAGAAAACGCCAGAATCACTAAATTCTTCAAATAAAAATTCATGTGCTTTTCTAAATGAGGTCCAGCATCCACCGTTTCGCTAAGGATTTTCACACCCCAGCTTTCTTACCCAACGCCACGTAGCAGTCGAGATTAAAGGCAAGCCCTGAAAGTGCCGCTGGATTAGTTTTTCAGATCAGTCATTTCCGCCTGCAAGATTCTGGTCTGGAATTCCTTCCACTAATTGTGCGCTGTGTCCACAGCGCCTCTGGTCTCCAGAACGGCTCCGCCGTGAGCGGAAGAGAGAGCTACTCCAGCTCGGGACAAAAGTGAAAAGGTGGGGAGGATAAAGAGTGTCTGGAGTAGCACCAATTAGACTGAAGATTAGTTAAAGAGGATTGTGATTGCAGGCATGTAGAGAGAGAGAGAGAGAGATGAGCAGGCAATGGGATTTGGGATAAGATTATGGAATGAACTAAGAGCTTTTTGTTTGAAAGCAAATTCCTCAGTCCTGCTCGAGTAAAGGAGACTCCTTCAGAGCCGTTTGCATTAACAGGCTGGATGCACAGAGCAGTGAGAGTTAAATATAGTCAGGGCGTCGACCCAGAACTGGGCTTGACTTCTGCCAGTGGCACATGTGGTTCAGATGAGAAAGCAGAAACCCAGTGCGAAAGAATCCAAGCTCAACTCTTAAGTCCGTAACTTTTTTTAAACTTTGGTCTCTGCATCTCTTCTCATACGGGTGTGGCTCTTACTTTCTGCCCTTCTGTCATACCGCGTGGACCTGGAGCGGAACTGGATGCCACAGGATGACTAGAGACCATGTTCTGATTGCGTCTCCAGTCCCGAAAAACAATAGCGCTGTTATTTCCAAGAGCCCAGACGTAGATTTCATTACCGGCCGTTTCATTGTTCTCTCCTCTAAATGTGTAAAATTTTACTGTCAGGAAAAAAAATCAAGCACCAAATAATTGCAGAGCCTATTCACTTTTATGATGTTCCTTGCATGGCGAAGGTACAAGAGCAATAAAAGGCTGTTTAATTTTTATTTTTTTTTTGTCCTTGCAGCTGATTTAAAAAAAAAAAAAAAAAAGGACATGTTGGGTTGTCTATCATGAGGCATGTAGTGTCCATGGCAACGCATACCGTAGATGTAACCTGATACAAAGCATATGTGCAGCTCTTGGTACAAGCAGCGCTTGGAACTTTGAGCTGAGTGTGTGTTGGTGTGTGAGAGAGAGAGAGAGAGAGTCTGTGTCCAGGAGAGTGCATGAGCTTTTGAAATGCAAAAATAAAATTAATGCCCATATCCTATTTTTATCTAATAAATAATAAAACACTAATGATGCTAGGACAGGAACCAAAGATTCGCTGAACGTTAAAATTGGAGATGTTTTAGTTGCTAGGCAACCGGTATGCTAATGAAGTTGTTCGTCTTAAGCCGAAATCCGTTTTAATCACTCATGGTGGGAAAAAAAAAAGAAATCAGAACTTGACATTCTGACGAAGTGTAATTAAAGTATCCATAAAGAAGCAGAGAGAAAGCCATCATTACCCCTCAGTAAATTATTAGGAAGTGTTGGGTCAGATCCGAGGTGAATGGAACAAGTGAGAGAAAGACGGCATCATGTTAAAGGGCCGATTTAGATTTCGAGCCAGGAAGTGAAAGCAGACTGACACAAGGCATTTAAATGCACCGTGTAGACAAACACACTCAAAGCCAAGCTGCTTGTCTTGCTCTGTTTGCTTTAATTCTCAATTAACTAATATACTTTAAGAAGATTAAGAAGGAGAACAGAGCAGAGCTGATGCCGAGAGGAGTGTTATCTGCTTCGGCTGCTTCAGATGGGAATGAGAGAGAGAGAGGGAGAGAGAGAGAGACTTATCTCAGAAGCAGAAGTCACTGGGAATTATGTCATTTTCGACCTCCGTCCATACTAGATAGCACCCTAGCATACTAAATAAGTTCTGATTTGTATACTGTTGTTTACTGGTAAGTTGATGTCATTTGCTGAACTTATGTTTGAGTTGAAGGTGTTGACTTTGACATTCCAGAAATGTTTTTCCTAGTCGAAGTTCACAAATTCCAAGTTAAGAGTTTTAGTGGAGTACAGCTCACTAAAATAACCACAGACTATGGCTTCCTATAACCAGTCGACTTCATTTTCCTTGTCTGCATGTCCCTAAGTTGATGCTCATTGGCTGTGTTGCTGAGCTGCACGCCGACGGTCATCAAGGATGCTGAAACCCATCTCTGCATAATAAAATAAATCAGTTTTTGTTTTTAAAACATCTTGATTTCGTTTGTTGTTCTTGTATTTCTGTGTAGTTAAACTTTGAATGAGTGTAAAATCCCAAATTTATAGAGCATGGTTTACTTTCAATTATAGGATGTAATTAACTCTGAATCAGTATCCTTAAATGACTCCCTTACTACACAGCACTGTTAGCGCAGAGGCTGCAGGGCTCACCTGATATGTCTGTCATGGTTAAAATATTTCTATACCGCTTGATCCTAATTAGGGTCGTGGGGAGGCTGGTGCCAATCTCAACCGACTATGGGCGAGGGCGGGGTACACCCTGAACAGCTTGCCAGACCAGGACAAACACACATACAACCGTTCACACTCACACCTAGAGGCGATTTGGACCAGCCAATTAGCTTAATGTGCATGTTTTAGGACTGTGGAAGGAAACCAGAGTACTCGGAGGAAACCCGTGAAAGCATAGGGGGAACATGCAAACTCCACACAGAAACACACCGAACCCGGGACCTTCTTGCTGTGAGGCAAACATGCTAAGCACTGTGCCACCGTGCCCCCTTGTTTTTAATTTGTAACTATTAAAATTATTTTAAATTAAATAATGTATAAGTTCAATGAGATCAGCTTCTTGTGGTCATGTTGAGTCTTTTGGGGGAAAAACCAAGCAAAAAAAAAAAAAAAAAGATTTATTAATAACGAAATTGAAATCATAGGCCACTGAAAGACTCATAGGCCATTGAAAGACTCATAGGCCATTGAAAGACTCATAGACCACAACTCAGACTCGCGCAGAATAAAAAACACGATCTAACTCGGGTAGGAAGACAGACTTACAGGTAAATTAATGTAGGCCGAGCAAACGCCAGAATCCGAAGCTTGGAGCACTGGTCCAGATGTGCTGGACAGGGACAGTCATGCCAGTCATCTAGAACACTGAATAATAAAAAGACAGGAAGGCATGATGGTGAATAGACGCTGAGGTTCGGATCAGGCTGGATCAGTCAAGTGTGACTCGAAAAGTCAACCTAACGAACCAGAAAAACAGATCAACCAATGAGGCAAGAAGACAGAACATGAATTGAAGGGCTTTCTGCCATAACGGCGTAAGTCCAAATATGATGAAAAATGAGGTCGCATCATATTCTGACAGTAAAGGTCTCGCCCCAATATTTCCTGTCAAATATTTCTTTCTCTATCACATGACCACCACCAACCAGGGAGGGGTGTAAGCATGCACATGCCCCGTCCGTGACATGTAGTGCTGCCACCCGGCTCTTTATGAACTGCTGTACGTGCATGTTTGGGGACGGCTTAGCACACTCGGAGGGAAAGCGCTATCCACCCCCTCCTACGAATGAACTCACAGATCCTGTGAGTAACAGGGAATTGAGCGTATGTAAATATTCTGGGTCGACCCCGGGGTCAAACTACTCCTATGTAGTCCTTTTTTTTTCCTTACTACATATGTTCTGCGCAACACCTCATGTTCCTCTCACTGACTTAGTTTTTTCAGAACTCCTATAGATTAAAGCACCTTCACTGGGGCGGATCTGATGGCAGATCAGTTCAGTTCCACACCGTGTTAGATAGCAGTGATGTTGTCTTGACACCGTGATGGTGTTTGGCGTTGACTGGCACTAACTGTCTGAAACTGCCAGATTTATAAATGGTTGAAAATTTCATAGCCGCTCTTGAAACTGTGTTGCCGTCTAGCTGCTTTGTAACTTCCATGTTTTCATCTTTTGTAACTTTTCTGAACCACGTTTAATACGAACTCATTATAACCTGCTCACACAGTTTTCACCTCCTGCACATTACAGTTTTTCTACACTGCTGTCATTTTTGGCAGATCAGCACAGTTCAAAAAACCGCACTGAACTGTGGTCAAACCCCCTCAACCCCATGTGAGGCCTGCTTAAAAACCCGACCCAAAGAATTTGGTAAATGTTGCTGTTAGATTGTGAAACCCTACATAAATAGTTATTATAATTATTATCATTATTATTATTATTTTCTTTTCTTCCTTTCTTTGTTTCTGTCTTTCTGTCTATCTATATTAATATGTGCCTCATCTATTTAATTTCGTAATCTTTCTCTCTGTCTTCCTCTCTCTCTCTCTCTCTCTCTCTCTCTCTCTCTCTCTCCCTCTCTTTCTCTGTCTCTCTCTCTTTCTTACACACACAAACACACACACACACACACACACTCATACACTCATTCTCCATCTATCTCTCTCTCTCTCACACACACACACACACACACACACACTCATTCTCTATCTATCGCTCTATCTTTTGGGGGCAGCCGTAGCCTAATAGTTAGAGGAGCAGCTTTGGAACCGAAAGGTCGCTGGTTCGATTCCCAAACAACAGGAAAAATGTGTGGCAGTGGCTGAAGTGACCTTGAGCAAGGCATCTAACCCCCCACTGCTCTCCGGGTGCCCCCAGTGTGTGTGGCAGTCACTGCTCTGAGTGTGTGTGTGTGTGTGTGTGTGTGTGTGTGTGTGTGTGCTCACTTTGGATGAGTTAAATGCGAAGCAATAATTTCCCTTGAGGGATTAATACAGTATATCAGAATTAAAAAATCTCAATAAAAAAAATCTGTTTAGTATTTCTCTCTCTCTCTCTCTCTCTCTCTCTCTCTCTCTCTCGTGCGTACACACACACACTCATTCTCTATCTGTTTAGTATCTCTCTCTCTCTTGCTCTTTCTCTCACATACATGCGCACACAAACATCTATCTATCTATCTATCTATCTATCTAGTATTTCTCTCTCACACACAGCCACTAATTCATCTCTTCATTTCTTCATTTCTGTCAATCCAAATGTCTTTAATTTTCCGATCTCGTTCTTGATTTTTTTGTTTCTAAGTTGTATAGCCTCTCTCTCTCTCTCTCTGTCACTTTATCACTCCATCTATGTATTTATCTTTCAATGCAAATCTAGTTTGTGTGTAAATCCTGCAACAAACCAAAGTTACAAAATATTCATTTTCATTTCATTTTCTCAGTTGCTTTAATCTTTATTAGTGGCTCGGGGAGGTTGGAGCCCAACCCAACTGACTCGGAGTGAATTACTGGGCTGTTACAAAATATTTAAAGCACAATATGAAGAAATGAACTATGTGTGATATGTTCATAAAGCTTTTAAATGGATTGAATGAATTATTGTTTTCCCTCATTAATATTGCTGTTTTTTAACTTAATAAAGGAAATAACGAAGAACACGTCAAACCAAGTACACCCCACAGCGTTTCGCTTTAAATACACCCCCCCCCCTTTCTTATGGGTGTACAAACTTTTGCTTTGCTTTGAATGTTCCCCAAAGTGTCAACATTTCATGCGATTCTATTTTGTGGGTCAGAGAAATCAGAGCAAGCTGAAGGAAATGACCTGACACTAATGGCTTCCTGTTTTACACGATGTGTTTCACAAGTTTTTTTTTTCTTTACTTCTTCACTTTCTTTCCTTGCTTCCTTTCTAGAACTTTCACAGATCAGTGTTACTGTTTGCCGTATGGGCTTTCTGTAAATGATTGCTGTTGAATCTTTTTGTCAAGTTGCACCAAAATACTTCATTCATTTATTTTCCGAACCACTTAATCCTAATTAGGGTCGCGGAGAGGCTGGCGCCCATCTCAGCCGACTCTGGCTTTCCATAGCGATGGTCATGCCCATCAGTTGTGAGGCTCAGCACTCAAGAAGGAGAAGAATTTTGTTCTTGATTTTGGGGTGTGTCTATGGGGATTTCTTTAAGTCAAGTAAATCAGACCATTTTTGCGTGCTGTGGAGATGAATCCTAATCACTGAGACAGCTCGAAATCTTTTCCTGACTGCAAAAAGAAGGAGCCTTCACAAAGACATTGATCCTGTTGACCTCGTTTCTGTCTGAGAAAAAAAAAAAAATCAATGTCTTTATCGGTCAGTTTCTCATCGACTAACTTCAAACTAAAAACCCAAAAGAATGTCACAATCCACACGTGGAACTCTCTCACCGTCTTCCTCCTTTCACTCAGCAGTGTTTGGCTGCAGGGCAGCGAGTGAGTGGACGGGGGCGGAGTCTGTCGTCCTGGATGTGGAGGTGGTTCCCGTACAGCGGCGTGACCAAACCAGAGCGAGTGTGATTCAGTGTGAAGAGCGTCCCACTGTGCAGCAGCTTTATACACTCCTGACGCCCAACACATTGCAGCCTTGTCATTTCAGCCAGTAAAAGCAATGATTAACGCTGCTAAGGGTCCATTTGCGAAATATAATATAATAACTAGCTTGTGCTGTAATGATATCTAAACACCCCGGATCGCTTTCCGGGATGAAGTGTGGCTTTATTAACGATATGCTGCTAAAGCCGAGACATGTGCATCACACACACACACACACACACACACACACACACACACACACACACACACACACACAGCAACATTGTCATTCTTATCTCTTCTGTTTTTCTCTCTTCAGCCTGTCCAGTCCTCCAATTTGGCCAGGGAACCACTTCTACCGAAAAAATAAAGGAGTCCTCCTACCAGGTACTGAGTGTCCACTCATCCTGTCTCTCTTTCTCTCTCTTTTTTTCTCTCTGTCTCTCTCTCACGCTTTCTCTGTCTGTTTCACACACTCTCTCTCTTTGTCTCTCTGTCTCTCACTCTTTCTCTCTCTCTCTGTCTGGTTCACATACTTTCTTTCTCTCTCTGTCTCACTCTTTCTCTCTCTCTGTCTCACACTCTTTCTCTCTCTCTGTCTCACACTCTCTTTCCGTCTGTTTCACACACACTCTTTCTCTCTCTGTCTGTTTCACACACACTCTTTCTCTCGCTGTCTCACACTCTTTCTCTCTATCTCTCTCTTTCTCTCTCTGTCTCACACTCTTTCTCTCTCTGTCTCACACTCTTTCTCTCTATCTCTCTTTCTTTCTCTGTCTCTCACTCTTTCTCTGTTTCACTCTCTCCCACTCTTTCTCTCTCTGTGTCTGTTTCACTCTCTCTCTCTGTCTCTTATTCTTTCTCTCTGTCTTTCATTCTCTCTCTGTATCCACTCTCACACTCTTTATCTGCTTCACTTTTTCTCTCACTCTCTCTGTCTGCTTCTCTCTCTCTCTCTCTCTCTCTCTCTCTCTCTCTCTCTCTCTCTCTGTCTTTCACTCTTTCTCTCTGACTGTTTCACACTCTGTCTCACACTTTCTCTGTCTCACTCATTCTCTGTTTCACTCTCTTTCTCTCTCTCGCTCTTTGTCTGTTTCACACTCTTTCTCTCTGTCTCACACTTTCTCATTGTCTCTCACTCTTTCTCTCACTCTTTCTCTCTGTCTGTTTCTCTCTCTGTGTTTCTCTCTCTCTCTCATTTTGATTTCTTTCTTTTATCTGTAAACACAGAATCTGTTTTTTTTTGCATACTCTTTAGACAAGGCTTTCCTGGAACAAAAGTCTTGCATGTGTAATCACACACACACACACACACACACACACACACACACACACACACACACACACACACACACAGGAGGAATTAGTGCAGTGTGTGTATTTCATGTTTGTTCTGGTTTTAAGAGAAGATCCTCCGGATCGGAATCGATTTTCCCGCCTCATATTCCCGTGTCGTTCCTCCCTCCGCCACCACAATCCAGCTGAATTTCTCCTCTATGTTCAGTGATGTAAATCATCACTGCGCTGTTGTCATTTGGACACACGAGTGGTGGAGATGCAGAAAGTCGAGCGTTCTGTTATGAAAGGAAACAAAGCTGATGTATGAGGTTATCTATGAACGCTTACACACTTCTCATGAGACGCATCTCTCCTGGGTTGGGTTTGACCTGGGACCGCAATGTGCTCATAGCTGGGATGTTGTTACACTGCTCTTGCTCCTCATCGAAATCTTTTCATAGAGACTAACCACAAAAAAGGAATCATAACGTCTTTATGTATGGTATATTTTATTACTTGTGTATTTTGTTTTTTTCCCCTATTTCATTAAGATGATGCGTTATTAACCGCTAATCTGAAAAAATACCCTGATTCACTATTTCTTCTTAACCACAAGCGTTTATTTTTAATATATAATCCTACAAGAAGCATTTCTTTTAAAATATGCTGCCACCACCATGTTTTTTCATCATAATGGAATCTACAAACAGTTCAACAGTTCAGAGAATTTTTTTTAACTTCCTTCCTAAACAAACAGAGGACAAAGTGCTGGTGCAAAGTGAGTCCTACAGAAATTTACTCACTCACTCTCACTTACTCGTTTGCTGAACTGCTTAATCCTATTAGGGTTGCAAGGAGTCTGGAGCCTATCTCAGCTAACACTGGGTGAAGGCGGGGTACACCCTGAACAGCTCGCCAGACCATCACAGGGCAACACTCACTCACACCGACACCTACGGGCAAATTGGAACAGCCAATCAGCCTAATGTGCATGTCTTTGAACTGTTGGAGTAAACCCACACAAGCATGGGGAAGAAAGTGCAAACTCTAGACAGAAATGCCCAAGCCCGGGATTCAAACCCAGGCTCATACAAGCAGTGACATCAGTTTTTATTTCATCTGTGTAACTGATAAAATAATGAATTTAAACCAGCAAGCTAGGCTAGTTAGCTAACCGATATGAGGTATGGCTAAAATTGCTTTAAGAGCGTGTTTAAATTAAAAATAAAAGTGTGAAAGCAGCTGAAGATGTTTTTGAGTCTCTCTGTCTCATCTCTGAATCTGTTTCATTCCCCACACGGCACTTTTTTGCTGCTTGTCTGAGATTTAATTAACCTGTTGGCATTTAGCGGTGACTAACAGATAATTCGACTGCGAACAGAGCCATGAACGTCAACAAAAGACACAGTGTTTAGACACTTGTACTAAAATTACAGACTTGTTTCTGTTTGAAAATCCTACCCTATACTGTATATTTGTTTTTCATGGACATTATATGAAATCGCTCCAGCTAACAATCGCTTCAGCTAACAAGTGAGATTTAAAGACAGAAAAACAAAAAAGTGTGTTTCAGTCACTTAGCATTCGGCACATCTCTGTCTTACACACTCGCAGTAATTCACTGTTCATGACACACTCGTGGGAACACCACCTTTAGAGAGTTGCAGAGAGGCGCCCGTGCAGGCGGTGGCTTGCTCGCTATAATTGGCAGTTAGCAGAGTGTTTTGTAAACTCCTTTGTGGCTGTGATATTATACAGAGCGCGGGGAAGCGGCGGAGGCCCAGGATGCACCTGTGACGGCTGCCACGTGCGTAGGAGGGCCATCTGCTGGGTGCCGGCACTTAGCTTACACACGTTAACACACCTCTGTCTGCTAAGCTCAAAGAGGCAAACGGCCTTTGCTTTTATATGCCTCAACCATAAAACATCCCCAGTCCGTTTATTGCCTATGCTTTAATTAGACGACAATGCTAGCCTGTAATTAGCATCGTTGTCGTTGAAGTGTCTCTCCAAGTAATTCAGCAACACAGACATTTTTCTTTTCCGTTTGTTTTTTTTTTTTTTTTTTTGTGACACTACTTTTTTAATATTTGCTAATCGATTTCAGCTTAACCTGCGATGGCCTGGCGAGCTGTCCGGGGTGTACTCTGCCCTCGCCCGCAGTCAGCTGAGATGGGCGCCAGCCTCCCCGCGACCCTAATTAGGAATAAGCGGTTCAGAAAATGACATGACATGACATGACTTCAGCTTAACACTTTCCTCTAGACAAAATAAAATATATTGCACAACGGGATGTCACGTGATCATTTCAGGCTTAACAAATCGTGCTGTAAATGTTATTACATAAAGAAATAAATCACTGTGTAATTAAATCACTTGGTAATTGGGCAGTGGTGGTTCAGTGGTTCTCTAATCAGAAGGCTGGTGGTTCAAGTCCTTGTACCACCAACTTGCCACTGTTGGGTCCTTGAACAAGGCCCTTCACCCTCAGTTGCCCAGTTGTATGAATAACATATGAATGTAAGTCACTCTTGATAAGGGCGTCTGCCAAATGCTATGAATGTAATTCCAAGTTGCGACTTCCCAGTCAAAAGTGCTGACACTGGAGACTCCTTCCCTAAATGTTTATCTCTTTATAGAAAACTTTTTTGTATACTTTTTCTGTAAATTGATAAGGCTAATGTTAAACCCTTATAGCACTAGCAAGGTTATCTGGTCAATTAGTGGAGTGATTATGACATACACATCATTTAGCTTCAGTATAATCCCTGTGTACATTCTGAGTATTGAGACGCTCCAAAGTCTGAAGTTTTGTTTTGGAAAACACAGTAAGTGAGAAACAGGAGGTTTGTGAGAGCAGCGCTGAAGAAATTTCAGGGATTTACCCCAAAAATCCTCTGAGGGAGTGATGGTTAAATGAGTGGTTTATTATTTATTCAGAGGTATTTCATTCCCTCCCTCTATGTTTCACGCACTATTCTCTCTCTCTCTCTCTCTCTCTCTCTCTCTCTCTCTCTCTCTCTCTATCTCTCTCTCTCTCTTCCCCCCCCTCTCTCTCTCTATCTCACTCTCTCTCTCTCTCTCTCTCTCTCTCTCTCTCCTCCTTTCTCTCTCTCTCTCTCTCTCTTTCTCTCTCTATCTCTCTCTCTCTCTCTCCCCCCCCAATCTCTCTCT
>JAQMYF010000022.1:18212405-18227810 GCA_030014195.1 Neosilurus mollespiculum
TGTGTGTGTGTCTGTGTGTGTGTGTGTGTGTGTGTGTGTGTGTGTGTGTGTGTGTGTGTGTGTGTGTGTGTGTGTGCATAAAATGGTGGGAAAGAGGTATATGCACATATACATATATGGTTTAATGTAAGTGTGGGTGTATCTGGGGTCACAGAATTCCAGCTCATGTAAAATTCTTTTGTGTGTATTTGCGTGTGTGTGTGTGTGTGTGTGTGTGTGTGTGTGTCCTCCCCCGTCATGGCTCTGGTTTCTATTACTGGCAGTAAACAGAGCAGAGCAGTGCTTTTTGCTCCCCTCTCAAACACGGTGTTAAGTTTCCTGCTTTAGCTCGCCGCCTCACACGCCGCTCCCGAGGAGGTGGGAAACGGGACTGGTTGCCATGGCGATCGCAAAGCCCCAGCCATGGCGGAGGGGAGAGAGAGAGAGAGAGACCTGATCGCGAGCCGAGAGAGAGACGGGTGACGCTTTCAGATTTCAGCAACCACAGAGACAGAATCTCACCACTGCTTCCCAAAGAGCCTCTCAAATATTCATCCGGAAAACGCACCAGAAAGGTTATTTTAAAATAGGAGGAAAAAGAGATGGGGTGGGGGGGGTGGGGGGGGGGGTTCATTGAGTCTGTGCAGGGAATTAATGAACTTTTTAAAAGAAGTAGTTTAAGACGATTTCAGCACTGAATCATCCCACAATTAGACGTAGTGAGCTTCCTGATCTACCATGTTCGAATAAACGTTTCATCATCTTTTCCATCTATAAGTCAAATCCTTTAGCATTCAGAACAAAGATATCATCATAGGTAACAGTTAAAGATACATAAAATAAATAAAACCATTCATTCGTTAATTTTCTAAGCCGCTTATTCCTAACTAGGTTCGAGGGAAGGCTGGTGCCCATCTCAGCTGACTGAGTGAGTGAAGGTGGGGTACACCCTGAACAGTTTGCCAGGCCATCTCAGGGCAACACACACACAAGCATTCACACTCACACCTAGGGGTGATTTGGAACAGTCAGTTAGCCTACTGTGCATGTTTTTGGACTGTGTAAGGAACATACAAAATCCACACTTAAATGGCCAAGCCCGGGAGTCAAACCCAGGCCTTCTTGCGGTGAGGCGTATGTGCTAACCACCACGCCACCGTACCACCTTAAATAAAACCATGTGGAAGTGAAATACTTACAGACGCAGAGGTTTTGATATAGCTTGACACAATACTGATTAATGTCCTGATTATGTGTATGTCTTGCATGAAACTGGAGTACCTGGAGGAAACCCACACAAGCATGGGGAGAAACTCTGCATAGAAATGACCTTGCCGATCCAGGTAGTCGAACCCAAAACCCAGGATGTCATACAAATAGGGGATAATTTTCCACAGTGCTGGACAAGCCCTGAATGTGTCCACCTGTTAAACCTTCTGGTCTCATGGGGTTTAAATGTTTATTTACAACAGATTCCTGATGCAGCTCTGGTAATATACTGTTCACGTTACCCAAAGGTCATCAAACTCAGACGATTTTAACCCCTGGTCATCACATCTCACAGCAGAGTCGTAACCCTCTGAAAGTCCTTTAATTACAGACCGCACATGTTGGCATTCATTACTGCAAAGAAAGCAGTGGGTTGTCTGCTACATCCTTTCCCCTAAAACACTGCGCACGTTTAGAGGCATGGCTCATGTTTGGAAACATGCCGTGAAATTGAGAGCGCGTTGTTTATTTAGCAGCTAATGTGACAGCGGTATGTTAGGACCATGTCTTCCAGCATTCCTTCAGGTTCAAGAGTGTAATGTAGTACCATTGATGTCTTTCGTACTGAAGAACGCTTTACTTCAGGATACTGTGTTTAAGCGCTGAGCTCTTTCTTGTTTTAATGCTGGTGCTAATTCTGATATTGCTATCGATATTGCTAACACAGTGAGTGGTATTGCTAACACAGTGAGAATAGCATTTCACAGGGAATGTAAATTCATTAAAAATACGTCAGAGATGTTGCTGCAGACATCTTAAAGTTCCAGAATGAGACTGGACTCAGGTGGTTATTCATTCATTCATCCACCAAACCGCTTTATCCTGCCAGGGTCACGGGAAGGATGGAGCCTATCTCAACCGACTCTGAGCGAAGGCGGGGTACACCCTGAACAGCTCGCCAATCCACTGCAGGGCTAACACACACACACACAACCATTGACAAACACACCTACTCCCAGGGGCAATATGGAACAGCCAGTTAGCTTAATGTGCATGTCCTTGGATTGTGGGAGGAAACCGGAGTAGTCAGAGGAAACCCATGCAAGCACATGGAGAACATGCAAACTCCACAAAAACACACTCATCAAGCCCAGTACTCAAACCCAGGACCTTTTCGGTGTGAGGCGGACGTGCTAACCACCGTGTTAGCCCTCAGCTGGTTAGTGATCTGTAATACGAGAAGCTTTATGGTGGCGATGGAACCTGGTGCGGTAATTAATTATAATTGTTATTATTGGTGTTGTCATTTATTTATTCAAGAATTTCTCTCACAGTATCAATAATCTATCCATATATCTAGCTAGCTAGCTATTTAGCTATACAGCTGTCGATCTAGCTATCTATCTCGCTATTTATCTTGTCAAGTAAAGTAAAGCTGTAACTTTACTATTTCATGCTATCACAACAAAAGTTGTCATTGTTGCCAAATCGCTGCAGTATAACAAGAATAAAGCACTCCAGGACATGCTTTTTATAAAAATAATCAACAACGAAGGTGGTCCTGATTCATTTATTAACCAATAGTGTGATAATCACAAACTTGCTACTGAGCTCCTCTAAACACTACCATTCAGTGCAACGTGTAGTAACAGATTTTTATGGCGCTATTACCTAGCTAGTGAAAGCATGATGGCTGTGACATTGTGGTTGATTTCAGTCAGAGTCACAGATGTGACAGTAGATCAGTGCGGTCTTTCTGAATCTCACTACGCGATGGCAGTCACGGTAACGCATTTGCATGCCCTCTGGTTTACAGCGCAGCAGGGACGCGACCTACTACAGATGCCAAAAAAGACTTCAATCTTCTGAAAATGAAGCGGCTCACCACTGACTGCGTGCCTTCTGTTTTTAGCTCACACTAGACCTCACATTCACCATCTAACACTCCTAATACACCAGCATGAGGAGCACCTAAAATAACAGTCTCTGGATGTCTGTCCTGTTTCTGTCTACCGTCTACATCTTCATCTCATCCTCGATGTCGTGCAGGATACAAACCCCGCTTCTGTGTTCGCAAAACACGCTGTATTTTCGGAAGACATGCGATTAACCACGTAATTACACAGAGTCGTTATTGCAAACAAGCAAATCTCTGTTGATGTTGTTATAGAAACAGTAACTGACCTTTTTCAGGATTTTTTCACGACTTTTTCACTTGACTAGCAGATGATACACTTTTCTGGGTGAGCTTCTTTCTCTTCTTATATTTTATTATTATTAATATTCATTCATTTGCTCAACCTCTTAATCCTGCTTGGGTCACAGGAAGGCTGAAGCCTATCTCAGCCAACTCTTGGCAAAGGCAGGGTACACAGTTTGCCAGTCAATTTCAGGGCCAACACACACAACCATTCACACACACATCTAGAGTCAGTTTGAGACCGCCGATTAGCCTAATGTGTATGTCTTTGGACTGTGGTATGAAACTGGAGTCCCCAGAGGAAACTTACACAAGCGCATGCAAACTCCACACAAAAACGCCCTCGCTGAGCCCGGGACTCAAATTCAGGACCTTCTTGCTGTGAGGTGGACAGGCTAACTACTACACCACCACTCAATCCTTAATTAATATTGTGATTGTTTATTCCTACGTGAAACATTGTTTAAGGATCACGTCCTTAAAGCGTCTTTACAGTATACCTTCATTGGAAAGTTAACTAATCCGGATAAAACTAGATGGTTGGTTGATATACATGTCCAGTATATAAATATAAAACTATACACATAGAAAGGCATGATGTCACTTGCATTAAAACTCTTCATATACAGAAGAAATAAATGTTTTATCCAGCATTCATATGCTAATATAAATATTCAACATGCTTTCTCAGGGCGCTGTGTGTTTGTTTGGCCTTGCTCTTGTAGTATTTGTTCCCATAACAGCCTAAAAGGCTCCGACTGACACGCATTTGCTCTGAAGGGCTGTTAATTTCACTCCGTACCAAAGGCCTCGACCGAAATCAAAGCTCAGGTGCATAATAGATCTTATCTGACTCATGCTTTATCATCAGCAGGGCAGGTTTGTCATGTCTGCACAATTAAAGGTGAGCATTAAAACTTCAACAGCCTCTGAACCGCTAACCAGCGCAAAGAGCTGTGAGTAAAACAGCAGAATAAGTTAAGAAGAGTGTTCGCTTGGCTCACCACTTGATGGTGAGGTGTGTGTGACAATGAGACGTGTGTCGTTTCCTCTTCACTAACCACCGTGCGGGGGCTACTGGGAGAGGGGAGCAGTACTGAGGGACGTCCGAACGTGGACGGAATGTCTCGGCTGATATTTCAGCATTTTAAGTAGTTGTAACGGAGATGTGAACACACTCGCTCCCTAAGGACGTCACTTGTCTCGCTGTGTCCTACAAGGGGCTTTTAAATCTTTTCCAGCCAAGTGCCAAGTTTTTCCTCTCGAAACCCTGAGGCTGCTTTCACAAACCCATTTCTTGGTATCCTGTCGGGGGCATTCATATTCATTGCCGGTTTGTTATAGTCATGTTTTTGGTTGGAGATCAATATGTTTTTCTTTATTTTTTTTATCTGTAAATCAGAATAAGAACTAAATGAGAACTGAAAATGGAGCATGTTGTTCAAGGTGATAAAATATGCATGGAAATATCCAGAAATAAAAATACCTTGTTTATCCTGAAGCTATTTGTATTCTTTTTGTCTGTTTTTTTTTTTCTCATAAAACAAACCTGCAGTGGTGTACTATCCTGCTGCTAAGAAATAAACACCCCTCCCTTTTATGGTCAGGTTTTTTAAAAAACATAATTTTAATGAAAGAATTATTTAACATTAATACCATTATTTTAACTTCCTTTAGTGCTTCATTTGAACAAGAAGGTCTTTTGCATTGCTCGATAGCTGCATAGTGCCGTTATCAGGTTCACCACTTCTGTTACTCTGTGTCTTCCTCTTAAAATCATGGTTATTTATTGCCGGAAGCTGACCTTCGACATTTTAAGATCTGGATCATAAAAATTCGGCGGATGATGAATCAGTTTCTCTCTTCAGCTCTGAACAGCTTTAGCTCTACCTGAGACAGTCAAATGCTAAAGTCTCCCATAGCCTTTCGATATGTAAGAACCGTGGCTTTGACTAGCGTGGCCATACTGTGGTCATTCTAGGGGATTTTGGGGCAGACTCTTGCAAAAATATGGGTGGAGAAAATATGCACTTGCCTGAGAAACGCGAGTATGTATGATGCATAGGTTTTAGCCGTCACCGCTACCGGTAGTAACTGCAATCCATACGTGGTAGTTGCTGTTCCATTAAAGTTTTAACCACCATGGAAATCTACACTAGCATCCGGTGGGCCATGTTTGCCTCACGGATACCGTCACCGTAACAATGGTTAAATTAATCCAGTGCTCAACTCACAGTAATTTTCAACATGACCAAAGTTCCTGTAAATGGAAGCCACACCATCCTAGTTCTTAAGGCAGCTCCCCGGCCATCAAGGCAGCTTTTCTATTGACCTAGGACTTTTCTATTGACCTGTCCTATCAGAATGCACTTTCATAAACTTTTTTAAACAGGCAGCATCATTAGGACTTGTCACTGCGCATCAATGAAGTCAATGCTGAAAGATTTCTTATATTTCTTGTTTTCAACTTAGCATAAAGTATCCGATTTCAGCTCAGAAAAATCCATTTAAATAACTGTCCAAGTTATAATCACATCATAACAGTCTGACAGTAATAACCTAACAGTCATACAATGTAACACTCAACACAAAGTTGGAGGTTCTCAAGAGCTCCAGCGTCTTAGAGGTGGAACTGAACACAACAGCTCGAGTAATACTAAACAGCGGCACGAAATAATAATGTGTGAAGCCTTTAGAGTATTTATTTGCAGGTCTTGTCTTTTTACATGAAGCAATACCAAACTTACCGAACAGTTCAGTTCTGTCTATTTGACAGCTTTTTATTACCACACAAAAGCGAAGCTATCAGTAGCTTCTGTTTGTTCCGGTGTTAAGCACTAGAGGTCGCCAGAAAGCTTTTTGGAAAATGAGCACAGCACTCATGTTTATCATCTTTTGCAGGTCTCTGAGTTCACTGTGCTTCATTAGAACAAAAAAAGCGATCAATAGATGGATTTCCTGTCTTAATTAAACAGTGGAGACTTACTGTGAGAGAAAGAGGGCTGGTTGAGGGATTGGGCACGTCTTTGGTGGAGTGTTCTACAGTTTTATGGTTATTGTAGAAGACTGAAAAAGATTGCAGGACCAGACGCTGTACCTCTCACTTCCACGCCCGGAAAGATCCCAGCATCTTTTGGCTACATGAGCTTTTTCCATTCCGTCTAATGCTGTCATTTATCACACGGATATATTTTAGCCGAAAACCGATTTCCCTCCCAATCCAATCTGCAGCCTATCGTTCATCAGGGAAGAGAATTACACTAAATGCACAGGCTTTATTTTCGCAACAGCAGGTGCCAAATGCTGGGTATTTGTCATATACACACCCTGTTATTCTCTCTCTCTCTCTCTCTCTCTCTCTCACTCTCTCTCACTCTCTCTCTCCGAGAGCCTCTACACCAGTGGATGCAGTAGAGGAGAAACGAAGTGACGTGACACTGAGGTGTATGTATGAATGCAGAATGCATCATGTGTTTTTCTGCTTTCTTCCCCTATCACACTGTCACGGCTGCATCACGCCATTAAATGGAACAGCAGTTAATCTAACTTCATGTGCCGGATCAGATATTCATGGCCCAGCAGGATGCACAGTTGCTCCTGGAGCTGATCTCAGGTCAGGCAGAGCAGCTCACATCTCCAGCTGTGGAGAAAGATGGGAGCAGCTGGGAACAGTGAGCGACCCTGCTGCCAAAACCCAAGCGAAGGAAGACAGAAATAGAGAGAGATGCAACTCTGTGCTTTCATTTGGGTTTTGTGTCATTTATTTATGTTTGCCACTGAATAGCTGTTCCTTTGGATACATGCATGTTATAACATTACGTCTTTGGTAACACTGCATACATAGTAAAGTGCATATATGGTACTGGTGCATAGGTGGTAATGGTGCATATATGGTGCTAGTGCATATATGGTACTGGTGCATAGGTGGTAATGGTGCATATATGGTGCTGGTGCATATATGGTACTGGTACATAGGTGGTGCTGGTGCATAGGTGGTAATGGTGCATATGTGGTAACAGTGCATATATGTTACATATGTGCATGCATAGTAAAGTGCATATATGGTACTGGTGCATAGGTGGTAACGGTGCATATGTGGTAACAGTGCATATATGTTATATATGTGCATGCATAGTAAAGTGCATATATAGGAATGGTACATATAGGTGGTAAGAGTGCATATATGGTAATAGTACATATGTGGTAACAGTGCGCTAACGTGGTTGTAGTATTTAATATTTGAATTAAAAAGTACTCAAAAAGCAACTAATGATATGCTAGTGGGTGGGGCCTATTATTCTAATGAGAATGCTAGATTGGTAGATCAGTTTTTTCTTTAATAAATTAATTAATTAATTTTATTTTTACCTTTCATTAACTAACTTTCATAACTTTCATTAATCATTTGCAGGTGCTTTTAATTTTTTTTGGGGGGTGGGGGTGGGTGGGGGTGGGGTGGGGTGTTTACATTTTCACATTTATTTTTTCTCTGTCTTCATTTTTATAACGTGTAACACTACGCTTGTAGTAAAGTAATCAATGGCAGGGTGGTGTGATGAAGTTAAAGTTACTGATAAAATTTGGAAATTGATTGTTTTCCCAATAACAGAACTTCCTGAAATATGTTCTGACTCTCATTCTCAGTGATGTTATAGCGGAGGTTCCTTCACCAGCCTTATTTTTTTCTTTTCCTTTCTTCTTAAAGTTGATAAGACAAAAACAAACATAAAAACCCTCAGCTTGTCATGTTACTGAGTAACCACGAAGCATAAACTCTTTCTCCATGTCAGAAACCTCTGCTTGGTACAAAGTGCCGACACTGAAGACTTTTAAACAGGAAAGGTTTGGATTGGATGAAAGCTGCATGAGAAGGACGAGTGATCATTAGCCCTGTGATTGGTGACAGTCAGGCTTATGTTCACAGTACCTAGGTATAACTCTTAGGATGCACAGAGCCTTTAGAAATGTTTTTTTTCTTGCAGATTGTGTTCATAAAAGCTTGAATTAACCCCATTAGACGAAACTCACAGACTTTACTGGGTTTTAAATACATTTTGGCGAGCCGCCCCAACCCCCCAAAATCATTATTCTGTGTTTGCTGTTTTCTGTGTCCGAGCTGTGCTTGTTTGCATTTAGTTGTTTTGAGTGTCATTTTGATTCAACGTTAAATCTATAAGACTCTTTTAATTATCAGCATCAGGCATCTTAATTGCTTAAGAAGCGCAGCGAAGAAGATAAGCTCCGAACACCTCAGCCAGCTGTCTAGCTAGATTCCAGCACACAAAGCTGTGTTGATTTTTCTTTCAGCCCGAAGAGGTGAAAGAGCTCCGCGCCCTTGAGGCAAACTCTCATCTCTACACAGAAGCCATAAACAAACAGAGCCCTCCCTCAGTCCCTCACGCCGCTCTGCCCGCGCCCTTTGACCTGCACTTATATAGAGAGAGAGGAGCGTGTCTGCTCACACAAACATAGCGAGGAGGCCGGAGGCAGAGGCGGCAAGCTCGTGAATGAGGCACCCTGCCGTTCGTCTTTTGTGCAGTCAGAAGCGTACTTTGTGGAACCAGCCGTGTGTGTCATAGGCCCAGATGTAGAAGTTGCACCGCCATCAGCCATGCGCTTTATTGTACAAAAAAAACAAAAGCCGAAAGCACTCCAGAACTCTTCTGTCAGAGAGACAGACGTTTTAAGACCCTTTGCACCAAAAAGCCTTGTTTGCCGAAGGAGACAGAGCTCAAATCTGAGGCAGAAAATTGCAAGATGGGCCATTAAGAGGAGCTCCAAGAGGCTGTGTTTCATTCAGCACTGAAACTGAACTCAGGAGGTACAAATAAAGTTTTTTTGAATCTAATGTGCAATCGAAATGTTTCCAAAATTAGAGCAAAGCAAACCCTGAAGCCTGGCTGTTTGTCCTGCCTCACAAGTCCGAGTCTCAGAAAAGCAGAATTTAGCCATAACTGTTCCTGTGAACTTTGAAGGCGGCATAATGGTTAAACAGGAAGCTCCAGTTTCTGTGTGGAGAGCCACACAATGTCCCCATGTCCATACGGGTGTCTTACAGCAATTCCGGTTTCCTCCGAAAAACATGCCAAAAGCTGCCTTTAGGTGTGAATAAGTGTGTGTGTGTGTGTGTGTGTGTGTGTGTGTGTTTACATGAACTGATTTCTTATCCACAGTGTTGCAACCAGTGTTATTAGGAGAGAATGTATGCCAAGAATTTAGTGTGCTCAGCCAAAAAAAGGGTTCTTGAAGCACCCACAGGATAAATAAGGGTTCTTCTGATAGGGAGATTTACTGTTGCACCAAAGAACCCTTAGAGTGACCAGAATGTCAGGCTGTGTTGTGTTATGAGTCAGCGGCTAAGAATTCACTGCTTTAATAACTACAAATGTTTCGGTAAATTATTTGAGACACATTTAAAACAGCATTTAGACCTACATGCGCACACACACACGCACGCACGCACGCATGCACACACAGTGAATGTCCACACCAGCTGCTTAATAAAAAGTCAAGTCAAGTATGGCAGTGGCGGCTTAGTGGTTAAGGTGATGGATTACTGATCCAAAGATCAGTGGTTCAATTCCCATTATCACCACTGCTGGGCCCTTGAGCACGACCCTTAACCCTCAGTTGTATAAAATGATAATTGTAAGTTGCTGTGGATAAGAGTGTCTGCCAAATGCTTTAAACATAAATTATAAAAATGCTCATTTGTATATAAACAAGACAGCGTGGTGTTAACCTCCACTGTTTACTTTCTTTTGAAATGTACTTCACTTCTTTGTTGTATTTTGCCCAACACTACGAGTACATTTTTAATTCCACGTACACACTCTTTCACAGCTGTCTTTAATTTTTTTTTCTTCTTTTTTTCACACACTTGATTCTCTAGTGCACAGATAAAAGGTGTAAAGGAAACAAAACCATTTATTTACTCTTTTACAGATTTACATCAGTACTTACTTTTGAAAAAATCTAACTTGTATGAACGATGAATAAAGATCAAATCAGTGCAAGGTCATCAAGATTCCTTTCACTTACTATTTTATTTAATTTTTTTTTCTGAAGTGAATTTCTGGATAAGATTCTGCTCGGCTTTTCAATGTCCCCCTGCTGGACAAGTCCCAGTACTGCAGTACTAGCAGTCAGAATGGGGATGTACCGTACAGTAATTAACACTTTCAAGATAAGTTTGAGACGAGAGAATGATGGGTAACTGCGTTATATTTTCTCTGAAACAGTGATCGCAGATTTTTTAAGCACCCAGGAAAGAGAGACAAAGAAGTGGGTTTTAGTTAAAAAAAAAAAAAAAAAATAGCAGCTCTTTGCTGAAGTTTGATCTGATGGAAGCTCTCGTTTCCAGACCGTAAGCCCAGGACATTAATACCCTTCAGACAAAGAGGATGTAGAGACAGAGCATAGGCGTATGGATGGCATCATTTCCCTCACTGTACTCAGCACGGCTTTGGTGAGAGGTAAAGCCAGGGCGCCTACCCACAGGCTCCAGGCTCCACCAAGAGACAAGATTGGCTCTTTCGCTGCTTGTGGAGCAGCAAAAGCACTCTGTTTCTCAGCATGAGTGTTTGTACAGAAGCCAGTGCTTTACAGGAGTCACTCTGGCTCATATGTACTGTGAGTGCACCACCATTCCAACTGGGCTGCTTTTATTTATTTATTTATTTTGGTATGAGTTTTTCAGCATAGCGTCAAGTTACATTAAACATTTAATTCCTGTTCTCACTTATGTTATTGCAGCTTTTTTATGAATCCCCTTGTTGCTCTTCCCAGCCCCCCATTCTTGAAGAAGAAAAAAACACAACTTATACTGACACTGGAGACTTCTTACATAAACGTTTTTTTACAGAAAACGTCACCATGTCTATGTTACACGGTTTTCTTTGTACTAAAGAGAGGTTGATTTATTAAAATGAACATATTAATAATTCATAATATAATAATTCATAATGAAAAAAAAGAAAGTGATGTAAAACAATTAAAATGCCAAATTGTCATCATAAATATGAGGATAGGAATGATATTTAACTGTTATTTTGTGGTCCCTAACAGGATGTGAACTCATAGCCCACAAGGCAATAGCTGGACAGGCTATTAGTCATATCCGATCAGAGCGAGTGGAATAACTGTTTTATTCTGTCTAGTGGATTGAAATGCAATATCTTAAAAACTCTATTGAAAATTATAAAATATATATATATACACACACACACACACACACACACACACACACAGATGATGCTTAAATCAAAATGACACAGTTTGTTGTGTGCAATCAAGCAGGCAGCATCATCATTATCATGACTTAAAATGGAAACATGAACCATAAAACTCACGTTTACTTTATTTTTCTTGTGTTTCATAGTAGCATGTACTATAATTTTTGAATTATTGTTTAATCACAGCTTTACAGAGACCGTGTTCAGTGTGTTCTTTAGTATGTATGTAGGCTAGCCTCTGAATGAGATTTCTGAAGTTACTTCAGGTAGCTCCACAGCTCATATGGAGCTCTGTTCCATTAGCACATCTCAATGCCCCAAGCTCACCTGAACAGTCTTTGTCACAGTTAAATTTATAAATATTTTTAGAAACATCTTATACCACACTATATAAACATCTTGCTTTAGTCTGTTTTCCTTGTAGTATATTGTAGCACCTGCCTGTGCTGGGAGCTTGAAAATGTCCGTCTTATTTTAATTAAAAAAAAAAAAAAGGTGTGTGTGTATGTGTGTGTGTGTATATATATATATATAATTATTAGATTAGGTTCCTGTGTAGTGTATATACTAAATGATGTGACATCCACCTCACCTTCGGTGCATAACTGTTTAGAATCCTGAGATAGCAGGCCAATCAGATCCTGCTGTTCCCATGTTGTGTATACTAAACCTGTATATATGTCAGAAGCAGAAAGCACTTGGTTGTTAGTGAGCTGGGTTTCACTGTTAAAGTTTATCAAAATCTTATTTTTAGGTTTATCCTACAATTAAATTCTTAAAATTTGATAATATTTTTATTTGCATTAAATAAACAGGCTCGAACTGTCCCACAGACATTCAACGAGAATACCATTCCTTGTCTTTTGTTTCTTGCTGTTGTTTCTGGTGTTTCAACACAAAGCAAGCTTATTAGGCATTCAGTTCAGTCAGCCATCCACGCTAATCAGGAACACGGCTGCGTCCTGTTGTCACTTCATATCATAGTAGTAGTCGCGCTGTCTCTTCACCTTTCTGAGGGGCGAAGGGGTGCAGAGAAGGCCAATGCCAGCGCAGCTGTTCTCCTCCAAGCCGCACCTTGCACTTCTAAAAGTATGGCATATACACAGGCAGGGAGGGGTTGCCAAGGCAACAGTGCTCCTTCCTAATGGATAGAGGGGTGTGCTGGAATTTCCGTCGCCCCCCCAACCCTCCATGTCTGCCATCTGCTTTTGATCTGAAACCATTTGCTGGATGAAATGAAATGATGCCTTGTCCTGGGATTAGCCAAGAAGAGGAGCTGTTCAGGTCTCCATTCAGTCACCATTCCTGCAGCTTTTTTCTTTTCTGATGGAGATTTCTGAGGGAAAAGATCCCAGATTAAGTACTGTATATGAGAGTTCAGACTTTTGAGAGTACCGTTTGGTCATGAAATGTGGTCTGTTTGGTTACTGTTATATTTTACCAGTGAAGCATCTGCTCAGGGTTTCAGATAGTAAAACCAAACAATCTTTAAATGAAGTCTACTTAAACAGCATCACAAAGATGCAGTAAGTGGATTTGAGCTCTTTTATGCATCCTGTAGTTGCGGATATAGACGCTGCCGTCTCCATGATGTGTTTGAATCGTCCTGAGATACCTGAGTTCTGTGAGTAAACACTGATCCGTTCTGGTGTGACACACACGCACACACATAAACACACACACACACACACACACACACACACACACACACACACACACACACACACACACACACACACATCAAACTACTCTACAACCCCAAAAAAACCCTTCACACTGACTCTAAGTCTGTCTTCCACTTTGCATTTCTCTACTTTCGTGATTTCCATTTTCCAAACTTAACAGTTCCGTCTGGGATAAATTTCTCTCTCTTGCCGCCTTTATGAAGTTAATTCAGATATTTTTAGAATGGGGGGAAAAAATTAAAAATCGTCCTTCCGCCGCCTCGCTGTTGGAAACGTGTGCTTGTGATGTTCAAGGCAGACGACGGAAACCATTTAAAAGCACACGCTAATGGTGTTTGGGTCACACTGATCAAGTACGGTGGTGTAGCTTTAGAATGAATCAATATTTTGCTCTCCTGCTGATTTCTCTCGTATGTCTGTTTATGACTCGCATTCATCTCTGTGCCATCTGTGATTACGGCTGAATCACATGTGCTCACACGCTGTGGTGTTTGTGTGGGGTGATACTCACTGTGGGCGGTTATACATATGGGTGTGAGTGTGTGTGTGTGTGTGTGTGTGTCCTCACATTAAAGTCCATTTTTTCATTTCTCCTCTGCAGTCCCTCAGGGAGTGATCCGGAATGGAGCTTGCATGATGAGCCCAGGCCTCTTCCCAGGAATTCGACCTCTTCCCATCAATCCTATCGGAAGCAGAGCAGCTGCCGTCAGGTTAGTCCCGCCTCTTTTTACTTGTCCACCAATCCCTTCGCTAGCATCTTCCTGCAAACTGGTTAAGTTCGAACTGCCAGGTTAACAAACATCCCACATTATTGTTTAGTCATTAACAAACACGGAAAACAAGTAAGAAAAGCAAATCTCCTGTCATAAATCAGTCGTGTTTTGTTTCGCCTTTTGTTCACAAACCGTTATTAGCACAAACAAAATGTGAGTGATGACAAACTATACGGAATATGGCGGATGCTAGCAGGTCTCAAACTTTCCGTGTGGAAGTCTCCAACTTGCTTTTTCTTTGCAACCTTCTCGCAACGTGTGCGGACTGTTTGAGAAGAGTTTGAGACTACTCCCAGTCAGAGCCTCGTCGAGATTCACGGAAATTTCAAATATGTTTGAATTTTTTGGCGATGACTTCATGAATCAGTTGACCAAAATGCAATGCCACGAATGTCGCACGACAAATTTGACAATACCGCTAGCTGCAAATTGCCATTTGTGTAAATCGCTTTTCTATCACACCGCTACTGTGATCACCCCCTATCCATTTGTACTAGAGTGCGCCTTGAGGGCATGGACTGTGATCTGATTGTATACTGTGATGTTCTTGAACAGGGCTCTGTTTAGTTATGCTAATGTTTTGCGGCAGGAGCTCTGACTAATTGTTTACCGTTGAGTTTGGGTAAAGAATTTGTTGCTGTTTGATTGGTTAAAAGATTTATTTTAAAAAGAAAGTTTTTTCAAAGCTACAGACCACCTCGAACTGGGATTTCAAGTATTTGAGGCGTCAGAAATGACCAAAACACCCGGTCATAAATAATGAATCTTATACAGGAAGTGTTTTCTGAGTAGAGTGAGTGGATTGTCTTTCATCAGGTTAAACATTTATGAGCTTAGACTCCTGAGTGGGGCCCTTCCCCTCTTTTACACACACACGCACACACACACACAATCTCACACTCTCCCCATCACACTGATGTGTTGATGGTTTTGTCCATCTATTGAGGCAAAGATCAGCAGTTTTCTTCTGGAAGCATGGCAATGTTTTATATCATTCTGTTATAAAGTGACAGAGAGCCCATCAGAGCTGCTGGCTGAAACAAATCCTTGGAGAGACAGGTGTGGACAGGTTTTGTGTGTGTGTGTGTGTGTGTGTGTGTGGACGTTGACACCCAGGGGCCTCCAGGTGCACTCATAGGCCACCTTTTACCCAGCAACCCCATCACGTTTTGTGTTCCAGTGTAACACATCACTGCGAAAAACAACATCACCCATTTTAATAGAACGTGTGACCTTCACGCATATGTGCTGACACACACACACACACACACACACACACACACACACACACACACACACACACACACAAACACACACACACACAC
>JAQMYF010000022.1:18229761-18242261 GCA_030014195.1 Neosilurus mollespiculum
TCACGAATCCACCAAGTTCCCCCAAGATCGTCACGAATCCACCAAGTTCCCCCAAGATCGTCACGAATCCACCAAGTTCCCCCAAGATCGTCACGAATCCACCAGGTTCCCCCAAGATCGTCACGAATCCACCAAGTTTCCCCAAGAACCTCACGAATTCACCAAGTTCCACCAAGATCCTCACGAATCCATGTGATGGCGCATCAAGGTCTGTTACACTCAGCTAAAGTCTCCCACATTCTATCATGATTGGCGTCAAATCGTAATACATCATAATATTTGCGCCGAAATTTTTGACAGTCAAAAATTTTGCCACAGTCATCACAAACCCACCAAGTTCCCTCAGGATCGTCACGAATCCACCAAGGATTCGGTTTATACTTTTTAATAATGCTGATGAAATAAAGATTGGTGTGAGGAGGCTGGTTGAGTTCGCTGTACTTTTGGAGGAAGAAAATGAAAGGAAAGAAGTGGACTGAGCAGCACTGTTTTTCAAGGAGGTGGAGCTAATTTCTGGCCCAGAAATATTTTAAATAGAAGCTCAAACGCTGTCATAAATGACACACTGCAGCTCTAATCGGAGGCAACACTACATTTTCAAATCATTTCATATTCCCTGTTCTCTTCTATTAGGATAATATGTTGTGGAAGTCCAGGTGCTGAAGAAGAAAAGCTAAAGGAATGAATGAATGGCCTAGTTAGAGTGTGACCCAAATCCAGCTGGAAATTTCCTACGCCGCATAAAGATGGTGTTTTACCAAAAAAAAAAGGAAAAGAATCAGAGCAGTCTGCAGAGCTTGACCACATTTTACAGAGACGGGTATTGACAAATAAAGCCGTGGATTTGTGTAAGAATTGAAAAGGATTAAAGAGGCTGGGTACAGTACGTAAGGAGCAAATATATACACAAAAGCAACGATTTCCATAGTTTAATAATCACTTCTATTCCGTTTTATTTGCACAGCGCCTTTTACAATAAACACTGTCCTGTAGCAGCTTTATAGCAAAACAGATGCAGGTTTAGATTCTTAACGAGCTAGTGAAAGAGGATGGTGGTGAGGTGACATGAGGGGGGAAAACCCTGAGAGGAAGCAGACTGAAAAGGGCACACGTCCTCTTCTGGTGACTCGGGATAGTATGATTATAAATGATTCAAATTTATATACCATATATACAGGTGTGGGAGAGTTCAAATAAATGTGACTCTTGGTTAAAGGATGTTCAGGACCAGCAGGAATCAGATACAGTGAGGGAAAGTTCAGAGACAGGTCGGCAAACATCTCACCTAACAATTTTATGCAACAGTGTTGCTGGGTGGTACAGTGGCGTAGTGGAGACCACGTCCGCCTCACAGCAAGAAGGTCCTGCGTTCGAATCCCAGGGGCGGTTCTGTGTGGAGTTTGCATGTTCTCCCCATACTAGCGTCCGGTGTCCTTTCACAAACCTAAAAATCTAACAGGTAACATTTTCAGTAAATGTCTTAAAAATGTTGTCAGAAGATGTTCCAGTAACATTAATTTCCAAGGACTGTGTGCATGTGTACTGTGGTTTCCTTTTCGGTACCTGCGTGATCCTCTGAAAAGAAAACCCCAATACGGATGTGCACAGTACTTGTCCTAAACTAGGGTTTTTCCCCCCAAAAAATTAAAATATGGGACTACAAAGAAAAAATGAATTTATTTATTTATTTGATTATTTGATTATTATGATGCAACTGTAAAGTAATAGTTCTTGCAATAAAAACAGAAAATAAAGGTTAATATGGTGTATGAATGAGAAGATGGTGAATATTGAAATTATTTTAATAAAATTCTAGTATACATCTCACTGCCTAACTAGTCCTAGTTGTAATTATTTATTATTTGTTATTATTTTATTATTATTTTTAAAAACTATTGTTAAAAATGCTTCTCCACTCATCATTAAGCAGCACATAAAATAGCACTTAATCTAGGACACCCCAAATATTTTCCATTTTATTTTTATATAATGTGAGTACAGTACTGAATACGTGTCATGAATAAATTTTAAGGTGTGTGTGTGTGTGTGTGTGTGTGAGAGATGTGAGATGTAGGGGATTTAAATGCACATTAATTTCACTTTTTAAATGAATGAATGAATTAAGGATTAGTTTGAAGGATAAGGTGCCCGAGCGCTACTGAGCTGGTATGCTAACGGCTCTTTTTAACTTCATTCATTATTTTATCCTTTAATATTTTTATTACTGAATTTACAACTGGAAACATAAATAAGCTTAAGAAGACGTAAAGGTCACAATCACACATGTAGTTCTGTTTCTTATAAACTCCACCCACAAGAGCGTCTGAACCCATCGTCAGTCTGTTGTTATGTCTGTGATCAGAGTAAAGTTGTGAGCGTGTTTATGACTATACCAGCAGCTCTTATCACAGGGATTGCATGCCAAGTCTATAAAGTACTGAGTTATTTTTAAACACGTCCCCCGACTGTGACACTATGTTTCCTAATTACATGATATATCTTTGGGCTGTATAATTAGGTCAGTCCTGGCCGGCTGCAGGATTCGCAGTGAAAGTGAGCCGTCCTGCGACTCTCCTCTGGTCAGCAGCGACCCCAAAGAGGACCACAACTACAGCTTCGGCAAATCTTCCAACTCGACCCCCGGAGAGAAAACACAGCTCGACTGCAGCGCGTCTGAGTTCCATGGTCATGACACCACCAGTGACACAGACGACGACGACAGGGCCAAGATCAAGAAAGAGCCCAAAGAATGGGCAGTGGACGCTCTGGCCCTGGCGCAGCACAACAAATGGCACCATTTGACCAAGGTGAAACAGAGAGTGGCCAGTGACATGCTACCATTAAAAAAGAGGCGTACAGAGAAGCCTCCGGAAAGCGATGACGAGGAGATGAAGGAGGCAGCTGGCTCTCTGCTCCACCTGGCTGGTGTCAGAGCCTGTTTGAACAATATCACCAACCGGACGGCCAAAGGCCAGAAAGAGCAAAAAGAATCCATGAAAAATAACTGAACTGTGTAATGAGGAAGAGAGAGAAAAAAAAGAAACATCACTTTTAATAGAATTTACTATTTTTTTCCAGGACATCAGGTGAATTCTACTGATTTGTGGCAATATCAACAATTAACTTTGTTTTCCTATCTTTCTAGGTAAAGTTACTGAGGGTTCTTTGGTTTTCTATTGTTTTTATTTTATTTTTTTAAAGGAGATTAAAGCCATAGCAAAAAAAAAATCAGCTAATTTAATGATGGGTTTTATTTGGCTGATATTAACATTAAATAAGAAGAAAATCCCACACGCACTTAGATGAGAGAAAACAGCGCTCTCTATAAACCATAAGTGAAAACCCGAGGCATCCCATGGCTAGCTGCCTGCGACCGGGCAACTGGAATGAGTCATATCTAGTTCTAGTGCACTAGGACTAGCATGCACTTCTCTTAGTCACATGACAGAAGTGTATTTGCTAACACTGAGCGCTACTTTGGTCTGATAGCGTTGCCGCTACAAAGTTCCTGAATTATCGTAGCTGCTGAAAGTCAGACGTTCTCGCCAAGTCTGATGCTAAGATTTAAAATAAATCCGAAGCCATGAGATTGTGATTTTTGGAAGCAAATATAAACAAGGCGTGTGAACATTCACCAGGAAATCGTTCTCGCTCTCCGCGTTCTTCCATTAAGCAATCCACACTGGAGTATTATTAATACTGGTATTATTATTATTATTATTATTGAAACACAACAATAAAATATCTTTTAGTCCCTGACAGATATGATGCTACAAAACCTGCCAATTTAATTATTGTTAATGATTAAAAAAAAGAAAAATTAAATGACTGTGGAAATGTTTTGTGGGATTTTTTAATTTATTTATTTTTAAAAAATAATTTTTTTTTTTTTTTTTTTTGTTTTTTTTTTTTTAAACCAGGGTCTTTTTTGGGTTTTTTTTTTTTTTTTTTTTTTTTAATTATTATAATTATTATTATTTTGTATAAATTCTTTTTTATATTTTAATTTTCTAATCCTCATGATGTAAGAAGCAATTTCATCCAGTCAGGATAACACTGTATAAAATGTTACACTAGACCATTTTTGTTTGTTTGTTTGGGTTTTTTTTTTAATCCTTTCTTAATTTAAGCAATGTAGCCAGCAGGATTTTTTTTCTCCAAAATCGTGTTGCATGGGTTCTTGTAAAGAAGAAGATCTTTTTTTTTTATAAAAAAAAAAAAGTTGTAAGGTAAATAATGTATTTAGCATGAAGCATGAATTATTTTCATATAAATATAGATCCTAGAGAACAAAAAGGCATCGCCTCGAATCTAATTTCTATGCCCATAGGCCGACAAGTCACTTTTGCTTTGTTTTTTTTTTGTTTTTGTTTTTTTGACTGTTTTGTCTTTTTTTTTTTTGTCTTGATTTGTCCTCATTGTACAAACGCAGGCATTTTACAGAATAACCTTCTTCAGGGACAAACGCTGACTGTTGGGTAACACTCTGTGCAATATGGGGACTTCACCTTCTTTCCGAGTGTAGGGCTGTCAGCCCCCCTCTCCACTCTCTCCATCAGTTCAGCTCCGGTGTATGTGTGTATGTGTGTGTGTGTGTGTGTGTGTGTGTGTGTGTGTGTGTGTGTGTGTGTGTGTGTGTGTAAGAGAAAGAGAGTGTTCAGTTGTAAGGACAAGTTGGTAGTGAGTGTCTGTTCCTTTTCTTCCATTTTTTCAGGGGGGGGGGTGTCCTTCCATTTACACAGCACAGGTAATATGCACGCTCACACACTCTTCCCTTTTACGTAGCACTGTTCAGTATTAAATATCTGCACACACACTCACTCAGTCCTGTACTTCTAACAGTGTGGGAATACTCACTGAGAGATAATGCATTCATTCAGTGCACGCCCCATACCCTAATCTCAACCAATCACAACTAAATACCAAACCTCAACCTTTACCCTAACCTAAACCCAATTCTAATCTGATCCCTAAAACCCTCAAACAGCCCTTTGAAGAAGTGAGGACCAGCCAAAAAACTCCTCACTCTGTTGATTAGGAACGTATTCCCGTCCTCAATATGTAACAAGTACAAGTTCAAGTACACACACACACACACACACACACACACACACACATACACACATATGAAAGTGTATCTTGTACACTCCTGCAAACTGAACCCAATTTCACCCAATAGCACTTTTATCAATTAAAGGTGAAGCCCTTCACTTTTAATACAACAATCATCTGATTTTGAAAATTCAGTGCCAAAGCCAATTGGTTTATACGCAGCAAGTGGCCAACACACACACACATCCACACACACACTCACTCTTTCTCTCTCTCTGTCTC
Organism: Neosilurus mollespiculum; assembly: GCA_030014195.1. Lineage (NCBI taxonomy): Eukaryota > Metazoa > Chordata > Actinopteri > Siluriformes > Plotosidae > Neosilurus > Neosilurus mollespiculum. The sequence continues at coordinate 18,235,096 of JAQMYF010000022.1, forward strand.
TCTTTGATAATACTACGTGAGAAACTTGTAGCATTTTTTTGTCATGTATAATATAATACTACATCATAATCATATCTGTCTCTATCAGGCTATTTACATTTCTGGCTGTACATTGCTCCTGGAGGTGTTTTTATATCACCATATACATCATAAACACTTTATCCTCATCATAGTGAATCCCGATGTTTATGATATCAACCTTGATCATTCGTGACATGTCCTGTTAGCATGCCTGTTCATGCACGTGTATGGACTTCATCTGTGTATCATCATCATCATCATCATCATAACTGTCAATGTCGCTTCTGAGAACTGAATTCTCCATCCTCACGTTGCAGAGAAAACAAGAAAATGGAGGAAAAACCAGCATTTGTGAGTCTTTATCCATTCTTATTTAGAAAAAAGGGAACACTCACTACGTAACTTTCCTTTTTACGAATCTCTTCTGAAGGAAAAGGCCAGGAGAGGATGAAGAGGCGAGTGGAGGAGCATCAGAAATATCTCAACCCGAGCCAGGCAAATAACAGTCAATAACAGTCTTCTCCTTGTGTTTCCTTGTGTTTTGTCATTGTTATTATTATTGTTGTTGTTGTTGTTGTTATTATTATTATTATTATTATTATTATTATTATTATTAATGAGTTCCCCGTTGGTAGTTGCCATTATTTTATTTTTTTTCTTTTTCGGAGCGAGTGGAATCGAGTCTTATTTGGTTTGTTCTGAATTTTTCGAGGTCTGATGGCATGTGCACCCTGATAAAGTGTCGATTATGGAGGCGTTCTTGCACTCTGTATTTCCTTGTTGTGTAAATCATATTGCCAAAGACAATTTCATCAATATGTAAATATCACTTTGTCCATTACTATGAAAAAAAAAGATTCCTTTTTTATTTTTATTTTCTTTTGTGTTCGTTCATTATTTCGACCTTCCATCACGTTTCTGTGCTGTATTGTCTTCCAGTTGCAATAAAGAGAAAAAAAAAGAGTTGCAAAGGCGAACTTCTTGGACTTGTGTGATTCTAAAAAGAATGCTTGTCTATTTGAAATGACTTTTAAAGCAGCTTTATATTTATATTTATATATATATAAAAAAAAAGAAAACCTCATGAAACAGACAGAGCTGAAAATCTTTTTGGAAGTCTTTGGTCTTATTACATCATAAATGATAATAGCCAATCAGGTTTCAGTATACAATATCCAATGCTGCTTTACAAAGGAAAATGTTCAGATATTGTGGACTGATTTTTCTTTCAAAACTCATCAGTATAACTGTGAATGCTTCAATATTGTTTTCACAAATATCAAACCTTTTATATTTCACTTTACAGAGTATTATATATCTAACAAATGTTTAGTGACCTAATAATAATTCTATGTTCATTTTCCTCCTTATGGCCACCTACAGCACTGATCACTTTCTTAAAGGAAAAGCACAACTCCATGTTTTATTCCTTACACTATAATACTCGCTGTTCTAAAAAGTTCACATGTATTTTGGGTTTTGATTCAAAGAAGACTGTCGAGTTTATATCGCATTTAAGTTGCAAGGTGAAAACGAGAGTGCAGGTGAGCCTTATGGGACACACCTAGGAAGAGGAGGAGGAGCCTTTGGAATGACAGGCAACATGATTGACAGGTGAGTCCTGGATGTTGGTGGTCTACTTTTTTACAGAACCTTACTGGAGGGGCAGAAAGACTTGATTTACAAAATGGTGTGAGATTAGAAACATTAATGGCACCTTTAACTCAAAAGCACAAGCTGCAAAAGACACTATTGAACTTTAAACAGAGAGATGAGACTTCTAAGATGCATGAAAATGACGACTACAGGACCCACATAAACCTTATTGGATGTACTGAGGAGGAGGAGGAGGAGGAGCCTATGGAATGATGAGCAAAATGATTGACAGGTGAGTCCTGGATGTTGGTAGGCCACTTTTGTTCTTACAGAAGCTGTGGAGGGGAACAAAGACTCAAGTTTATCCCTAATATATTATTAAGAGATATTTTATTAAATCTGCTGCAACATGAGTAAAAATTTTTAGCAAATAACAAATAGCTTGATGCTAAAATCACTAATAGCCCCTTTAAGTAAAAAAAATACATTGTCCTGATTGATTGTGTTTGTGTTTCCAGTATTATGCATGCATGAGTCCTGATCGCTAACTGCTTGTTGGGAATAGTGTAGAAACTATATTAATCCCAGCTGCTTGATGCACACTAATGTTGTGACCCACTTATACGTATTTACACCCTCTGCATAATTTATAGCTGTGTGTAAAAGCCTTGATGGTCAGTCTTTTAATTAAAGAGGGTGAGCCTGGAAAGCCTACTCAGCCCCATCCTTGTACAGTGTCACCACACCCAGCGCCCAGGCTCGACTGGGTTGCTATGCAACTGCAGCGAAAGAAAGAGAGAAGAAAAAAATGCACAAGAAGCTGCACAATGCCAGACACAGACACGCACTCACAGTTCATGGATTTTGCAGGACTTTGGCAGAATTTACTGGTTAGAGAAGTAGAACCAGCATCAAACCAGTTTTCTTTCTTTTCTTCGCCAAAGCGAATCAATGCCTGATATGAATGGGTTTCTGACCTCCTTTAAGATGAGGATAAATCTCTGGAGAGCCTTTGACCTCGAAAGATATTCACCACAAATATCACCATGACACCAAAAAGCTGTTTCATTTGGTCCGTAAATGTTTTGTTCAGTCTCTCAAGAGAATCTAGAGCACTGTGCCAGAATTACAAACACACACACACACACACACACACACATACACACACACAAATGACAGATTGCATGTTTTTGTTGCCAGGGAAACAAACAGAGGTGACTCTCATACCGATACACCCTGAACTTTTTTTTAAACAATCGTCATTGCTCAGATTTTTATCTGTACAGAAGACACACACTTCACATGTCAGTTTTATAAACATACACACAAACATTCAAGCTTACACTCACACCGTGGGTCAATTAATTATTATAATTAGCATGAAAAAGTGCATTTGATTATGGGAAGAAACCCACACAAGCATGGGGACAACATGCAAACTCCTCACAGAAACAACTGAATTCTGGACTTGAACCCAAGATCTGCTTCACAGCAAAAAGGTCCTGGGTTCAAGTCCCAGGGTCGTGTGAAGTTTGCATGTTCTCCTTGTGCTCGTGTGGGTTCCCTCCTAGTACTCAGGTTTCCTCCCACAGTCCAAAGACATGCACATTAGGCTAACTGGCTGTTCTAAATTGAGTCTGTGTATATTGGCCCTAGGATGGTCTGGCGAGTTGTCCCTTCTTCGCCCAGTGTCGGCTGAGATAGCCATCAGCCTCTCCCCAACCCTTGTAGGATTAAGCGTTGTGGCAAACCAGTGAGAGCGAGTGGTTATTTTGATGTTAATTTTGCACGTAATCACATCTTTTTGTTTTTTATTTTTTTATGCTGTATGATGACATAGTACTCCGATCCATCACATCATTTTGTGTTCAAATTTAAAAAACAGCCTTTCTATAGAACATCGAAACCCTTCAGCCAGGACGCCTGAAGCACAAGACAAACTTTATATGTTCAAGGTCACTGTGCCAAGGTCAAAGGTCACATATGCAAATTAGCTACCCCAAGCACAGGTTTATGTCATAGGGAAGTGCCTATGCAAAAGTTCAGAAAGCTATCATGCATATGAGCCGAGCAATGGCCCGGGCAAACTTTATATGTTATCCTTTTTACTTACATACACCCTGTGTTTGTGTATCCTGAGAACCCACCATTCTTCTGTGAAACTCTGTCTGTAATTACTCTCTCATTTATTCTGGTTTCCAAGGCAGCAGGAAACGGGGCTTTTTTCTCTACAGTGGGACGAATCAGTGAGCACTTTCCCCCTGTAAGGAAAGCACACTGCGAGCTGATAACCGTCCAAATCCATCACACACATTAACCGCCACTAATTTGGCCTGCAGTCCTGTAAGTCCCAAATAAACATGAAGGTATTACTTAAAATCAGGGGCATTAAAGTCAGAGCATACAGATGCCTTCACAAGTCCATACATCTGGCTGATTTGTGTCCAGACACAGGTCAAGAATCTAATCAGAAATCCCTGCAGAATGTTTAAAGTCAGGGTGCTACATGAGTGCAGATCTTCTCATTTCCTTTAATCTACCAAACCACATTTCATCTGAATTGATTTGACCTCTGATAATCATTCATGGATCAGCGATATTCATACATTATACTGTACATCTCATGGCCTCAATCTGTATTACTGTATTATATCATGCTCTCATTATCCTGCACCTTCAATACTTGTAACATCTTATTGTTTAGTGTGTGACCTTAATATGCTTGATTGTATTATTTATAGTATTATTATTTTCTATACTGGAATGGTGCGATCTGATTAGTCGGCTATCTTGGGATTAAAAAAACATTACTGCATGTGGAATATGCATGAATCAAAACCTCGGACACTCACATTTTGTCACGGTAACTGGGAACAGGTGGCATTATCATTATCACTCTTTAAAATAGAAAAATAAACCATAAAAATCTTTTTTGTTGTTGTGTTTAATCCTAACCCGTCCGGTTAAAAGGGAGTCTCACCTGCTAGCTACATCTCTGCTTCTTTAACCAAGACCTGTTTCTCAGAAGCAGTCCGACACAGTCATGTTTGGTGAGGAAAAAACTTAACTTATACAAAACTTAACTTAAAAAACAGAAAACCTTCTTACCATGAAATGATTCCTAATGTTGTTGCTTCTCATGGAATAAGTCTAGAAGTAACAGAAAGCTGGATGTTTATGGTTAGCATGCTAAGCATAAACGCTTTGGTTAGAAGGTAGTCTCGGCCAGTAGCCACAGTCCTTCGTACCACTTATGATGATTTCTTCCCTCCTCACAGGTAGCAGTGCACTGATAAGACTTGCTGATATACTACTCTCACTCACTCACTCACTCACTCACTCATTTGCTCACCAGACCCTCGCAAGGTTGAGCACGCATGCAACCATTCACTTCCACATCCACACTTCACATAGGGACAAACTGGAACAGCCAATCAGCCTACTGTACAAGTTCAAAATTCCACAGCCCATGTTCCACAGTAGGAGGAAACCAGAGTACCTGGAGGAAACCCACACAAGCAAGAACATGTATACTCCACACAGAGAAAAACCCGAGCCTGGGACTCGAACCCACTTGCTGTGATACAGACATGCTAACTGACACGCTGGCATGTCACGATATACTAAATGTTATCATTTTATTTGCTTAAATCTGATCATTTAAAGTGGTGTTTAGGGGACAGCTTCAGTTTAAAAGTCATATCAGTTTGTGGCCACATTAAACTCTTATTATATCCCAGGATCCTTTACTATCTTATCACATGGCCTCAGAATATTATACTCTGGCCAAGATGCATTGTCTGGTGACTTTGAAACAATATCTTTTGAGCTAAATATATTATCTCATAGCATTGATATCTTATCTTATGGCATCAAAATAATATCTTGTGACCTTCATATATTCAGTTGTTGTATCAGTTTATTAATTTATGGCCACAGTGTATTATCTTTTCCTCAACTTATTAAAAACTAACCATCATGACATCTTGGGAGCTCTCTAATGACTTTTTGTTTGCTGTAGGGTTTTTTCCATTCGCAGTGGGAAGTGGACTGGCACGCAGGAGTGCCGTGAATCATACTTAGGAATGTGTGCATGAGAAAGAGAGAGAGAGAGAGAGAGAGAGAGAGAGAGGTAATGAATTTGACATTTTCCATGCAGGCTGTGCTGACGGTGCAGGTGGAAATGCCAAGCTGAATGACTCCCATTTCTCTCCTCGTAGCACGGCTCAGCTGAAGTTTCCACGCCTGGTCACCAGGGCTTTTTGCCCCACCTCTGTCACCCCCCCCCCCCCCCGCCCGCTCACACACACACACACACACACACACACACAGCCTCTCCTCTCCTCTCCTCTCTCTCTCTCTCTCTCTCTCTCTCTCTTTCTTGCCCTCTCTCTCTTTATCTCACTTTCTCTCTCTCTCTCTCTCTCTCTCTCCCCCCCCCTCTCTCGATCTCTCTTTCTCTGTCTCACTATCTCATCTCTCTTGTTCTATCTCTCCTCCTTTCTCTTGCTCTCTCTCTCTCTCCGCTCTCTTTCTTGCTCTCTCTGTCTCTCTTGTTCTCGCCCCCTCACTCTCTTGCACTCTCTCCTCCTCTCTCCCCCTCCCTCCCTCCCTCTCTCTCTCTCTCTCTCTCTCTCTCTCTCTTGTTCATGCTTCTTACAAATGAGTCTGCGGTAAAAATTAATGTCCTGTAACACTGCTGCTAACTGCAGGTACCCCATTTTTTCTTTCTCTGCAGCTAATGCCCTTGATCTTTCATTAGGACTTGTACCCAAAGCACCTGAGGGGAGACTCGACACCTCTCCTCGTCCCTGACTGCTTGCTTGGCCTCCATTTTTCTCTCAACTCCCAAAAGCTTCTGGTTGAACTATGGACCAAAATAAAATGGCTTTGTAGGAAAAAGAATGTATGACTTGTCTGCGCTAACACAGAAACATCAACTCTAAGCACACTGAAAGCTAAAGCACATCGCACAGGCCACCATTGTTTTATGAGTGGAAAAAATGCACATCTGTTTTCCAATTAATCTACAAAACAGGACTCCGTGTTTATTTATTTGCGCCTTTGTTTATGAAGACTTCAGGACAGTTCCTTGTGTTAGTCTTATTAACTTCAGAAGAGAGGGGGGAAATAGCCATCAGAAATAGCGAAATCTCTCAGCCGTTCAGCAGTTCTTGAGAAACAGGTCAAGGTCAAAATTCAAAAGTTCAAAAGTCAAACCGAGAAACTGACAAGCCTATGCGTACCTACACACCATACGACACCTGCAAGCAAAATCTCAGGATGATCTACCCCGAAGTTCGTGAGAAATAGCCCAGACAAAATTTACAATCTCAAGGTCATTGTGACAAGGTCAAAGGCCAAACCAGCAGTTCTTCAGAAATAGGCCGGACAAGGTCGTGACCACTTTATTAGGAACACTGGTACACCTGCATCATATGATGGCAATGCAGAAAAGAAGGTCAAAGGTCAAACAGAGAAACTGACAAGCCTATGCACACCATAGGAAACCTGCATGCAAATTTCAGAATGATCCACCCAGCCGTCTT
>JAQMYF010000022.1:18256611-18283994 GCA_030014195.1 Neosilurus mollespiculum
AACTGAGCAAATGTGTAATTTCAGGAGAGCCTATCAAAGTGGTAGCCCTTCGTATGACTCAGTACCCATGAAGTAGCCCTCAGTTTCAAAAAGGTTGGTGACCCCTGTCCTAGATCATAACTGTAGAACTTTCTTCCTTCATTATTACCTGCGTTGTTGCTGTTTCTGATGTGCAGACAGATCTGGAGGGAGGTCATTGTTGCTAATCTGTATTTATCAGCTCCATCACCTTAGGGGAAACGGAGCAGCTGCTGCTGTCTGAATAAAAATCTCTTTCATCTGCTTCACCCGTCTGGTGTGAAACTCATCTCTCCAGGACACCGCTTTCACCTCTCCCCTTTCGGGACAGGTCTCAGGTGCCCTGTTTTCTGGAGAATGTGCGCTGTGTCTGTGTAGTCATGAACATTGTCCTGATTACCTGATCGGGTCTTTTTAAATTCGATTCAGTTCACATAACGTGATGATGATGTACACGGGAGTATTTAGCTGCTCGTTCAACTTGCAGTCCAGCGTTAGCCTTATTTGGTGTGATTAGCCATCTTCTTTTTTAAAATGTGATTTTACATGACTTCAAATTGTCATCTCATTTGATGTTTTTTTTTTCTAGTTTTGATTTGGATTTTGATATACTAAATTAATCCCACAAGGAAAATGTGCCTCTGCATTTAACCCATTCAGAATGAACACACACACACTCGCATTCGGAGCAGTGGGCAGTCACATTGCAGTGCCCTGAGAGCAGTTGGGGGTTAGGTACCTTGCTCAAGGGCACTTCAGCCATGAAGGTGGAGGAATGGGAAGCCACTGCTCACTCCCCCGTCGCCAACATGTTTTTCCTGCAGGTTTGGGAATCGAACCAGCAACCTTTTGATTCCATACGTCTCAATGTCCCTCGTTTCCCAAAACTGTTATTCCCACGTAATTCATTTTAATAATTCATAATTTTAAAAAAGTATTCGTCACCTTTCACCTGATTCATTTATTTTTCACATGGTGTATTTTTTTAAACAATTATTCCTTCTCTTGCATTTTTTTCATTAACAAATTTTTGCTGTATGCTTTTTCATACTTATATTTTTCATACTTATATTTAACTTCACATGTGAACCGAATCACTGATTTGTGATTCAGATCATATTAAACTGATTCACATCTGTGTCGGATCGATTCTGTAGTGAATCAGATCACTCTTAGAATAATTTGGTTTGTTCACAGATCAGAATCATTTCCTGTGCATGATCTGTTTATCAGTCCTCCAGGATTAAAAATAAAGTTTTTGACGTTTTTAGAAGGGAACTAACAGGACTGTCCTGTGTTGTTTTTGGCTGCAGTACAGTTTTTCCATCCTCAGACAGAGAGATGACCCTCTCGGTCATGTTATTTAATCAGAAGCAGTTTTACGATCAGTACACGGCTTTCAGGGTTTTCTGGTAAATCACAGCAAGATTCAGAAATGCAAAAAAAAGTGAGGTGTAAGTGTAAATATGCCTGATCGCCTGATTTGATTACTGTGTGTGTGTGTGTGTGTGTGTGTGTGTGTGTGAGAGAGAGAGAGGGGGGGGGGGGGGATGAGGGGGTGAAAACAGCAGAGCATGTGCTCTTTAAAAACACTCTCACTGATGTCATCCCTCTTCTTGGATTTTAGTGTGTGTGTGTGTGTGTGAGTGAGTGAGAGAGAGAGAGAGAGATTTTAGTGTGTGTGTGTGAGAGAGAGAGATTTTAGTGTGTGCATGTGCTTTTAGAGCCTAGATCATATGTGATGGCCGGGATGAGCAGGGTTGATGTGGGATGCTAGTGAACATGATGGAGGTATAAAGTTTGTTTTTCTTCTTTTTTTTAAGGTGCAGGTGTTCATTCGTTATAGAAATATCACCTTTGAAAACATTTTTCTTTGTAAAACAGCTTATGAGGTTAAGTGACTAAAAATTCACTCGTAATGTAATAGAAGATTTGCTGTATTTTTTGAGATTATATTATGTGTAGTTTCATAATACAGCAATAAAAAGATTCTTCTGGAACACAGAATTTTTATCGTATGTTTGAAGTATGTATTCAATTTGATTTTACATTAAGGACTCGTATGTGATCTTGTGTACCAGGATGGAGATTTTTTCTGGGCATTGAGGTCGGGTAAACAGAAGGGTTATCACAACGCCATGTTCACAAGACAACAGCATCTAAATGGCAGCTTTCTACGGAAGCTCTTCATTCACTAAACGTGTGAATAGGTGCTGTAGTTTATTTCCACTGGCACTGCAGTTCACCCCGTCACATGAGGACAGACGTTACATGAGAATCATCCACGTTTTCGTCAGACCATTTATCAGCAATATTATCAAGCAGGGTTACACAAAATGCTACCTGTCAAACACACATCATGTCATTTATGAAAATCTAAAATAATTAGTTGTCTTCCATGTAGTTTGCCTTGAAAATCTAGTATTTACACACCGTGAACAGTGTCCATTTTTTTCATTGTTAAAAAAACGCTTCCTCGCTCGTGTGATGGCGGTAAGAAATCATGGATGAAAAAAATTCAAATTTTATTTGTCACATACAAATTATACACAGTACAATATGTAGTGAAATGCTTAGTACGACTGTCCAAAATGTAAAGAATAAACTATCAAAGCAACAAAAAGAAAAAAACAATAACTAAAATTTTTTAAAGGATTTTTGAAGGATTTAAAGGTCAGTTAAGGCTTTTAAAGGTCAGATAAATATAAAATGCAAAAGGATAGAAATAAGAAAATATATAGAATAAAAAAATATACATATGAGATAAAATATAGGATGCAAATATATATATATATATATATATATATATATATATATATAAATACTGAGTAGTGAAGTTTTCTTTATCTGTTCAACACCCATGTAAATGAAAAATCTATAAGTTATGATTAAATATCACAAGAACTATTTAAGCCGGGTTTTCAAAGCCTGGGTATTACAATAAACCGATAAGCAAATTTGCAGTCAAGTATGAATTGTTTTATGGATTTATTACCACGAAATAGGAAGTGGTGCTTGTGTGACTTTTCAATGCTTTAAAATGTGTTCAGGGCATTCCTTAATATAAATAATAATGTAATTTATTCATTTAGGGCTTTTAACACTTGATATTTCTGCAAAAAAAAAAAAAAAACCCCGAAAACAACCTCCTAGGATAAAGTTCATGATGACGGTTTATTCTCGATAGCAGTAATATTATGAGGGATGACTGGAGGAGAAAGGGTAAAGGTGCTGTGAGAAGAGGTTTAAGAGAATAAGCAGGAAGTGAAGATCCTGAGGGATGGTACATGTTGATCTTTGTTAGAAACTGTTAGCAATCTGAAGAGATGCATATTTAGGCTTTAGTTTCTGGGTGTATTCTTACAGCAAATAAAACGCCCCACTCAGTCAACAAAGCGTGGGTGTGAACTGTTTCACTCTGATGTCAGGAGGGAGAGAGAGAGAGGGAGAGAGGAAATGGCTTGGCTTGGCTTATTTTGTCCTCACATGCACAAGAGTTTGACGAGAACTACAGGAAGTCCTGCAGCTTCACTCCTATGCCCAGGGCCCTAACATGTGGGTAAAGATGTCAGTGCACGTTTCCTCTGTATTTCTTTCTTTTTTTCTTTTTTTTTTTTTGGATTTTCCCCATTTTTCTCCCTTAATTTAGTTGTTTCCAATTTCCCCCCATCAACCTTCCCTATCACACGACCACCACGACCAGGGAGGGGCGTAAGCAAGCACATGCCCCCTCCGTGACATGTGATTCTACCGCCCACCTCCTTTCGAACCCTCTGTATTTCTGTTTCCTCTACAGACAACAGGACGATCCTGTCCTTACTTCCTCCTGATGTGGAAAAATGGAAGTGACTTCTTCACTAGCCTTGAGATAAGGAACATCTTCCTGGTTCCCAGAGAACTGTGATAACCAGGTTCACTGGAGACTCGACTGGTGAGATGATGCAACGAGCAGCTCAGTGCCACTGTATCAGCTGACAGCCACTCTTTTCCGTTCAGTTCTGATAAACTTCCCCTTCTTTCTGCTCACTCACGGAGATGCCTAGACTCTCCCTTAGCCCGCTTGACAGGCACAGCACAGATGTTTGGACTGTAACCCAGTAACATTCCTCTCACTTTTTCACGAGGCGCTGCTGGAAGATGGATTTATTCATTTAGGTGGCTTGGCTGCTTTGAGGTACACAGACGTGAGATATAAATAATGATATGCAGTCTGATAATGATCGGCACCCTGAAGCAGATAACTTTCCTATTGCAGAACACCCCAGTGTTATTCCTCTGATACCACAGCAGTTTACCTACATTTGCTGAACCGCTTATTCTTCCTACTGGGTTCATGGGAAGTCTGGTGCCTATCTCAGCCAGCACTGGCTGAAGGCTGGCTACACGAACAGGTCGCAAGACCGTCTCAGGACAACACAAGCACAACCATTCACACTGACATCCACACCTAGGGGCAATTTGGAACAGCCAGTTAGCCTAACCTGCATGGTTTTGGACTGTGGGAGGAAACTGGAGTACCTGGAGGAAACCCACACAAGCATGGGGAGAACATGCAAAGTCCACACAGAGACACCCGAGCCTTGGAATTGAACCCAGGACCTTCTTACTGTGAGGTGGACATGCTAACCTCTACACCATCAACATCACACACCTCACATATATTTTTCTTTTTTTTTTTTTTATGAATTTTCCCCCAAAAATATTCAGAGAAAAAAATATGTAAGTAGGCAGTGTGTAGTGAGTATTAATACAACAGTCACATTACTATGTTGCTATCTTGCTAGTTAGCATCAGTAAGCTATGAGGTTAGCATGCTATATAGCTGGAGAGTTTGCGAGTCGTAGTAAACACGCAAAGCAACAAAATATGACTTTAAAGTATTTGATGGTGTTCATGCGACTGTGCCGTTATCACCGAGCTCTCAGTGGCCGTTATGTGTGTGTGCGGCGGAGACATTCCTGCTTTTTTATTTTTCCAGTGTTAGTGGAAATAAGCAGTGCAGGCAACACAAGTCTTCCCTTGAAGACTCATTACCAGTTAAAGTGTTGTAGCAACCACAAACAAATTAAGAAGGACAAATAAAACTGAATCTAATTTTCTTTTTTGTTTTAGCTTGTGCTTTGTTCTTCGTTGATTTGTTTTTAAAATTTTTACATTTGTTATGGAATTTTTTTCACTTGTAGCTTTAGACATATTTTGCATGAACTAATCAACCCTGCTTCTGTCAGAGAAAGTTAGTCATCACGGTTTGGCCAATCAGAGTCCAGGGGTCAGTAGCGCTGTGGTATAATTAGAAAAAACAAAGAAAAAACCCCCGATAAGACGTTGTGATTCTTTTCTAACCATCATCAAAATTTCTCCGATGTTGGATGGTTCGATGGATGAAATTTGTGCCTTTTTTATGTTGCTATATGAAGAAAGTACAATGCTGTTGTCATAGCAACGGATACAGATCAAGTGTGGGTGGAGGTTACGTTCGGCGTGATGTTACAGAAATCTTGGATTGAAGCAGATTTGGATCGGAGACAGATTGCGACAGATTTGGACCAAGTTCTCTGAGACTGAGACAAAGAGGTCGTTCATTTGTCTTTTTTGAATAAATGAATCCTTCACTGACTGAATGTTTCTTCTCTCCAGGTGTTAATGGATCCGGGGGTTCTGTAGGACTAAGCTCAGGGATTGGGCTCGATGGCGGCAGGCAGTAGTAACGTCCGGGCTTGCCCCTCAGGCTGGGTGGCGTTCAGTGATGAGCTGGTGCACACAGGTATGTGCTAGCAGGTAGATGCATGCTAATGAGGACAGAGCACATCCTGGTGAGAGTGTGTGTGTGTGTGTGTGTGTGTGTGAGTGAGATACAGTGTGAGTGAGTAAGTTCTTATCTGCCATCTTAAGTTTTCGCACCTGCTCATGTTTAAGCCTGTAGGAAATGTTTAGTGATGAGTCCCTTACGCAGTCTGATGTCTGTGCGGAGTAAAGCCTTATTCACTTAGCTTAGGACTTCCTCTCCACAACAAACAGATGAACTTTTTTTTTTTTTAAAGGAGTGTTAAATCCACAGTGTGGAGCAGTCCCAGTCTGTAGTCTGAATGTGATGAATCCTTTCACTTTCTCCAAGGATTTTGAAATCCTTCAGCATCAGAAATGAAAACAAACCAAGGCATTTCCACATATACACTGTCAGCTTGTTTTATTTGCTGGTGCAAACCGAACGGTGTGTTTTTGTTTTTATTCTTTTATACCGCAGTACTTTACCAACAATTACATTTTCATTTATTGCAGAATGACAGGTCACACTTTTTATCCATTTTATACATCATGTGGAACGGCCAGGATGCGAGTTATTTCCTGTTCTGACTTTATAGATGGATGTAATGTAAAGAATTGCCTAAAAGCAGAGCTCTGAAAAAAAAAGAATTTCTCCTGAAAAAACTGCCACTGTGAATTTGTTTTGATGACGCCATCGATGACCTCATGTAACCATCATCAATGACCGCCCTTCTCCAAAGTTTTGATATTGTCTGAAAGTGTTACGCTAATGAGATTTCTTTAATGAAAACTCAGTATCACCACAGGGTAGCGAGACGCTATTCCACTGAAGAGATTCACTTCCATAAGCACGTTATACGTGCCAGAAATGTAATGCGCATCCTTAATGTGATTGGGTTAAAAGCCTTTCTATTCAAATGAGTAACGCATTGAGCGTCACTAATAATTTATTTTGCCAGCTAAAGATACCTACTGCACATGGCACAGAATTCTGTTTACCTGGTTAAGCCTCTGTTAACCAATCCCTCTCTAATTGTGTTAAAATTATTTCCCTAGGCAAAAATGTTGATTTTGGGCCAATATTTTGGTGAATTTTTTTTTTTTTAACCCTTTCACTTCATGTAGCAGATATGCTACGCTGGTTAATAGAGGGTTAAAAAGTGTATTTTATTTTATGCCTTGAAAGTAACAGTCTGGAAAGGAAGATGAAAGGGGAAGTTACCATCACTCAGACATTCATTCCCATTACAACAGTTATCTACCGCCATGCAAAATATCACCACGGGGTTCTCAGGTGTACACAACGCTATACTAATTTTTCTTACATATGGTGCTAAGCAGAGATCCGCTATTAACAATCTCTCCCTTTTCTGTCTTGTGCCCGCAAAACAACTTTAACGTGTCTTTTGGAGAGTTAGTCTCGAAGAGCGTCCGCTGTTCATATCCCTCTGTCTTAGTTGTTGCTGTAGAAATGATAACGTAAAAGAAGAAATGTGTTAATTCTGACCCAATCAGAATCCAGAATTTAATCTGTTTTGTCTCTGAATAAAGACCCCTTAAAATAAAAAAAAGTTAGTGCCACTTTAAACTGAACTCGAGTCTTCAATCGTAAATAAATAATGAAAAAAATGTTTGTGTGAGTATCGTATTGTCAGCTTGCTGTGAGATTCCTGCTGTCTGAGCTCACTGTGCTATAGAGTCTGGGAACTCCTGCTCAATTTAACAGCAAACTGTGTGTGTGTGTGTGTGTGTGTGTGTGTGTGTGTGTGTGTGTGTGTGTGTGTGTGTGTTTGTTTGTCTCCCCTGCCGGTGTGCCCCAACCCGTAGCCAACTCCTCGTCCTGGGAAAACTCAGTCACTGATTCCGCCATGCAGCAGCAAAGTGACTGGGTGCAATTTGATGAGAAACCCTGGAGCTCTCCTCCTCCTCTTCCTCCTCCTTCTTATCCTCATACTCCTCCACCTCACAAGCCATCGCAGGTAAAAGGTACGACACCACTGAAGATGGCACTGATCCTCTAATTGGTGGTAAAATATACTGTAACATGTTCACTTTATTGAATTTCATGTAATAATACACAAGCTTCTATCTCTATTGCAGTCAGGTGGAAACGTAAGCACCCTTATTAAAAATAAGAAAGAACAACCTTGAGGGCTAAGGGTGCACTTACTTTCTCTAAAGAAATTAAGTGCACCCACTCTTTTACATGTTGGAAAACTAAAAAACTGGGGGGTATGCACATGACTGTACAATATACTTGGAATGGAACTGTTTTAAGTAAAGGTCATAAGGTTTTTTTTTTTTTAATTTAATTTTTATGTACCTCTGAGGGTCAAAGGTCAGTCTGCAAACACTGTTCAGACAGGGTGTGCTTCTATTAACTTGTATAAACTCTTATTATTTATTATGTGGCTGCTTAAGAGCAGACACATATTACTATTCACCCTAGAAAAATGGTTCTTTAAAAAAAGGGCTCTTTATTTTTTTTTAACTATTCTTCTTCCGTTGCACTTAATGCAGCCTGAATGGCAAAGTGCACCTACGTAATATATATATAAACGTGCGTCTCGGCACCATGAAGTGTGCTATTACTTTTATTGGTGGTTTGCTTTACCATGGTGACACAATTAGCCAAAAACCATGCCAAAATATCCCACTGAAATGAATGGGGAGAGGTCAGCAAACAATCATGAAACTCATCCTACTTTGACACCTTGCCAAGAAGCCATACTTTCACTTGAAACTTGGTTGAACTTTTAAAATGTAGTTTCAAGTTTATTTTTTATATACAGGTAACAATGAAGCATCACTACCGGCAATGAAATTCTTGGACTCAGAGCCCCCTCAAAATTGCACTTAAGAGACAAATATTGCACATAAATTTAGCATTCAGATAAAATATAAAGTTAGAATAAAACTATATTAAAGTGAAGGGAGTTAAAAGAAAAAAATGTAGATTGATAGTAAATTGTAGATATTGAAGTCGACATTTCGATGGTTAAAACAGCTTTTTGCTAGCTTTTATGGTTTTCTCTTAATCTTTGATCAAGTGTCATAAGGATTTCAGAGTCTGTGTATTTATAATGGGTGTCTGTTGTGTGGAATGTTCAGGGCTAGAGTGGGTGATGTCATCTTGGAGTGTGAGAAAAGAGAAGATTATCTTGGAAAAAGTTTTTTTAACTCGCTCCTACTCCCATAGTTTTAACTCTTCACCAATAAATTTTACATTTAAATGGAGGAAAGTGTGTGCTGGTTCTGACCATGTAACATTCAAGTCAACAGCACTTGTAAAAGTGAACCGTTGAGCCTCTGACTGGCAGCTGCACAATGAATCGCTGCATAGTGGTCAATGCAAAATAGAGCTTTTTAAAATCATTTAAAGTCATCTTGAGGGTCATTTTTAAATCGTTATTCTTTAGACACGTTTTACAGTACAGTGAAATAATTGTTGTGAAGCGAGCGGAACAGCACTAATTGTGCTTTCCCGCCTGACTCGATTTATGTGGTGGCGCATGCGAGGCACGATTATAGGAAGCTTGAGCTGTTGACAGAGCCACTTTGGTTGGGCTTGGTGGCGCTCCCAGAATTCCATGGGCGACTCGATTTATGTGGCAGTGCATACACGGCAATTTTTACAGTTCTCGCAATCGTCTTCACAATCTTCCATGCAGGAACAAATGGGCCTGGAGAGACAAAACGTGAACAACAGGACTATATAGACTTGGATTAACTGCCCCTCACAGCACTCCACTTCTCTAAGAGAACTTCTAGTCTATATCACTGTGTTCACCAAATTCATAGCTCTCAAACGTAGTCAACCTCCTTGCGATGGGAAATACGGTTTTCAAATCAGAAGACCAAAAGCAAGACGTGTGCCTAAGACATTACTTCACTTTAAAAGGCAGCTTAAAACTGTCAGTAACTGCCAGTTTAGTCTCCCTGCATGTCCGCACACACACACACACACACACACACACACACACACACACACACACACACACATGCAGCGTGCTGGCACTTCCTGCCTCGTCATCATTGATTTATGAAGAGGTTGAATATTGGAGTTAAAATATTAAGCTTGTGTGTTGATATTCACGTTATCTTTCTCTTATTATAATATTTAATACTGATCCTTTCTGCCTTGTTATTCACTTCTTCTTCTTTTCTTTTTCCTCTTTCTCTTAGTATTATTATAATTCAAACCTTGCTTTTCTTTCTTGATATTCACTTAATTCTCTTCTTCTTAATATTATTATTATTCGCTATTCTGAATAATAATATTACTATTCACTCATGTGTTGTTATAGTTGTACTTAATACCATACTTCACTCCGGTTGTTTTTGTTGGTACAGTTGTGTGAAGTGGATGTTGTCTGTTAGTTATAAATTCTAAATGTCTGTGTTGCGGCTCACCTGGACTGATCAGCGTGGTGTATTTTTTATCATTTGAATGTAGAAATGCTTTGGGCCTTTATGTGTTGATATAATAAAATGTACTAATTTTATTATGCATTTACAAAATACAATATATATATATATAAAGAGCTCTTTTCCAAAACACCATAAATTCATTTCTGTTGTTTCAAGAGAAATACGATTTTTCTACCCACTGCCAAGTATCTTGACAACACCTTTTGTTCTTTGTATTAATACTTTATTTAAATTGGTTTTAACACCCTCAACTAAAAAAAAATCTAATTCGTTTGCCCCGCCTCACTGTGTCACAGCCTGCTATAGTGGACCAATCACCTTTCGAGTTATCCAGCTCTCCTCCCCTCATTTGGGATTGTTTTTATGACCCGGCCCTCATTCCAAATGAATAGAATAGCCCTGGTATAGAGCTTGACTTTAACCCCACAATAACGATTACAGTTAAAGCTTATATGCTTTGATTCTTTGATTTATCACAACCTGTTTTTCCACAGCTACTTAAAAACCTGTGTGAACTGTGAGGAATTTTTCTGTGTTCTACAGTTCAGCACGCCAGTTTTCATGTATTTTCTGGCAGCAGTTGCAGCCACATCACAAAATTTCTTCAGGAATTTATAGTTATAGTTTTATGTTAAAAGTCCTAACTTCCTGGCTGTTTTTAATTTCGTGTGTGTGTGTGTGTGTAAAATAGTTATAAAGGCTCATTTCTAGCGTAAATGCAGTGATTCATAATAATTGTACCCTAATTAATAATTATATAGTATATTTTGTACATGTATAATTATATGTAGTAATTATACCTTAACACATACTTATGGACACTTTGTTCCATTGCTACTCATAGACAACCACAAGTTCTACATAGAGCACCTTTATTGAATCAGATTTTAACGCAGGTAAGAAAAATCAGTTTCTTTCTTTTTCAAAGTGATGTTACTGCTTTTAGCAATTATTTGAGCTATTTATTTTCAGTTAATGAACCTCAGAATTCAGTCACTAGGGCTTATACCTGTAGAGCACTGTGCAGGCACTACGACATTATATAAGTAAATGAACTTATATAATGAAAGGAAAAGTACTTATGGAATGCAGTCATCCATTTATATTCAATATTTAAACATAACTCATTAGTAGCTCATTAAAATGTACTACCCGATGTATTTGCTTTGTATTAAAGGAGCAGTGTCATTATTTTTACTCAGATTCAGTTGTGTAATGGTAAATATGCAATGTACGGCATTTAACCCATCCAAAGTGAGCACACACACGTAAACAGTGAAAAGACACACTTGGAGCAGTGGGCTGCCACACATTGGGGTGCCCGGAGAGCAGTTGGGGGTCAGGTGCCTTGCTCAAGGGCACTTCAGCCATGAAGGTGAAGGAAGAGAAGGTGCAGCTCACTTCTCTCACTGCCACACATTTTCTCTGCTGGTTTGGGAATTGGACCAGCGGCCTTCCGATCCCAAAGTCACTTTTCTAACCATTAGGCTACGGCTGCCCCCAGCTACACCTGCCCTTTTGTTAAATACAACGATGTTATTTAGGCTTTTTTTTCCATAAACAATGATGACCCCTTTTAATAACAAAAAAATCTTTGAGAAATTGCTGTTGGGTGTTGTCGAAGTTCGGACATGTATCCTTTCCAGAGAAGTCAGGGCACGGGGTGCTTGAAAGGCCAAGAGAAAAGTGGAACAGGAAACCTTTGCTGAGATTTGACTTTAGCTCTGAGGAGGTCCTGATGCTGTTTTATGGCATCATAACAGTGAGGATGATGGGATCCTCAACAACACCTGCTGTCGTATAAGAGCGATAAAACTCTTCAGGATGTGATGTTCTAGACGAATAATCAGCTTTGTGGTAACATGACCTCGGCTTCATTGCTAATTCATTCTAGTTCTCTGTATTAGGAGCATAACAAGAAAAAAATTAAAATCAGCACCAATAGTGTTTTTTGTCCTAGTGTGATTATGAAGCGCTTTATTTCTGAGAGTAATAATTTCTAGCTGTTTGTCCGAACACCGTATCTCTTCCTGTACTACACTGAGTATCGATCGTGTGAGCAGCACTGAGCGGTTGCTGAGAGCTTAATCTCTTCTCACACCGTCTGCAGCACTCACAAATTACCCAAGTGTGGGATGCCAGAGATGCCACATTGCCATGGTAACCTCTATAAATCACTCCATCTGCTCAAGCTTTCTGAGAGGAAATGCAACAAAAGGAGTGGAGTGATTATTCCATTAGTGTGAATTACAGAGAAAAAGTGATCCGTTTGAAATCACGCTGACGAGAGATAATGGTATCGGAGAGTCACTCAACGTTAGATCCTGTTCCCTTTCGAGGAAATAAATGTATACACTGATCTTGATGTGGCATCACAAATACTGTATGTGGTCATTTCTTTTGAAGGGTCCTGAAAAATATACACACCTCTTCAAGAAGCTGATGAGTTTTAATGCTATATTATTTTTAAATTATTTAGCTCGTATTGAATTAATTATGGGTAACACAGGGGTTAGCATGTCCGCCTCACAGCAAGAAGGTCCCGGGTTCGATTCCCAGGCTTGGGCGTTTCTGTGTGGAGTTTGCATGTTCTCCCTGTGCTTGCGTTCGTTTCCTCCCACAGTCCAAAAACATTCACAGTAGGCTAATTGGCAGTTCCAAATCGCCCTTCGGTGTGACAGTGTGTGTGAATGGTTGTGTATTGGCCCTTCAATGGTCTCACGGGCTGTTCAGGGTGTACCCTGCCTTCGTGCAGAGTCGTCTTAGATAGGCGCCAGCCTTCCTGCTACCATAATTAGGATTAAGCGGCTTAGAGGATGTATGAATAAATAAAATAATTACCCCTGAGGCAGGTGATTTATTTACTGCCATACCTTTTTTCATTTGAATGAAATCATGACCACAGACTTTGGATTTTGACCAAACGTCTTTGGGGACACCACCCGACCCGAGTCAAAGTGATTTGATTTTGGAATGTCAAGGACAGAGCAAATTCTTAAAGTTTTGGTCATGGACATTTCCCATGTTAAAATTGAACTTATGACAAACAAAGTGGCATAAACCCATAGATGCAATGATGGACAGGCAGGAGACCGTATACAAGCTTGTTAAATGACGTAACCCCTTTGGCCTTCGGTGACCTTGAAAGGTAATAAAGGTCATGAACCTTAAAAACTACGAAACAAGTGCCAATAGACATGCTGTGGAACACTAATAGGAAACCATCTGAGTAACCTTGAAAGGTCAAACCCCAGCAATCTCATAAATCTTGCATGAGTTTTTTTACTCGTTTGTTCACATCTACGGGCTGTAGAACATAAGACAAGAACATGGGTAATTAAAACCTGTACCGTATATATGGTCTATTTGCTTCATTATCCATGCTACGTGGTGGCGATACCTTGCACCCTCTGAGAGCTCCTCTAGTTCAGTTTTATATTAAGGCCAAATCTTAGTTAAAAATTATGTAGGAAAAATATAGAAGTTATATTGAATTATTGTAAAACGTTTAAAATATTATATGCATCACATCCAGTGTTATTTTTTTCTGTTGATCAGGATTTCCTGAATGCGTGGCGATGTCCTGTAGCTCAGTTTTTGCAGCATATTTGATTCACTTCCTGTAATCTATTTGAAATCAGATCACTTCCTCAGTGCATTGACTCGAGTGGATCGAGACCCCCTTGCTCGTTTTCTCTTGAAGCCGAATGTGCTTGCTCAGTTCTGCTTAAATAACCAGGAGCAGAAAAACACACCATTTTTCAGTGAAATGAAAAACTGAGCCAGTGAGGGTTTGTTAAAGTTTCTGTGTAATATTTGTCTGGGTTAATAAATCCAGGCTGAGAGATCAGGCTCTATTACACAGTAATTCAGAACAAAAGTCCTCTCGCGTGATGGCATTTACAGCAGTGCTAATTAAGAGCGCCAAGCTGATTGATTGCAGCGGTGTTTAATCGGCTCGATACCCATCAGCACACGCGCCGCTGTCTCACCCGGGATGTGTAATCCGTTTGCAGAAACACTCGGGTCTCTCCCACTGTGAATATTTAATCATCTCTGTTTGTAATTCAATGATCGCACCTGCTTGTTATGGAGACACACACACACACACACACACGCACAGAGCTCTGAGGCTTTAATACATACATTTTGTACATTTTCCCCCCTGTGAGATATTGTATAGTTCTGGGTTGTGGACTGTTATTATATTTTTGGTGCTACTGATTGATTAGAAGGTGTTGATTAGATTTCTATAACAGCATCCCTGACAGTAGTGCAGCTGAAGATCAAAGATCACGCTTATTTAAAATGTATGGAAGGAGTCTCCAGTGTCAGTTACGGTTCCTCAGTCACTTGTTAAGCTGTGTTTCTGAACCCAAACTTTTTTAGCTCCAGCCCATTAAGTGGCTCAGGAGCTATAGGAATGGGTTCCGTCCGTCTGTCCGTCACTCTTTATTTTCCAGACATTTACTTGCACTTGGTATGCTGGCTCACTTCTCTGAGTGCTAGGCTGAGTTCGTGTGTAAGTGACCTTGACCTACATTTCAAGGTCACAGAGGCAAATCTGTATATTAGGGTTCCGGACATTTGCTTGCTGCATGCTGAAGCTGGGGCTTTCAAACTTGCTATTCTTGTTCTATATTGGCATAATATGTAGAAGTCCTTTCGGTGGGAGCATCTGGACCCCTGTGGTCTATTTATTTGTATCTACATGCTAAAGCCTTTCCCTTATTTTCCAAATTTATGAAAATGATCTTTCTAAGTCTGGCCCACTGCGTGTGTTTCAGGCCCCAGACACAGCGTGTGTTCCTCAGCCAGTTTCTGGAGCTCGGCTCCTGCCTCTGAGGGAGCGCCGTCTGAAGAGCTGAGCTCAGCAAGCATGGATGCCTCATCCTATGACCTCCCATCTCTCAGCACAGAGGAACCTCCGAGTCACAGCGTCTCACTTCCACACTCGGCCCGTGAGTACAACCAAAGGCATAACACTTCACATGGTCCTGTATTACTATTAATAGCCAGCTGGATTGTTGGTATAAAGGTTGGCTTATACTTGTGCATTGACTCTCGGGTATGGTGTCGACATTTGCACAGGGTGAAGTGTTTAGACTTGCAAGTAAGTTAGTAAGTATGAGTCTCTGTAGAGGTGGAACTGTTGCATGAAACACACCATGATTTTCTGCTTTTATACTTAAAAAACTGTGCTTAAATCCTCAGGATTACATGTAGGAATAAACCGGCCATTGTAATGGTTTACAGACAGTGTAGAGCCTTACACAATATATATTAATATTAACACAATATCATTATAGTACATTTTTCTTTGAGGAAAAGGAGGAGCCAGAAATGTGATGCTACCAAATGGACCAATCACAGTTGTTGTGGGGGGTGCACATCACACCAGGGCACAGGGTAGCACTTTAGCTGAAGAGCGTTAGGTGCATTTCTGTGGCACCATGCAAGAACCAGACAACCCACAAAATGAGTTTTTGTTTTTCTAAAATAATTGTTCTTTTTTTAAATAAACAAAATTTGGGAAAGGCATTTTTCTATGAGATGAACACTGTGCAAAATTTATGTAAAAGAAAATTTGTCCCAATCTGGGATTTTCATAACAAATCTATAATTTTCCGTGCAATAACCCACAGCGAACTCCATACAAAAATGCCCCTTACTGCCCTATTTTCAGTGTTTTACGGTCAGTCAAAGCAATCTAAGAATCAGTTGAATGATAGAGAATTAAAATGCTCAACTTATCTTTCTCCATCTCCCTTAAAACTTGTTAAAAGAAAAATATCTTGCTGCTGAGTGTGGCCTTTTCATGGGCGCCACTATCTTGAAATTGTGGGTTATCTGCTTCTTGCATGGAAATTGACTGATTAAGTATCATTATTCAATGTGACACCTATTGTCCTTTGAATGATATAATAATAATAATTATATTAATAGTAATTATAATTACATACAATAATTATATAATAATTAATTAATATATAATAATAGTAATAATAGTAATAATTGTTCTAACAAATTTATAGATTGTACTATGGATGCCTAAGGACTACAATAGTGCACTGGACACACTTTTAATGGTCAAGTGGGTTATCTGGTCCTCGCACGATGCCAAATAATTTAATCCACATATTTTTTGGAGCCACTGAGATTTCTGTTCCTGAAAACATTTGGTTTGAGGGAAGTTTGCTGCTTGGACCCCAACATTTAAAACTTTATTAACATGCAATGTGATTTCAGCACACAGTAGTCACAGATCCCTTGGCTAGGCTTCACGGACCCCTGAGGGTCCCTGGATCCTACTTAAAGTACTGCTGATTTACACCATAGGGCTGTTTAACTCTGGTTGTTTAGAAGGTGTTTTATTCTAAACAGCAGCAGGTTCAGATTTGTAGGCATGCATGCTGTAATTGTTAAATAATCAACGTTCAGAATTGTACTGGACGGAGCTCCAGACTAAGAACCCTTTCTGTGATTGCTGTGACCTCAGCGTAACTCAGTCACTCCCAGGGCGTGCGAGCCGAGTGTTTGCTTGCACTGCTTCATGATTCATCATTCTGAAGCCCTCAAGGCCGAACAGAAGTGCAGGCAACGAGCTGGAGAAAAAGTGTGAGAGAAAAGGCCGTCCGCTCTGTGCAAAAATGATGGATGATCTGAAAAGTACAAATTTTTCTGGCCCCCTGACAGGTGTTCCTCAGACGCTCTGCTCGGCTGAGTAATGAGCGGCGTGGAGCAGCACGGTGCTGATTGCAGGCAGAAATCTCTCTCGCGCCCACAGAGGTAATTCACTGCAGAACCGTTAGCGCGGAGAACCGATCCATCTGCGCACACCTCAGCAGCCGGCGTGCGCTTGCTCAGAACAGGGTTTCTATGGAGACGGTGAGACGGGCGAGGCACTTTGACAAGTTTTATTATAACGCTGCCGGAGTCGTTGCTCCTTCTGAAACACTGAGACATCACTGCTGGCAGGAAAGTGACCTTCAGAAAATGGAATGTAATTGAATTCAGTGTATTTTTTTTATTTTCTATCTCTGAGCCACTTTAATGATCTCTGGAGGTGTTGCATGTATGATTGTTGAATTCTGTTCTATACCATATAATAGGACTGGACGATGACCTGAAAATTATATTGTGATGGTGGCTAACAATTTTTCACTGTTTTCGTCATGACACACATCATGCTTGAAAAATAAAGTTCAGAGACATAACGGTGCAAGGGTGGCTTTCACACACTCCGATAGGATAATTTGGGTGTCATGTCACAATAATAATTTATCAATATATCATCCAGCCTTAGAGTCTAATGTGTTTATAGACAACTTGTTTACACACACATGTCATAACATATATCAGTACATATCTAGGTATACATGATGTAGCCATGCACTTTAGCAAAAATCTACTGAAACTTAATCATCAAAAATGGTTTATCAATTCTTTTAATAAATATTTCTCAGTCTTGTTTCATGTCTTGTTAATCCGCAAAATTAAATTTTAAAGATGATGTGCAAGACAGGTGTTTTTTTTTTAATAGTGGGTGGCATGGTGGTGCAATGGGTTTGATTCCCGGGCTCAGGTGTTTCTGTGTGAAGTTTGCATGTTCTCCCTGTGCTTGTGTGGGTTTGCTCCTGGTACTCCAGTTTCCTTCCACAGTCCAGAGATATACACATTAGACTAATTGGCTGTTCAAAATTGACTCTAGGTGTGAATGTGAGTGTGTCATTTGAGATGGGCACCATTCTCCCCGTGACCCTAGTAGGATTAAGTGGTTTGGCAAATGAATGAGTGAGTAAGAGATGAGGTTTTTTTTTGTTTGTTTGTTTTTAAATAATTGAACGCCACTAAGTTACTCAGAGTATTTGTCAGTGCTTCCACTGATTTTTCCCTGTTTAAACTTTTGTTACATTAACAGAATAATTAATTAATTATTTGTGGAAAAGAAACACAGCCCACAAAAATGAAACCCTGATGTAAGGCAGTGCCTAAATCCGATTATTATCTATCGATCTATTAATTTTATATGGAAGTAGACTTGACGCTTGTTTGTCCAAGATGGCGTCTTCTATAATGTAAACGTCACCATGCAGTTCTAGACAATAGCACGTGTCACATGTGTCTGCGTCTTAGTTCTGTCTTGCGTGTGTCTCTTCACTGCCTCCATATGTGTCCAGGGTAGTGATTGTTTGTGATTTGAATATGTGTGTGTGTATCCACTGTATTGATGCAGCTGTGCTGTTGTGTAGCGATGGAGAATTACGTCTTTATGACAGCTCTCTGTGCCAAGATTCCTCATGGGACCTATAAAGGCGTGTAGATGTCCATCTGTTTCCTCTCACACACACTTACATGCTGTAACTGGAGCACGGTGAGGAGAGCGGGTGTGAACGTGACTGGATTTATAACCACATTGTATGTAAAGCTTTGCAGTGTTCCTATACATTTCTGTATATTCGTTACATTATTACAGCATCTGATTTGTTAGCTGTGATTTGTAGCAGGTAGCGTTGATGTAAAAGTTTGTAAGAGTTTGTTCTGCTGCACATCTGTTATGTTTCCTGTCAGTCTCTGACCTCTGACCCATGTTTCGGGACTTCTGCACTGCATTACTCAGCGTTTACTGTGGAAAGACAATCTGCCCAGCACAGCACAGCACACTCTGTTATCTGGTGAAGAGGCTGTTAGTCTTCGCTGTAGCTTTGAAAGCAGAAAATCGAGAATTTGAGCTGCATGTTTGACTTAACTGAATGCAGAGGCTGTTGAAGTGGGACGTTGTACCTCATATCAGGGAGTATCCCAAAAGTACACTGTGTTATTGTAGTAATGCTACACAAGACAGCATGCTTCTTTGATAATCTTAAAATCTCTTGCTGAGAGTGGAGTCAGAACTTGTACGTACTCTTCATCGGTTCATTTTGAATGCAGCGTAACCAAGCGTTAATCTCTAGCCACTGCTGTGTGTGTGTGTGTGTGTGTGTGTGTGTGTGTGTGTGTGTGGCAGGATGCATGTGGAGGCAGGTAGTATAGGATTAAAGACTGATAAATAGAGGAGAGTGGGGTGAGCGAGAGCTCTGGGCAGATTAAAGTATAAAGACCTGGAGACACAACAACCTGGCAGTCTTTTATTAACACTGGGCAAGTGTCTTAATGTTTCAGAAGCCAGACTAACTGTGTGTGTGTGTGTGTTTAAATTGCAATTCCTGCTACTGTAGACCACTGTGGAAAGTTTGTCCAAGCCCTCCCTCTTCCATGTTAAGAGTGACAATATTTAATCATGACACTCAGTCAAACTCTAACTTCTCTTACAGAAAGCTTGGTTTATGTAGCATTTTTTCCCCCTGCTATTTATAGACAATCTAATTCCACCTGCTTCATCGGAGTTAATTTTGTCCTTGCATTCTTGCAAAAAGTGATCAGTCCCGCCCACTCCTGCAGAGTTTGATTGGTCCCGCCCACTCCTGCACAGTGTTTGTTCTGTCTCACCCACTCCTGCACAGAGTTCAATCAGTCCCGCCCACTCCTGCACAGAGTTTGATCAGTCCCGCCCACTCCTGCTACCTATAATATTTTCTATCTTTTTTAGTTTGGTAGATTTGTCAAAACACAGGATTTTGAAAACAATATGGCCAAGATTACTTTCTAGCTTCTATGTCAGGATGGTTGGATTTGTTTCATCTTCTTTTTTTAGAGCATCATCAAAGAGATGAAAACATTACCATTTTGTTCATTTAACCTTCGTGGGGTTGCGTGTAGTCATGGTGTGTATAGAAAACTTTGGGAGAGCAGGCTGTGAAAACAGGAGTGCGTGAGAGAGAGAGAGAGAGAGAGAGAGAGAGAGAGAGACAGGCAGGCAGGCAGCAACATGTCTCAGCTCAGCTATGTGGGCAACTTTGTGGCCAGAACCTCACGTGACCTGCTCTTAACTCCACTGCTGCAGGATTGAGCTCTCGGTGCGACTGCCCTGTCTGCTCTTCTGCTCAGCGGTGAGTCCTCTACAGCGTCGTCTCAAATTGCAGGACAGACATTCATGCTTTTTTCATTTTAATTTGTTTATTATAAAAGTGCTCGCAATTTTACTAGAGGTTGTTTTGTGTCAGGATGTTTTATAGCATATGGACGACAAAGGAAGTTATTCAGAATTTTGCTTCCCTTTTCTGAGTGCTTTATTCCCCTTTCCCTCATGTTGTTCATCTCTTTCTTAAACTTTATTGACTTATCACTGCTCATTCTAAATTTCTACCTTTTTAAAATTATTCTTATGTGTAAAGTTGAAGGTGGTAAGTTTTCTTTAAGTGCTTGCAGGTTTAGCTCATACTGCATTGTTCTTCACTGGCATCGTGATAATACATACCGGAGGTGCTGGTGCTTAGAAACAGCCTCTTGCCTCAGTGGTAAAAGATTAGTCGAGTGCTAAAGCCCGTCTGTTGAGTAGCCAAAGTGTCCTGTTGAGTCAAAGGCAAAACTGTCTGTGTTTTTTTTTTTTTTTTTTTTTTTTTAAATATTTAAATATTATTTAAGATTTCATAACTGTGGAAAATAGATAAACCTTGTAAAATGCTTGCTGCTGATCAGTCTTCCGATCTGAGCCGTAGACGCTCTTACTTTAGCTTTTGTTGAAACATGAAAAGACTTGCTTTGCTTTTTCTTGTATCATGCCATTTTCCCTGAGCTACTGACTCTCGAGGCTTCACTTTTCCCCTAGTAAGAATCAGAGCTGGAACTTTAGAGGTGGATAAATATCAAGAGCTGTTTTTTTTTTTTTTTTTTAATCTCCCCCCCCATTTCATTTCCAGATTGTTGGTTGTGCAGTTTGTAAAAGTGCATTTGAAGGCCTCACTTTGCTTTGTGAGTCATTGTGTACAAGTTCATTCACCTTTGCGGCATTGGCTGTGAAATACCACCAGTCTGAAATACAGAATGCTGGTGCCTAGCAACAGGTGAAGCCTTTTTTTCCCCCCTCCACTTATTTTTCCGTTAAGTGCTATGGACAAGAAGTCCAGCTTTGTATCAGACACACCGAAGACACTTTCATGTTGGTCGAGGGATTAATATTTAGAGAGGCATGTGGGTGTTTGAACCCTCTCTAAGCTGAATGCAGAAAAACATTATAAAGAACCCCAGGGATTTCTTTGAGTGCTTTCTAAATATAAATCTTTATTTTTCTGGAACGTTGTAAGATATGCATGATGATTTTGTAATCACAGCTTCGTGTCAGCAGTTTCACTGTGGCTGAAACTAAACTCCTGCGTGGAAAAAGCTAGACATTGCATAACGCTGAGCTGGTAGTCAGCTATCTCGGTCATAATCTGCTAATCTCTGGGTCAACAAACTTAAATTTAGTATCTATCCATCTGGAAAAGTTAAATCTCCAGTGTGATGCCTTGGATGGCTTGGAAAACAGGTGCATGCATGTCTTAAAACACATGTGCAGTTCCTGAGTACTCCTGGACGATGAGTCCTAGACAGAGAGTGCAGGGGGTGGGGGTGGAGCATGGAACATCTCTGTCATATCCATCGACCTCATGTCATATTTACATGTAAGAAAGCTGCTACTATAGTTGTAATAAAGGAAAACAATAAACACAGCTATTGTAAAGGGCCAAATGCAAAAAAAATATTTTTTTCAATGAATGTCTCCCCAGTACCTTTTAAAAAATCATTTTTCCCATAGGTACTGTATTTTTTCACCATAATTTGCAAGAGGGTGTTGTGCATGGCATGAGTTTCCAAACAAGGAGGCCCAGGAGCAAATGGCATCATCATCATGCTTTATAATGGAAACAATATATAGATTTAGGCACTGCCTAAGAGAGGAGCTCCTATATGATTTCACTTGCTTGACAAGTTTTTTGTAGGTACTCTCAAACTCTCTGAACCACTTAATCCTAATTAGGGTCGCGGGGAGGCTGGCACCCATCTGGACAAGGGCACCCTGAACAGCTCGCCAGGCCATCACAGACCCCATACGTCTACGTATACCAAGATTAATTCCTTTTAATAACTCGTTTATAGAAGAGAATAAAAATGAAGTAACCAAACACGCAATCTTAGTCTCGACATTAAAGGACACCATTTAGAACCTGTAGCTTTAGAGAACATTTCAATACCACAAGAATATCATTAGTTGTTTATTGATTTCATTAACGATGATGTCACTTCACCGCCTCTTGTTCTCTGTATTACTCTCTCCCAGAAAGATTTTCTTGTATTTTTCCTTTTTTAAGATATAAAATCTGCTGAGTGGAGATGCTTTAATCATTAAAACGCAACGTGTTCACATTTTATTCTGTTTGTAGATTTGTATTTAGTGCCCTTGTCTCTGTTTTTGAATAAATATTTTTCCTTCCTATGTTTCAAACTTGTATAAGGTGTACATACTTACATTAGAGATGTCGCCAAATCTGACATCACATACGCACGCAACATTCTCCAGACTGTGCATGTGCATTTCAGACTGATTTTCTTGAGGAAAATGTGTAACATTGAGGAAGACTAGTGAAAAGAGCATCGGAATAATACTAGAAACCAACTATTTGAATTATTTTAAGTGTCACTGTAATGTTTAGTGTACTGCCAGATAATAATAAAATTTTCTAAAGAAAAACACAGGGTTCCCATGTGTACACGTACGCCGGAGGGACAGAAGCTATAGGTTTTTCTTGACTTTCCAAAACTCGATGGTTAGACGCTTTATTTTATCAATGGTGCTCCGCTTGCGCATAAGATTCTTGTTTTGGTCTGGGGTTTTTTGTGTTACTGTATGGTACATACACTAATCCTAAGGTTGGAAGGGAGTCTCGCTCACTAGGTGCACCTCAGCTTATGATACTGTAACTTCTCTTCCTACGTCTATTCCTCAGAGGTTTGGTTAAAGAAAAAATAATAATAATAACCTGTCTAATTCTTACAACTATGAAAACATGCACTTACCGTTAAATACTTTCATTCCGATTGTTATTGCTTTTCATGCAGTGAATGAAGAGAGCAGACCGCAGGCTAGCATTAGCTTTTGGCCTCGCACAGAGTCGGCTCAGAGCACAAAGAGCTCACCTGACTGAGTCTGTCATGGTTAACATATAAATAAATGAATAATCTATAAAAATGAAATTATTGGACAAGATTTTTACAGGACTGTGACTGCTGCACTTGACTGATTTCTTTATGCATTACTGTTGGAATGTAAAGAGAATTTCAAGAAATGTTACTTAGCATAAAAAAACGCTTCTGAAATAAATGGTTTCCTTCAATTTACATGATATATTTTACTGACTTTGTACATGATTTATATTTCTGTACCTATAGTGTAGAAAGGTGGGAAGTTTAAGTAATTAAGCTTTTTTGTCACTTTGCAGATTCATCTGTCTGTCTAGATGATGAGTTAATAAATATGGATACACTTAACTGGACATCCAACATTGCACACACAAATGGCCAACTTGCACGATCCAATGCCGGCACCAGTCGCTTTGCTAGCTGGGTCACTTTTGACGATGATGCGGAGGAACAAGTCTACCAGCAAGCCCCCATACCGTCCAACACTAGGACTGGCAACTTTAACAGTTTTCCTTTTCAGGATGCCAACCGCAACTTGATTGTGTCCTCGACCCAGAACCAGAGTACAGACAGACACATTATGGATTTAACCCCTGATGGAACGGATTCTGTGTTTGTCTTGGAGGGGTCACTGTTAAACAGCAGCACTCCTTACACCAAGAAGAATCCCTTTCTCCATGAGGATTTTTCAAACATTCAGCCCTCTCCTATTAACCCTTTCGGTGCCTATTTTAATAATACCCCGTTGACATCATCTGAGAGCCAGGAAACCCACGAGACACCTCCTGCCTTCTTGTTTGACTCCCCTGTTCCTAATCCTGATTCCCAACGGGACTCCTTCCTTTTCTTTTCCACTGCAGTGAGTTTAGATGGTGGAAGCGAGACTGGTACTTATGCCTCAGGTTTCTTTGGAGACGGCCTGGATCAGTTCAAAAACATGCAGATTTCGGATCCTGTTCAGGAGCCTTCTCTACCAGATGACCCTGTGGATGTATGGGATGATAATCCTTATGAGCCGGCTCACATGGCTCCTCACGATGGCTGGCCCATGCTGCTGCGCATTCCCGAGAAGAAGAACATCATGTCCTCTCGTCACTGGGGACCGATCTTTGTAAGACTCAACAATGCTGGTCAGCTGAGGCTCTACTATGAGAAAGGTCTGGAGAAACACTTTAAGGAGTTCCAGTTGAGTGCCCAGCTCGAGATTTCTGAACACAAAATGCAACAGTATGAAGAGAGCAGTCGTGTTCATACTCTCAGCTTGGACCAAGTGGTATACAAGGAGAAGCGAAAGATCCAGCCAAAAGTCTCCGTGGTTCACATGCCTTTAAAGGAGCAACTGGTAAAGCTTGGGACCACGGACTACCAGGATTTTCTAAGCTTCAGGTACGCTTTGCAGGAAAAGCTGGTGGAGTTGTCAGCAGATGTGGAACCCATTAACTCACCTGTGCCTTACTCTGAAGAGGAGATTCAGGTTGAAGTTGTAGATAATTTTTATGGGGTTCTATCCAAAGGAGACAACCATATTTTACAACAGCTGGTAATGACTCGGGTTTCCGTGCTCGCCTTTTTAACAGGCTCACCCCCGTGTCGCATAGGCCTCAATGACGTGCAGGTGAAAGGCAAAGAGGTGGTGTCTCGGCATGACATCATCCCCAACACTACCACACGCTGGATCTGTCTGTGTGATTGTCGACTGCACAAGTGTGCAAACAAACCCGAGTTTACAGAATCCAGGACCATTTCCTTTGAGCCTCCATCCGGGCGAAGATTTGAGCTCCTTCGTTTCCGGACAGCATACGCAGAGAAGACTCTGCCCTTCACCCTGAGAACGGTTGTTAGTGTTCGAGGCGCAGAGGTGGAGCTACAATCCTGGCTAGTAATGTCAACAAGCTACTTAGCCAATAAAAGCTCGCTAACACTGATACCATGTGAAAATGTGGCTATCCGTTACCCCATTCCTGATACGTGGGCAAAGAACTTCCGCAGGGAGAGTGTGACAGGAGAAAAGTCCTTGAAGGCACGCTTTAATAAAGGAGCCAGCTTTGGTTCTGTTAGCACCTCAGGGATAGAGCCAGCTATGCGGGTTACTCTGGGCACGGCAAAGTACGAACAAGCCTTCAGAGCCGTGGTGTGGAGAATCGGCCGCCTGCCAGACAAAAACTCAGGTAGGAATGTACTCTGTTACTCTGGGGTTTTCCAAGAGGTAATTGTAGCTCAGGTACAGTTCTGGTTACCATGTTTGTTATAAAGGTTTGACCAAGTTTATTTGGGGCTCTTTAGGAGAAGAAAAATGTTAACGCCTTCAAAGTGTTTTACCTGTTACACCTCTTTTCTAAAAGGTTATCACTAGCACCCTAAAAGCTTCTTCACACATTAATATTTTGCAGGAGCGATTCTAGCTTTGATGACAATATTAATAATTTGTTGCAAAATGGCAACGTTGCTTCCATTGGTCAGGTCAAGGCTCAGCAACATTGTTTGCCAATAAAATGAAATCAGCTGAAAAAACTGAATGCAGGTTATTCCATCATTGTACTTTTTCTTCCATGATGGCAAGAATATAAAATTATGGCTCAAATAGTGAAACAGGGGTTCAGGAAGCATGAGAAATGATTTTCACACCTGAACTGGCACTACAGAGTCCTGACCTTAAGAAGACTTTAAGGAGTGGTTTGATTTTACCCTCATCAATTCAAGATGTCGGTGAAAAGTGAACCCAACTTTGAATGGAAATAAATGTTTGGGGTTTTTTCCTTTTATTTTGTATACTGTATTAATCCCGCAAGGGAAATTATTGCCTCTGCATTTAACCCATCCAAAGTGAGCACACACACATAAACAGTGAGCGCACACACACACACTCGGAGCAGTGGGCTGCCACACACATTGGGGGCACCCGGTGAGCAGTTAGGTGGCTTGCTCAAGGGCACTTCAGCCATGTAGGTGGAGAAAAGGAAGGTGCAGCTCACTCCCCAACCGCCACACATTTTTCCTGCTGATTCGGGAATCGATCCAGCAACCTTTTCGTCCCAAAGCCACTTCTCTAACCATCAGGCTACGGCTGCCCCATATTGTTCTCGGCTATGACTGCCCCATGCTGTGATGTTGCTTAAGCCTGTTGAATCAACACTGTGGCGATTCCACACTGTAATCAAAGCTAAAGGTGGTTTCTTATGTTATTACAGTGAGTGACTTTTTATTTTCTGGCTGGTCAGTGTATATACAGAGTGTAACCCTAAAACAGCAAGCTTCATATAGAACCTTTATGAAACTCGTTAACATTCCTAAGAAGTGTCAAGGAAAATCCTGCTATGGTCTCAGGGAGGCTGGAGCCTATTTCAGCAGACACTGGGTGAAGGCAGAGTACACCCTAAACAGCTCAACAGACCATCGCAGGGCCAGCACGCAACCAGTCATAGGGGAGGAACTCGAACCCAGGACCTTCTTGCTGTAAGGCAAATGTCTCTACCCGCTACACCACTGTGCTGCATTTTGCAGAAATGTTTTTTTTTTTTTTTCATTTAGTCATTCATTTACTCAGTTTTTGAGAAGAAAGTTTCTTGAGAAGAAATAAGATTTTGAATACCATTGAAAGACTTGAAAAGAGATTATAGCTATTTCTTTACTAAAAAAAGTGCTAACATTTTCAGAGCTCCGCTTTTAGGCAGTGCAAAAATATTTCTTTTATTTATTTATTTATTTATTTATTTCTCACAAGTTTTATTTTATTAATGTCTCGGTTTTATCTATTTTTTAAATGACATCTCTATAAATGAATGGTGTAAGAACCCTTTTTAAACATATTTCTAAAAACAGGTTTAACCCTCAAGCTCACTGTGCCAGTGGACAGTTATTGATATCAGGATTGTCATTTTGAAGTCATTTATGTTAAAGAATAGAGAAAAGCTGCTGCTGGAGATTTAGCGTCAGTGTAAGAACTTTCAGAATCATGAACAATGTTGCTAAATGACATTTATGAAGCATCCTCCCTATTCCAAACAAATTGGAAAGGACAAAATATATATTTTATACTTATTTCCTAACCCAAAACATTGCCTCCTAAGAAAATGACATCCCAGACAGCTCTAAAGGTAAAGATATATGTC
>JAQMYF010000022.1:18285516-18304446 GCA_030014195.1 Neosilurus mollespiculum
GTGTGTGTGTGTGTGTGTGTGTGTGTGTGTGTGTGTGTGTGTGTGTGTGTGTGTGTGTGTGTGTGCGTGCGTGCGTGATCAGTACCAGAGAAAGTGCTTGTTATTTGCTCGCTAACTTTTCTGTATGTAGCGTTACCATTCACTAGGCCGATGCTTAAAACCTTTCAGTGCGGAGCAGCAGGGTTTCCTCAGTGTGTGTCGGATTGGCTGGACAAAGCCCCAGCTGTCATCATTCATTAGGACACACACACACACACCCGTTCTTTTCATTTTGTCTCCCTCAATTCATTCTCTCACAGCTACAATCCTGAGCTTCTCGTTTGTTGTTTTCGGTGTATTGTCTGATCTGGTTTTTTTTTTATCTTGTGCACAAAGTTAACTTTAACTATCTCACTACACACTAACATCTCATTTTTGATGGATATATTCAGATTTTGTTGATGTAGACACATGCTTAGTTTTCCCCAAATGATTTGTATTTTAAAATTCGAGCGAATCCCCAGCCAGTATGTTTAGACCATGCTGAACCGGTGCCTGGGAAGTTGGCCCGGTATCATAACCCCATGCTGCGACCTGGATCTTAGTCCTTTTTTCCCACAAGTGGTTTTGGGTCCCTGTTTGACAGGAACTCTGCTGTGCACAGTTTTCAGTTTGTCCTGTACTAAAAACCCTCCTAATCTACACCCAAGTGAAATTTTACATGTAATTACAGACTAATTTAATAAAAAAAAAGACATTTTTGTTCTTCTTATTTGCTTGGGCACAAGGTGTTAATTTTCTATGTTCTTGTGAGTTGTTGTTCATATAGTAACAGCCCACTCACAGGGACTTGTACGGCATGCATTCTGCATAAACAGGTAAAAAAAAAAAATAGATAAGTTACGGGTTTTTATAAAGGCTTCCGTAAATTGCAAGAGAAAAACAAGAGGATGTTGGGTTTTTTCGCTCCTTTGTTAGCTTCAGCTACCTACTCCCATGTGTTCTGTGAAACTGAACTGCCACACCTGATTGGTGATTTAAACAGCGCCACAACATGAGTCATCACACTCCAGCCAATCACAGAGCTTGGCGTTAAGCGCTAACATTAGCTATAATTTTATTGTCTTTATTGTCCAGCAGCGTGTAATTCATTACGTTGTCATTGTATTGATACTGAATTGTCCATGTTCACATCGTGATGCCTCGATGCAATGATTTTTTTTTTTTAACACCCCAATATACTGCTTATATAACTCGACCGGGTGATATTTTTTTATATGAGATTTATATATGACCTTATGGAAGGAGTCTCCAGTATTGGGGATTTGTACCAGTCACAGGTACAAATGAAGCTGTAACTTTAAGTTTTCATGACAGAAGTTATACCTTTCAGTTTTTACTCAACGTGATGAGCTATCTTTTAATCTTAATAACTTCTAGAGAGGGAAAAGCGATAGAAGACAGAAACATAGACGTCCTGTT
The DNA here is from genome assembly GCA_030014195.1 of Neosilurus mollespiculum. Classification (NCBI taxonomy): domain Eukaryota; kingdom Metazoa; phylum Chordata; class Actinopteri; order Siluriformes; family Plotosidae; genus Neosilurus; species Neosilurus mollespiculum. Next base: position 18,286,978 of record JAQMYF010000022.1, read on the forward strand.
TTATTTCTGTTGAAACTGGATACTGCAGGAAGGTGTTACCTTGATCATGAAATTTGTTTTTGGTGAACTTGTATCATCATTAAATCTGTGTTTGGTCTGCGTTACCAGCGTTGGGTCACCCTCACACCTTCTTCTGCCGTTTGGAGCTGGGATCTGACCGGGAGGTGCCACACAAGTACCAGAGTGTGTTGGAGGTCGAGTTCGACATGCCTGCTGCTTCAGCCTCAAAGACCACCGTCCGCTCGCTGTCTGTCCGAGACAGGGCCGAGCTGAAGAAGTGGATCACTTATAAAGCACACTACTCTTACCAGGTACTCCGTTTGTGTGTGTGTGTGTGTGTGTGTGTGTGTGTGTGTGTGTATGTGTGTGTGTTTGTTTACCACTGGGTTTAAATGGTATATTTTATAGAGACCAGCTTTCTAAACACACACAGAGAATCCGTTGCGCGTGTGAAAGTGTCTGCGGTGCGTTTCCTTGTCCTCACTGTTTACGTTTTGTTTGTATGTCAAGGTAATGTTGAGACTTTCAGGGCGGGGATAACATTCATGTTCCCACGTCTTTGATTGGTCACTATTCAGGCAGAGAATTTCTTTTCTCCGGGGAATGCAGATCAAGGAAATTTCCCAGAATGGTGGGAAGGAGTCAGGTTAAGGTACTCCTCAGTCTCATTAGTTTAGAAACATTGAGTCTGTTATCCAAAGGTTAAAAGAAATTGAGCACAACTGATGATGGTTGTAGAGACGTTTCTAATGGCTTGTGGTGGTTTCAGCTGTTTGGTGGTTAAGTTGGCCAGATTTCGGGATAAATATTCACTGGAAATCATCACAAAGCTTTTAGATGTTATTAAGAAAAGTTCCAAGTAGAAACTTCCCTTTCATTTTAATGATGATTAATAATGCAGCTAATTGACTTTCTATCTTCAGCGCAGACTGAGAGGCGCTCGCCCAGGGATAAATACACTCACTGTCTACTTTTATTAGGAACCCATTCATGCAGTTCTCTAATCAGCCTATTGGAGGGCAGCAGCACAGTGCAAGAGATCAAGTGCTTCAGGTAGTGTTCACTTCAACCATCAGAATGGGGAACATGTGCAGCCGTGGCCTAATCAGTTAGAGAAGCAGGTTTGGAGCTGAAAGGTCACTGGTTCGATTCCCGAACCTGCAGGAAAAATGTGTGGCGGTGAGGGAGTGAGCTGCACCTTCCCTTCCTCCACCTTCATGGCTGCAGTGCCCTTGAGCAAGGCACCTAAATCCCAACTGCGTTCCGGGCGCCACATTGTGTGGCAGCCCACTGCTCCGAGTGTGGGTGTGTGCACTCACTTTGGATGGGTTAAAGGCCGAGCCAAATCTTTGTGACCTAAATCATGGAATGGTTGTTGGTAGCAGATTGCTTGATTTGAGTGTTTCAGGAACAGCTGATCATCCTGAGGTTTCACACACAACATTTTACTCAGAATGGTGGGAAGAATTAAACATCCTGTGTGTGAGGAGAATTAATCAGTCTTTACAACATGCTGAACAGAAAAGCATCTCTGACCACACCAAACTTTGAGGTGGATGGCCTCCAGCACCAGAAGACCACATCAGGTTCCACTCCTGTCACCCAAGGACCGGGATCTGAGGATGTCATGAACACCAAACAGGTAAAGACTTGACTGACCGGAGTGGAACTTGATGTGGAGGCCACCCACCTCCAGGTTGAATGCTTTTTTTTTGGGGGGGGGGTCTGAGATGCTTTTCTACTCAGCATGGTTGTAAGGAGTGATTCAGACTCTCCACACACACAATGTTTGGGTTTTTGCACCATTGTGAGTAAATCTTTGAGATCAGCAGCCCATCTGGTACCAACAACCATGCCAATATTAAAGAGATCACATGTTCCCCATTTGGTTGTAAAGAGTGGTCATTTGAGTTACTGTATACTTCCTTGGGAGCTCAACAGAGTCCAATTAAGTAGTTTTCTCCACCCATGCCATGGTGAAGGCCACAGAGATCCCACGTTTTCTTTTTTTTATTCTGATGGTTAAAGTAAACATTACCTGAAGCTCTTCAGGGCTTACAGAGATGACACGCTGTCATTTGTGACAGTTTCGCTGCACTCATGCACTTTATTAAAGCTACGGTTTAAACACCCGAGGTAACAGAATAAAGTGTGTGTGTATGTGTGTGATGTAAACGAAAACTACCTGAATGTACGTAAGCCTGGTATGTGACTTGTGCTGCAGTCATTGCACATTTAGCTGTGTTTGAGTGATGTGTGCCTTTTGGGAACGAATCACTTCCTGCTAAACACGATCAGCCATTTGACAGTCACTGAAAGATGGGCAGTCACCCTCCAGCAACCTGCTGTCTCAGCTGCCAGAGCTGTTTTCCCTGCTGCAATCCAAACATGTCATTAAGGTGGCTAGAGCCGTCGCCCGCAAACATCTGCTCCCATTACTGCTCATCAGACGCATAGTAGAAACAACTCGTCTTCACCGGACGGCTTCGGAAGATGGGTGGAAGTCCTGTCTGCAGGGCTGGAAAATGATCCAGACAATATTTTTCCTCTTGAAAAGAAATGTCAGTGTTTAGGCACACCTCAGTGTGTGTTTACAGAAGGGAGGAAGGATCAAGAATCTGTGTTGGCCCTGACTTTAGCGTCTGCGGTGCCGTCATGTCAGAAGAATTTAAGTAAATAATTTTCAAATATGTTGTTACTTTCTTTTACTTTTTGCCTTTCTTCTGATATGAGTGTGCACCAGTGTCTCTCTTTTTCTTGTAAAAACGGCGATGCAACAATATATCAGTAAAGTATTTTAATTAGTTTGAGTCAATATGTACCATTTTACCTTCAGCAGGATTTGACTGCCCTCTAATGGTTGCTGTGTGTCATTACAGCGAAATGTTCCTCTGTGAAATGTTGTGTTCTCCTGTAGGTGGGGATCGAGCAGAAGAACGAGGGCCTGACGGAGGAGCAGGCAGGGCAGTGTGCGCAGCAGTGAGGAGACAACTCTGTAGTCTGGGTTTAAAATTTGCACTTTGAATGATGGGAAACACTGAAATGTGATGGCAAAATAAAAAGGACAGCGTGGGATTTTTCTGACCGGAGGATTTTTGTACATAGTTTTTGGTGTAAATTGCTTTTTGGAAACTTAAACTAGAAAAGTGAAAACAAAACGATATAACTGCAGGTTACTCTGCTCGCCTGCAAGCCTTAGCATCAGGACTGTGGAAACTGTTTTCAGTTCTCGCTCTTAAAGTAAAAATGTATACCCTACACGATATACAGTACTGTACAAACATCTCAGCACTGTTCCTCTATCTGGGCTTTAGCCCTAGTTTAGTTTTTAGCTTTGGGCATTTGAAGGGGAAAACTGGTCTAGATTGCGGTTGTATTTTTTTCCTCAGGTTTCCGATAAGATACCTGTGTGTGTGTGTGTGTGTGTGAGAGAGAGAGAGAGAGAGAGAGAGAGAGAGAGAGAGAGATTTTTTACCTGTAGAAACAGAACTGTAGGAAGGTCTCCACCAAGACTGCACTGAACTTCTTTGCACACCAGACTACCCAAGATAATGTTCAATGTTTAATATAGTAATTATACTAATATTTTATATTTAAAATACTTAGAAGCTTTCATCTTTCAATTTTACTGGATTTCGCCTCATCTGACACAAACTCACATTATTTACTACATTAAATATAGAAAACATTGCAATTCTGTAATAATAGTAATAATAATAATAAAAGCTGTTAATTTTGTTGCTGAAATGTCCAAAAAAAAAAAAAAAAAAAGAAATTTGTTGCTTTTTTTTTTTTTGTTTGTTTCAAAGCTGTGAAGACGAGAGTACTACGAGAATCCAGTTAATGATTATACATATTTTAACCTCATTTGCGTGGTGCATTCGTTATATCTAAACTCCCACCTACGAGCTGTTATAGAACAATCCGTCTCCGCCTTCTGACCAAACCGATTGGAACTTTCAGCATTAATAAAGTTCACGTAACGGAAGCAATGCATTAATTGACATTTTTATTTGAACAAAAAAGTCAACATAGGCTTCGGTGTGGAATTTGCATGTCCTCCCCATGCTTGCGTGGGTTTCCTCTGGGTACTCCAGTTTCCTCAAACAATTCAAAGATGTGCACATTAGGCTAACTGGCTGTTCCAAATTGCCCCGTGTGTGTGTGTGTGTTGCCCCTGCGATGTTCTGGTGAGCTGTTCAGGGTGTACCCCACCTTTGAGCAGTGTTGGCTCCAGCCTTCCCATAAGCCTTGTAGGAGTAAGCGGTTCAGCAAATGAGTGTGTGAGTAAAAAAGTCAACACAAAACAGCTCAAATTAAATGAGCATTAGGGCAATTAATTAGGGCATCCTTCAAATGAAATATAAATAAAAACATTTTTAATACGAGACTAACAAAAACTTGGTATAAGTACTAATATTGAACTTCATAATTATTACTAACAATTATATTTATTAACTTTCTATACCGCTTATCTGTAAGGGGACCAGGGGAAGGTGAAGCCAATCTCCGCTGACGTCTGGAGAGAGGCAGCGTTACACCGTTATAGACACCCACAGTCTAACAGGACTAACACAGACACAAACAACCAATTATACCTATGATCCTTTAATAGTAGAGAGTTGACCTTTGGATGTGGGCGGAAACCCACGCAAGTATGAAAGAAAACATGCAGACGCCACACAGCAAGACCCTGAGGGGATTCAAACATAGAACCTTCTCACTGTGAGGTGACAAAGATCAGCACTGAACCACCCTCGAATGTATAATACAAACATGATTCATTTTTACATAACGGATAAAGTCTGTAAAATAAAAAGTGTGTTTTGTATATCAGAGGGGTATCTTCTCAGTTTGTATGCTTTTTAGATTAATAAAAATACCTTAACAATAATAATAATATAAAAGATACAAGACAATACCTCCCAACAGTGCTTTGTAAAAATTTACTCACCCAGCCCTGTACCGGAGTGCTCTGAACTGTCACAAACACTTGTTAAAGCTGTAATTAAAATCATGATATTGCAGAAAAGCATACGACGATGTGTTTCACCGATCAGAGTTTTGATATCGGATCATTTGGGAACTTCAGATGTTTGTACAGTACTGTATTAATTACAGGGGAAAAAAACTGTACGGCTGAACTTCACTTTGTAGTGTGAAGAGTTTACTAATGTAACTAATCCCTTTATTTACCAGTACAAATGTTGACAACTGCCTTTTTTTTTTTCACAACGCAAACTGTTGCATGCTTTGGTCTGGAGGAGCTGTGAGTCAATGGATTCATTTGATTTCTTTGGAAGAGGGATGCACTCTGGGGGAGGGTGCATATAATAGAAAGAACATAATTAATAGAAAGAAATAGTTATACCTGGTTATACTTGAATTCAGTCCCACAATGAGGTAATTACGTGATTGTTGCTATTAATAATTTATTAAAATTTTTTGAGGGGGAGGGGGTTATAATTCTCTCGCTGAGATTTATGCATGTTGTCATGGATTGTTTATTCTTTCTTTAAAGATGTGCAGTGACTATTAGTGTCGAGTACACTCGTGCAACGGGTTGGGAAAATACAACCTGGATATCTCCAATTTAAAAAAAAAAAAAAAAAAAAAAAAGTAATACTTTTCAAAGTGAGACCCCAATTACATATCTTTACATTCCCTCATTCTCAAATGCTTTTTTTTTTAAAACGAATTTTTCATGATGTCTGAAATCTGATAAATACATCAGACTAGATCTGATTTTTCAGCCAATCCTTGGGAATTTTGTGTGACCTTAGAAATTAGATAACCAATCACTGCAACTTTTTCAAATTTAACCAATCACTGTAATATACTGTAAGTTTCACCAATCATAGCAGTCCCACACACGTTAACTATATGTGACCCGCTCCAGCATAATACAGATTAAGTAGATAATTTGACTTACTGAGATATTCATTAATTTGGAAGAGAATTTAATATGCTTTAAAATGAGGTAGAATACATGATTATAGCATGAAAACTGACTGAGTTACATCACTTTGTTTGTCGCTAATCAGGAAACGCTTCTTTGAGAAAATAGCAATTACAGTTACAGTACACATTTCTGAATGTCCGCATTTAAAACTTCCTAACATCCACAAACTGAATGAATCCAGCTTTCGACCAATCAGCGACATCGTACTAGCATCTTCCTAACAGCAACGAGTTCTATTTACGCCGAGTCATGTCTGTTTTGGAGCTTCTCATTGGTTTACCATTTTACGATTTGGGGAATCCTGGGATTCTGTAAGTAGGGAGTATTCTGGCACCAAATATGGACAATAAGGAAATACCCTGAGCAATCACAAAAGCGGCTTGAAAATCGGCAAAATAAGTGGATATTCTCATTGTTTCACAACAACGTGGTAAACGTTTCTTAAGCAGGAATTTTAGCATGGATAGATCATGTTTATGCATATTTGGCTTTGAAAGATTTTTGTCCAGGTATGCCATTTTCAACTTACTTTGGCTCTTACTCAAAACATTACCTTGCAACTTAATCCGTATTATGCTGGAGCGGGTTACATATGTCACCGTTACTTCCTTGTTTATGCTTCTGAAGACATGAAGATGCGGTTACATATGCGCAACTATTTATGCAACTTTCATGTAATTCTGCAATTTCTTAGCAAAAAACACCTAAAACCATAGCAACATATATTACAATTTATTACAAAAATATGCTGTAAAATATGGCATTTTAGACCACAGCAATAACCAAGAAAGCCAGCGACTCCTGGAGGGACTGATTAACTAATTGAAGATGAGGTGGATTTTAATTGTTTTAGTTTACACTACACAGGAGCATAAAATTAAAACAGTTAAAGCAAATTAAATGCAATTTTTATAGTCTACATATTTTAAGTAGGACAGGTGTAGGTGCCTCCACACGCTTTGTAAACACACTTTGTAAGCCGGTACATGAGCACATATACTACACAGAAACACAAAGAAATAAAAATGAGATTTGTATGATTTATTTTTCAATTTTAAAGCATGATAATGCTGACTGCTCCAAGTGACCATAAAAACACCTTAAGTATCCATCGTTTTCATTCAAGCATTATCCACTCAGGATAATGGGTATTAAACTCTAGATAGGTGACCAATCAGATTGTGCCATTCCATAATGCAAATAAATTGAGCACCAGGACCATCCAGGACTCTTCTCACTTTCTCTCTCTCTCTCTCTCTCTCTCTCTTACAACAAGGGTCATTAGGAGGTTACATGTTTGCCCCGGCCTGCACATGTCAAAAAAATATGAATTGTAGAAATCCCCAGATATCAAAAGGCACAACTACACTGCCTAGTAGGAGTAACTGCCAAGTCTAATGAACTGAATTGAAAGTGTTACAGACGGACAGATGAACATACTGATGACTATATTCCCCCAGGGGAGATCCTCATGTGTCATTGACATTGATGGAGATACAATAAAATCCGCTGACTCGATTGCTCTGTTAGAGATAATGAAATATTTTGTCTCCTGTGTGATGAGACCGCACAGAATCTATTCAAATGTTTAGTCATAATTAAGGAACATTTAAAAACTATTTTAAACGCACTGAATGTTTTGTCCTTTTGCTCATATTTAGCATGATCTGTACAATATAACAGATGTTGGGTTGATTTGGCAAGGCCTGATATGTAGAATAAAGGGAAATCAGGATGAAAGGGGCGTGGCGGATTTTTTGTGGGTAATTTTGCCTTCAGCTATTTACCATATCTTAATGTCAATGTTAATATGGAGGTTAAAAAAAAAAAAAAAAGCTACTGTACTGTTCTGTTTACATTAATACAGTCTAACTAACTAATGTAGTATTTTTACTAAAACTATGACCGGTTTAAAAATCTCTGGGAGAATTGCACTATTAGACTTCTTTGAGGATATTTTAGGGTACAGTGTTTGCAGTGATGAACATTCAAGGTTTCTTTTATTATGCAAATTTTTGTTAATGTTTGCTTCAATTTTCAGAATTTCTTACCTGCTTATCATTCTTTTTCTTGGTATTGCTCAGCATTTCAATTTTGGCCATTTGTTCTGTCTTTTTTTTTTTCTTCTTTTTGCAAGACAAAATTAAACTGCTTGACAAGAACAAAACAAGTATTCTATTATTTTTATTATTATTATTTATTTATTCAAATAGTCTGAATAATTATCGTCATTGTTCTCAAACCATTTGACAGAACTGGTTAATTACTCTGTACGTCTGATTGATTGCTGATCACGCATTCATTCATGATGTTAAAATGAGAGAATGGTAAGACTTATCTGGGATGGTGCTTTTACTCTACAGCTCTGATGAAGGGTTTTATTTTCACACATGATCAGGCTGATATATATTTCCAGGGGACTTGGTGCTGCATTGTGCCTTTCCAGGGTTTTTTTCAGCTTGGAGTAGTTTCAATTTGTTTACTCTGTATTTTTTTTATTCTTCAGGAAATTTTGTAGGGCAGTCAAATTGGTTAAAAAATATCCCAAGTAGGTCTGTGCCAGTGAGCCACTCATTATCATGAAATAAGCTCTGACGGGAATCAAGACAGCGTTGGCTCACTATATGTTATCATCTTGATTACATGGCTATGTGTAATATATTGGATTAAAAATTGGATTGGATAATAGTGTCTTTCATAGAGGTGATCTGTTGTAAAGGAATGACAGACTGCTAAGTACTTTAAGTGACCAATCAGAATCGAGTATTTGTGTAATGATCAAATAATTGCGATTAATAAACTAGTCCTGAGAGACTTAAAATGTACACACAAGGACGAAGATTTATATGTTTCAAATAAATATGGAAGGCCCCTCAGGTTTAGACCTCACCCTCTTTCCAGATTGATATCTGGAGCACTAAACAGGTAGAAAGGATTCATGACACATACCTAGTGGACAGCTTCAGGCATGCTTTGGTGCTTTTACCTTCCTTTTTAAATTAATAGCAGCGCTCCAGAACGGCGAACCATAGTCATGGAATACGTCTTGGATGGTTGTCCTGTGTCCCTTCTGATGTCCAACCATGCCCACCATGGGAAACGGAACAAGGCTGCCGTGTTGCTGAGTTGATGTTGATTGGCTGTTATGTATCTCTGACTTGAATGATGACAGGCAGCAATAAAAATACCCGTGTGACCATGCACGTGGGACCCCTCGGACGATGGTGTGTCATAGTCTTGTGTGCTTAATCTTGTTATTGAATGTAATTCAAATACATATATACAAGAGGAGCACATAGTGAGTGCACACTGTAAAAGGAGCACATCTGGATGAAACACAATGCAAACATGACAGGAGCACAAAGTGAGTGCACACTGCTAATGCGGTACACAATTTTCTTATTGGAATCACACGATGCAAATGTAACTATTTATAGTAATTAAAGTGTTATAATTACTGTAATAATTAACCTATATAGTTCATTTTAAATAGGTGTTTAGAGGGTGCAAAGATGCATCTGGTAACCAAGTTTTAAAACGATTGGTCAATTATTAGAGACTGTAGTGCTACCATGATGGACACACAGACAGACAGGCAGACAGATGCCGAAGGCAACAGCAATATCCCTTTGGCCAAGTATGGCCGAGGGGTAAAAACCTATAAAAGAGAGGTTCATACACCACCACTCAGACTCGCACAGAATAAAATATCACAAGAGGAAACACTGCAAGGTAGGCAGACAAACTTGTAGGTAAATAAATGTTTGTGAAGCAAATACCAAAATCAGAAGCTTGATAGAACATGAGCTCATTCACTGGGTACTTACACTAACAAGACTGGTGATACAAATGAACACAGAAATCAGAAAGGCAGTCAAAAGCAAACCCAGGCTCGGACACCTATCAAGAGACATCTACAGGATACTTCATTTTTCGGCAGTGCCTAAATCGTAAAATCCAGAGGGCAGTGGTGGCTTAGTGGTTAAGGCGATGGGTTACTGATCTGAAGGTTAGCGGTTCAATCGCCACTATTACCACTGTTGGGCCCTTGAGCAAGGCCCTTAACCCTCAATTGCGCAGTTATATAAAAATGATAATTGTAAGTCGCTCTGGATAAGAGCGTCTGCCAAATACTGTAAATGTAAATCTACATATAATTGGTGCATTTTTTCCAATCAAGAGAAAGCATGAATTGACTCGAGGTTTAATTAGCAGACACAAATGGACATAAAAACCTTTTCTATATTTAGTAAAAGCTATAATAATTAGAAGAGCACTGATGAGGATGAAACCAGGGCAGAATCCCAGTGCGGATAAGTCATATTACCAGACTAAAGTCCTATAGTGATCCCAATTTTCATTTCTGAGCCGACACGACTCTCTTTCAGAGCGTTTTAATTCCGTCAGTAGTTTAAAAAGGTTCTGTCACTCTCATTAATTCCCATTTGGGCTTGAGAACAGAGAGCCAGTGCACCTTATTCAGCAGTTGTTCAAAGTGAATTGAAGCTGAATAGCTGCTCTGGTCTGAGCATAGAACCAGCTTTACACTGCAGTGAGGAGCAATCGGACCCTTCTATTCTCTGAAGCTTTTCTTTCACTTGGGGGACGTCTCCACCTATAATATCTCTTTTTTTATTTGTTTTCCTCTTTAGAAGTTTAGTGTCATGTTTTCTGTTTGAGAAGATTAAATGTAATTATATCATCTTTACAGCTTGCTTTAAGGGTTTTATAAAACAGAACTACTTTATCCAGGGAATTAAACTCACCTAGTCAAGGAAAAAAATACTTCATTAATAGTAGTTACTTGCTGAGTCACTGGTTTAAAAAAAATCCCATAATCCACAGGAGGGCAGCATTTTACAATACTGAACTATTTTCCCAACAGTCCAGAATAAAATTTAATAGAATTTTGCTGTTAATTAAAGCATATAAATTATACATGATCAGTTTTTTTTGCCTCCTTTTGCATATAATATTTAATGATTCAGTGATGCTGATCTACTTTATGTACCGTATGCACCCATGAGATCGAAGGCGCAGTCTGAAGCAACTCCACAGCTTTCAAATCCACCTCAAAACCTACATCAGTCCCTTCGCTCTTAGTGCCAATAAACTCTTAAAAATATGACAAAGATTTGCAGGTTGTTTATGAAAGGGGTTTGTAAAGTTATAGCAGATATAAACAGCCATTTCCTCACCAGTCTTACTTTATCTCTCTCCGCCATGCAGTTAATACAACCAAAAAGAAAACCACAAAGCTTGTGATGTTACTAAGAAAATGTAAATTGGTGTGAACGCCATTGTTCTGAAAATGGTGAAACGTGACAGTGCTGACACTGAAGACTCCTTCCTTAAAAATTATGCATAAATATGTTACAGAAAAGTTACATTTTTAACTCTGTGTGCAGTATTTACTGTACAGTTCTAAAATGAGTGCAGCAATAAAGCTGAAGCCCAATCTGAGACTTGTCCTTGCATTTCATCATCATCATTCTCTCTCTCACTCTCTCTCTCTCTTTACAGAGTTATTTAGGACATGCCTGAACAATGCAGTGCTGTAAGTTTTTTTTTTTTTGGAGGAATAACTGTTTTGACCTTGAGTAAAATTAGAGGTCTTACCAAGCAGACTGACAGTTTTAATGCAACTGTGTGTTAACATCAATTACTCTGGAGAAAGGATACATGTGGAATGCGCCTCGAGGTGTTCCCAAATGTACATGACTTATTTTTTTTTAAATATCTTTATAAACCTTTATATGGTGTGTAAATACAGTCTTTAAGATGGCCTTACAAAGTCACAAAGCATCTGTTAGTTAAAAACCAACATGGTGCACAAAGAAGTTTGGTTATATAGGAGTTGTACTTGTAAATTGTAACCAGCAGAGGGCGCTTGAAAACAAACAAATGTTAAAGGATTAGATACAAACAGCTGGTTTGGCTGAAAATCTAATGATGCTTATTTTGGCTGTCATTTTTTGCAAGAGGTTTGTAATTACACAGAATAAATCATCTTGGCTGTATGTAAAGTTAGTAAGGAATCAGAGGGTTCAAGTTCAGTGTGGTTCATGACTCGTACGCATGGTTTGAGATAGTTGAAGTTGGGGTGTATGTTCATGTTCCAGCTGTATGGTTTGCCACAAGTCTGTCTCACATGTGGTGCTGCTTTACAGAGATGTAAAGAAGACGAATACACAGTCGTACCCTGACCGGTCTAAAAACGTGTTCAGAAGTCACGTCCAAGCCGTCTCTCCGCCCCTGTCTGTTTATCAGTCTTTCCATCTGTCCGTTTGCTCTTCGTCTGGTCGCGTTGTTTGTAAAGGTCACAGAAAGGCAGCCAAAATCACTCCACCAGCCAATTAGGTTGGACAACCATCATCGCCCATGGATTAAAGATTGATGTGTACACTGGCAGCTTTTCAAGCTTCATGTTTTTGATTAAAATTATCTAGTGTGAATTTAAAAATCAAAGAATCAAGAAACAAATTAGTGATAAAATCTTTAGTAAATTAAAAAATGCTCCAATTACTTAATAATGAATTAAAAGAAACCAGATCCAATCTAATCAAAAAACCAGGAACTATCACCATTATCAGCTACAGTGAAGTCTATTTAATAATTATCCGAGATCAAAAAATAGATGGGACTTTGTGCTATGACAGACTATGTCATGATACCAAGTCTGAAGAGAATAAATGTTTTAGTATATACTACAAGGAAACAAAAGAAATAAACTAAAACGAGATTTTCATGGTTTGCTATAACACCTTTAAAGTACCACAGTGGTCATACACGCTTTTTTGAGAAAAAAATAAAGGCCTTTTTTACTTTGAAAAAAACGTGAAGGCACGTGGACTTGCTTATGCACTCTCTGGTGACTAACAAGTCCAATACGCAAGGCGATTGGTCCACTATTTCGGGATCATAAATCATAATTCTAAATAGATAATACTTGAATCAACATGACAGACACCCTTAGTTGGTCCTGGACACTCAGGCAGGCAGAATCATCATTATCACACTCTGAAATTGAAAAATACACCTCAAAAATCTTTGGTTTTCTTGCGTTTCTATTCATATTCTATATACTAAAACACCTTCAGATAGCACTGTTTCCATTTGTTTTTGCAGGAGGAGAGTGAATAAGACAGATGCTGTTAGCGACACAAAGCTTTTAGCAAACTGAAAGTGCAATGGGACACTTTTGTGGTTTCACTGCAATGTACGTTTTAACCCAAGTGGATTGCAAGCCCCCTGCAGAACCTATTCCCTAGGACATACTGTACATGTATTTACACTCATGGGTTTGGCGAGGGCGTTTCTGTTCTCCCCATGCTTTCGTGGGATTTCTCCAAGTACTCCGGTTTTCTTCTACAGTCCAAAGACATGCATTAGGCTGATTGGCTGATTCAAATTGCACCTAAATGTAAGTGTGAATGGTTGTGTGTGTATGTGTGCTGACCCTGCAGTGGTGTAGGCAGGGTGTACCCTGCCTTTGCCCGCTGTTGGCTGAGATAGGCTCTAGCCTTCCCGTGACCTTAATAGGATTAAGCAGAACATACAAACTCCACACAGAAACGCCCTCGCCAAGCCAGGGCCTCGAACCCAGGACCTCGAACCCAGGACCATCTTGCTGTGACGTAAACGTGCTAACCACTTTGCCATCATGCCGCTGCGGTGGTTAGAGTGCTGGCTTACTGACCCTAACGTCAGGGGTTCAAGCCCCACTATCACAGTGTGTTCACTGCTGTCCCCAGTGCAGCTAACTGGGTTATCAAAGGCCAGCCATGTCTCTCACTGCCTGTGGTGAGAGGCATGTAAAATAACCATTGCTGTCATTAGTAAAGAGTAGGCCATTGGGTTGCCATCTGCATGTTTTTGCCCTGTGATGGCCTGGCGAGCTGTCCAGGGTGTACCCTGCCCTCGCCCAGAGCTGGATGAAATGGGCACCTGCCTCCCTGTGATCCTAATTAGGATTAAGCGGTTCAGAAAATACTGTGCCTGCCTTTAACATATACTAACAAATAAATGAATGAACAATGAATAAATAAGTAAATAAAATAAAAATCACATTAGGAACTGAAAGCAAGCATTAATAAGCTGCACCGTGATTCAGGTTTTCTTGTGTAATCACTATACTGTATTATTGTGTTTGGACTGTGGCAATAAGAGTAATTAAACTGTAACAAAAAAAACTCCAGGGGTTTAAATACTTTTAATAAGCCTGCATCGATCTCTCGAGTCATTCTGATTTAAATATCATCTTTAAACATTTTCATTTTTAATTTGTCTTTGTGACACTTCCTGCTTGCTTTTTATTATAGGCTACATATTAGATGAGTTTTTACCTAAGGCAACATAAACAAAGTCCTAATTCGCTAACCATTTGTCATGTGACTGTGTTAGAGAACGTCTTAATTCCAGAGTGCTGTGGAATCTGGATTCTGGTTGGTCAGAAGGTGTTGATTAGTTTTCTCAGCAGCCAGTCTGTCAGTGCGCTCCTGCTTTATAGGAAAGGGCTTGCAGGAGTAACAGCTCGTTTACAGGGACGTGGATGGCAGACGCTCCGCATAAACAGATTTTATAAGAGGTTTTTCACATTTACTTGGGAGTCAGTGTTTTTCTGACATCATCTTCAGGATTGGGGAATTGTTATTTTGTGTGGGCTTGGTTACAAGACACGTTGCAATTTTTTGCTCCCCCCATCTGGAGCTATAGGAATGGGTTCTGTCCGTCCGTCTGTCCATCACACTTTAGTTTCCGGACATTTGAAGGTCACAGAGGCAAAACTGTATATGAGGTTTCCGGACATTTATTTGCTGCGCGCAGAAGCTGGCGCTTTCAAACTTGCTATGCTTCTTCTATATTGGCATAATATGAAATGGTCCTTTCAGCGGGAGCATCTGGACCCCTGTAGTCTATTTTTATCCTAATAACTTCGAGAGATAAAACAAGGAAAATGATTTTTTTAAAGCTGCTAATGTACTGTATTATAGCGTGAGCATAACAAGATAAAGCCTCTGTTTAATAAATACATCATTAATCTGGTGAATTCCTGTGGTGGAAATCTTTGGAGTACGCTGATGAAGGAAAGGGTTGTATGGTGGCGTAGTGGTTAGCATGTCTGCCTCATGGTGAAAAGTTTCTGGGCTTGAGTCCTGGGCTTGGCGAAAGCATCTCTGTATGGAGTTCTTCCTGTGCTTGCGTGGGTTTCCTCCAGGTACTCCAGTTTCCTCCACAGACCAGAGACATGGACGTTAGGCTAATTTGCTGTTCCAAATTGCTCTTAGGTGTGAATGCGAATGGTTGTGTGTGTTGGCCCCGTCTTGGATTGGTGAGCTGTTCCCTGCTTTTACCCAGAACTGGGTAAGACAGGCTCCAGCCTCCCCGAATCCCAAGTAGGATTAAGTGATCCGGCGAATGAATGAATAAATGAATCATGAAGGAAAATAATCAGTTCAGACTGGTAAAAGTAACTTGGCTGCAACACTTAATCCTATTTCAAAAATTATATATAGTCATTAATATCAATATTATTTATTAAAATATAATAATTATCCTCTTTGCAAATTGGAAAATATACTGTTGCTCTCTCAAAAATCTGCATGTCATCAATGCTCCATTCGTCTCTCTGCTTGACTGGTGCCATGCTATGATTTAATATTGTTGGCACATGTGTGGATCTCCATGACGCAAGTAAGCACGGTGCTCATGCATCATTTATTCGCACATGAGCATGACAGCAGCTTATTTCTTTTACAGATGAAAAAGAACTTCATCCATCTTGTACGATAAACACATTTATATAAATCTGTGTATCTATGCATGAACTGTCTACATTAGGAAATCAGTTATGAGGTTTCTACATTATATTGTAAATACAATGCATGAAACCGGAGCTAAAAGCCGAATTTGGTGACGAAGTGCAGGAACACGGACGCTGGAACATCCGTAATGCCACCAAGCCTTGTTGAGGAAGAAAAAGCTGCTGCCTCTCATCTCTCTCCTCCAAGATGAAGGATGACCCCCACGATGACCAGGTGCAGTGCTCCAATTGGGTTGAAATCAGAAGCCCATGTTTTTGACGCTTCACTGCAGGCCAGACACTAATCCACCTGCTGAATGTGATTGTTGCTTCAGAAAAAGAACGGGTTTCATACGGTGCCGTTAAGCTTGACGGTTCATATTTTGGAGCGCCGGCAATTGTATAAAGGTCACTCTGGTCCTCTTCACTCTCTCGCCACACATTTGAGTGTGACAAAAGCCGCTGTGATTGAGTTTTAGAGCAAAGAGAGGTAATCTAAGAAGCTCTAGAACCTTTCAGATGAGGTCAGAGTTTATCTTTTTTTTTTTTTTTTTTTAAGGATTGAGAGACAAAAACTTTTTTTTCTGTATTAAAGTCTATGTAATTATTTTTCTTCTATGCGTTCATTCACTTACCAAAGAAAATATTTATAATCAAAAAGAGCAACATGTTTAGATCTTCAGCACACCAGGAAACTTGATCTGAACTTAGAATGATATAATTTGGTGTTACTCCTGTTATTCGAGCTCTATTTCAATCCTGTAAAAGTTTATAGTTAACAGCCTGATGATTATTTTAATCTCATAAGTGTGAAAAAAGTAAACAGTGTATAAATATTTAGTTTAAAATGTTCATCCATAAAGTATACTGAAATAAATTGCTCAAATCCTTTTTCACAAACAATATTTCTGAATGCATAATGCAATATATACAATAACATATTCCTTTCACAAGTACAAAGAAAGTCAGTCGAATCTGTTGAATTTATTTATTTATTTATTTTTAAAAATTATAAATATTTAGGCACTGCCTGAAAGTGGAGCTCCAAAAACGTTTAAACTTATTTTCAGTAAAGAAACAGCCCTAATATAACTTACTGTTTTTTCAATGGTATTCGAAAACATTTCTCCTCAAGAAGAAAAAACATACATGCTAAACAAGAACAGGCCCGGTGGTAGGGTGCTGGATTACTGATCCCAAGGTCGGGGGTTCAAGCCCCACTATCATTGAGATGTCACTGCTGTCTCCCCAGTGCAGTTAACTGGGTTATCAAATGCAGGCCATGTCTCTCACTGTCTGTGGTGAGAGGAATATAAAAGAACCATTGCTGACTTTTGTAAAGAGATAGGCTACATTACTGTCAGCGTGTTTCTGCCCTGCGATTGACTGATGAGCTGTCCAGGGTGTACTCTGCCCTCGCCCAGCGTTGGCTGAGATGGGCGAGAGCAGAGTATGGCTAGTATAGATAGTATGGAGCTCCACGAAAACCTTTAAATAGTTAAGGTTTGGTTTCACACAGAATCTTAAACCTTTGAACCTTCATGGGCACAAATATTTATTTTCAGTTTTCTGCTACTCAGCTCTAAACACCCCCCCCCCCCAACAAATTACATTTTACATACATACACATATATATATGGGCAGTGGTGGCCTGGTGGTAAGGTGCTGGATTACTGATCCCAAGGTCGGGGGTTCAAGCCCCACT
>JAQMYF010000022.1:18308818-18319110 GCA_030014195.1 Neosilurus mollespiculum
CCCGCGACCCTAATTAGGATTAAGCGGTTCAGAAAATGACATGACATATATATATATATATATATATATATATATATATACACATATATATACGAATTGTAGTAATTTTTCACGACGATGTTTTCTAATGTTTTCTAAAGTACTCTTATAATATTTAAGCTCAGAAAATTTCCATTGATGGTATAACCTGGCCATTCAGTACATTCACTTCATCAGCTGACTATATTTTATTGCCATATAATGTTGCTGAGCCTTGACCTGACCAACTAAAGCAACCCCAGATCATAAAACTGTCCCCACCCAGTGTACAGTGGCCACTATGCATGATCAGTACATAGCTTTATATTTTCCCCTTTTTATACTGACACTCCCATTGCTCTGGAATAGTGTAAATCTGGATTTATCAGAACACATGACCATTTCAGCCGACTCTGGGCGAGGGCAGAGTACACCCTGGACAGCTCGCCAGGCCATCGCAGGGCATGTAACTATCCAGTCACAGTCTCCAAATACTTGCTTATTTACATTCAGATGGCAAATCTTTTGGCCGTGCAGTGTATTTATTATTTATATAAACAGCTTAACACTATTGATATTTAAAGGATGTATTGGTGGGTACCGACAGTAAGCACCGAGCATTACAGTATATGTTTATTTTACTCTTAATAATTCTAGCTTGGAGTTTTGAGCACAGAGACCTGAATAAGCACGATGATGGGGTTTCAGCTCAGACAAAACTGAACTGAGCTGGGGATTGGTAATGCTAGCAGTGTCTGATTGATCACACTGACCACATCTTGTAATGAATCCAAAAATCAACTCTGCCATTCCTCTCCCTCTCTCTCTCTCTCTCTCTCTCTCTCTCTCACACACACACACACACACACACACACACTTCTCTCCAGTTGCAAAATGGTTTATAGTTCATGACAAAATGCCAGTTATGTCAAACATTTCAATAAAAAGCTTCTCTGCTGTTCCTTTGGATAAGTAAGGGACGATGCATTCTGTCTCATGCTCATTCATTCTCGGGGTCACGGGGAGGCTGGTGCCCATCTCAGTTGATTCTGGGTGAGGCGGGGTACACCCTGGACAGCTCGCAGGGCTAACACTCACACAACCATTTACACTTCCACTCACACCTAGGGGTGAATTGGAACACCCAGTTAGCCTGTTGTGCATGTTTTTGGTCTGTGGGAGGAAACTGGAGTATCCAGAGGAAACCCACACAAACATGCAAACTCCACACACAAAAAAAAAAACAACAACACAGAGCCTGGGAAACAAACCCAGGCCTTCTTGCTGTGAGGCGAATGTGTTAACCACTGCATGACTGTGCCGCCCGTCTTATGCCGTTGCAGGAAAATAACCAACAACAGGGTGTTTGATGAAGTGGACTCATTGGTATGTTCAAAAGCATGCCCCATTGTGGTATTGCTTTAGAATCCTATTACAATTACATCATGCTACAGTGTTGAAACAAGTTCATTCCCATTATCTCTTATGTTGTAAACAGTTCTACCACCAGCCTCTCCTTAATCTCCCGCTTGACTTTAATAAGAAAAAACCCATAACCCCATGGCTTGTCATGTGTCTAAGATACTACAAGATATGCGCTCCTCATTTCAGAAAACTAACATGTCAGGAAACTTTCTGTCTGTTATAAAGCACAGATATGCACAAGCAAACCTGCAATCTGCAGCTGCGCTACAGGAAAAAAAAAATTAAAAACAAAAAACACAACACCTGACCAATCACAATCAAGAATTCAACAGCACTGTGGTCCAAGTGCCATGCATGATATTTCTGTGATTGTATCAGGATGTTTTCTTTCCTCCTTTGTCATGTTTGTGTGTGCATCCTTGGAGTTGAGAGAAAACAGACGAGGGTGAGGTTGGAAATTTCAGCCCCATGAGATTCTGCTTCAACAGTCTTGGCCTAAAGGCAAAATGTTCACATGTCACTTGGAAACATGTTCATTTAAGCATGTCTGAGGAGAAATATAATTCAACACACATTTTCCTGAGGTTTTCAAACTGTTGTAAAAAGTACAGTAGCTTTAAAAGTCTCTCATTACCACTCAACTTCTGTACTGTTTAGTGTTTCTCTGTATGTTTATACCCTAGCTCGTGACAAGCGAGCAAACATGCTGCACATGTCAATCTCTCTGCCAGACCAGAAATTGAGAGCCAACCGTAGCATGTTTTGGCTGTTAAAGCTAAGAACCTCCTAGTTTGAGAGAAATGGGTGGTTAGGACACATTCTTTTTAGGGGTTGAACTCAGAATTGTCATGGTACAACAAAGCTCTTATGTATCTTCTTTGGAAAATTTTATTCCTACATATAGTTTCAATTGAATGCTTTCATGATGTTCCAGATGCACATCACTCGCTTTACATTGCCCAGAAGCTTGGAAACCAAAAAAATAAATAAAAAATTCTTGTCTTCCTCTGGTATTCCATAAAAAGACTGTTTTAGAGGTCTAACTAGGACTGGGTAATAAGTCAATAAATTATAGTTATTGTGATATGACTATTTAATATCATAAGCATCGTGATTCATCACAAATATTACCTTTCCCCCAGATATAAGTAGTATTTTAGTTATTAATATATATAAAGTAGCATGATACGTAGAACTAGGTTGAAAATGTTAAGGCTACAGTATATTACAATCTTACTCTGGGCTTTAATGGGAGGGTTTGATTATTAACAGGGCTTAATTAACCCAAAACTGGAGTAAACAGCAAGAAAATGCATTAAAAACAAGACTAAAACACTAGGAACAAAAGCAACACAAATTTTACAGTTCTGAAGTAAAGAGCAAAACCACCACAAAAAACCACCACCGAAGCTCTTGAACTAGTGCTCTGTTTTGGGAGCGGTGCACATTTATGACAGATGCCCATGACGACAAGACTGAACTAGCCACAAATGTGCAAAAGAGTGTGAGAATGGCCCCTGGTATCCGAGTCCTTAGAAACTTTCATGTGTGGTCATGGTATTTTATCACTAAATATTATTATATAAATATTACTTCATGAATACTGTTGTCATAGATATGGCATAAAATAACTGTCCAGTTGTAAGTTATAGAGTTTTTACAAGCTCATTTTAAATGAAGACACAAATGTTATTTTTACCCAGGCCTTTAACTAGCTAATGTTAAAGGCTCATATAGTCAGTTTATAGGTGAGAACCGTGGCTAGAATAACAGTGGCCATTCCATAATCATTCCGGTGGATTTAGGGGACAGTCTCTTGCAAAAATAAGGATGGAGGAAGAAGGTACTTGTCTGAAAAACGCAAGTATCTGCGATGCATACATTGTAGCCTTCATGTCTACCAGCAGTAAAGGTGATATATGTGTGGCAGTCTCTGTTCCCTGTACATTTTTACCACCACAGAAATCTATACTAACATCCACTAAGCCACATATGCTTCTCAGATACCTTTACAACTGCAGTGGATGAAATGATTTGGCATTTGTCCCACAGTAATTTTCAACACCTTTTCAACACTAAACTTCCTGTGAATGGAAGCCACACCCCTCAGGTTGTCAATGTAGCACCCCGGCTCTCACACATTCCAATGGAAGTGCACAGAGCACTTATGGTATAATGCAGGCTGACCCCCAAAAGGTACAAAATTGTCTACCATTGTTTTTTGAATGGCACAGT
The DNA here is from genome assembly GCA_030014195.1 of Neosilurus mollespiculum. Taxonomy (NCBI): domain Eukaryota; kingdom Metazoa; phylum Chordata; class Actinopteri; order Siluriformes; family Plotosidae; genus Neosilurus; species Neosilurus mollespiculum. Next base: position 18,312,497 of record JAQMYF010000022.1, read on the forward strand.
GACATAATGGTTAGCACATCTGTCTCAGAGCTAAAAGGTCCTGTGTTCGAGTCTCGGGCTCAGTGAGGACCTTTCTTTGTGAAGTTTGCATGCTTTCCTCATGATTGCATGGGTTTCTTCTGGGTACTCCGGTTTCTTCCCACAGCCCAAAGCACATTATTTGTACCAGATTGCCCCTAGGTGTGAGCATGTGTATGGTTGTATGTGTTCTAGCCCTGTGATGGAATGGTGAGCTGTTCAGGATGTACCCTGCCTTCGCCCAGAGTCTACCCTGCAACACTAATAGGATTGGTTGGCAAATGAATAAATGAAAATTTTTTTTGTTTCAGTTTAATTTATGTAAGTTATGATCACCAGTAAGTACATTCACTGAATCAATTTCGTTATTTGAAAAAATGCTGCATAAATACCGGTTTATGTAATGTACGTCACTATGTTATGTCAAGCCTACAGCAATTTGTAGATGCTTTTTTTTTTGCAAATTGGTGAACCTCTGTTCAGCCTCTTCTTATACCCAATTATATTACGGACATGTCGCCAATTTCAAAATGCTCCTCTAGCTGTTTCTTTTTAGTACCACTTACCTTTCCAGCTAACCCTGTCGTGTTGTTGCCAAATTCACAATGAGCTTTTTTTTTTTCAGGAAATAGTAAAATGTCTCATTTTTAACAGTTAATCATTCTTTAATCAAGTTCTGAATAATATGTGCTCAAGCATTGTCTTTTGGAAACAAACGAAAAACCAGAAATGCTGGAAAAGGGAGTCATTTTAGATGCCTGAGCCACCTCAACTGGCTCCTCTCAACACGGAGGAGCAGTGGTTCTACTCCGAGCTCCTCCTGGATGACCGAGCTTCTCACCCTATCTCAGAGCCCTGTCACCCTGTGAAGGAAGCTCATTTCAGCCGCTTATATTCGCAATCTTGTTCTTTCAGTCACTATGCATTGAAAGGAGCCAGTTGAGGTAACTCAGGCATCTGATGAGAATGCCTCTCGAACGTCTCCCTGGTGTGGTCCAACTAGGAAGACACCCCAGGGTAAACCCCGAACACACTGGAAGGACTATGTTTTTTGGTTGGTTTGGGAACGCCTCAGTGTCCCCCCGGAATAGCTGGAGGAAGTGGCTGGGGAGAGGGACGTCTCGACCTCACTGCTTAGGCTGCTGCCACTGCGACCAGACCTTGGATCAAGCGGAAGATGATGAAGATGATGGGATTCATTTCACATTTATAAAAATAATCTGCAAAAATGTAACTGTGTTCTACTCCTGAACTTTCACAGTTCCTCAGCCTCAATTACAAGTTCATAATCTCTCTTAGGCCCTCTGTGGATCTTTCTGGAAATTTTTTTGAAAATGTACAAGGTTACAAAATAATGTTTTTCCTAAATCAGGACTTTTTGCCCTAATCATCTGTTACGAAGCACTGACACTGGAGACTTCTTTCATAAATGGTAATAAACACTTTGCAGACATGTATGTTCTAACAAGTAGGCCATTGGATTGCCATCAGCGTGTTTCTGCCCTGCGATGGCCTGGCGAGCTGTCCAAGGTGTACTCTGCCCTCCCCCAGAGCCTGCTGACATGGGCGCCAGTCTTCCTGCGACACTAATTAGAATTAAGCAGTTCAGAAAATTAATGAATGAATGTTCTGGCCAATCAGATCACAGAGAATTCAGCAACATAAAATTGTGCTGTAAATGAATGTGGTAATTTAAAAAAACCCTCTGCACTCAGTTTTAAACTAATGTGAATCAATTTGTTTAAAATTTTTAATTAAATAGTTGTGATTGGTAAATGTGCTGGTGTGGTGTGCGTGTGTCCAATGCTGTCCCAAATCCTTTCTCTAATGAAGGACTATGTTGTACCCAGAGACAGTGGCACCACCACTCCCACATAAAAGGGAAACACATGCACACTCTCATTACAACATTGACACAAAATCTGAAACAAGTGAGTAATTCATGGCCAGCGCGGTCATTTTATTCCCATGGCCAGCACAGAGGGGTACTGTGACAATGAAACACTTCAGGACGAGACGGCCTTGCGTATTAAAGAGCTCGGAGACTTGGCTGCTTTCTAAATCTGATAAATATATCAACTGTTTTGGCAAAACAACACTGAGACTGACTGGCCTCTACTCAACCTTGGATTGTTGGCCAACTGAAAAACTTTTAATTATTATTAGCTCTTTGTTTATCAGGTAGAGGAATAAACAACACACAGAGAAAATACAATGTTAGTCAGGCCAAAACTAAAATTGACTACAAGGGAGAGGAAGACACTGAGAAACTGTGAGATGGATTTGATCCAGAAAATAAATAAATAAATGGAGAAGAGTGAAATTTCAGCACTATTGTATTTCATCCACAATTTTCCTTAGACCCATAATGCCTTGCACATGAACTGTGCCAAACTGAATGTGAGAAAATAAATGTCACAAAAGCTGTATTTGGACTGGATTATTTTTGAAAAAGCAGCAGAAGAAAGAAAAGAAGTGGCAAAAGAAAGAGAACAAGCAGGAGCAGAAGACAGAGCAGAAGGAGAAGGCAGCACAGAAGACGGAGAAGGAGCAGAAGAAGGAGAAGCAGCAGAATCAGAATACTTTATTGATCCCGGAGGAAATTGTGTGCACTCAGTTGCTCCATTCAAAGTAAAGAATGAGATAAAGGTCTCAATAAAGATAAAAAAAAAAAATAAAAAAAAATTAATACATACATACATACATACACACACACATTTTTGGCATTTGGCAGTGCCCTTATACTCAGTAACTTACATTTTTTAATACAACTGAGCATTAAGGGCTTTGCCAAAGAGCCCAACAGTGGCAGGTTGGTGGTACTGTGATTTGAACCCCTGACCTTTAGATCAGTAAGCCAGAGCCTTAACCTCCTGAGCCACCACTGTCTAAAATGAGTAGCCACTGTCAGTGAGTAATGTGTACAGTATTATCATTAGGATAAACTGTAGAATGTAAATGTGGTGCAAAAATGCAAATGTATAACAGTGAATGCTGTTGCTATATGGAGGAGTTGTACAGTTTAATGGCCACAGGTAGGAATGAATTTCTGTGTCGTTTAGTGGAGCATTTAGCTGGTATCAGTCTCTCACTGAAGGTGCTCCTGTGACTGATCAGCAGGTTGTGAAGTGGGTGGGAGGTATTGTTCAGTATTATCTTTATTTTGGACAAAATTTGCCTTTCCGACACTACCGTCAGAGAGTCCAGCTCTATCCCCACAATGTTACTGGCCTTGCGGATCAGTTTGTTTAGTCTGTTTGCGTCTGCAACCCTCAGCCTGCTGCCCCAGCATGCAACAGCAAAGAGGATAGCACTGGCCACAACAGACTCATAAAACATCCTGAGCAGAGTCTGGCAGATGTCAAACGACCTTAGCCGCCTCAAAAATAGAGACGGCTCTGACCCTTTTTGTAAGGTGTGGTAGTGTTTTTAACCCAGTCCAGTTTATTGTCAATATGAACAACAAGGTATTTGTAATCCTCCATTTCACATTGATGCCCTTGATGGAAACATTGGCTGCTGGTGTTTTGGATCTCCTAAAATCCACAATTAGTTCCTTGGTCTTTGTCAGATTAAGCTGCAGAATCATCTGGAGGCATCCACAAACAATGCTGTCAGCTTGTCACCCAGGAAGGTCGGCCTGATGATATTGAATGCACTGGAAAAGTAAAAAAACATGACACTCACAGAGCTCGCCGGCTGGTCCAGGTGGGCGTAGACATAGTTAAGCAGGTAGATGATGATGTCCTTGACCCCTGGACAAGGCTGGTAAGTGAACTGAAGGGGGTCCATATGTGGTCTAACCATAGGCTGGAGTTGATATGTGATATGTGAAGTCAGTGCCATGGGTCTGTATCCTGGGGGACACTGGGACGTGGGGTCTTTGGTACAGGAACTGGGGCTTTGATGTCTTTATTCACCCATGGTTTGTTATTTGGGTATTAATAGACTGTAACAATGAGCTGGAACAATGGTGTCAATGCAGAAAGTAATGTAGTGTGAAATGCACTCAGTGAGGCCATCAGTGTGGTGCTCAGAGAGTGCTTGCCAGTCTGTCACTTCAAAACAGTCCTGTAGTTCCTTCAAGGCCTCCTCCGACAATCTCCTAACAGTCCTTGTAGTCAAAGGCTCTCTCTTCACAACAGGCACATAGCATGGAGAAAGATTAATTAAGTTGTGGTCTGATCTCTCCAGTGGGGGGAGGGGGAAGGAACTGTTGGCATCCTTAGTATTTGCATACAGCAGGTCTCAAGTTCTCTCCTGTCTGGTGGGACAGTCCATGTACTGCACAAAGTTTGACAGTGTAGTGTCCATGGTGACATGGTTAAAGTCACCCAAGATCACAATGAAAGCACTCGGGTGCTGAGTCTGTAACCGAGCTCTGGTAGCATGAACAGTGTCACATGCAGCTGTAGGGTTGGCTGAAGAAGGAACGTAAACAGCCACTTAGATGACATGGAAAAATTGCCTAGGCAAATAAAATGAGTCCAACAGCACAGAGTTCAATGTCTGATCCACAACTCCGCTCTTTGATGGTTACGTGGGCCGGATTACACCACTAGTTATTGACAAGAATGGCAAGCCCACCTATTTTCTGCTTACCGCTCGCAGTACAGCCTGTCGGCCCGGACAGTGTGAAAGTCCGCAATGGGTGCATTGTCATCTGGAATATCCTGGTGCAGCCATGTCTCCATGACGCACATGAAACTATACTCCCAATAATCCCTCTGACTCCGGGCTAGTGCTGTTAGTTCGCCAGTGACCTCACGTTCCCCATTATAATAGGAGACGCGGCTTGTTCCTTTTCCTCTCTGTAAGTCTCTGCTGTCTCGCCGCCTCCCTCATTCTCCTCTTCTGTCCTCCACCTCTGCATCCTCAGTGTGTTTTTCTCCAGATTTCAGCCAGTAAGTCTGTAGGTCTGGCCGCTAATCTGGCGGCTTGAGGGCGATCAGCCAATCCCTGGTGTAAACGAAGTGATGAGAGTAAAAGTTCTGCAGTGATTAAAAGTACAAAAGCTCTCTCAACCCACATATTGAGAGGGCAGCTACTTATGAACAATAAAATAATAAGTACAAGAAAAAAAAAAAAAGAGTTAAAAGTACAGGAAGGGCAGGAGCAACTGAAAAGGCTGCACGCCGTTTAACATATGCACACAATGATGGTGCAGAAGAAGCAGCAATTGCAGCAAAAGAAACTGCAGAAGAAGCAGGCATGACAGAAGAAGGATAAGAAGCAGAATGAGAAGCAAAACATGGAGCATGAAAAGCAGAAGAAAAAGCAACAGCAGCATCTCATTTACCTTAAACTAGATCGTTAAGAAGTTGGGGTCAGAGCGCAGGGTCAGAGTGCAGGGTTGTGGCCATGACAGCCTGTGAAGCACAGAGGGTTAAGGACCGTACTCAAGGGCTCAACAGTGGCAGCTTGGTGGTGCAGCAGCTTGAACCTGCAACCTTCTGATCAATGACCAAGAACCTTAACTGTTGAGCCACCACTGTAGGCTGGTAATAAAATTACTAGTGAAGTAGCTCTGGAATTTTATCTCTTCCCAATTCAGTCATGTCAGTATTTTTATGGACTGCATGTACAAGTTTGGAAAGATTATACAGTATTATACTTTCTGTCTTTACCATCCTTACCTAATAGTCCCAGATCCTAGTCCAGGTACAGCCTATGGATTGCAAGGTTAAAACCTATTAATAATTTAGTGAGAAGTAGTTTGAACAGATGCCCATCTTTATGATTTAAAAGAGACAAATAATTAAATGACAATAAATAAATCAAAACATTATAATGTACACAAATGTTCATTAAATCGTCTCTCAAAGAGTATTTTGTGAAAAGTCACATCAGTTCCTTCTCACAGCGATACAGCTGGATGTCTTCAGATCTGAACCGGAGACAGTTATTTGAGAGTCTGAAATGTACAGCCCACTGAGCATGGGTGGTCACTACTGAAACAACCAGGGTGCTCATACATGACATTCATCGCTCTTTCTCTGCATGATTAAACCATGAAACACTGCAAAAAAACCCTGGAACTTTGTGAACGCTTTACTCAAACTTGTGCATCTTAATAATTGTGTCCCCTGGGAGTACCTAAAGCACTGTTGCAAAGCTCTCCAGAGACATGTGCTGACGGTATTTAGCTTGGAGAAGACAAGAAAAAAAAATCTCTTTGAAGCCACTAAAGGTTAAATTGACTTTTAATGGGTGGTGGCTCTGTTATTTTATTGTACTGAAAGCCCTCATGGAACTTCTCTGTTGTTGTTTTTTTTTTTACCTCTACAGGTTCAGACGTCGTCCACCCACCCTCGGTGACCTGTGCATGGGTGTAATAAAATGTACTTATTTACCATGATTTCACGTTGAGTCATAAACCTGCAATGATTTGACTTTGAAACCCAGATGCATAAATATAGGTGTTCATTCCATCATCTAATGGATTGTAATGGATCAAAAGATGAACCAAAAAAATAAAAGACACTTAGCTGAAACTATTAGGAAAAAAAACGTAAAATTAAGATATACACTCACCGGCCACTTTATTAGGTACACCTGTCCAACTGCTCATTAACACTTAATTTCTAATCAGCCAA
>JAQMYF010000022.1:18324130-18342701 GCA_030014195.1 Neosilurus mollespiculum
CAGACACTTTACAGACAGACTTTTACTAGAAAAATCGCCACTGCAATACATCATATTTCATTATATTGCCTGTACATTTGCATATATTTAAATTATACTTCATTTTATATATATAATTTTTTTTGTATCTTATATGTATATTTTATCTTTTTCTATATATTTTCTTTTTGCATTTTTATATTTATCTGACCTTTAGAACACTTTAACTGACCTTTAAAATTCTTAAAAAGTTTTACTTATTGTTCTTTTCTTCTTGTGACTTTGATAGTTCATTCTTTACATTTTGGACAGTCGTACTAAGCATTTCACTGCATATTATACTGTGTATAATTTGTATGTGACAAAATTTGAATTGAATTGAGATGGGTAACATTCTCAGAAGAAAACATACGGGGAACAGCCTTAGAACAGGATAGACAGGGGGACAGCGACAGAAGGGGGGGAACACTTTCAGAAGAAAACATTTGGGGAATAGCCTCAGAATAGGATAGACAGAGAACAGCCTCAGTGGCAGACAGATGGGAAACAGTCTCAGAACAGAGCAGACGTGGATCAGCCTCAGTAGTAGACACAAGGGGAACTGACTGACACCTTAGAGAATAATAAGTATAGTGTTCTTCATGGCAACTGATTTTATTAGGCCACCAAAGAACATTGTAAACGTTTTGGCCCTAAATCATTTGTGTAAGCTACGTACACAAATGACTACTGTGGTATTGCTTCAAATCTGCTTGTAAGTGTGCAATATTAAAAGAATGTAAACGGAATTGAAGATTGAAGAGTCACTACATACCAGACATTTTCAGCGTGTATTAAAAGCCATGTTTATTGGTTTGGTGCCAAGTTTATCCACTAATGCTGAATGAATTCTTGTAGCTGTGATTCATGGACATATTTCAGATGTAAATTAGTGTGTGGTCACCATGGTTACTAAACAAACATGCAAATATTGTGTATGCAAACTGTAGGCTGCTTAGGCTACAGGTCAGGGTCGTGTCTGAAGGGTCAGAGGTTTGTAAATGTTAATTTGACATTCCTACTGGATCAGGGCCAAGGCTAGTTGGCAAGAAGGGTGTAGGATTATTTGTAGTCGATTTTCCACCAGACAGTGTTTACTCTCCTTGAAAGTAGCGTATAACTAGACGATGTTTATTGATTAGATGTAAGGGCAAAGGGTTACATTTCTCCTAAATGTGGAACTACCCCTCTACACACACACAAACACACACAAACACACACACAACCTTGATTCTTGAACAAGAGATACATCTGATTTCCTTTTCAGGTGTTGATTTCAGGGTCACATATTGAACATGTGCTATACATTATAGCCTACGTTTAGACCTGACGCAGTCATCAGTAACCTCAGAGGCAAATACCTGACTCTTTTAAAGCTCTATTTTAAACAACAGGCTACTTATTAAACCATGCTCATAAGCAGTATGCATGTAGCACACATTATGTGAACAGCAGTGTGAATATTTTCCAGCATGCCAAATATACCCAGATAACCTCACAGTTAGAAGGTCCTTGATTCAAATTCTGGGCTCGGCGAGGGCACTTCTGTGAGGAATTTGCATATTGTCCCCATGATTGTGTGGGTTTCCTCTGGGTACGCTGGTTTTCTCTCACAGTCCAAAAACATGCATATTAGGTTATTTGGCTAACCAAATGGATGGCAATGGCAATGGACTGGCAAGCTGTTCAAGATGTACCCTGCCTTCACCCAGAGTCACCTGAGACAGGCTCCAGCCTCCCTGAGTCCCTAGTAGGATTAAGCAGTTGGAAAATTAATTAATGCAAAAACATCCAGTTAGTGTGGATATAATAAGCAGCACTCTGATAATCAGGCTTCTCTACTGCTAGGATATCAGCTCATGTGTCAGGAATACAGAAAAAACAATACGGCAGAGTGATTTGCCAAACCTATTCTACTTGGAAAAAAAAAAAAACTCTAGAAAATACTGAAAAAGTAACCAAATGTAGAATGAAAATTTTCAATGGTAAAGTCTATCAGGTCATATATTGACTCAGTTTCATGGAACAGTTAATTGTTTTATGTTCATGCAAGCAATTGTGGGTGGCTCGGTGGCATAGTGGTTAGCACATCTGCCCAACAGCAATAAGGTCCTGGGTTCGAGTCCTGGGCTCAGGTGTTTCTGTGTGAGGTTTGCATGCTCTCCCCATGCTTGCATGGGTTCCTCCAGGTACTTCGGTTGCCTTCTACAGTCCAAAGACAAGCACATTAGGCTAATTGTTTTTTTCCAAATTGACCCTGGGTGTGAGTGTAAGTGTGAATGGTTGTGTGTGTGTGTTGCCCTGTGATGGTCTGCCGAGCTGTTCAGGGTGTACCCCATCTTCACCCAGTGTTGGCTTAGATGAGCACCAGTCTCCCCGCAACCCTAGTAGGAGTAAATGGTTTGGCAAATGAATGAGTGATGAGAGTAAACATCTGTTCCTCTACTATCAAATTAGTACTTAATATTTGGGATGAAATTGTGAATATGGTTCATTAAAAACATTTGACTGTCAAATGTCTGTGACTTGATACAGAAGAAAAATATTAGCTATTCATGCTAGCTGTTTTTTCCTGTAGAAACAGCAACAAAAAAAACCCTAACATCTAGACACATGTATACAAACTGTTACAAAATCTCACTCTACACACCTTTAGCATTAATTATGGCTTTGATAACTAAAGTGAGCCCATTTTTGTTCACAGTAACTGTGTACATGTGGCAGTTGGAGGTAATTACGAGAGATGCGGATGTATTTGACTGATTTTGCTGATTTTACAGCACGTCTGTTTGTAATGGTTTGAAGTTGTCACACATTTGAACACTTTTCCAATGGATTTACTGCCTCATTAAATTCTTGGAAAATAATCAGTAAAGTGCACGCATTCCTGTGACACGTACGAGGTCGCTGTTAGCATTTTCCACGCAGCGTGGCTGAGATTGCTGAAAACATCTGCAGTGGAGTCGCTGCACCTGCCAAAGCGACCGGTGTAATTAATTATTCCTACACAACAGTGCCTTGGATTTTAATCAAGAAAAATAAGTGCGTGTGACGCGGCTTGAAGAAGGCGGGGACTGTAATTATGTGGCTGGTGTGGGATCTTTTTCCCCAGGTGCAAATATGAATGACAGGAATGAGGCCAAATGTTTGACAGCTCTTCGACATCATTAGCTGAACAGCAACACTTATTCTACAAAGTGGCGTCTGTAAAGAAGAGCTGAAACTCGTTCCTCATGTCTATCTGCTTTTTTGTACTCTCTTTTCTTTGCATTAATACGTTTCCACCTTGTTATACTAGAAAGACACAGGAAAAGGACATGTTTGCAAGATAGATTCTCAGATGATAGTTTGTTCTGTCCCAAATCTTTCCAGCTGGTTAAAAAAAGGTTGAAATGAGAGCAGGTTTACAAATTATACAAATCATCATTAATACATGTACATATTTCTCTTCTAAAACACATTGTATTTGTCATCCTGCACAGCAAATACAACAATCTGTTTTTATTTCTGACTTATTTTTCTAATCATGGACTGCACAATTATTCCACTTGGACTGCATTACTTTGTCAATTTTTACATTTATCTCTGCCACGAAATTGAATACTATAATAACTGGAATTTGTTTTTCTGTGAACACGATCCTGACCACACCTGTGCACGGATTCTTAGTGCAAATGGCTCTATGTTCTGACAGCCTGTTGGCCTGAAAGAACATTTGTCCAACAGCCCTACTGATACTAAATGGACAGCTTGCTTAAATCACTTGAGCACCCTGCTCAGTTCAGTTCGGTTAGTGTTATAGCTGTTGGACCAATGGAATGAGCGGTAACTGTCGTAACAAATTTGCTGTCAAAATATAGGGCTATACCCTTACCACACTTGGTGGGGACACTAATCTGTTTGAATCCTAGAGATTACTTCATTTTGGAATGTCATTACAGATGAATTTCAGAGCAAGGTTAAAACGTTTAGGAGAGCGCTTAAGACTTTGAAACAAGTGCTTTTAGACATGCTGTTACTACAGAACACTAATAGGAAACCATATATAGTCCTTCCAATGAGACAATAAGCAGTTATTAAATGTGTTAATGTACGATATGGAGAAATATTCAGAATAAAAGGGTTTTATCTATCGAGACTGAAGGCTGAGGTGTATAATCCCCTTTGAGATCAGAATAATTCGCCACATCACACGAAATCCGAATCCTACAATTGTTTCATTATTCATTCAAATTATTTTCAACTTTATCAACTTATCCAGTATCAGTGATGGATAATTCGGCTTGTAGAACAATACCAAGAATTATTTGAGTGAATAATTACCTTTGACCTTGAGGAACCCTGAATGGTCAAACCCCAGCCATCTCGTAAAATGTTTCTTCATCACCTAACTTTTGAATATTTTCCACGTTTAATTTTGGAGAACGTCTTCTGTCCTGAAGACTTTCCCACTATGAAAATTTCCACACTGGGGACTCCTTCCACAAATATTAAACATCTTGTTACTAAAAAGTTAATTTAGTAACAATCACACACATTTTTGACGTGGGTTTTATGCTCCATGCCAAAAATTCTCTGTGAATGAGCCGTTTATATCTGCTCTTTTAACTGTATTGCTAAACATCCAAAAGAATCAATTTGCTAAAGCAGAAAATTATAAAAAAAAAAAAAAATCAAACCAGGGTAAATTTGTAAACACAATTTCTCCATCTTACCCTCCTGTCTACACTGAAACAGTGGTTTTCCACCACAATACATGATGTTTTCCCAAAAAGTTCTCAGATTTGCGTAAATTAAAACACCACACACAGGTTTATGTTGAAAAATAGAGAATTTTAGAAACACTGATGTATGGTTGCCATGGCACAGGGGAAAGCTGGTGTGCATGAGACACCAAAACAAACATGATGGATGAAATGCAGTCAGTTAGTGCTGCTCTGCCTACCAAGTTTATTAAGCTTCAGTTGCAGATCACTGTACTGTATGATGAAAAGACACCGCTGTGCCAACAATCAGGACAAGCTTTATCCGCAGACCTTAAAGGATGAAAAACAGTTCAAATCCTAAATGGAGTTGTCATTTTTTACCTGACCTGCTGAACAACTTCTTAACCCATTTATTATTATTCAATGTGTAGAAAAACAAAAAGGTGTTTCGGCATTATTGGAGAGGATGTGGATGATGGAGTGTACAGAGATCACTTTTCCACAACGCATTGTTTTACCAACATTCAGTATAACTTGGAATATTATTATTGTTTAAAATTATGTTTGAGAGCAGCACGGTGGTGCAGTGTCCACCTCACTGCAAGAAGGCCTGGGTTTGATTCCCGTGCGTGGGCGTTTCTGTTTGGAGTTTGCATGTTCTCCCCGTGCTTGCGTGGGTTTCCTTTGGGTACTCCGGTTCCCTCCCACAATCCAAAAACATGTACAGTTGGCTAACTGGCTATCCAAATCACTCCTATGTGTAAGTGTGAATGTTGTGTGAGTGTTGGCCCGGAGTGGCCTATTGAACTGTTCAGGGTGTACCCTGCCCTTGCCCAGAGTTGGATGAGCCTCCCTACAACCATAATTAGGTTTAAGTGGCTTATAAAATGAATGATTGGATGAATTATGTCTGACTTTGGGTCAGCTGCGCTCTTTTAATATTGAAAATATTTCCATCACATAAAAAAAAAAAAAAAAAATGATAAGTTGGCTTTGAGAGCCAAGCATTACAATTCCATACTGATGATGCACATCCAAAAGTTCATGTATGTTCATTTAATCCTTCGAAACATTATGCTTGGAACAAAAAGCATTACCCCGGATAATCTATCTGAACCAGGCATTGCATATGCTTGTCGCTATTGATTCAGTTAATGCCCGTCTGTGTGATTCTGTACCTCATGTAACCATGCAACTGAGCATGACGCAAGTAATAATGTAAAAGGCTACAAGATACGATCAGTCGGCGAGTTTGACTACAGCGAACCACGCGTCTGTTCAGCATACTGTTCATGTCGATGACCTTTTAAATGTAATGGAGACTTTAATTGCATTAGTGTGCTGATGATTATGCAGTTGACAGGTGCTCGTGTTCTTAGCCGGATCGATCAAGAGAAGAGGAAATGAAAGAAGGCAAGCTTTAAAGACTGGTACCACATTGCTGGTGCATTCTCTGGTTTAATTAGTCGAATTAGAATATTCTACTGTAAATCTCTGGTCTGAACTGATCAGGGCATATGATGCACCTGTGCAGATGCAGTGGTAAAGGCTCTGGATTGGTGATCCCAAAGTAAGGGTTTCAAGCCCCAGTGCCAAATTACGGTGTCTGTCAAATGTTGTAAATGAGATACGTTATGGGCAGTGGTGGCTCAGCGGTTAAGGCACTGGGTTAGAGATCCGTAGGTCAGGGGTTAAAGCCCCAGTATCACCAAGCTGCCACTGTTGGGCCCTTGACCAAGGCACTTGACCCTCGATTGCTCAGTTGTATAAGTAATAAATAAAAGTTGCTCTGGATAAGGGTTGTGTCTATTGTATGAAAGTTGTACCTATGGTTTCTATAGTAATACCTTATACCTGATGGGTGTTCCACACAATAGTCTTAAAGTTTTGATGTCAAGTCATGAAAGCGAAATAGCAAATTGGTGTCAAATGTTGTGCAAGCCGTAATATCATTTCCTAGTATTATATACATTTTAATCAAGATTATTATCAAGAATATTCATAAAGCATTCATCTTTCATCTTCTTCCCGGGTTTAAGTGTTTTGTTTTTTTAAGTGTGTGTGTGTCTGAGAGAGAGAGAGAGAGTGAGTGTGTGTGTATAGGCTAGACATTGTGCTAGACGTGTTTGACTAAAGACCTGTGAATTACTGTGCCTTTTCAGGTCTTAATTTTCATATGGGCACAAACCTCATTGTTTTGATTGCTCTACTGTTTGTTTAAAACAGAGAATTTTGTTGCCATGACAACATGTCACAGTTTACAGCTCTATTTAATCTAAATTAAACAGATTGGGGGGAAAACATTCTGTTTAACAATTTTTGTTGTTTTTGTGAGATGGAAGGCTCTGGTAAGAAACAACTGTGTATAGCTTCTATAACATTAGTGATACCTGGAACAAAAGTTATTTTGGGATGCTCCACAACATAACACATAAGGAAAATAAACACATGACCATAAAGGCACTGAACTACTAATACATCACAAAAGTCAAAAGGTATGTCCTGGCGTATGTTCAAGTATATAAATTCAGACTTTCTTACTATTTCCACACTAAGTATTAAGTATGATCCTCCATTTTTTTTTTCAATTTATGTTCTTAATCTTGTTAGCAGAGCACCAGTGAACACCACTTCCTCTTCATTCTACTTCATCATCTTCCTTTTTCCAGATTCATGCAGCCACTTGTATAAACACAAAACCTGGAAGGCTTCCTCTATCTGTTCTGGGCTACTAATGTGGCACAATTTTTTGATTTTTGATTATTTTTTAAAAATTTGCTATACTGTATTAATCCCACAAGGGAAATTATTGCTGGTTTACACCAAAAATTGACACCTCTTTCTTTTGCGCTGTGTCGCACTGTAGTAGTGTGCTGCTCTTAATATGTTACATATCCAGTCTCTATTTTTACGCTAAACATAAGTCCGTGCAGGAGGTAATTTACCCATTCGTTTATTATGTATGAACAGTATCTTTAGTACCGTAAGACCTAGCTTTATATGGTCGACAGTATAATCTGCTAAAGCTGCAGTGTAGAAATCCCTCCACTTTTTCTGTTGCCTGTTTTTGATGCTCTGGAGCTCTGCTAACGGTTGCTACGGCTAGGCCTCATCACCTGCACCCACATTACAAGGTGGAGGAAGGGAGGGTGCAGCTCCACCGCCACCAATTTTTCCTTCTGGTTTGGGACTTGAACCAGCATATCAAAATCAAAATCAAAACCGAAGAGGACCAGCCCCCTATGTAGATATAAAGCTCTTATTTGAAACTTACGAAAACTCAGCGATTTATAGTTTATTAGTATATACACTGCATCGGAACGGCACAATCTGATTGGTCCACTATTAGGGAATTAAAATAAATAAATAAATAATTACAATTAGTACAATAGACACCCACAGTTTATCATATGACTTCCAGCAGGCAGTTGACACTTTTCATTCATTTAAAAAAAAAAAAACAACATAATTTAGCGCGATCTTTTTTGCTCATATTCCTGTGCAGTATATAATGAAATAAATATTCACCTCAGGCTCAGTGTATGTCGATGAATCGAATAAACATTCCATCTCGGAATGGCTATTCAATGACATACACTTTGCTTTTGGCGCATAGATGTTAATTATAAACTAATGAATACATAGACATGAAGACTATACTCCATACTACCTTTCATTTCTGCTACTAGAATTCCTTACATCCTACATAGCTTACCCTTATTCATGAATAAAACAGATGAATCGTGCACTGGTATTGATCGAGTTATTGATCATAAAAAGTTTCATTTAGTAACCATGATGTAATAAATTACACATAATCGAGTCCTCGAGTGTATTTAAAAGATCATTCAATCAGGAATTCAGTATTTTATATTGGATTTGCTAAGCAACATGCACAGAACAAAGCTATAGAGTTAGTAAGTAAATAAATAAGCGAGCTAGCCAGCTAGCTGAGGGGCGATGAAGTGAGTGTAGCTTCTCAGTGTAATGAGAATATCACTTAAAAATAAAATGCTGGAGCCCTAATACTAAAAAAAAAAAAAAACCCACATCAAGTGAATGTTTTGGAAGTTGTGCTGAACCTGGGTTCAGACTGGCGTGTTTACGCAGACCGCCTAGTAGATAAACCGTCCGAAATCAAACTTCTGATATGGGCACTGAAGTGCCTTGCCAGCACTTCAAGTATATTCAAGTTTATAAGACAACTCTCTTGTTTACGACTGAATCAACAACCAACATTTTACACTGGCAGAAAAAATAAAATGTGGATTATAATCTTATTATAATAATTGGATGCCAAATTCCAGCCAAATGTACCATGAAGTGTGTACATCGAGACGTTCCTTATCTCACGTAGCTCGGGAGTGCATTTGGCTAAAGATGTGAGCTGTATTATATTTCAGCATTATAAATAAGTCATAACTCATTGGGAGTTTCCAGATTTTCAGATTTTGAGCTCATTGCAACAGCAAAGGAAGTCCACCTTTTAAGCACAGACATTTAACATATGTTTAAAGTGGAACTTAAATCAGCCGTAAGTGAATCTGCTGGAAAATTTTCACATGGTGAACTTCATGACTTTAGAAAGGCTCTTGGGAAAGAAGAGGAAGACATCAATAAACTTTAAATAAACAGCCTTAATCTAGAGAATATTTAAGAAATTCTGTCCCGCCATCAACCCCACATCATTCACCGCTTTAGTCTAATACACAAGCTTTATTTATTTAATGTATGGTTTTATTATCCCCCTAATGGGGAAGTGGCCAGTTCATGATACTTCAGGTTTACTGTATAGAAAATCCAAACTTCCTCCAGTGTGGGTACAGTAAAGAGCCAAAGCTGGTTCAAACCATCAGGCAAGAAACATCAACAAAACTCAGGAAGGGAAACCTAAAGTAAGGTTAAGAAAACAATAAAAGATAAAAAAAAAGGAAGGAAATAGTGAAAAGTTTATAAAGTTAAGTCTTTTTGTGCATTCTATCTATCTATCCACAGTTTGTCTTCCTGCCTATCTATCCTTCCATCCATTTATCTATCCATTTAGTTTGTTTGCATGCCTATCTATCCATTCCTCTAACAACTCAGTCTGCTTGTCTATCTTTCTTTCTATCTATCCTTTATCCATATATCTACCTGTCTATCCATCTATCCAGCCACTGTATATCTATCCTTCTATAAATCTATCCTTGTGTCTGCCTATCCATCCATCCAGTCTTGTTTGCCTGTCTATCCATCTCTTGATGTATGTGTCTTCCAGTTTATCCATCCATATCTGCCTGTCCATCCACCAATCCATCCATTCATCTCTGGGCCAGTATCTATCCACTGATCCATGTGCCTGCCTGTCTAGCTGTCTATCCATCCATTCATTCATGTGTCTGCCCATCCATCCATCAATCCATGTGTCTGTCAGTCTATTCATCCATTCAAGTGTCTGCCTGTCCATCCATCCATATCTGTGTCTGCATGTCTATCTATCATGTCATTTGATCTGCCCATTCATCTATAGTCTTTGTGTGTCTGCCTATCAATCCATTCATTCATCCATCCATCCTCTATGTGTCTGCCTGTCTGTCAAGCCATTCATTCATCCATCCATCCATGACAGGGTGTTTGCATGTTATTAAAAGAACCTGGCAGCGCTTCCAACATAAGTTTTAGATAATTAAAGTTTATTTACTAATTCATAATAAAGTTGACTGTTTGGCATATCTCCATATCAGCATCAGCCTTGCAAGTTTCAGGATGATTTTAACTAGCAGATGGGGTTTTTGAATCATTTCAACCCATAAAATGACATTTTTTTAGAGAAAAATTCACAATATTAAGACTGGCATTGATGTGTTTCATTACAGTACACTTTACTGCTTGAAAATAAGTGTGCAGTGTTACTTTAAAGCTCCAGCTTTACTCCTGATTGTTCTGACACTGGAGACTCCTTCCACAAGTGGTAAACTGACATGTCTTTCAAAAAAAAAAAAATTTCAAATAAACAATGACACATTTCATGTGAAATATCAACCAGACGTTGTTCCTAAAGGAAGGTAACACAGAATATTTTTATTATTTATCATTTATTAATTCCTGGTGTTGAATCTCTTAGACATGAACCCGTATTCACCTTTCATGGTATGAAAGTGATGTAGCTAATCCCAGTCCATGCATGATGAAATGTTTCTGTTATTGATACAATGAGTAGTAATTTTGGTTTAAAATATTTAAGCTACTTTGGACAAGAACTCTGACAAAGTGTGTTATATATATATAGACACACACACACACACACACACACACACACACATATATATACATATACAGTGCATATATCTCCATATTCAATGACTTGAAGTAAGCCTTCCCTGCCAGACTGCTGTACTTGTGGAT
The DNA here is from genome assembly GCA_030014195.1 of Neosilurus mollespiculum. Taxonomy (NCBI): domain Eukaryota; kingdom Metazoa; phylum Chordata; class Actinopteri; order Siluriformes; family Plotosidae; genus Neosilurus; species Neosilurus mollespiculum. The sequence goes on from JAQMYF010000022.1 coordinate 18,335,239, forward strand.
ATATGAGGGAAGCCCACAGTTCTTCAGAAAGGGTCTCTAGCTTGCAATTCCTCCACAGACATGAGAGCATTCTTAGCTGTTTCCCCAATACACATTGCTCTGTATTCATATTGAATGCCAAGTTTGTGTTACTTGAGAACAGTCTTCCTTGGTTTTATTGTCATCATGAAGAGGAGGGTAAATATTTGGTAGAAGCAGTCAGAGAACTCTATTTACAGTCAACTCCCAGATAGCAAAAACCTTTGGCATGGATCCGCATGAAAGCTCTCTCCTCCAGCTGTAGTATACAGACGGTTTAAGTTGGCATGCTAGATCAGGACCAAATGTGGTTGCTGTTCTACAGGTTTGGACAAAACCCGTATTACTGATCTTAGCTGAGTGTGCCTAAATCCAGACCCGCACTGTATTTGGACCGTTGTGCGTTTGGAATAAGGATCAGATCTGTTTGCAGACTCCAAGCCAAATGCCAGTGCATCCATGCCTTCTTTGGCCTGGTGTCCAGTTGCTATCTGGGCTGTCACTTAATCCCTGGGAAATTAATGGCATTTACAAACAGAATTTACAAAGCCAGGGCTTCCTCCCTAACTACATCAATGCAAACACAGACTGATCACTATAGGGCATCCAAATAATGGAGCCCTAACAAACTATAAATATCTTGTAGATTACTTTTTATGTTATCATGTAGTACGCAGTTCAGCAAGATACATCTGGAGTTCAGCAAGTAAGTGTTATTTAGACCATTATTCTGTCATACTCCAACAACAACACAGGTAAGGGATAACAATAGGATCTCAACAAAAAGTATATTAGCTTCTGCTTAATAGAATCTACAGTTGGAGCTGTGTCAATAGCAATGTGAACTCCTTTTAAGCTTTAAAATTCAACAACTTAGTGCTAAATTTCACACTAAACTTAAAATTAAATGTAACTATGTCTTTATGGTGTTTTTCCAATGAAGCAAAGTTTTCCAATAAAGCAAAATCCTCTCTCTGTGGATTGATAAAATTGGACATTATTCACCAGAGTCATATCAGACCTGTGTCCAAAGCTGCGGTCTGTTATTTCTGCTCTCCATTCCGCCATGTACAATAATTCCATGTAATATTATTCTTTTTGTCCGCTATTCCATTATATTCCAGCAACAAGTCTATTACAGTCAGTGCTACTATGGAAAATTGTACATGCTATACAGGAATAGTGCAATCTCATTGGTCCATTGTGTCAACATTAAAATGCATTGTTCAGAGTGAATAACGCTTTAATCAAAATGGTGCACGGTCGCAGTATGTCACAGGGACTCTGAGCAGGCGGTATCATCATCACACTTTAAAATCGAAAAATAATTTATAAAAATCTTGTTTTAGTTTAGTTGTTGTTTTGCATGGTAACTGGTTAGTTTAGAAGGGAGTCTCATCCCCCAGGCTACATGTGACCCGCTCCAGCATCATACAGATTAAGTCGCAAAGTAGTGTTTTGAGTAAGAACCAAAGTAAAATGGCATACCTGGACGAAAATGCCAATCTCCAAAAATACATTCTTCAAAGCATAATCTTCAACATCAAGTTCAAATATCCATAAAGATGATCTGTCCATGCTAAAATGCTTGTTTAAGAAAGAATATAAGAATAGCTACTTATTTTTATATATTTAATAGCCACCTACTTTTGTGATTGCTCAGGTTATTTTCTTATTATCCATATTTGGTACCAGAATACTCTCCCTACCTAGAGAATCCCAGAAGGATTCCCCGAATCATATAATGGGAAACCAATAAGAAGCTTCAAAACAGACATGACTGATCTGAATGATCTGTTGCTAGGAAGACGCTAGGAAGATCACGCTGATTGGTGGATAGCTGATTCATTTAGTGTATGGTTGCCAGCGAGTTTCAAATGCGGACATTCAGAAAATGGTTCTGTAACTGAAATTGCTATTTTCTCAAAAGTGGAATTTTCTGATTAGCGGCATATAAAGTGATGTAATACAGACAATTTTCATGCTATCATTTTGAAGCATATTAAATTCTCTTTCCAAATTTATGAATATCTCACTATGTCAAATTTCCAACTTAATCCATATTATACTGCATTAGGCCACATATAAAGGCTTTTTTTTTAATAATGGCTTTTTCCCTGAGGCCTGGTTGCAGACCAAAAAAGTTGTGTTCCATAGTTAAAAAAAACCCCCCAAAAAAACCAAAAACAAAAAAAACCCCAGCTATTTCTTGAAAAAAAAAAAACTTCTAACTGTGAAATAGTTTGATTTAAATTGTTGTTGTTTTTCCACGCAATAAGCCTCAAACTAACCTTAGCTGCCCAGCTCTTCTGTAAGATTGCTAACCTTAAGCAGTTGGAATACAAGCCATTTGGTGCACTTCTGCTTGGCATACTGCTTAAGGATGGCCTGTCACCCTGCTAACAAGAAACCATGATGATTACAAGTCTATTTCTCAGAGTAGACTGATAAAGTTGCATTTGGTGCCAAAAAAGTGGCTTATTCTTGAAAATAAAGTAGTAGTTACATTTTAAAATTATTTAGGTTCATACTTTCAAATAGTTACATTTTGTTGCATTTGTAGAATAACTATAGAGCGACTGGAGGAGCCAGTCAGATAGCATTAGCAATTATACTAACACGAAGTCAGCTCCGAGTGCACAGAGCACACCTCATTGAGTCTGTCATGGTTAATGTGTGAAAGAATAAAGTATAAAATTCCCATTTTAGTGCTTTTGTGCTGATGCTCCCAAGTGGTATATACAAAATCCATTATGCACCTCAGGTTTCCACCTCACCTCACTCTAACTAATCAGAATCAAGACTTCAGCAGTGCTGTGGTAAATGATAAATGCTAAAACTTTGGCATGATTGGCAGCAAATCATTTCTTTATAGCGGAGAAAATATTTAGATGTGAATCAGAAATCTTGAATTAGCCCAAGTCTTTGATCTAATCTGTTAATTGCATCTTTAAAAAGTTTTTAGGATAAGTGACCCTTTGGTGTTAGCTTTGGTGATCGTCTGGGACCGGTGTTCCTCTGAACTTTAAAGACTGGAAAATGAACCAAGACATGTTTAATCACATCCTACATCTAGTTATATTTTATGCACCCTTTTGAATATTGGCACCAGATCTAAGACGACACACTGTTTACAGCTGAAGTAATTATAGAAGCCTCCACATTTCAGTGAAGTGTGAGGTGTAATATAGCAGCACTTGATTGGTTCACCCATGCAGTAAATGCAAAATTACACACTTCGAGGCTCTGACTTCTCTCCTTTTACACATAACTGGATAAGAAGGTACTACACATCATTCAACTTTACATGTCCTTTATTACTATTATTATCATCTGAATTATTATTATGATTAAATTCAGACAAAATTTCATTTCATTTCATTTTCTTCACTAGATCACCTCATACAGCTGTTTTCAGGGTACCTGTGGACTGAAGTTCATGACAACCAACAAACTTTCATTTTTCCGTTTGATTATAGATTTATGATCTCAACGCACCTCTGGGTGTTTTTTTTTTTTTTACACCCTAATTATTCTTAATTAGGTCAAAAATTCATCCCTTTTAGCTGCATTATCAGCCTTCACATGCCTGATTAACCCTTTAACACATCTGCGGTGGAAAAAGGCAACAATGAAGTCTGAACCTAGTTAAAACCTAAATATGGAAGTTTATTTAAAGTCTATCCACATGAAACGTTTGATGCATTATATATACATGATGCATTATAAGCAGAGCTTGTATCACAAAACAATAAAACAATCAGTCTTGTTATTAATTTTTTCCCCTCAAAATTGACTGGTTATGCAAAGACAATTTATACCATTAAAACAACAGTGATTTTACTTTTGAGCTCATACTTACAGCTTATAACTATCATAATACTGTACATTCCTCAGTACTTGACCCTCATTAACAAGATATTAGTATATAAATCCTCTTTCCTTCTGAGAACATTTATTAATTGTGGAAAATCTATAACCAAATGCTTTCAATAATGTTAAGTAAAATCGGGGTAAACCCTCATTCCCTGGTTTTGCTAAAATGCATTAATAGAAAAAGGTATACAAGTGCACATAGAAAACACAGAATTCACCTAATTCACCTAATGTCATGGAAATGCCGCCAAATACCTATCATAATAAATATCATCAAACAGAAGTGATCATAAGGGTTCAAGCACCTTCAGCAAATATTTTTTAGAGATAGATCTGATTTTCTGTTCAAATAAAAACAAAGGGAAAAAAGTGCCTGGAGTTGCCAGTTTAAATGCTTGTTTTCTGGTGTTTTATGTTCTCATGTTAAAGGGTGATGGGTTCCCTTAAATGCTGGCTGGAATCTGAATGGTTGGTGCCGAAACCATGCAACCCATCAGGAGATACTGATCTATTGCTATTGCGCCACCATCAGGCCAGAGTGGGGGGTTGCTTCATGTCCCTGGGTAATGAGGGCCATATTGCACCTTTCCACCAAACTTGGTGTGTGCATGGACCCATGACTACTTTTCCCCCAACTTTCTCGTCATAATTTCATCATAGCTAGTTCCCACCAGCCAAGGAGTTCTTCCTTATCACATAACACCTACCAACGTAGAAGTGTAAATTCAAGCATGTACTTCCTCTGAGGCACATGATGTCAGACAACAGCATATTACTGCAGGTTAACACACTCTGAGGAAAACACTACCATTCCCTTGTATGCATGAGCTTACATACACCCACAATTGACTAATGTCTCATGTGATCAATGACAGGGAAGAGAATGTATGCCATTTTCCCCTCCCAGAAAGTTCAATCAACTGTCATAGGCTCCCAGATGCGAATGGTTGCATGCACCAACAAAGGCTAGAACCAAAACTCTCGGGTGATAGTGGCACATCTCGTCACTGTGCCACACAGAAGCCCCAGACTCCTAACCAGTTTAAAACATTTTCCAAGCAGTCTTTATGTTCTTTTTTTGTTGGTTGGTCCCAATCTCTAGAATTTCTGCAGAACTTGAAGTCTGTTCTTAGGTTCTGTTTAGTTCAGGGTTAAACAGCAGACTGCGGTCCAGATAAAGATCGATCAATGTGTTTTAGAGCATCAAACTCAAATATTACAGCAATATAAATAAATAAAATAATAATACTAAATCAACATTAACAAAATCATTAATTGCACTTATTGCTGCATAGAGGTCAAGAGGCTGTCCTTCCAAAGCCATGCCCCGCTCCACACACATGAGCTTTGCTCTGACTGCTGCTTTGTTCATGGTATGGTCATGAAAAAGCAGGAAGACATGAGAACATTTAATTGGATATTTCACGGTGCACTGCGAGGCTGAGATTTGCCGTCACTTTTACAGGATTACAGTGGCCATAAATAATTTTATTAATATATATATATATTTTTTTATTAACTTATTCATTGCTGTTGGGGGGGGGGGGATAAAGAGCATTTAAACCAATATAATGGTTTATGTATACAGAATAAACAGTAATTACAGCACTAAATAAACAAATAAATAAAAAAGGTTACAAATGGAAAGGCGTTTTTAGTGAAAGTTTCTGGTCTGATTAGAAACAACCAACAACCAAACAGAATGTTTGAAGATATTTGAATGGATAATTGGACACCATCCCAAAATCCTCCAGCAAGCTTGCTTCAGTGGCTCATACAAACAATTTTGACCTGCTGGGATTTAGATGAACAGGAATAAATTACTGGATGGGACATTTAGGGAAGAGAAATGTTTACTAATAGAAAGACATCTGCTCTTGGCGGATTCATGCAGCTACCGCTTATACTTTTTCTTTCTTTAGTTTCTCACATGCTTTAATAAAAAAAAAAAAAATCTGATTCTTTCTCAAAGATTCTATGCAGAATTATTTCCATATTAGTCAATTTAACACTACTGTTTCAAAGAGCTGAAAAAACTGAATGTTCCTTTATGCCCTTAGTCAGTTTTCTGACTACAAATGAAATGGATCATGAAAGTCGAATTTAACAGAAATTCACATTGTTCCTTTTAAACCAACCGTTTAATTAAAGGTCATTTGCTTTAGAAACCCTTTCAATATTTCCATACATGAAAATTAAAAAGCAGTTTAGGTACACATTCTTCTTCTTCTTCCACTGACATTTTCCAAAGGTGGAGAAACTGGTTGCCCTGGTCTCACACCAACAAATGAGAAGGCCATGATGTCCTTTTTAACCTTATAACAAGTTTTAACACAATAGCAGGAGTGAGTGTTAAATTATAGCCCACATCTCTCAAACGGAATGAAAGAGGTCATGGCTTCCCTTTAGGCTGGATTAAGCCCACTCCTGTTTTCTTTCTATACAATGTTTAACACAAAAGATCTATATAAATAAATATAAAAGATATTTTCTTATCTGGGATTAGTTCTTAGCTATGAACAGAATTTATAAACATGAAAGAGCACTCTATATCAACATATAACATATCAATTATATTCATTAAAAACCATTAATAATTGATAAGACTATTTACAGGGTGATCGTAGACCAATTCTTCAAAAACTGGCCCAGTGGCATATTTACTCTTACAGCTGAATAAAAAACAGCTTGTGCACTTAGGAGAGACTGCATCTTCAAGGCCCATGCAGATTTATTCATTAAAATTAATGAATACCTTATAAGATGGTTTCTGCTACCAAGAGCTGTTTTAATGAAGCTGTGAAACACCAGACTGCACACCTACACCCTATGCTCCAAACTGATACCAACACATGTCCAGTTACTGTTTTCCTTGGACTTTTTGTGGACAGTGTCTCGGATTCCAGGTGGGTACATCACAGGCATCCATCAGCCATATCCTCCCTCTGAGTCCTGGAGGGAATAAATCCACTGGCCAGACAATATATTAAATTCCCTTATCCTGAACACCAACAGCTCCCAGTCAAGAAAGAATTTTGTTGTGTTGCTGGTCTACACAACAATATAGGTGATGTAGACTGCACACATGTGCGCATCCTCTCATGTTCAACCGAATTAATGTCCAACTTATCTGTGACCCCCAAAGCCATCTGTTAAATGTGGTCTTGTGTTTCCCCGGGAGGTGCACATGATTCATATATTTTATAGTCAGTTCTCTGGGTTTGTGGTAAAAATAGTGGCTCATCAGTAAGCATCTTTAAGTAAATTCACCTTCGAGCAACAATTTAGGCTTCTTACAATGATGTGCTGCATTAGGAGATTGGTAATATGTGCTGGATGCCTTTTAATACAGTATCAATTTAATACAGTATGTAATAAATATAGCCAGTACTAACTGCTTTACACTCTAGAGAAGGTACATATAAGAGAGCAGTTGCAGTTGGCCTGTGACTTGCAGGTTTTCTTTGCCAATGTGACTGTCTTCATGACCATTTGTGACCCAGTCTGGCAAAATGAGTCACTGTGACCAAAAATTCAAAATTGAGTTAGCCATACCATTTTAAAGCTTA
>JAQMYF010000022.1:18375720-18403008 GCA_030014195.1 Neosilurus mollespiculum
ATGCATACCCCAAACAGCTCACAAGAAGTGACTTTGAATGAGACTGCTGCATGTCTGCATCCCTGCAGCATTGGGTTTGCAGAGGTTTTGCGAAGGTATTCACTCTGAGTTCCTCCAACAGCTCGAAAATGGCAAGGCTGGATAGGTGATATGTTTTAATGACTGTTTCCTCATTTATTCCAAAAAAAGTTCACACGAGGGTGAAAAATGCGTTCTCTGCGTCTTCATTCATTGTTTCGATGTCTCCTTCTCGCCACAATAACCGCAGCCATGTGTGCACAATTATGCACACAAACCGATGCACCTCCCTTTCAGTCGTGTTAAATATCACCGCAGTTTATATTGGCAAAATTGACACCTGACATCAGGTTTGATGAATCGCTTTGCATGTGCTAAAATGATATATTTACATGTTCTCCTCCCAGCACATGAACAGTTGTGTGTAAACGCCACATGTTGCATATTCATTGCAGCAAACGTACTAACTGGATGCAGATGCGCTATTTTGCACCTTTGAAAGACGCAATCCTTAGTGCGCACTGTTAGTAAATCAGTTTGTACTTTTTTTTGCATGTGCAATGAGTTTGCACACGTTTTTATACATGCAAACCTTTAGTAGATCCGGCCCAAAGTGTACTAAAATTCATTCATTCATTCATTTTCTAAGATGCTTAATCCTAATTAGGGTCGTAGGAAGGCTGGTGCCCATCTCAGCCGACTCAAAGCAGGGTACACCCTGAACAGCTCACCAGGCTATCGCAGGGCCAACACTCATACATATGCATCAGTGTTTCTTAGAATATCACCAGAAATCCCCTGGTCCTCATTGCCTACGCTGAACTTTCTCTTTGATGCACCGTGCTTCATGGTCCTGCTGTGCAGCATGTACTCTGCTCTTTATTACCGCCGCAGAAGAACACTCTGATAATAACACAGACACAGGGTCATGGTCCCGGGGCTTCCAGCTGAGATGAAGTGGGACAGCGAATCTGCCCTCGTGCCCTCATGCATAGTGCGTTTGTTCTACTATGATCATAATTACCAATGATTAGTTTTTACATGTACGTTTTCTTACATTTAATTTGTGCTTTTCTTCTCAGTGTGGTTGGGCTGGGAATGAGGTGAACAAAATTGTGGAGTCTCATTTGAGGAAAGGTCACACCACTGAATCCTTTGGTTTCCAAAGAGGTGATACATTGCGTTCGAGCTCTAATTTACACGGAGCCCAAAGGTCAGCGAGTGGCTGAGAAGAACACACTGAGCAGGGAATAGAGTGAGGAAAAAACAACCCGGGTACAGAAATTAAATAACTCAAAACAGCAAGGAGTGGAAGGAAATAAGATGGCATGAAATCAATCTCTGATTCCTAATGAAACTGGGACTGTTCATTGGTGCAGGTGCAGGTCATCGATTCTGGAGACGGATTGATGAGATTTCATCATAACAGCCAAACAAATACAAACCTCCCTTCAGTGCACCTTTAGAAGCTCCGCACCCCTAAATGCATGGATATGGCATTTCCAAGGCAACGATTCTAAAAATTACACCCTCATCTCACCTTTAACCAATCATATACATATCTGTCTGAACAAACCTGTTGCTGATTGCCTGGATTAGTGTTGTGTGGCTTACTGTTTGTTTTCCATCTACAGAATCAAATCTATGTATGAACACTGGATTTTATGATGAAGCAAAGATACTGTTAGCACCCTGAAGCTAACTATTTTCTGATTACTAAAAAATCAAATGCTTTGTCCTATTCACAGAATGACATGGAGTATATTTTATCTGTTTATAGTTATCTTTAATTCTGAGGCACATTAAAGTAAGTTAGTTCCTGTTCTCACTGATGTTATAAACACTCATACCAAGCTTTACGTGTTGACACTAGAGACTCCTTCCATCAATCCATTATCTACGTCACCTATCCAGAAGCTGGAGCCAATCTTAGCTCTCTTTATGTGAGATATTGGGTTACGCCCCGAACACAAGACACCATTCTGTCACAGGAGACTCCTTTCACAAATATTGAATCAACAACGTCACCATGATTACACCTTTAATTTGTTAAATAATGGCACATTTATTTAAATCTATGTTCTGTTTGTCATGAATTATGTAGAGGGTATGCTGTACAAGTGTGCGAAACTTTACTGAACTTCTAAGCACCTCATGTATCAACTCAAGGATGTATGCAGTTTAATAGTGTGTGTCTTTTTCGCTGATGGACTGTGGAAATGCAGCACACTTCGTATCTGTCATATCTGTCAGTTTAACTGATGTTTCCGCTTCTCTAATTTATCAAAGCAATCATCACTACATCATGCATCTACTTCAGCCTCTACAGCTCGCTGTAATTAAAGCAAATACATCAAATACTGTAAAATTCCTGATGGTCTCAGAGTTTTGCTTAAAAAGCGCACATATTTACTTCAAACCTTAACTTCAAAGCCTGCAAATGTGAAATGGTATGATTAAACACCTACTCACAATACAGAACTATTACGAAGAAATATTTTAGTGGAAAGTTATGTGTATTCATAGTCGAGTTATGAACACGCTGCTCATTTTGAAATTATTATTCCGATGATACAAATGCAGGTGAAGATTTGTTTGCAAAATCAAGTAAGTCCAGTTGTTTAAATTATAAGAAAAACTTCTTTTTCAGTAACTTATGAGTTTTTTTTCTTATAATTAAAACAATTGGACTTATCTGTTTAGCTCATCATGTGGTTTCAAACCAGTGAGGTTGCCAGATATTTCTAGATTAGAATATCAAATTAGCCTCAAATCGTATTCCATAATATTTACTGCACAAATCCTTAATTTTAGGATGAAATGTTACAATTACCTGCAACTAGACAGGTTTTCATTGCAGTTTTGCATAAAAGAGAACAAAGTGAATTTTAAAAAACGGCAAATGGTCTGTTTCTGTTAAGTGATGTTAGGTGATTAAAGCTGTTTTCTCTTTTCGTGATAGGGGAGGAAAAAGGTTGTGTTTTCTTTTTTTTTTTTTTTTAGAAAGATAGCCTTTTCATTTCCTCTTCGTGTGACTTAAAGGCAAGAAACCTGTCAATTTTGTGAAATGTTGCTTTATTAAATTGTCTGAAAACCCACTTTATGTAGGTGCAAAAGACTTGGTTATACTTTATTTATTTATTTTTTTCAAAATACACGGATTTCCATGACTTGTTTTTAGTTTTCAATATTCAAATTGCACATGTGGGTTAACAAAAACATGGCTACTGTCAGACTGTGGCGCTGGACTTCATCCTGCTCAACACTTGAATTGATATCTTGCAAAAAAACAAATAATCCAAAAATCACTCATGTTCAAAGTCACAATTGCACCCAAAACTGATACACCCATATTGTACTCCACCCTGCATTGATAACTCTTTTTTAATTTTTGAATAGTCACATCTGCTCTCTGAATACCAATGCATGGGATTTCTGTATTAAAGTCTCTCTATGCAAACTCAAATATGACCGCAAATGTTTAGATTATTCCTCAAATCTATGGCTGTATCCAAATACACACAATTCTATACTACTAGTATACAAAAAGCAGTACATAGCATATCTGAAGAGGCAGTAGCCATTTAGTAGTAGTGAAAGGTACTCGGATGATCTACTTTATATGTATTAAGTGAAAAATTCACAGTACACTACAGTATCCCATAATTCACCTGGACGATATGAATAACTAAAGAATTATTCTCACTAAAGAAAAACAACTGAAGACGAATTGTACAAATCTAATATTCTTCAATGCATCTAAACAAACTAAGCATCATTTGTGTATCCTTTTCTCTTAGGAGTGTAAATTAGATTTTTTTTTAAATACACACTTGCTAGCAAGCTTAGCTCTACCCATCTGTGCCTAAGGACAGGTAAGATGTCGGTGGCACGTTCCGAGTTGTGTGCTTATTTAATCGTTCGCACACTAATGAAACTCACACTGCAGGGACGACCGGATAGTAGGTACTTAACCAATGTTACTAAATACTGAGTATTATTTTTTATACCCATTATGGCATGTATGTGCTCCAGTACTGCAGGTGGCGTTGTTAAGATTTCATGACAATTTTTTTGACTACAAGAAAAAAAATTTAAGCTGATAGAATAAACGATGGCACTTTGTTGTAAGCAAGTAAACACATTTTAAAACATGAAGGAAAAGAACATACATGCCATCATTCAATAAATGTGATAAGTGAGAATGGGAAGTTTAGCATGCTAGTGAAAGCTGGGTGATACAGGAAATGAATAGATGCAGTGATGCCCTGTTCTTACCGACCAATCACATGATTTGCTCATGTAAAAGTGTTAGTCTGCGGAGTTGGCCCAGCTGCCACGTTCATGACCTAGCGAGCCGAACCCCCACACGACGTGTTTTTGTTAGTGTAAGCCAGCCGAACATCATCTCCACATGAAGCCTGGTGAAGCTTTTAGTCTTAGCAAAGATACGGTGTGCCGTAATGAATCCTTCTAATCACCGGAGCTCATCTGAAAGTTGCGCAGGGATTATTGAATTTTAAAGCCTTTGCTGAATTTTAATTAACTTTCTCCTCGCCTGCAGAATGGCCCGTGTTCGGCCAATGCGGTTCAATAAGTCAGCCACCCATGTAATAAGGTGCTCGTTTTGAAAATGTACATTTCACACTTTGCTTTCCTGCAGAGGAGAAAGCTGTGTGTGTGTGTGTGTGTGTGTGTGTTGGCTGCCTCTAGCAGATGAGCAACGTGAATGTCGCATTGAAAAAAAATCTGAACGAAAGAATGTTCAGATCGTCAGATGGGGCTCGGATTTTATATGAAGTCTGAAACGTGTGGTGGAACGGATTAAAGATCGATCTCGTCCTTCAGTGACTTTTAATATCTGTGCTGCCAGAAATAAAACAAAGAAAGTAAGAAAATGAGAAAAGAAAGCTTAAAAGTGGTGCATAGTGTAAAACAAATAAAGAAATAAGTTAAAGAAAAAAATAACCTGAAAAAAAAATCTGTACATGTACCAGATGAAGTAATATGATACTTAAATATACTTGAAATGTGATATAAAAATACAAATAAAATACCAATAACTCTTATGAATTCCTTAATTCATCCTTTCTTTTTTTTCTTCCAAGGGTAAACCTTAGTAAACCAGTGAAATTCTTTACTTTACTTAAGAGTGATTTGTGACTTTATTAGCATTGTTAAAAACTATTTGCTTACTTTAAAAAAAGTGCTTATTTTAAGGGTACGCCAGGAATCCAAGAAAAAAATGTGTCAAATATGAAAGTGATGCCCAAAACAAGTTACAAGCATGAATAAAGCTCTTAATGATAGCAATAATAATAATAAAAATATTATTAATATTAATATTATTATATATTATCATATAATTAATATTATGAATATCATTAATAATATAAATTCATATAATGCTTTATGATATGAATGTGTTTACAGTTCAAAAAAAAATTCCCGGTTTCTCATCTGTGCCCACATCCAGAAATTGGCACCGCATCAAATTATTATTTTTTGAAAAACTGCACTCAAAACCTCGGAAAACACTTCAGACAACATAACAATGACACAGAAGGAGATTTCATGTGAGGTAATGTGGTTGAAATTTTCGGAACTGCAAGGCTGCTGTTCTATAGACAGCTGTTCAGAGTTTGAGAGTTTAATACAAGTTGAATGCACAGGTACCTCGTGTACTTATAAAAAAAACGTGTGCCGCATTCAGGTTTTCAAAAAGTTCTGATGAGAAACCAAGAAGTGTTTTTTTATCTGGCCTTATAAATATAAACTGTTGCTGTAATTTTTCAAAAATAAAACAAATAATAAACAGTTTTTGGTTAAATACGGTGTTGTGCTCACACAATCTCAGGAAAAGAAGTGTTAAAGTGATTGAAAGGTCAATTTCCCCCCTCCAGGTTTATTCAAAGCTCCACCCCTTTTGATCAGGTGACGCCTCCACTACAAGTAGTGCGTGAAGAGATACACAAAGTCATAGTTTTGTACAGATTCACACTCCAGGACCGGGAGACGATAAGAATCAGACTATAGGTAAAATTTGTGAGCTGCATATCTGCATCCATATGATTGTTTTTATTGTTACATATTTTGTTGATTCTTTTTTTTAATTAATAAAAACAACTGATAACAAGGAAACCTCAGTACAGGTAAAGAAGTGTGTCTTGTATTTGACTGACAGCGTCAAGTAACCAAATATCCATGCGATTTAGAAACATCTGCCAGACAGATTAGACCTCTAATCTAACAATGTTCTCTGATTTCCATTACAAAATACGTGTGTATGTGTAGATATATGTGTGTGTGTGTGTGTGTGTGTGTGTGTGTGTGTGTGTGTGTCTGTATAGTTATTTTTCATGACTTCAGAGTCTCTCTTCACATTAACGACAATTTTTTCTTCATGAAACACACGGAATAAGATGATCATGACGATCTCTCTGTACTGTACAATAGCATTACTAAAAAAAATACAACTCAAGTTCAATATGTACATTATCTACCTAAAAAGTACAACCGCTATATCATATCATCATAATGTAATAAAATATGTAAACAAACTGTATTATTTTTTGTTTGTTCTTTGACACAGTCGACTGTGACAACAGATATCAGAATTCACACTTTTCACATTAGATTTATTTTTCCGTATAGACATCCGTAACAGCGTTATAGTAGGAGTGCCAGTGTGTGCACCAGACAGCTTTTCATAAAAAAGAGAACAAGAGGAAGTGGACCAACATACACCATGATCGCAAAAAAGATCAAAGCCGGCACCGGCTGTGGAGGAAACGTGATGGCCGTCAGCTTCAACGTTGGCGTCGGAATCGGCGTCGGCATTGGCGTCGTCGTCGTCATCATCATCGTGTGGAGAAGGGAGGGGGGAAAAAATGAAGGAAAAGGTATGTCTGATGGATCGACTGGCCTGGCAGATCTGTCCAACCTCAGCTGAACGTCATACATCGTAGTGTAAAGATGGCATGCATTACAATCAGTCGCTTTACTGAGACAAAGATAAAATGCACCACTTCGCTCAAATTCACAAATTATTAAAGTATTCTTTTTTTTTTCTCTCAAACGTCACAGTCGGTTGTAAAATCTGAATCATTTGGTCATGTGAGTTTGGAATAACAGTGCTGCGAGAGCGCCGGCGATCTGCATGTCCTCGCTCATCTGATGTCATTTACTACAATGATTTCTTTTTTTTTTTTCTTCTTTTGACACCACATATAATGTATAAACAATACAAATCTTTCATATGTATTTATAGATATATTTTTTGGCAAGAGTCCTTCTTGGTCATTCACACAATATATATATATATATTCATGTATTTATATATTTTGTCCATCTCTTGCAATGCTTGCGATGGCAGGAACCATTTCCTCCTCGCTCTTTCTCGCTTTCACTTTTTTTTTTACAGGATTAAAAAAATGCCAAGGATCACATACCTTTATAAGAGTCTTTTTTAAGGATAATGATGTAGCTGTGAAGTATTCTACACTGATAACATCGCCGACCGGTTCGTAGAATAAAGGTCACTAATGTTGCTATTGACCATTGTGGTATGCTTACACAGTAGTGTGCTTTATATTACAGTTGATGTGAGAGCTTAGTGCCTCAGCACAGTGCCAAAATGAAAATCTCTCGCTTTTTTTTCTCTTTCTCTGTCAGCGCAGCTCCTGATACGCCTCAGCGTGTCACCCGTTTCTCCGTTGCGCAGTCTCACACGTAATATTCCTTGTCCTTGTTTTTCTGTTTCTTGTTACTGCCTTTCGACCCATGCTGCTTGTCCTTCATGACCGCGCCGTTGCTCTGCGCTGAGTTGGTTATGTAATTGCGGCTCTCGTCCACTTGGTAAGACCCCTCGTCCCTGTTTCTGTACTTATACATGGCGTACAGGAGGATGAGGATGCACAAAGCGGCAGCAGCAACTATCCCGACGACCATTCCAGTGGTGCTGCTAGATTCCCGGACGACCTCAGAGGCCCCGGGAACGCGCCTGACGCCCGGCTCCGTGGGGATCGCTGTGGGTACATTACGGAACATGGGGGAGGTTATTAACGGGCTCTTCGGCTTTTTGCGGTCTACGTCATAGGAGGTGGGCAATGGACGCAAGACTATGTCAGGTTGGGGTTTAAACTCTCGGTTATTCATTTTGCCCGCAGGCCATTTGGGCGGTGCTGCGGCAGAGGTGGTGGTGGACCGGCTTGGATTGGGGGGGAAAGACGCGGTAGTGGTCCTACCGTGCTCAGACGCTGTGTTAGGTCTAAAGTCCTTGGCTTCCCACTTAGGCGCATGAGCTTTGTAGCCACCTTCAAAGGCCGACGTGGATAAGGTCTTATCTGTGACCAAGGAGAAGGTGGTGTAAACATCTTCATCATCGGTTAGGGGCAGGTTAGAGTCATATGCTTCCCCAGAGCCATACCCAGATATCACCAAGCCATCATCATCATCATCATCATCATCATCATCACAATCATCGCTGCCTTGGTCCGACAAGCAGGGCAGGCCCGCCTCAGTGGCCATGGACAGGGACTCTTTGGTGGTCTCAATAATGGTGAGGGGGGGGCGGAGGGTTGGGGGGGGAGGGATGAAGGGTGCACGTGTAGCTACAGGAGGGAGTACTAAGGGATCTAATTCACCTCCTAGGATGGAGAAGAAACAACAGAATGTATCAGAAGGCATTTTAAACAATCTGTAATGTACTGACACTAAGGAAAACAACACAGTACCAGAAAACTCATACAAAGCAAATGGAACATAAAGCAAAAATTTCAAACACAAATAAAACATAAATATAAATTAATAAATAAATGAATAAATAAATAAACAAACAAACAAACAAACAAACAAACAAATAAATAAATAAACAACGCCTTGGGCCCTGAGAGGTCTTCATGAGAGAGCCAGATACCCCCAAGTTCAGAATGAATCATACTTATATAAGGTATGATTCAGTAACCTCTGAATGTAGTCGCAGCAATTAATAAGAAATTACTTACATTCAATCATTCGCCACTTATTCCTACCAGGGTCGCTGGGAGGCTGGAGCCTATCTCAGCAGTCTCTGGGTGAAGGTGGAGAACACCCTGGACTATTTGCTAGTCCATTGCAGGGCAACACACAGCCACTCACACCCACACCTAGGGGCAATTTGTAACAGTCAGCCTAATGTGCATGTCTTTGGCTGTGGGAGGAAACAGGAGTACCCGGAGGAAACCCACACAAGCACAGGGAGAACATGCAAACTCCACAGAGAAACGCCCTCGCCAAGCCTGAACGAGAACAAAAGGACCTACTTGCTGTGAGTCAGACGTGCTAACCATGCCACCGGCATTACTCACATTTCTTCTAATTATTTATGAAAAGGCATTACAGTGTACACATTTATAATCTGGGTTTATAATATATCATAACCATCAATGTCAAAGTAATTCGATCCCGGTTGATTTGATTTGCTAAATTTAGCCGTAAACAATAAACTACATGTGAAGCATGAAGCAAGTCATGATGCATGACACAAAGGTGCTTGGTTTCTTATTACTGGTGTTATAATGTGTTATAAACACTACTTGGTTTAATATTTCATATCATGTTTGTAAACAGGTCATTATAATGACTTATAATGCATCATAAGTATAGCTAAGTACAGTATAAAGAGTAATGCATTTTCATAAATAATTATATCACTGTGTATAATGCCTCATAAATGCAGGATCATTTTTATAATTCATTATAACTATGACCTTCATGCGATCAATTTTCCTTCTGGTTGTTTGTCCATAAGATTTCTTGCTACCAAGAGAGAATATCAGAAAGGACAAAAGATCTTCCTTCACACACAAACCAGAGCATTGTGTATTTGATGAAGTGTTCAGGAGATCCTACAGGATTTGGATGTAATCGCTCTGAGGGTCGGTCTGGCTCCCCAGCTGCCCCTCCGGGCCTCGAGCTTTTTAAACCCCCTTATCCTGAAACCGTAATGGCAGGGCTTGCCTCAGGACCACAACGAAGGCTGAATGATCCGCGAGCTCACTGCTACGTTCTGTCTATAGAAGATCCTGATCAAGATTTTTAGTACAAAATTCGCAGAATGTCTCAAAAAGATTTATTTTGGATATGTGTTTGCTTTAAATATGTACTTAAATAAAACTTTGGTATTTTTTAGCCCTGTTCCTATTTATTTATTTATGTATTTATTTATTTATTTATTTATTTATTTATTTAAATGTAATTCTTTACTAGAGATTGGAATCTGTCCAGAACTGGGTTAGAACACTATAACAGGCAACTGCAAAATGGCTCTACATTGTAATCCTATAGGGGTATGAAAATAAAGGGCTTGTTTTTATCACTGACAGAATTATAACACTATTACACGTGTCTAACAGCATGGAAATGATCCGTGCAGAGACACACCTGCGTCGCCTTACTTCAATAACTTCAAAGAAACTGCTGAAAATAACTGTTTCTATATGTGTTATTTTTACCTTTCTCTTCTTCCTGTCTGATGTTTACTCAAGGAGACCTCACACAGAATTGTACAGAAGACTTTCTTTTTGTTACCATTACTCTGTAAATAGACTTATTTATGAATTCTGAGTGAAACGGAATTCTCCTTTTGTAAACATTGAAAAAAAAAATCTGGTCTGATAATTGACTACAATGGAAATTTTAAAAACGATTCTTTACAGTTATTGAGGTGCACAGATACATATATCTCTATATGGATCCCTTATATGTTGTAAAGAATTTGCAATACTATGAGCACATCAGTGATATAAACAAGCGGTGTACATTGTCGAGGCTGCACCATATGATTATAGTGTTTTGCGTTCTCACTTACTCATTCATTCATTTTCTAAGCTGCTTAATCCTAATTAGGTTGCGGAGAGGCTGGCGCCCATCTCAGCCGACTCTGGGCAAGGGCGGGGAACACCCTTCGCAGGGCCAACACTCATACAACTATTCACACTCACACTCACACCTAGGGGTGATTTGGTTCGCCAATTAGCCTACCGTGCATCTTTTTGGACTGTGGCAGGAAACTGGAGTACCTGAAGGAAACCCACACTAGCATGAGGAGAACATGCAAACTCCACACAGAAACGCCCGAGCCACCGTGCCACCCTGTTCTAACTTAGTAAATTACATATATATTTTTAAAATCCCTAGTAAAAAATTAAATGAATCTGATGGGTAAATAGGTTAAAATCCCAGAGTTTCCCTTTAAGGCTACAGGGACATTTTTATTATATGTTAAAAAATGCATTGCTACTGGAACGAATTTGCATCAAACAAATTGATTTTGCGGTAAATTAAACACCCGGGTCCCAAGCACACACTTGTATTACTCGAAATATGATTTAAGAGATGTCAGTTTCTCTATCAGCAAACTTCACAATGGTAAAAATACCTCCTATTAGCTAATGCACAGCCATATTACAGTACTTTATTCGAGTTTCGAGGCATTTTGTGTGCTTCTGAAGTCCTTGCAGGCTCCTACTGAATCATTTCCCCTTTATTATGTAATTGGTTTCAGTCTTATTAGGGCAGTAGGATGTTTTTTTCCCTAGCAGCAATAGTGTTAGTCAACTAGCTAGCATTTCCTCATGGCATTCATAATTTAAAGGTAAACAACTTCTTCCCGTTTAAAAGTCATGCTGCTGTCTTTACCACTCTCACACTGAATATAAATACTGATCTGTGGTATAGTGGGAAAAGTGTTTTCACCCACAGTGAGCTTGCAAAATTAAATTTGTGCAAACCCAGAACACACGAAGGAATACGGATCTCTCTGCATTCGAGAAATCTTTTCTGATTACAAAAATTAATCTGCTGCCAAAAAGCAGTCCTTTGAGGAGCTTACACCGAGGAAGCTTGAAACCTATAGCATGCTTTAAATATCTCCAGATACAGGTTTCTGTTTTATTTATTTGGAGATTTTTTAATACCGTCATGAACAGTTAGTCGTCTGCCTGTAAGACTTTATCACCAAATCTGCTCTGATCTGATTCAAGCAGAAAGCTGATTAATTTTAAACGTTTTTGGCATGCAGTGCATGAACAAGCTGCTTTCGCAAAGGTAATGGGGGATTAATTAGCTCCTTATACGCATCATATCAGCACCGATTCTTCCGAATGCAAACAGGTAAAAATCAGCCCGCAGTGAACAAACTTCTCGCTTCGACAAAGTAAACATGGAGTTGTGCTACATAAATCTATCAATAATTAGAACAGGAAATCCATGGCTAAATATCAGTTTGTCCTACATCTTATATTTCTATCTTTAGGGTGAGGTAGAGAACAGAAACAGGATAAGGCTGGGTGATAAAATGATCTCATATTGATATTGTGGTTAACTATGATCTAGTTCATGTTTGATGTGTTTAAAACTGTAGAAAGTATATTTTCCCTAGATGTTAAATAAAAGTTAAAGTGCAAAAAATCGTGATTATGGTCATATCGTGATATTGGTCATATCGTCCGGCACTTACACAGCCATTTCTATTTTATACAAAGCTAAAACGGTGACTACCTCCATCAAAGAGCTTCTGATTTTGTTGTCATTCGTTTTTCTTGTTTTTGTTTGTAAGCACAAAAAAAATTATAAAGAGATTTTGATTAAATTTTTTGGAGGGGTAGAGTACAGCCCATGTAACACTCCACAACATTTTGGATTTTGTGGTATAACATTAAGTCCAATTGGATTGGGGGTCAGTGAGGGGTTGAGTGCTCTGTTTTTGTTTTCCGGCTTGGCGGAAGTTTGCGCTCTCAGAGCCCTTTAAGTTTATATATTGATCAATCTATTTGCTGGTTTGTTTGCTTGTTAACAGATGGAGTCCTGCCATTCAGGTTTGCATACATATGGTAAGAAAATTAAGTAAATTAAACTTAAAAAAGAAGAAAAAAATGTAGTAAAAATAAGTTTGCTGAAATAAAATTAATTTAAAAGGTTAAAACTTAAAAGTCAAATATTCAAATATTCATCCTGAAAATTCATTAAAAAAATTCTACTTGCTTTACTGCAGTTCCAGAATTAAAATGCAAAATATAAATAAAGGGAAAAATAATTATCAAAAAATAAATATTTAAAAAGCGACTAATTTAGCAATATTACTATTCACAGACAAGCACATTCTAAATCAATAATAACATTTTATTGCACAAGAAATAAAAAAAAAAATTAAAAATAAAAATAAAATCAATATTTCAAGGAAAAATAAGCATACCAGATTTTTGTTAACTTACATCAACAAATTGCCCGCATGATTTTGGCATGAAGAAAAAATGCACAAAAGAAAGTTGTGTAAGAATGTCCTTGGACAAGTTTTTTTTTGTCTCTTGTGAAACGAAAAATTACTAGCCACTGTATTTCTTGATAAATATAATCTTCAGACATGAGTATACAGGGAGGCAACAACACATACATCCACACCACATAACATGAAAAATAAACTTCACCATTATTCTGTTTTGTTTTTTCTTTGTTAAAATACAAAAATCTGTACATATTTGAGCCTTGGATTTGAGAGAGATATATATTTATATTTATGTATATATATATATATATATAGCATTTTTCAATAAATATCTACATTCTAGTAATTAAACTTTTTGCTTGGATTGATTTCATAATTGTAATTTCTGAATGGATGGATGACTGTACATATTTTGCCATAGCTAAAGGGAAGGAGGGGGAGTAGGTGGAGGAAGAGTAGGGAGAAGAGGAGGAGGAGGAGTAAGGTGAGGAAGGGTCTGGACCTATGAACATACTACATAGGAGATGATAATGATGGGGGTGATTGTGTAAGTCAGTTGCCATGTCCATGTAAAGGCAGTACGAAGCGGTCGGGCGGCATTAGAGCTTTTGGCTGTAAGGAAGGGATGGGGATATACAAACAATGAGCATATACATGCCCATCTACGAAAAAAGAACAAAACTCTAACACTGACAATCTGACAAACCCTAAACTGCAACTTCTTCACCATGCAGTTAAAAAAACAAACAACCAACCAAAAAAACAAACAAACAAAAAAAAACAGTTCAAAAAGTCAATTGTTTTTAAAATCGCTGGCAAAATTTGAAGAAAAACAACATTGAGATGTGGAACATTTTCACCGACATTCATATGTGTTGTCTGGATGTTTCAAGGATTCACTTTATTTATTTATTTTCAATAGAAATAACTTTAAAAATTCTTTTTAACTTTACCGCTTAAAATGTAATTAATTAAGATTAAAAAATAAATAAATATTAGACACACACAGAGTATTCGATGAAGTAGTTCCAAATCTAAAAATAATAATAATAATAATAATAATTTTTAGTTTTGCATTTACATCTTTCTTGAGTTTGAAACACTGCTATTTAAAAAAGAAATTGTTTAATGTGTATAAAAAAAAGGAAAAAAAAGAGCAAAGCAATTTGAACTTTCACTTTCACACACTACAACCAGATGCACAAACTATAAAAAAAACCCCGGACACGATCAAGAGCCAGACAGCCAACGCACGAGTGCGCAACTGACTGCCGTCTCTGTCATGTGACCCGTAAGACAAAATCTATCTGTCATTGTTAGTCTTAAACACGTAAACAGGCGTGCAGTCTGGATGTACGTCAAAGAGAGAGGAAAATTGGGTTGAAAATGGGTTAATTTTTTACTGCAAGATGTCGCTGATGCATGCTTAAAGTAAGTTGCATTTAGGGAGAGTAGACAAACGACAGAGCAAGCGGCGTTCAGGTACGACATTAAACACAGAGATATTTCGGCTCAAATAAGCCAGATCAACCAAGGCCTGTAGGTGCCAAAGCCACTCCAGCACAGAGTTCACCTTTTTAATAGTGCCTACTAGAATCCCAATGAGTCGACTGTGCTGACTTTATGCTAATAGTTTTTTTTTATCACTATGAGATGAGGTTGAAGGGTGACTGTGCTCCACACCTACAGACTTTTGTTCAAAAGAAAGCTGTACATTAAATATAATCAGAATTCCACAAGAGGCCAGAGAGGAGTTACAACCATAAGAATCAATACAATGCACTAAGTATTAAATAAAATGCACTGAGTAATAAATAAATCAAAGGTTTAGGAGTTTAAAATAATAATAATCCATCTAGACCCATCAAGATCCAACAACTTTCCAACCATTTTTAATTATTAAATAATGACATGGGATACATATTTTAATCCACTGCTTAAAATGATGTGGGATATCTGCGAAAAGGTTTCCCTGGCACTACAGACTCCTTCCATATGTTTTATACATATAACATTATCTCATTAAAAAATAAAAAATAAATTCCTGGTCAATTATTAAGATCTGATATCTTCACTATCACTGAAGCCTCTGCAGTCTGAGTGCCAGTGAACGAGCTGTTACTATAGAAACTTATTCGGATAAACACATTAAACATAGATTTGCGCACAGCCTAAAAATGGAGCTCCTGATTGTGTCTATTGACAGGTATCCGAGCCTGGGTTTGCTTTCCTTTTTTACAAGCTAATCTCTGCTTTTATTTTCATCACTTGTCTTGTTAGTTTAGGTATCCATTCAACGAGTTCATGTTCCGTCAAGCTTCTGATCAAGCTTCTGACATTTATTTACCTGCAAGTTTGTCTGCCTACCTGTGTTTTTTATTGTGCACGTGTCTGAGTGGTGGCGTATGAGCTTCTATTTGTGTTTTTGTTTCGTTGTCAATAATAAATGTTATTTTTAAAAATTATTATTGCTGCCTGTTGTCACGCAAGTCAGGGTTGCATAACAGCCAATCAACATTAACTTGGTGACACGCCAGCCTTGTTGGGTTTCCTGTGGCACACACATACAAGAAATTAGACGAACACGGGAAAACCATCCAAGCTATATTCCAGGACCATGGTGCTCTGCTCGGTAACTCCGGGATAAATCTGCTTTGCAGAAAAAAAAATGCATAAACCATTCTGTCAAAACACAATCCAGATTATGTGTGAGGACTTTTTTTCTTTGCTTAAAACTTGACCTGTTGGCATTGATTGGTTTTCCTCTGTTTGTCTGTTAGCAACTAATGCAAAAATGAATGAACAGATTGATTCTGGATTCAATCAATTTTTTAAAGATTTTTTAACATTGTGAGTTTTTGGATGTGTGGTATTACAGGAGGCCCAGCAGGGGGTGCTGTGTACTGTAGGTTTTTTCAGCCTGGCAGAGGTTTGTGCTCTCTGAGTACTTTTTGATTATATTTTATGTACATTTTTACATTATATTTCATGTGTAACATTTGGCAGACATACTTATCCAATATCCCCTTTAAATAATAATATATAGACAGAATATGACACTGTCATAGCAACAAATTCAACAATGTTGACTTTTAATGCCAACCTTTGAATACACAAGTTCTATAGCCATGGAGTAAACACATCTGTGATCACCTCTTTTAAGTTTTCTATTATGTTTGAATAATAAAGTAATATTTGTAAATTTTGCACTTGTTGTCCTTTACAGCTAGGATGTTAAACACGTTTTCATGATACATTACTGTGCGACATTGTACCTTTCCCTGACTTCACTAAAAAAAACCATAAAAGTAATTTTCATACTTCCCTGAATGGATTACTCGCTCTGTTCATCAGGTCTAGGAGTGCATCTCGGTGGTAAATTTTATCAGTAGCTGCACTACAGAAGGGCAAATTAACACATGTGCTGTTGAGCGGCCACCTGCTGACATGTGATAAGAACAAACTCTCCTGCACAGGATGGAGCCAAAGAACACTCTCCACTCCATATCTGCAATTTCTCCTGATGTTTAGCTGCACTTCACACTCTTTCAAGGTACTTAATCGTATTTCTTCTTAATCAGCACCGGGCAAAAACACTCACTTTAAAAGGCACTTCCAGTTGTGTGTGAGGAAACATCTGGAGGAATGTGGCAAGTTAGGAAAGTGTCAAAAACTTCAAGGCTTTGCGGCCTGAGTTTACCAAATCTCGCCATCTGGTGTTCAAAGTGGGAAAAGATGAGTCTTATATTCTTATAAATGGTATTTTTAAATTGAATTTTTTACTATGCTACTATCACACATCTGCTACACTTTTTTAAATTTAATTATTAATCAATGTATTTATTTGTTAATAAAAATTATAGCAGAATAAAGTATTTAAAATTCTTAATTTTATCTTAATTATGGTAAGTTAATTATTTATCATAATACCAAAGGATGATTTTTTTAATTTTATAACACTGAAAATCTTATCATATAGAATTGTACCCATTTCATGTAATCCATATTTATTCCTAATTATTTTAATGATCATATTAAAGTAAGTCAAGCTTAAAAGTGCAACAGATTAAAGATGAGTTTACTTTTTTCTCTGAGAGGACGTTTTCCACATACTCAGCCATAGACTTTGTTGTAATTATTAAATTTAAACTTTATAATGTTTATAAAACTTTCTGTAGTAAAATTTCAGTCATTTCAGTATTTTTTTAATTTGAAAAAATTTGTGCTTGAAACAAACTATATAAAATAACTTTTGAGAATCTTCCCATGACTAATGCTACATGCAGAAAAGTCAAGAAAACAATTCAAAACATAATATGGTATTTAAATTTTTAAAAGGTAACCAAATATAAAATATCTAATATAAAATAATCTAAAAATGTGGAGAAGAATGGAAACACTGAGTGAGTATCAGCAGAGGCCCGTTTTTTCAGGGTCAGGTTATTAATCTTATGACTCCTTCTTCTTCTTCCTCTTCTTGTTGTTAGTGTACCAGTATGTTAGATGTTAACAAATTTAGTGTACGTTACAGTCATGTGACAAGACTGTTCTTTTTTACAGAAATGTAATTTCCTCTGCAGCCGGTAGCTTTTCTATCATCACTGTTGTCTTTGTCCTTGGACTGAATTCTTCTTGGGTTGTGAGGCACTTTGATCACGTTTTAGGAAATCTTTATATAAGTCCAGCAGCACCGAGAAAGAGAGAGAGAGAGAGAGAGAGAGAGAGAGAGAGAGAGAGAGAGGGAGCAAGAGAGAGAGACAAGTGCTGAAAGGAAAGCTAATGCTGAAACATTGAACAGTTTATTGGACAGATGACCTTGAGTGAGGTTTTTGCCCCGTGTTAGTGTTGTGATCAGAAAGTAAATTAGCAGGAAGCTAAACTGATCACAGCACTCTCTATTAGCTGCTCAGGTAAACCAGCCGGCCGGATAATTAACACTCTAGGGAGGATGGGGTTTCATCAGTGACGGGGGCACTGAGGTGCTGTCCCCTCCCCTTTCTGAATATCGAGACAAGATAGTCTACTTAATTATTTTAAACTTGATTTATACTATAATATAGTTTACATTATGATGTATATGCCAGCAGATCGCCATTTACAGGAGATATTTTGGCACTGCACTAAAGTTTTAAAATGGACTAGAATGTTTAAATAGGAATCTTAAACATGTGTAAGAATGAATAAATAATCTCCACTGACTTCGTCTGAATGACCAAAAAGAGTTGCCGATCGCTGTTACTCTGAGATACTGGTAACATACAGCACTCCGTGCTTTTTGGGAAGCTCGGGATAATGAACAAGTACTTGCCGAAGGTAAGGTGGATGTTGAGGGGAATATTCAATGCAGCGAAATCCACGGAGTCTGAGGCAACTTTAGCATATGCTACACAGGAACATGTGTATCTAAAATACACAAAGTGAATCTAGAAATTAAATCAAGATTTGTATAGTTTATTTATTTATTTATTTATTTAACATATTTTAACCGTTACAGAAGCAGGTCTGGCAAGCTCAGCTAAACATGAGTTTTTAACTTCTTTCCATTAAAAGTTTTAGTATATACTAAATGGAAGCGCAAGTAAACTGTGCTTTATAAAGGCGTGTTTTTAAGCTCCGTTTTAGCATATTCTACATAAAAATCACAAGAAAAACTAATTAAAACAAAATTTTTATGGTTTGTTTTTCCATTTGTAAAGCATTATAATGATCACTCTGCCTGCTCCAAGTGACCGTGACGAATCCAGAGTCCTTGCTAGGCATTTTGATTTAAATATTATCCACATGGAAGAGCAGGCAATTAATGAATAAGGCAAAGTATGATATGGAGAATTGTTCAGTGTTTTATCTGCCATTGTTGTAATACAAAAGCCAAATTCCATAATTGTTTTATTACTTATTTAACATATTTTCAACTTCTTTAGCTCATCCAAAGCCAGTGATGGATAAGTCGGCTTGTAGACGAATACCAGGAATTATTTGCTGTCTTTCTACCAATTAGAATTAAGAAGATATTTTGAATGAATAATAAGGTTTATTATCCCCCAGATAGTGAACCAATCAGATCACGCTGTTCCGGTGTAGTATATACTAACAGATATTATCCACTATGTGAACTTGGGATAATAGTAGTAGTAGTAGTAGTAGTAGTAGTAGTAGTAATGGTATATGCTAAAACAGTTACTCAACTCAGGCTTGGTGGATATTAGTGAATACTAAAGTCCCCAATGACGTGCAGTCTGTGTTTAGCAGTATCCACCAAGCCTAAAGTGAACCACTGTTAATTATTATTCGTTTTTTATGTGTTTTAAGTACGGTTCTACTGGGTTTGTGTCATATTTGAAAAAAAAAAAGGAAAAAAAATAGCTTTTTCATTCTGACTGCAAAAAATATGTAAGTTTTATGTAACTGTACTATGTACTCTGATTAGTCTGCTGCTGCTAATGTGTTACAGATGTGTCTGAAAACAAAAATTTTTCAATCTAAAGGTCAGGTCCCTATGTGTATTCACCTGACACAACTGTCACGACTGACTGCATACCTTCTCATTTCTTCACGCCATTCTGTGCAGCAATCTGACAATACCTTCGTATTCGCTTCAACAAAATCCTAAATAATCCAATTTCTATCAAATAAGCTCATGTGAATGCTGGAGCAATTAATGCACTGAATTAAAACACTGTTGTCAGATGAAGTTCTGCAATATACTGAGATGAGAGCATAAAAATACAGAATCGGAAAAGTAAAAATCCTCTTGTGGAATTCCTGAAGGAGAAATTTTGGGGGAAAAAGGGAAATAATTCCAACAGTTTTACAAACAGAGAACAGAATCACATGACAGAAACACTTTAGGACACGGACATGTGGACAGACAGGAAGTCTACACACACAGAAATGATGCAGCAGCAATCTTTGCAACCGCAATCCTGAAATATATAAAAATGGTGATAAAACTGAAAAGAAATGGAGTCAAATACATTAAGCTGGTGGGGTTAGTGTGGATGGTGGGTGGAGCATACCACGGACACAGAGCCATGCAGTAAACCATGACGACGGAAAGTTCTTCGGAGGATGGTTCTAGTCAAGAAGCTACAAAACACTCTAACATGCCACAAACGACTGACTGAGAGATGATTTTTTTTTTGTGGCAATAAAATTCTTTTTATGCCATCTGCATTTCAATATTAGCTTATGCAGAATGGCAGGGGAGGGGCAGAAGAAAGAAAAGGGATAATATTCACCATTCTTTTACACAACTTTCTTAATATTACTTGTTCATTTTTGATGGCAAGAAAAGATTTTGTTGCCAGTTTTTTTTTTTTTTTTTTATCAGAAATGGAAATGTCAAATTTGTAGGCCAAAAAAGAAAGAAAGAAATATCGACCAACACCAACAAATCATGCGGCACAAGATGAGGCGAGACAACAGGAACGTTGTAGCCGTGAAACAGATGAAAGACCCAGTGAAAACTAATAAGAAACAGAACAACGGTCTTTGAAGAAAAAAACAAAAACAAAGCAAAAACAAACAAACAGACAAAACCAGCCAAACATGCTAAACAAAAAACAAAAACTAAAACAAAAAACAAAACAAAACAAAACAAAAAAAAAAAACCCAAAAAGACAACAACTCCAGAACAAGAGCGTCTCATGCACCTGTCCAACATCAACTGATGGGGTTAGAAATGATGGCATGAATTTCTGTGTAAACGTGACTGGATGATTGGGGCCCTAGCAAGTTTTCTTCATGATACAGATCAAGAAGAGCTCTGACTTTCTCCAACTATCGCAGCTGAAAAAAAAAAAGATTTGACAGAAATTGGGATTGACAATCAGCAGTGAAACAGTTCTGACTCGTCTGTCTCGTCCATGTAAAACATTCATCACGTCTAATTTATAGAGGGCAAAAAGCCATTTGTGTGGCGTACGAGTTCGCTAAAAGCCCTCGAACCTTCTTTACACAGCTGTGATTGATGAGTGTTTTAAAGAGCAATGAACTCCAGGGTACAGCTCGCTCTACAGTTTTACATTACCATCCAAATACTTAATACATGACCTCTTTTTATTGCAACTGCGGCCGATGTGTTAATATCAATATTATACGAAGAGCACTTTGGAGTAAGTGGAATGATGTGAGCCATGACTGATAAAATATTGGAAAAATATAGACTCACTGATACAACACTGCAAATTTAATAATAATAATAATAATAATAATAATAATAATAATAATAATAATAATAATAATTACATTTCTGTTTTTATATTTTAAAAAGGCAACTCTCAATGGTCGATTTTATTTATTTATTCATTAGTTGTTTGCAAATTACTCTTTATTAATTTTCATACATATATTTTATTATTTATTTATGTATGTTACAGGGTGGCATGTCCGCATCACAGCAAGTCCCAGGTTTGGTGAGGGCAGTTCTGTGTGGAGTTTGTATGTTCTCCTCATGCTTGTATGGGTTTAATCCAGGTACTCTGGTTTCCTCCCACAGTTCAAAGACATGCACATTAGACTAACTGACTGTTCCAAATTACCCCTAGGTGTGAATATGAATGGTTTTGTGCGTGTGAATGTGTGTTGACCCTGCAATGCACTGCTGAGCTGTGAAGGACATATTCTGTGCCTTCACCCAGAGTCGGCTGAGAACCTGTGACGGTAATCCAGTACGATGAAGTGGTTCAGCAAATGAATGAATTAAGGTTTGTTACAATGATACTGATCAAATGTAAATCCAAAATATTTCTTGATATTGCAAAATTTTATCTTTAACCCTAAAATAAAAAAGAAAATAGGTTTTGTCCTGTTTTATTTCTTCTAATAATTAAAAAAATAGAAAATTATGTGATCTCTGACTTTTTTCAGGTTTTAACATTCATCCTAAATAATTATTACGTATTATTAATAGTTGGATTAGTATTCGATTATCTGAATGTTACATT
This sequence comes from Neosilurus mollespiculum, assembly GCA_030014195.1. NCBI lineage: Eukaryota > Metazoa > Chordata > Actinopteri > Siluriformes > Plotosidae > Neosilurus > Neosilurus mollespiculum. Next base: position 18,397,948 of record JAQMYF010000022.1, read on the forward strand.
ATTTTTTATTAAAGACAAACAGATATTTTATCCTGGGCTTTAAATAAAATATAACTTGATTAAAGTTTTAAAGTGGTAAAGCTTTTTTTTTTTGCCATTGGCAAAAGTACAAAGACTTGAAAGGTAAATACAGAGTTATAAAAAAGAACTTGTTATAAAATCACATTTTAATCTATTTATTTTAAAAAATTAAATTGATAGAATAAAGGTTTTTTTCCCTAATTATGCAAAATTTTATATCATAAAAAATAATGAAACTATGTAATCTTAAATGTTTTTTTTAACTGAATCTTTTTTTGGTATGACAGTCTTAATATTTGTACATTTTACAGTGAGAAGACAGACGATCTTTTTAAAAACATAATTATGAAAAGAAAAAGCCAAAGCCCAACTTCTATCAAAAGCATTCTGAATTTAAATCTGATTAATATGTATTTTTATAATAATATCTTATTTGGATTGAGGGGAAAAAATTCTCAGCAGAATAACTTGTTTAAAAAATACTTAAAAAAAAAACAAAACATAATCAAAATGAAAAAAGAAACAATTTGTACACAGAAATTCGATGATATCTGTTCTCTATTAAAATGCTTAACTTAAGCCTCAAAATAATGAGGGAATCAAAATAAATCAGAAACACTACTTCCATCACAGTTACTTTTCTACATGTCACACTATAACTTGGCGTGAAAGAAAAACTAAATTAAAATTGAGACATCTCAAAATGTATCATGTAAAATGCAATCCAGTGTCACATGACAGAAAAACCTTTGATTATGATACATTTTGAAGCATCAATGCAGAGAACATGTCACGTCTCGGTACTAATTTTGCTCATACATCCTCATGAGAGATGGGGAAGACAAAATTAGCAAGAAATGTGAGCATGTTAACCACTTCGGAAAACCCCATGGCCAAGTGTAGCTCGTAACAGGTGTCGCTTATTTTCAGGGCATTTCTTAAAACTTACTGAGTGAAATTTAGAGATAAGCTCATGCCTGAATGAATGACTTGCTTATGTCATCTTTGCTAGACAGGAAGTTGGCTTTGCTTAGCTAGACAGGAAGTTACACTTTATCAATCCATGGGGGGGCGGCGATGCTTTGAGGATCTGATCCTCTGTGGCAAAATGAAACACCACCACATAGGAGCAAGCAGAATTAAACTGACCTAGCCCACCTGCGTGCTCGAAGTTGCACTCCTCCAGATCCTCATCGTCGTTGGAGCACTCAGCTGATGTGACGATGTCATCTGTGCTCTAAAAAAAGACAAAAAAATATAGAAAAAATGTGTTTTCATGACTGAGGTGCCATTTGCACTGCGCTAATGTGGTTTCATTTGTATAATGTGCATACACTATAAAAGCTCAATAGAGAAAAATTCACTAAGTTGACTGCTGTGACCTTGGAACAATGTTGAGTTGACCCATGTACAATCCTGTCCTGACCTTCCTGAGAGAAACCCATGCAACAAACTCGTGTTTGTTCCTGTGCCATTTCCTATTAAGGTTATCACACTAACAAGCTTTGAAAAGCTTAATATAGTATAATTCACTAACCTAAGTGCTGTGACCTTGAAACAAGGTCAAAGGCAGGCATATAGGTTTTCAGCCGAGATCTTTCTGTGGAGGACCCATCTACCAAATTCGGTGATTTTGTTTCAAAGTTTTCACATTAACAGGAACTGACAAATCCAATATATAAAAAGTTACTTTTTGACCTTGAAACAAGGTCAAAGTGACCCAAATGCAATTTCACCTATTGACCTCCTATATGTGAGTGGGACCCATACACCAAATTTGGTGATCCTATATTAATTCCTTCTGAAATTATCACACTAAGTCATATGGAACCCATTTCAATAGCTCCTGCTCCACTCACCTTCAGTGCCAGTGGGAGCCAAAAAGGAATACAATTTAGGAAGATATTCAACCTTGCTGTGACCTTCACCCGGCATGGATCAGCTTTAAAGTTCATCTGCTGGTTATATTAATAATTCCAATAATCCCCCAACCATTTATCCACTTGTTCTTGAGATATTGTGCTTCCGGCTATCTCTGGTGCAAGCAAGGACAAGTCGAATACATAATGCTTCCATCACCAAGTTTCAGCACCTGATCCGATGACTTAATTGAGCTTTAAATAATAATCCTGCCAGACCAGCACTTCCATTTCAAAGCTTAATAGTTCATATCTGGGTTTATTTCAAACTCGTTTCCAAGGATTGCTGGCTCTGATCATTTCTGGCTGTCACCTCCATTCGGTATTTTAATAGTTTGCTTGAATTTTCATTATTGTTCATCACTGCTTTTTTGGAAGGAGAGCAGAGGTCTGGACCCGTATCCGCAGCCAGAGATAATCTGTGCACCCAACCTGCGTCATCTCTGCTTCTGATTTACCCCCTTCTTCAAAACCTTCGGTGGTTCACACCAGTCAATGCTGAGAGCTTGTTTTTCACACGTGCACACACACATTGAGCGTGGCATGTCTTTATTGGGTGCAGATCCAAAAGCAGGATAAAATAAGCACTGTCATAGAGCGGTTTATGAAATTATAAATAACAGAAGACGTAATGGAGAATACTCTCATCTGTGAAAACGCATAATCATAAATATGATTGGCTTTGACTGGCTAATAAATAAGTACCCCACCCACCCTCAGCTCAACCCTACCATTTCCCTTCTACTTTCCCTCTACATTGTTCATGGCCTTGGATGACTGAGGAAGAGATTTTTTCCACCACTTTGGTCAAGTTGAGCGATAAAATGCATTTGATAGTGAATCAGAGAGGTGCGAGATGGCAGACAGGGAGCCTCTCCACGCTGGAGCGCTGTGAAATATCGCTCTAAGTAAATATAAAATTATTCATTGAATTTATATTTAGTGTGGCAAATGACTCATCTTGCGGCTGAAAGACGGGGAGAGATCGCAGATGCAGAAGGTGATGAGAAAGGTAATTGACTGATTCCAGAGAAAATTTGAAACGATCTCCGGGTTTCCTGCTCGGAATGAGAGAAGGACACTAAATATCATCAACAGCTTAAGAACTCACAAATACTATTCAGTGTTTATATGCACATCCAAATATTTATTCATCCATTTTTATATTTATTCATCATTTAATTAATTACGTTAAAATATTCCTAAATATTCAAAAATTATCCACAACTCACATCTCTCCTCCCCTCTCTTTCTATTGCTTTATCCGTCTATCCATCCATCCCAGTATTTTAACAATGCTCTCGCGCTCCATCCATCCCAGCATTTTAACAATGCTCTCTCGCTCCATCCATCCATCCCAGTATTTTAACAATGCTCTCGCGCTCCATCCATCCATCCATCCCAGCATTTTAACAATGCTCTCTCGCTCCATCCATCCATCCCAGTATTTTAACAGCAACAACTCTCTCTCTCCATCCATCCCAGTATTTTAACAACAATGCTCTCTCTCTCGCTTCATCCATCCATCCCAGTATTTTAACAGCAACAACCCTCTCTCTCTCTCTCTCTCTCTCTCGCTCCATCCATCCATTCATCCATCCCTCTTAGTATTTTAACAGCAACAATTCTTTCGCTCCATCCATCTATCCATCCATCCATTCCAGCATTTTAACAACTATGATCTCTCTCTTGCTCCATCCATCCATCCATCCCAGTATTTTAACAGCAACAACTCTCTCTCACTCCGTCCATCTATCCATCCATCCATCCATCCATCCCAGAATTTTAACAACAATGCTCCCTCTCTTGCTCCATCCATCTATCCATCCATCCCTCCCAGTATTTTAACAGCAATAACTCTCTCTCTCTCTCTTGTTCCATCCATCCATCCATCCCTCCCAGTATTTTAACAGCAATAACTCTCTCTCTCTCTCTTGTTCCATCCATCCATCCATCCATCCATCCATCCCAGTATTTTAACAACAACAATGCTCTCTCTCTCTCACTCCATCACTCCCTCCCTCCCTCCCAGTTTTTTTACAGCAATAACTCTTTCTCTCTCTCTCTGTCTCTCGCTCCATCCATCCATCCAACCCCTCCCAGTATTTTAACAGCAACAACTCTCTCTCTCTTGCTCCATCCATCCACCCATCCATCCATCCCAGTATTTTAACAACAATGCTCTCTCTCTCCATCCATCTATCCATCCCTCCCAGTATTTTAACAAAAACAACAACAATATTATTCAGTGTGCTGAGTACACAGCTACTTAAGCTCCTTATAACAAAAAAAAATTGTGGTAATAATATTAATGATGATTTAGAACACTGTTATATAGAAAATGTTTGACAGTAACAGCAATTAGACTGTAAAAAACAAGGTTATGTATTTTATCAAGCTATAAACTAGTGTATAGTGTTTTTAATTATTGCTTATATGGTACATATAAAACCTGAAAGGAAATCCTTCACCTTAACCTTGCCCAAGAATTGATCGCATCAAACCACACCTCAGTCAAACGTAGCACACACTTACCAGAATTAAGTATTTACCTGGACTTCTCTGTCCTGCAGAAATTGCACACTGTACAATTGGCGCCCCAATTAACATGAGGCCCCCTTCCTTACATGCTAAAGGACATGTGCTGCTGCACATCTTTCAATTTAGCCTTATAGGGAAACACTCATTGAGTAATTTTAAAAAATTGTCCCCAATATGTTTCCAGCATGTTATGTGTTAGGATATTTTATGAGCACTTATGATTACTGAATGATACCATGGCATGACGGGGGGTGACAGAAGAACAGTGTTACAAAGTTTACTGTCACAACATTAAACAGTAATTCAGCCTGAAAAGTGTCATAACCATATATCATCAGTATGTCACTGCTATGTCACCTGACTCAATTGTTAGGTGTCAATACAATAACTGACACAATTTCACCATGGACAAAAGCAGTCTTTATGACAGCCGGCATGTGCTGTACTGACATGGAGATTGGCAGATATTTGTGTCGGTTTACGACAGAATATATATATATATATATATATATATATATATATATATATATATATATAGCAATATATAAACATTTTTAGATGATGTATATTAAGTGCAGAT
>JAQMYF010000022.1:18408157-18426862 GCA_030014195.1 Neosilurus mollespiculum
ATGTTTTTGCGCTAACAAACAGACAATACTAAAGGAAATCTGTGAGATCTGGACATATTCATGATCAAAATAGAAAAGCACTTGGTGAGCGCAGACCTCCGCCAAGAACAATATTCAAGTCGTCTACAACATGCAACCAGTTTACATGTATATATTTCCAGAATTATTACAATTAAGTGCCTAAACGTGTACCCCAAATAATTACTGGTACATGAATATTAAGTGTGTTAGAGTAATATACATCATCTATTTTTTGCCGCTATTAAACTTTCTGACATGTACTTGATTTTAACTTGTATAGCAGTGTTGAGTGCAGACCTCCAACAAAGTATGGCAACATTAGTAAAAATTAAAGGAATCTCTGGGTCTGCCACCTGACTTGAATCTGCTCCAAATTGTAATATGTTCTTCCCGGGCCCAAGCAACACCCTTCCACCAAGGTTTGTAGAAATTGGGTTTAGAGTCCCAAGCGTGACGTAGAGAAGCTGTTAATCAACTGAGCAGTTCATAATAAGTACTAAGCACACTTCTTGCGTGCAACTTATGTAACATTTTAAGACATCTCTACAAAGTTACATAGCGACAAATGCTAGCTAGGTGAGAAAAAATATCTACCGGCAAGGCTAGGTGAGAAAAATGAACAGTGTTGAGTTAGTATATTGTTCTTGATGCTGATCAGCACAGTGATTCTGATGTAACGAAAACAAATAATGTAAAAGTTAAATTAGTTCAGTTGTAATCTATGAATTATTATTATTTATTTTTAAACTGAATGTGGATGCTTGATACATAAGCCTTTTTTTGCAGAATGATTGTGTGTTTTTTTGCTTATTTATTTAAATTAATGGTCCCCCGGGGTGGTCTTGGGGCCCTTATCGACTGCTTGTTCTGCTTTTAGAAAGCCATGTACCAAAGAAACAAAGTCATACTTATATACATTCTCGGAAAATAGTATAGAAAATAGCATCCCGTCCATCTGAGGTTTAAGAGCTACAGTTTTAGAGCTCTTGGATTGGGCTGTGTAGCTTCACGAGTTGGTATTTTGGGTGTAAATTGTACTGGTTTGCATTCAGCTCATCACCTCGAGCCTATGCAAATCGACTTAATCAATGCAGGATATTTACCGTGGCTTGACTCAGAGATAACTGACAGCCCCTGCCCTAGCTGTGCCAAGAAATATTAGCATCCTACTGGGTGCAGAAGGGAGCTGAGGAATGATGGAGCAGAAGAAGAGGACCAGCATCTCAATTAGAGAGAGTGAACTGCTCCAAAAAAACAGAAAAAAAATCCAGTAACAATCCCCAACAATGCTTTACAAAGGTCAAACAAGGTGCTAGCTTACATTAAAAATAAACTGCTAGAATGCATCTAAAACTTTCCTCAAAGCTGGCGTTCCTCCGCATTAGCATGTGGTACAGAATGCAGTGTTTTGCTGACTGCTGACCTTGAACGGCTTCCAAATAAAGCCCTCGGCACATATTTTCCTGAGGAGATAAGTACTCCTATTGACATGTGGGTTGGTATGGGGACATGGCAGAGGGCTCATTATTAACGCTCACAGCAGATGTTGACTGGAGCAAAGAACCGAACAGAAGGTGAAAGAAATGACAGCAGATAGTCGGGAAGTACAGTGTGGACACAATGTTCAGGGTTAAAAGCAAAACCGGTATGAGGAACAAGGTAAAAAAAACATCAACAACAACAAAAAAACCCTTGCATATCTTTAAAAAATGTTTTGAGTTGTCTGAACTACTCGGGGATTACTGAAGAACTGCACTGTGTTTTGTTTCCTCGACAAAGACATTTTAAACTCATTTCCTAATTATTTTCTCATTTTATTAGTTCCCTATTAGTTCATTTATTATTTTTCATTTACTGATTTGAGAAAAATGCATTTGTGCCGCTAGCAGTAATCTTAAAAAATCTAAAATCTTAAAAAAGTACAATGTTCGTCCTTCTTATTTGTTACCACTGTCTAAATGCAAATTAATTATTTTTCCATTGTAAGATCTTTTTGTCCAAATGCATCATGATCAATTTTGGCCATTTTTTTATTTTTCTCTCCATCTCACCTAGTGTAAAAATACATATGCATAGTATAACTAGTTGTTGGATGTATAACCATCAATTTGGGGGAAAAAAATACTAACATAAATGAAGAGAAATGAATTGTGATGTTTACAAGTGTGAAATTAAACAGGTTCTTCTGACTAAAATGTTTTTAAGTTCTATGTAAAAGGACATATGTGTTAAAACACATCAATGCTAGTGTTAATTATTATGAAAACAGCTAAAAACTTATAATCTTTAATTATTTTTTAAATAAAAAAAAATATCTTTAACCATGCAAGTCACATGCGACTGTAGAGTCAACGGTTTGGTACTGCTCTACATTATGACGTTTCAGAATGTTAACGCCCACTAATCAGAGGTAGGCAGTCCCTACCTCCCTCAGTTCCCAGTCCTTGACTGCGAGTCAATTTTTAACTATAAGCTAATCGATATTCTCTCGAGGGGACTCTTACTGTTAAAATAACGGTGGTAGGTGGCAACACAGAAGCAGTCTGGTATAAGATATGTTCTGGTAAGTTTTATATGTATGGGTTTTTATTTGTCCTTTTTAAATTAACTAATTAATTCATTTAAGCTGTGGGTAATGCAAGTAGCTCTATTATCTAGCATACATGGCTTCTGGGGAAAGACCGCCCCTGACCTGGTGGACAGCAGGGTCAGTCTTTCCTCACAAGCCCCCTCCACAGCCCCTACCCATTCCCTCCACAACCCCTTCCCAGGCTCTCTGCAGCACCTTCAGGTCCCCTTCGTTATGGAAAAAAAAACCCAGAATCTTAAAAAAGCCATTTGAATACAAATCAATCTTAGAAAGAATCATCTTTAGAAAGAACACAAGAAAATAAATGAACCTTTTAGGAAAACTAGCTCATCATAAATGAAGTCTAAAGCAAAAAATTCATGGTATATAACTTCTGTTTTTAACAAATTTATGGGCAGTTATTTGAAAGCTGAGTCAGAATAATAGGAATGGGGATGCAATAGGAAACTGTAAGCACCAATATTTATATATTTAAGCACAGACACCTGAAATACTGAAAGAAATTATGTTTAAAACCATACTCCTCCATGATTACCTGGGCCTTGATGATGTCATCATTCTGAGACTCTGACTGTAAATGACCATCCATAAAATTATTCAAATAGCAGCAACTGGTCTAAGATTTTGCACACAGACAGATTTTAATTTCGAGTTTTGAGATTAAGTTTCAAGAAGTGCAGTCTTCTCCTTTAAAAACAAAAACCCAGCAGGACCTGTCTCTCCTGTTACATTTCGAGTTCATAATTACAATTCTCAGATTCAGCTTCAGTTCATAATGGCAAGTCTTTAACCTTGATGCTAACATGTTCCCTTTTATCTTTCTTTTATTTCTGTATCTTTTGAGAAATGACAATAAGAGAAGTATATTCAGGTGTAGGCTAAAACACGGCTTCTTTTGAAATCTTCTCATCTGTTGACGTTGTTAAATGGAGGTCAGAGAGCATCCTTTGTCCAATTTTCAGCATTTAAACTAAAATTGCGGCGAAGGGACGACGTCTTAAAGCCATTATTCTTAAACAGAGAACGTTTATTATCAAATGCCTCACCACTTATTCTTCTATTTAACTTGTCACCTGATAAAATGGAAAGAGAAAAAGACATTTATTTCTATTAGAATTTAGGGATAAAATTGATTTTACATCCTAACTTTAAATCCATTTCTGAACAGGTATGAAGCACGCTCTCATGACAAATAAACAACTCAATCTGCTGCTAAATATATCGATTTTTTATTAGCTAAAAAGTACTCTGAGATTTTAAAATGATGGAATTATTTCACAAATGTTTCCCAACACTTACCGAGACAAAGTAATATTTACAGATTGTGTGTATTTGAGCAGAGTTCAGCTCAGATGCACGGCAAATTCATCAGCGCGTCCTCAGCAAAAAGCCTGCGGTCATACATCACAGAGACATAGCACCGCCAGTGTGATTTAGAGCGAAGAATGGCGTTAGATCGTTCATTTCACAGTGGTGGCCCCACTCCTAATCGATTATAGAGCAGCGAGGAAAGCGCTGACAGTGGAATAATCCAGCAGATTTAAGAAGTTCCCTGTGTCATGTTTTTACGCTCGTGCTGATTTAAAGTGTTCCGACAGTCAATGTGTTTGAAGATGTATAGATTAACTGTGAATTATAGGAGTTCAATTATAAGGGGTTAAAACACTGACGGATGATTTGGAATTCTTCATCCTTAAACGGGTCTCATAAATTGGGAACCGCCCTTTTTGGAGAATTGCTGGGTGAAGAGGGAAACCAGTTCAGGAAAAAATCATCAACAATGCTGTATTGTGAAGTAGTCGAGTTACTGCTTCCAGCTCCAAGTGTTTTATTCTTCTTAGAATGTACAACTGCAATTTTTATGTTTAATAGAATAGAAAATACTGCCATACATAGTCTATCCATTAATAGTCACATTAAATGATGGGGGTATCCACATTCACTAGCTTTTCATTTTTACTACAAAAAACAAACAAACAAAATAACCACAGCTACTGACTGTGACATGTTGACACTCGAGGCTCCTTCCAATCTCACTTACTAACTCATTTGCCAAACCGCATAATCCTACTATTAGGGTCGTGGGACGGCTGGAGCCCATATCAGCCGACACTGGCCGAAGGTGTGGTACACCCTAAACAGCTCACCAGGTTACCGCAGGGTGCCACGCACAAACACTCACATGCACATCCACACCCTTGGGCAATTTGAACAGCCAATTAGCCTAATGTACATGGGACTTCAATCCAGGACCTTCTGGGTGTTCGGCAGGTGTGCTAACCACTATGCTACCATCCTACTCACTCCTTCCCTACTTATATCTTAAATGAATGAATGTATTAGAATGTGAATCTGCCGTTACATGTAAAACAAAAAGACCTCTCGACGAGCACAAATCTACATCAAGCCAACAAAACTCAGTGTACAGCACCCCTTGCTGGGTCTGCTGTAATACCACACTTCCAAAAATTGGCCTCTCTTACAATGGTAAATAATTATTTAAAAAATTCCTGAATCCAGAATTTCATTGAGATCTTCTCCAAAGTCTAATCAAAATCAAAATAATGGAGACTTTCTTGTCTTTGTCCTACCTCTGCGATGATGACAAAAATTTCACACAAGAATCCTTTTTTTAAGACATGTTAACCATCTCTTACATCAAGCACCTAGTGAGAATCAAAACAAATTAAGAAACTAAAACCATGTAAAATGTAAATGTAAACACATCTGGTTAAAACTGTTTTAATTTGAAGCTGCAGAAACAGCACAAAATAGAATCAAAATATTTTAACTTCATTTTACTCTAAAATAAGCTGAAATGATTCCTGGTAAAAAAAAACATTTCAATCTTCACACAACCCTATATTCTGAAGATAATGTCCACCCTATAAACTGAAGATAGAACCTTGATGATGCTGCAAAAATCTGTGGCCAGGAGCTCAAGAAAACAACATTTGCCATACTCTCAAAAAAGGATGAGTGGTATAATCTCTCTCTCCCCTGTCAATCACAAGTAGCACGATTCACCAAGTGAGCATATTATAGCCTTCTTCCTCCCTGGTTGGTAGCTGTGTGGTGGGTGGGAATTATCCATGATTAAATTGAAGAAAAAATGCAAAGGGGAAAAAAATTCAATATTCTATTTGAACACAAAACCAAGAAATTATCTAGCGAACCCACAAAGCCATTTCTGTCTCATCTCCTTTTTTTTACTTCAAGTCCGAACCCATGATTTTACAAATTAAAAATAATGAGCCCCATGTCATCGGGTGAGGTTTGAACTGACATCTTCAATTATTAAGATTTCAATCAAGCGTGTAATTAGGATTAAGACACATCTCCCGGCATGTCCTCTTCGGGATTGTGTCGAGTGATTTAGCATCGCTTTGAACATGACTGGGAGAGAAATTCAAACTGCGACTTTCTTTTTTCAGACAGATAAAGATAATGATCCCGACCGAGTCTCCATTGGGAACGCCAGTGCGATCGTGTCCATCTCTACTCTGACAGGCCAGAGAGCGAGCGGCTTGTCTTACACGTAGAATCAATAACACTGGAGAAGATCCTTCACCAAAAAAGAAAAAAGAAAAAGCAGGACCTGTCCCTCCTGCTTCATCTCTATCTTCTGACATCTTGTCTCACTGAGCGCTCCCCAGCAGCAGCGTGATCACATGTCCAATATGTGTCAAATTTAACAACTGCTTTGTGTGTCTCAGTGCATGTTTAAAACTTCATTAAAATAATCTCGGTGCAACAGGACCGCACAGGGGTACTTATTTTTAAACTTGACTCATTTTACAAGTGGAGCTTCATTAATGAAATAATGATCATATTATCTCCAGGGTTTTATTATATCCAAACCCGCCATGTCAGTTATTATTATTTTTTTAAATAATGGATTGCATCTAAAAAGATCTCCAAAAATTTGTTCACAAATGACTATGAAACTCATATGCACTTGTTGAAAATCTCATTGAACATTACAACATCAACTCTACAATGAAGATTTTCCACTAGATTTTGTGGCAGGACTATTGGGATTTGTGTTTGTTTAGCTACAAGGGCATTAGTAAGGTGGTCCGGTGTTGATGTGGCGATGTTCGAGCAGGTCTGGTGTGCAGTCGGGGTTCCAGTTCATCCCAAAGATGTTTAGTCTCTAGGATTGAGGTCAGGGTCTATAATACACTTGAGTTCTTTTGAGCCCCTGACCTTCTGATCAGTAACCACTGAGTCACCGCTGCCCTGCTGTCATGCTGGAACAGTGTCTGGGTCTAGTTCTACTGAAGAGAACTTGTTACCACTACAGTTTGACGTAGAAGGACATACTGGGTGTAAGGTCAAGGTGTTCACACAGCTTACATATCACTTGCTATGTTGTGTATATTTCATCTGAATTGTCATATGGGAATATTTAAGGGTTTGTGCTTTTTATTTGTGTAAATACACTCCAGGAAGCTTGCTCTTTCTTTTCTCAAGCATCGACAACATTTAAAAGGATACCTCAGAAGTTATTGAGCTCCAAGGACATGTGTGGCCTGTCTACATATGTACATATTATAGTCTTGTGACCTATTAATAATAAACTTGCGAGGTCAGAAGTCATACAATTAGCATGCTTAGTGAGGCATGAGATGTTAAATAGATTCACACATTCAGGTTACACAACAAATTGTATGAGCAAACTCTAAATAAATATTTAATAAATATTGTTTTCTGACAGGCGGTATGCTGGTGCAGCGGGTAGCAAGTCCGCCTCACAGCAAGAAGGCCTGGGTTCAGTTCCCGGGTTTGGGCGTTTCTGTGTGGAGTTTGCATGTTCTCCCCATGCTTGCGTGGGTTTCCTCCAGGTAATGTGGTTTCCTCCCACAGTCCAAAAACATGCACAGTAAGCTAATTGACTGCTCCAAATCACACCTAGGTGTGAAAGTGAGTATGAATAGTTGTGTGTGTGTTGGCCCTGCGATGGCCTGCCGAGCTGTTCAGGGTGTACCCCGCCTTCACCCCGAGTCGGCTAAGATGGGTGCCAGCCTCCCCGCGACCCTAATTAGGATTATGTGACTTAGAAAATGAATGAATGTTTTCTGACGTGCCATTGGTGAATTTTATTGACATTATTTATCCATTTTCACCTACTTTTTTTTTTAATGTCAAAACTATATCAATGTGAGTCAAGCCACGGAATCTTTAGAAGAACAAACCATGACCACAATCACTTCATTCCCGTTCAAAATACAGTACTTTGTGGTTCACAAGCACAGTCTAATTGCCACGGGGCAATGCAGCCACTTCCAAACAGCCTCCATTCATCTTCCTGTTTGAAAGGAAATGGTTCCAGTCCTTGATCTTTAATCATTCTTGTAGCCAGGAGTGCAAGGTCACCGGGGACCCGCATGAGTCCCAGTCAGACGCGCTGGCTAAAATTAGAAAAGCAATACGCCGTTTGTTTCAATTACTGATTCAAATCTAAAGTGGCGTCTTTTATTGCAGCGGGCCTGTTTAATTTGCAACTAGAAAAGAGGGCACTGAGATAAAGAGCGACTTGAGCACGTGTTTGTGTGCATCGAGAGAGTGGGACATGAAGGAGAAGATTAAGATAGAAAAGCAGGACAGGAGTGTCGCCGGTATATCAGCTTTATGGACTGCATAGCAGCCAGCAGCCTCACTTTATTATTCGCACGCACATACATACAGACACGTAATATCCTCAAATAAGAAATATTACCTCTTCTATATGAGAGGATTGAAATTGAGGAACATCGTACATTAGCAGGAAGCGGGCAGGTGAGAATGTAGAACGTAAACTTTAAAACTTCACTCCTGCTGCTTTTTCACACAGAAAACAAAGTAAACATAGATATAATTGTGATTGCGTATATGGCTATGTGTAACTGCACTACAAAGGGGTTAATAAATAAAATAGATTTTTTTATAATAACTGACAACGGAAAAATTATAATCCACAGCACAGGAATCTCAGGACTAAAAAAATGGGGCTTAAAACAACTGGCAAGACATTGCATCGACACAAAGTAGCAGCAAGTAGAGAAATGAATAAAAGACGCAACTCAGAACAGGTGCACATGTTAGGTAACATCCCAAAAACTGGGACAGGACCAAAACAAGTTGAAATTGGAAAAGTTACAAAAAGCACTTGGAGAAAACGTGAAACAGGACACAAGGCCCGAGAGGCAATTCGTCACACTGCCTTTGTAACAAAAATATAACTAAAAACATTAACTTTTTACAAAAATAACTGAAAAAGTAGCTACTGAGTTTTTTCTGTTTATATTGAAACCTTGCTGTTATCCTTCTGGAAGGTTACAGCATTATTCTGGTGCAACAAATAAGTGTACTGTACTCTTTCAAAACTATTTCTTATAGTGAATCTTAGAAACCATGCACTTAACAGAGCACTCAGAATGCAAAACTCCACCAAGCAAAGCAATTCCAAATTTGAACCAACATGTCAAAAATAGTACTGTCTCAGAATGTTAAAGAATCCTTTAAAAAATCCTGTATCCAGAATTTATTCGGGATCATCTCCAAAATCTAACGGGACCTTCCTTGTCCATAGCCCTGCTTTGGGTAGAAATTATCATTGATCAATTAACATTATCATTATCATTAAAATCTGCACAAAACTGTTACTATTACTATTATATATATATATATATATATATATATATATATATAACCTATTACTGCTAACAAGCACACGAATCAAAGGGTAAAACGGAGGTAAATATACCAAATGAAGTTAACTTACATCTAGTTAGCATATAGTAATCACTTTCTTACAATTATTTTTTTAATAATTTACTTTCAATCTATATAAAAATGAGAGAGTGCTTCTGAATGAGGGAGTACACTTCTCTGAACTACTGTGAACTTTTTATGATGCAATCTTGTTGTGGAATAATCTTAATATTTCATAGGGGTGTGTGTGTTCAGGTTACAGGGATGAATATTATGAGACTAAAATGCATATTGTTCTTGAAAAGGCATGTGCAAAAAAATGCTTATATATGTAACCCTTCAGCACCAGACTGTTGCGTCGCTGTATTTTTTAAAATAGTAGGTCAGTTAAATGATCGATTCTCAGTAGCCTAATATGTGAGATAAATGTTGAGATTTTAAAATCTTTCAAGTGTTATGTTAAAAACAAACAAGCAGATTACCAGACCATCACAGGGCAAACACACACATACACAGGGCCATTTAAGCCTAATTAAATATCGAGAATATCCAATTGGCCTAATGTGCATGTCTTTAGGCTATAAGAGGAAACCGGAGTACCCAGAGGAAACCCACACAAGCATAGGGAGAGCATGCACACTCCACACAGAAACACCATTGCCAAGTCTGGGACTCAAACCCATAAAGCGGAAGAGCTAACTACTACACCACCGTGCCCCCCAACAATAAAAATTCCGCTGTGACTTCTGAGTGGTTCGGTGCTAAATTTATGGATTGATTTGACTGAACCTGTGTTGAAAATATCTTTTACCTTTACTACCTTTACTTTAACTACAGATTTGAAAACCTAATACAGACGTCATACAGATGTTTATTCATTTTTAAGGAACACGTTGCATGGTACCCCTCCTTGAATCACCACATTATCGTGGTGGAAGGGTTTGCATGTCCTAATGATTCTGGGAGCAATGTTGTTGGGGGCATTATACCCTTGGTACGGTCACCCAATGTCCTAGGTGAAGGTCCAGACCAAGCACAATTCAGAAGAATTTTATGAGCAGTAATTCAAGGACACAGTCCCCCCTGGAGCCAGGCCTGGGGAAGGGGCTTGAAGGCGAGCTCCTGGTGGTCGGCCTTCTGCCCATGGAGCTTGGCCGGGCCCAGCCCGAAGAGGAGACATGGATCTGCCCTCCCACAGACCCACCACCTGTGGGAGGGGCTATCGGGTTGGGTGCATTGTGAACCAGGTGGAAACCAAAGGTGTGGGTTCTGCCAGACCGATCCTTGGCTACTTATTCTGGCTTTTGGGACATGGAATGTCACCTCTCTGGTGGGAAAGGAGCCTAAGCTGGTGCGTGAGGTAGAGAGACACCGACTAGATATGGTCGGGCTCACCTTGACGCATAGCTTGGGCTCTGGAACCACCCATCTCGAGAGGGGCTGCACCTTGCTTCATTCTGGAGTTGCTAATGGGGAGAGGTGGCGAGCCAGTGTGGGCATTCTTGTTGCCCCCCATCTCAGTGCCCACATGTTGTTCTCCCCAGTTGACGAAAGGGTAGCCTCCCTCCGCCTCCAGGTGGGGAAACGGGTCCTGACTGTTTGTGCTTATGCACCAAATGACAGTTCAGAATACCCACCCTTTTTGGAGTCCCTAGGGGGTGTGCTAGAGGGAAGGGTGTCATTGGTAAGTACGGCCTCTCCGATCTGAACCCGAATGGTGTTTCATTGTTGGACTTCTGTGCATGTTACGGTTTGTCCACCGTACCGAACACCATGCTCGAACATAGGGGTGTTTATAAGTGCACGTGGCACCAGGACACCCTTGGCAGCAGGACACCCTTGGCTGCAGTTTGATAATCGACTTTTTAGTCGAGTTTTTTTAGTCATTGGACTGGCGGCCGCATGTTCTGGACACTCGGGTGAAGAGAGGAGCTGAGCTGTCAACCGATCACCACTTGGTGGTGAGCTGGCTCCGATGGTGGGGGAGGCTGCCCTCCAGACCTGGGAGACCCAAGTGTGTAGTTAGGGTCTCCTGGGAACGTTTGGCAGAGTCTCCTGTTGAAGGGCCTTCAACTTTCACCTCCATCAGAGCTACAAGCACAGCCCAATGGAGGCCGAACAACTGACCGACCGTAAAGCTGGAGAAGGAGGCCTATTGGGTTCTTTTGGCCTGTGGGACTCCCGAGGCTGCTGACGGGTACCAACAGGCCAAACGTGCTGCAGCTTGGGCCGTTGCCGATGCAAAATCTTGGGTGTGGGAGGAGTTCGGTGAGGGCCTGGAGAAAGACCATTGGTTGGCCTCAAAAAGGTTCTCCCACCATCTGACACCTCAGGAGGGGGATGCAGTACTCCACAAACACTGTTTACAGTGGAAGACGAAGAGACTGGAGGTTCAGAATGAAGTCTGTCCATTACTGGGGCAGAGGTTGCTGAGGTAGTTAAAAGGCTACTCAGTGGCTGAGCTCCGAGAGTGGACGAGATCGGCCCTGAATATCTCAAGTCTCTGAATGTGTAGGACTGTTTTGGTTGACATGTCTCGGCAACATCATGTGGTCATCAGGGGTCGTACCTTTGAATTGGCAAACCGGGGTGGTAGTTCCCCTTTTTAAAAAAGGGGACCAGAGAGTGTGTTCCAATTATTGTGGAATCACACTTCTCAGCCTACTTGGGAAAGTCTATTCAGTAGTATTGGAGAGGAGGATCAGAGCGATGGTTGAACCTCGGATTCAGGAGGAACAATGTGGTTTTCGTCCCAGCGGAAGCACTCTTGACCATCTCTTCACACTCTACAGGATCCTGGAGGGGGTTTGGGAGTTTGCCCAACCCTTCCACATGTGCTTTGTGGACTTGGATAAGGCTTTCAACCGTGTCCGGCCATTCGGTCTCTATTTTGCTGGAGCCAGAGCTTGGTCTGCATTGGTAACAATATGTTGAATTTGTTTCCAATGGGGGCTGCACACCGCCAAGGCTGTTCTTTGTCACTAGTTCTGTTCATAATATTTATGGATAGAATTTCTAGGCGCAGCCAAGGCGTTGAGGGGTTCTGGTTTGGTGGCCATAGGATCTCGTCTCTGCTTTGTGCGAATGATGTTGTCCTTTTGGCTTCATCAAGCCGGGACCTCCAACTCTCGCTGAAGCGATTCACAGCTGGGTGTGAAGTGGCCGGGATGAGAATCAGCACCTCCAATTATGAGGCCATGGTTCTCAGCCAGAAAAGGGTGGAATGCACCCTCCGGGTCTGGAATGAGGTCCTGTCCCAAGTGAAAGAGTTCAAGTATCTCAGGGTCTTGTTTATGAGTGAGGGAAGGATGGAGTGGGAGATCGATAGGCTGATCGTTGCAGCCTCTGCTGTAAAGCAGAACTTGTACTTGTCCATCATGGTGAAGAGGGAGCAGAGCCTGAAGGTAAAACTCTCATACAGTATTACCAGTTGTTTTACGTTCCAACCCTCACCTATGGTCACTAGCTTTGGGTTGTGACCGAAAGAACAAGATCGCAAATACAAACGGCTGAAATGAGCTTCCTTTGCAGGGTGGCAGGGCTCTCCCTTAGAGATAGGGTGAGAAGTTCTGTCATCCGGGAAGAGCTCGGAGTAGAACCACTGCTCCTCTGCGTAGAGAGGAGCCAGTTGAGGTGGCTCGGGCATATGATTAGATTGCCTCCCGAACACCTCCCTGGAGTGGTGTTTCGGGCATGTCCAACCGGGAAGAGACCCTGAGGTCAACCCAGAACACACTAGAGGGACTACGTCTCTCGGCTGGTCTGGGAATGACCTGGTGTCCTCCCGGAAAACCTGGAGGAAGTGGCTGGGGAAAGAGACGTCTGGAACTCACTGTTAAGGCTGCTGCCCCCGCAACCCAGCCCTGAAACATGCGGAAGATAAATGAATGAATAAATGAATGAATGTTGTATGATAAAAAATAAACGGTAACTCCACTCAGATCTTTTGAGTCTTGATTTTGACTTAAAGTGATTCTCTTTTTCACATTTCTGACCATAAATACTTTAACTTCTACGGCTTGTCCTCGCGCAGCTCTCACATTTACATAAATCAGGACCGCCGTCTTTTAAGGTTTGCGAAATGCCCTCATTCTTAATACCCCTCCTCTCATGCAGTTTGTCAGCATCTTCTGAAAGATATCAGTCCTGTGCACAGCGGCAACTTTCTGCTCCACACGGACGCTGCGTAATTGGATTCTTAACACTGCAACTCTGGAGAAATATTAGGCTTTATTGTGACAGTGCACCAACTCCCATCTGCTGATGGATTTTTTTTTTCTCTGAGCCAGCAGGTTATGCCATTAACCTGTGGACCAGTTGCTTATTGCATCAACATGTTTGAGTTAAACTTTTATTGTGTATAATAAATAAAATAAAAATAAAAAAATAAAACAAACAAGAAACAGGTATCAGTAAAGACGTCAATGTTTTCTGAGGAAAAAAATCTCAACAAGTCGCTACGTAGAACATTTCAGAGATTTGACTGAACACAAATTTTATTTTATATAATTATTTATTTTTCTGTAGTGTTTTTTTTAAACAGCTGGGAATCATGATGCTTTAATATTACTATCATAATCAATGAGACTAAGATATTGTCAACAATTTAATCATTTATTGTTTGTCTTTTTTACAAAAACAATTACAATAACTCAGATTAGAAGGACGCAATTAAAAATATATATTTAAAATTATTTAAAAAAGATAAGAAATTCATAGAAATGTCAATAGATACAGACGAATTTAATGTGGAAAATAATTTATATTCTAAATATATAAATATAATTATTTTAATTATAATTATAAGTTATATTTCCAAAGAAAAAAATATTATTATAATATTAAAATTTTTTATTTATAAAAAAAAGGAAGTCGTTATGTCATGAACCGCTTATGAATCATCCATGAGTGCACCATAAACGATTTATCCAGTGCGTATAACAGTGCCATAAAGGCTGAATGCAAGCAGGAAGATCAGAGGATAGAGTTACCAAAAAGGTATTATTATTAATAAAAAAATTATTCTAACCTAAATGTTCATAATCATTCTAGCTTATTTAGTTCAGCTGACTGGACTTTCCAGGCCTGTATGTGTTTTAGTCACATGATTATATCTTTAAACATTTTAATCAAACCTGTTAATGTTCAAATCCAGTGTTTACCTCACACAATTCTAATTCTAATTCTGAAACAAACAATTCAGTGAGCACTGAATAAACAAACAAACAAACAAAGAAAAAACATCCAGCAACATTTCCTAGAGTGAATAATTAGGACTATCACAGTACGGAGGCCTAATTAAATCCACGAGAATCCGTGAGGAATTACAGGCATGGATGTGAAGGCAATTTCTCTGTGTTTGTTTCCTCGGCATGTGCTCCCAACGTTATCGCAGCCAGGTTTATGGCTACTGCTGTGTGCAGCAGATTACCAGCGTGAGATAACCACCAGCTGCCGCAGTAACCTTCCACATGCCTTACAAGTGGTTCGAGTTTCAAAACTGGGCTTGTAAACACAGGACTCTTTAAAAAAAAAGAAAAAAACAAACAAACAAAAAAAAAACTGAAGGAATGATACACCCGTGATCATTCATCTGCCCAAATAAGACATTTACAGTAATTATAGATTACAGAGTAATTACAGCATGAAGCACAGAAGGTTTTTCACACACATTAGACACATCTGAGTTACTATACACTCTTATCCTTAATTTTATTGCCTTGTGTTGGGTAACTTGATGTACATATGGCAGTTGTACGTCAACCCAGTATCACAGGAATATTGAACAAGGTTTTTTTTCTCGCAACAATTGTATTACTTTTGTATAATTTGACTTGCAGACCTGACCTATTTCCATGACAGACATACAACAGATATTTTATAGTCCCGTGTCCATCTGGTGTCCGTGTGTGCCCAAAACAGGAAACGTAACCTGTTATATATTGCTGACTTACATGAACACCTGCAGTATTAAAAAAGCAGATTTATTATTATTAATGAAACTGCAACCAAGAAAATAGGCTCATACACAACTGCTCAGACTCGCACAGAATAAAAAACACAATAGAACTCAGATAGGCAGATAAACTCGCAGGTAAGTATAAATGTTCATGGCACAAACAACAAAATCAGAAGCTTGACAGAACATTCATTCATTCATTTTCTGAACCGCTTAATCCTAATTAGGGTCGCAGGGAGGCTGGCACCAATCTCAGCCGACTCTGGGCGAGGGCAGAGTACACCATGGACAGCTCGCAGGGCAGAAACATGCAGATGGCTATGCAGCCTACTCTTGACGAAAATCAGCAATGGTTCTTTCACCACAGACAAAGAGAGACATGGCCGGCATTTGATAACACAGTTAGCTGCACTAGGGGGACCACAGTGAGAACCCGCTGATAGTGGGGCTTGAACCCCCGACCTTGGGATCAGTAATCCAGCACCTTACCACCAGGCCACCACTTTGACAGAACATGGAAAAATAAATAAATAAATAAAACATTTGTAAAAGCAAACCCTGGCTCGGACTTTTGCACACTGCTTTTAGGCATTACATACCTACTAAATACTGACAAAGAATTACAGGTTCATCTATCAGCTGGCTGGAAGGGCTGGAGAAGGTGGTTTGTGAGAGGGAGGTCTTCTCAAACTGAAGCCATGCAACCTGGACCCGGATAAGCAGCAGAAAATCCATGGATTTTAGTTGAATATTGTTATTTTTATAAATGTTGGTACTCAATAAACACTTAATAAATAAAGTAAATACATGCACCTTTAGAGGTGTTAAGGCTTTGCTTGGGGTAGTACCCTTGACAGTACACTATCTGTCATGTTTATATACTGCTTGGGAACAGATATGTATATTTTTGGCTTTCAAAAGGCATACATAGTTAGTTAAGGTTCAACAAAAAGCCTAGTGGTACATTAGGGTGGACTGCACTTAGCACAGAAGTGGACTCCAAGTGTATCCCCCTATTTCTAAAAGCGTGTTTGATTTCCCTTTCTGAACCCTGGCTTCAGTTTTCAAACTGAAATTAATTAATAAATTAAATATCCACACAGAAATGCCGCGAGTCTGGGAATTGAACACAGGACCTTCTTGCTGTGAGGCGGACATGTAAACCACTGCACCAAAGTGCTGCCCCAACCATAATTCCTAAAATATTTATTAATTTCACTGCTTTTTCTCTCTGGGATTTACATCAGCACTCATTGAAATGTCTCTTTTCTTAACTTCATCTCTGGCTGAGCATCAATTTTATTCCGATCTGATCCGGTGCTAAATATGAAACATAAATAGCTGATTCCCTGCTCTCTCTCTCTCTCTCTCTCTCTCTCTCTCTCTGTATGTTTGTAATACATGGGATTGCAGTGCAACAATTAAATTACTTTCCCGACTGTAACCGACAGCTTGTTTACTGATCCCGTTTGCACAAATTAAGATGGGAATGCAAACAGGAGCAGCAGCATATTGACCTACCAGACTGCTACGTCTTAATGAGAATCCCTTTGCCAATTCCGCTGCAGCGGGGCCTGAGCCTCTCTTCATGCCGACAGGGAGAAAGAGAAAAGAAGCTTACCCAAGCTGCTGTGACTATACCACACTGCACACTCATAGCTTCAGCAGTTATATTCCACAACATCGCATCATGGATATAAATGAAACATGAGCTGATTTTTTAAATAACAATATCAAATATATGTTCAGAGGAACAGAAAGTACACAAATAACATTGAAATGCATGAAAGTTAACTGCTAATTATACCAAGTTTGATTTCATTCTTTTCACTTAGGAATTAAAGAGACAGAAATTCATGCAAAGTGGAATTCTTAATGTTTATTTGTGTGGGAGGATGAACCCAGAGGCGAGAGTAAGTGCACGATTCCATAATATACGCAAGCACGCTGACTCACGGCATTAACTGTAAAAAAACCCGCCCACTTTTACACACCATGACAATGTATTAGTCACCCAGATAACAGATAAGCAGTGGTGTAGCATAGTGTGACGAGGCCCGATGGATGAACAATTGACCTTGTTTACCATAAAACATTTTGTTTTACTTTTGCCATGGGCAGTGCTTTTTTTCCCTGATTTTGCATGTCCACCAGATTTGCATGTGGTTTGACTGTTGCGATCTGACTGAAATGCGGCGTGATGCTTGACTGAGCACCTACGGTTTAGCTCAAGCATCAGACACGGTCGAGTTCCGAGCTGACGCAAGACAAATATTTCCATAACCCCTCTCCGCTCAGCTCAATACGGCTTGCGAATAAAAAGGATTTTATTTATTTATTTGTTTTTTAATCTCTATTAATTTAATAATTATCTTATGACAGCATACTACATTATTTTCTTTTGGCTTTTTATCTATTTTGTTACATTACTACCTGAAATTTCAATGTTTTTAAATCTGAATTTTATGTGATGGGTCTGCACATAAAAGTCTAAGTTGATAAAGTAAAATGAGAAAAATATACATAAATAATAATAATTATTTTTTTTAAATCTGAAAATTATAATGTGCATATGTATTCACCCCCTTTGCTATGAAGCCCCTCAAATTTTCTGGTGCAACCAGTTACCTTCAGAAGTCACATGATTAGTGAAATGAAGTCCATCTGTGTGCAATCTAAGTGTCACATGATCTGTGAGTATTAACACACCTTTTCTGAAAGGCCCCAGAGGCTGCTACACCACTAAGCAAGAGGCATCACACCATGAAGACCAAGGAGCTCTCCAAACAAGTCAGGGACAAAGTTGTTGAGAAGTATAAGTCAGGGTTGGGTTATAAAAAATAACCAGATTGTTGATAATCCCCCAGAGCACCATCAAATCCATCATCTTCAAATTGAAAGAACACTAAACCTGCCATGAGAGGGTGGCCCACCAAAACTCACAGACCAGGCAAGGAGGACATTAATCAGAGAGGCAGCACAGAAGCTAAAGGAGCTGAAGGAGATGCAGAGTTCCACTGCAAAGACTTATGTATCTGTGCATGGGACCACAATAAGACGTACACTCCATAGAGCTGGGCTTTATGGAAGAGCAGCCAGAAAAAAAGCCATTAATTATTGTCAAAAATAAGAAGGCATGTTTTGAGTTTGCCAAAAGGCATGTGGGCGACTCCCCAATGTATGGAGAAAGGTGCTCTTTTAAGATGAGACTAAAATTTAACTTTTCGGCCACCAAGGAAAACGCTATGTCTGGCACAAACACAACACACCATCGTCAAAGTGAAACATGGTGGTGGCAGCATCATGCTGTGGGGATGATTTTCAGCAGCAGGGACTGGGAAACTGATCCGAGTTGAGGAAAAGATGGATGGTGCAAAATACAGGGATATTCTTGAGCAAAACCTGTTTCAGTCTGCCTGTGATTTGAGACTGGGAAGGA
>JAQMYF010000022.1:18430267-18456185 GCA_030014195.1 Neosilurus mollespiculum
TCTCCTGTATACTGCTCCACTCTCCTGTATACTGCTCCACTCTCCTTTATACTGCTCCACTCTCCTTTATACTGCTCCACTCTCCTTTATACTGCTCCACTCTCCTGTATACTGCTCCACTCTCCTGTATACTGCTCCACTCTCCTGTATACTGCTCCACTCTCCTGTATACTGCTTGACTCTCCTTTATACCACTCTACTTTTCTTTTTACTGCTTGACTCTACTTTATACTGCTTTGTACTGCTTTATACCCTTCTATACTGACTTATTCACTTTATGCAGCTGTACCTTCATTTATGCTGCTCAATTCTGTTTACAGCTATACTCTCTATACTGCACCACTCTCCTTTATACTCCTCTATACTGCTTTCTAATCTTCTATACCGCCTAATTTGCTACATAAAACTCTATCTTTAATACTGCTATACACTCATTTATAGTGCTAGATTTTGTCTATACAGCTCTACTCTTTTACACAACCTTATACTACTCTGTTCTGTTTAAACAGCTTAATTTGTTTTTATGCTGCACTATTTTGCTTTATAATCCACTATGCTGTTGTGTTATTTTTATACTGTCCCCGATTCCTTTATTCACCTCTATGTACTGATTTATACTCTACAGTACTCTTCATTGTGTGTGTAGGTCTACTTTCATTCAAACTGCTCCACAATGCTTTATACTACTCTATATCTTTTATATCCGTCTATACTGCTTTATGTAACCATATACATCTATACTGTTTTAGAGGGCTCTATATTTTTAATGCTGCTCTGTCCTTATCCATACTGTTTTTTACTTATACTACTTTATGCTGCTTGATATTGCTCCACATTACTCTACACCACTTTACCATACTCCATACTGCTTTACATTGCTCAATACTGCTTTTTAGTACTCTGTACTACTCTATACTGGTTTACAGTACACTGTAGTGCAGTTTAGTTTAGTTTAGTGTAGTTTAGTGCTGTATACTACATAAGAGAGACAGGCAATAGCTTTACACACATAAAACCCAGAGGGAATGTGAATGTCACTGTTTGTTCATATGATTTACACATCTCCCTCACAATTATGTGCCGCATTGTTGCAAACGTGAAAGCAGCTCACAAAGTTCCTAACCCTCCCAAAACAATTCGGCGGACACCTGGATAGCTTGACAACCACTGCCTAGGTATTTGCATGCTGCTTGACAATCTTTCATGGACACCTGCCTATGCAATAGCCTGCATAAACAACTGATTTACATATTCATCTCCCCTTGTTTTTGTAATGCGTGATCACTGGTGCATGGGACTTCACTGCACAGAGTACAAAAAGGAAGGTACAACCTAGCACTTGCAGCATAAAATTAAATATTTCCAAGCAGTCCATTATATAAAAGGTACATCTTTTTATTTTAATGGGAAAGAGGAACTAGATGGGGATGGAGCTTCAATCTGGACAGTGAAAAATCAATAAGAAATAAGGTTTGTATTCAGGATATTATTTTATCATCAGTTTAGTTTTAAGTGAATTTAAAAGTAGTTTTATTATACAGAGTCTTTAAAGAAAAATAAAACTCTACATATTACCTGGGAAATAAAAAAAAAAACATATTAAAAGTAAATGTAATATAGGCTTTCACTGTTAGCATTTATATTTAGAGCTAATTATGCAACCAACCAACAATCAAAATAAACTATTTAACCAACTGCCCAACCAAATAAACATCCAAAAAAAAATAAATTAAGTAATCAACCACCCAACCAAATAAACAAACAACTACACAACCAACAAAAAAACCTCTAACTAACCACCCACCCAACCAAATAAACAAGCAACTTCTCAACCAAAAAAAAAAAAAACCCTAATTAATCAACCACCCAACCAAATAATCAACCTACTACTCAACCAACCAACTAACCAACCAACCAACCAAACAACTAGTCAGCCAACCAATGAACCAACCAAATTTAATGGGTCAACAAAAGGAAACCTACACACTTGTAAATGTAATACATGAGGTGAAGGTTTGGGAAAAACAAAAAGCACCTTGAACAATGTTGTTGTTTAATTTATTTGTAGACAGCTGAATCCATCACCATGGACAATCAATTGACAATTTCTCATAGGTCATGATGTAATTTAAAGGGTTAAGATTCTAATTATTACGCTATTAGGAAATGTTTAAAACTAAGTGCTGCAACATAAATTAAAATAAGATTGACCGAGACCTATTAATTAGGACTAAACCCTGTTTAATCGTATCCTAATTATTGTGAAACACCCCTCAGAGAGGAGATGAGGAGCACCCAAAAAAATAAAACCTTATAAGCATGCTTATGTCATATCCATACTGAAATATTACAGTAATAACACATCTTGTCTTATTCAAACTAGTTTATTTTATACAAAACGAGCTATTTCTCTAAAAAACCCTTTATTTCTCTTACTTTTTATTTTGTACATATTGCATATTTCAGGTGTATATACTCTACATCTATTTATGTAATTTTTGCCAACTGCCAAAAATGTGTGTACCTCTGCTCATTGATTTTAGATTTCAATCTTTCCTTGTTTATTTTTCTGTTATCTGTTTTTCTATTCCTATTTCTATTATCTTTTGTATTATTCTGTGATAATTATATTAGCACAGGATATATTATGTAACCGAGAAACATGTTAAACTCTTCTCACTAAGTAGTTTTCAAAGTTCTAAATGAAATTTGTTACATCCATCCCCCAAGTGGTCTGTGTTGGCTCGTGGCAGGGATGCTCTCTTGGAATTCTTGGACCGCACTGAAATTCCCAGCATGCACAATGTGTATGTCTGTGTGTCTGTGTTTGTGTGTGTGTGTGTGTGTGTGTGTGTGTGTGTATGTGTGGGTGTGTTAGGCCATGTTTTTTCTTTTATGGGATACTTTAAAGTATTTTTGTTCTTTGTTCTGTTTACTTTGTATTATTTGTATTTTCTCCTATGATTGTCTTTGCTAAGATGGTGTGGCATGCTATTTAGGGTGTACCTCGCCTTCGTCTACTGTCAACAGAAACCCTAGTAGTATGCTTAATCGAGGTTCGGCAATCGAGGGAGTAAGTGAGTCAGTGTTCGTCTTTGTTTTATGTTTAAATAAATGTAGCTCTTTATATTTTTGTATATCCTTTCTCCCTACACACCAGTTTTACTGACAGAACCTGACTTGAGGGAATGGTTAATTTAAATTAAAATTTATTTTTTAATACAATTTTAGTTTTAGAAGACACTGAAAATGTTTATAAGTTTAAAGGTTTCTTTAACACTGTAAAATTCACAGGATGTGTGGTATCACAGCAGGCCCAGGAGACATTTTGGCTGAGGCTTGTGCTCTCCGAGTGCTTATTATAACTTATTATATAGAAACAAGACTTTTATCCACCTCTGCTTGCACTGTTGACTTCTATATCATGTCCTTGCATCTTAAAGACATTCCTTGAGTCTGTCATCTGATCTGATCTGTCTTTATTTTCCCTTGATATGTTAAACCAATTTAAACGATTTATTTTCATGGCTGTTTCCACACAGATCCACAAAGATCATCTGTCATTCGCGCATGCTAACAAATCCTCCTTGTATAAATCATTCAGTCAGATCACACCTTGGAGGTGTGTGATGTGTGGTGTGAAGCTGGAGAAGGGATTTGGAATGTTTATATAGATGTATAGCTACTGCACTCAAGCTGCGCCACTGGCACCAAGCAAGTCCTTTCTAGTGCATCCAAATGGTTTTAAATGGAGTAATATAAACTGTGTACAGGAATATTTCTGTGCAAATGTCTGGTCAGGCCACAATCAGAATCAGAATACTTTATTTATCCAATAACAAGCCTTCAGTGTTTCTTTACAACAATCATTGAAGAGCGTCACATCTAATGTATTTAAATAAAAGAGTCATGAGAGAGAGAGAGAGAGAGAGAGAGAGAGAGAGAGAATGGGTGGTTGTGGATGTGTGCGGATGCAGCAGTACCGTTATTGTTGGTGGCGAGCGGTGTTTTCTCGTGGTAGTGGTGGACATGGTGGTGGTGGTCTCGATGAAGGTAGTGGACATCTCCGGGGGCATCGCCGTGGTGCGGGCTGATCCGGCAGCGGGAACATCACCCACCAAGCGCACACTGCCATTGATCCGGATGTTAGGGTTGCCCTGAGCAGCCATGTTGAGCACCTTAAGCCCGTTGTAGTAAAGGCCCGAGAGCTGGCCCTGAAATGGCCTCCTGCGGTCTGTGCCACCGATTGTGATGGTGGCCTGCGTGTTGAAGATAGTTAGCTGGCGCCCTAAGACAAGAGCAAGGGGACATCCGGATGGGATTTTACAAACAAATAATGAAATAAATAAACCATAAGTAGGTCACAAGCTCAACACAGCAGCAGAGATTAAAGATTAACGATCCCTTAAAAATTAGGGCACCGCACAAAATGTCATACAAATAAAACCGTAAAAACAAAATAAAATAAAAGGTCAGGCTATAAACTGGGGAATTAGGCAGCCTGGAAGTAAAGAAATGACTCTGATTGGCTAAATGATTATACTGATTATGAAGCAACCACCAACTAAAAAATTTATTGCGGCGTGAAAATAAAAACATGATGAAATATGATTTGAAAAATCATAAAGATGATAAATTAACATTAAATTTATGATGTACTTATAACAGTTTTATCATTTCTTTTATGGAAAATTTACAACTTTGCTATTTACTACTTAGTGTGCATGCAATTTTTTGAATTAGAGAGAGAGGAGAAAAGAGGAACGAGAGCAAGTCAGAGAAAGAAAGAGAAGATTGTTGATGGCAGAGTGAAGGTTGAAGAATGGTGCCGGTTACCTTTCTCTTGCAGCCACTCCTCTACAGGCCGGGCATATTTGAACGGGATTTTCTTATTTGCCATTTGCAATCTCTCATTATCGTTGTTGCCTTTAAAGTTTAAAAGAGAGCTTTAACACTAGATCATGCCAAGTCAGTGATTTAAAAAGACTTTTAAACACGTTTAGAAGGATTTAGACAAATATATTTTATGCTCTGTTTGAACTCTGGCCATTATGTTTTTTTTAATGTTGTTCATTTTTTTTATTTAATTTTTTATTTTTATGACAGAGAAATGGACTGGAAAAAGAGACTCTTGAATAGATGTATAATGATCACCAGCAGGCTCAAAGTCTGGGCTGAGAGCAGATTAAGAGATGCTTAAACCACATCTCATTCTGTATCGCCTGCATTTTATCATCCAGACTACAGCATGCAGTACAGTGGCTAATTTTTTAATTTAAATAATAATTAATAAAAAAACTTTATTGCACGCTTAAGCAAAAAAAAAAAAAAAAAAAACAACCACCATTAAATCGTTATTATTTTTTTTACAAATATCAAACTACTTGGGATCTGCAGGATGAACAGCAACTGCTTTTTAATTAATTAAAACTTTAATTTACCATTAAACAATCATTTCAAACATTTGCCAAAAACACAGGTAAATTAATAAATATGTATTTGTATATCAAACTCAAAGCACCAAGTACAAATCATCTGATTGAAATATTTGTGGTATATGTTATACAGAAGCTGCTTGATCTGACTGGTTTGCTATCTCAGGAAAGCTACTAATGAATTTGTGGTACTCCTCTACAAGCCGACATATCCACTGTTAACATCAGATAGGTTAAATGACGATTGCATGATGGGCACGCACCAATCATCCTCCTCATAGATATCATATAAGATAGCTGTGCTCTGCCTGTCTGCTGTCTTGATTAGTTAGTACAATTTATAGTGAAGCACTGCGACCCTGAGCTCTCACTATTTATCCTGTTGTAAGTCATATCTGAGTAAGAAGCCACAACCGATATGGCGGAGCAAAGTTCCGCCACCCAGCAGCAAGAGTAAGCTAGCAAAAAAACAGCTGCCCTCTCTTAAGGCTAGAGGCGTGCAAAGCCGAAAAAGTTGGAAAAAAAAGTCTAATGCTTGGAATATGTCGTTTCATCAAGTACTTTCATATTTTGTTTCATATTTTTGTGGAATTTGTCTAGAATTAACTGGAAACAGTGTTAGTGGGGAGTAGCACACAACACTTCCAGCTGACTCACACCGTCTACAGTGAGCTTTCCTCCGGACTTGGAAATATTTTAAATGAATAATAAAACAATTATAGAATCCAGCATTTGTATGACATGAAGAATAAATTCAATATACAATTCAGAATTATTCTGCCTCAGCAGATCCTCTCGATCTGAAAAATTCACCATAATCATACTTTGCCTCATTTAATAATTTCTTCTTATCCCAAGTGGATTATGCTTGAGTCAAACAGCTGACACACACTCTGGTTTGTCACAGTCACCTGGAACAGGCATAGTTGTTATTGTCACGCTTTAAAAAAGGAAAAATTAATCATAAAAATCTTTCTTTTTTACATTTTAGGAAAACATTACATAGTGCTTAGGCTCTGCTTACGGAATGTGTGGAGCTCACCTGCCTCAGTCATGGTTAAAATAGCCTTTTCATAGCCTGTTCTGTTCAGTAGCCTGTTAGACATTTGCACTAAACTATTTTTTATTTTCAGATTTTTTTGGAAAATGCTCATAAAATAATTTCCATTTGCCAAAGTGCCAGATTTATGCACATGAATATATATATATATAAATTAATAAATAATAATTAATTATATATTATATAAATTTTTTTTATATATATATAAACAGCTTGCCTACCTTTTTCAGTATGAGGGGATCACGACTGCTACAATTTAGCACACGACTAATTCGATTCTTATACTTTAAAAGAAAAAGACTAACGTAAAACTAATTATTAACAACATTATAATATAGTAGCTAATAAATTCAAAACTGTGGGGAAATCAGTGGAACTGATAGATCAAAATAATGGTGGAACCCGATAAAAAAAAAAAAAAAAAAAAAAAAACCTCCGCTAAATTTATTCATCTGTGTTTGATGTTTAGATGGGGTTGTGTAAACGTTCCTGACTTCATGTGGGTCGAGGGGAAAGGGAAAAAGAGGGCACATACACACGAGGTCCTCTACACTATCACAAGGGCAGGGGAACGCAGCAGTCAGGTCTTTAGTGAACAGATTGGGTGGTTTGTCTCAGGAAGGGACAGTAATAAGAATTAATGGAGCAGGCGTGGAGAACGAGGCCAGGTCGGCACTGAGAGGGGAAAGGTGGAGAGAGAGAGAGAGAGAGCAGATGGAGAGTGCGAGCAGGTCACTCATCACCATTATAATGAGGGGACACAGCATGACAGTGCCATGACCCCCTCTTTTCTTTACCTTTTTTCTTTCATCAGCACACTCTGACACACACACACACACACACACACACACACACACACACACACACACACACAGACCTAACTTCCCTTCCATCTGAATGATAACGAGATGCAAATAAATCTTTTTTAGAGAAAAAAACATTATGGAGCGTTTCTCTCTCTGTCTTTCTCTGTCTGTCTGCCTCTCTCTCTCTCTCTCTCTCTCTCTCTCCCCATATAGCAGGCACATACAGATCTCTGCTGTATAACTAAAGTGCAGAGCTCATGTGAAAAGTCTCTGTATTTATGCAAATAAACTATACGCATCGTGTTTTAATCTGTTTTTCCTATATATCTTTGTAGTTTATACAAAAATTTTGTATTAGTATGAGACCACACCATTTTCTCATGCATCCACGCAGTATGTATTTACCTTTAAATATGCTAAAACACTCTGTAGCATTTATTATCACCACTGAAAGTACAGAGCTCACCTGACGAGTCTCGGCTGTGGTTAAAATATTTAAATATAAAGTATAAATCCTTGTTTTAGATTGCTTTTCCTTTTTAACAGCATTGATCTAAAAATAGCTCTGTACCTTTATTTAGATCTTACATCTACATCACAGTCATCTACATAATATTCTTGGAGCCCACCGCAATAGGACGTCACCATGTACAAGTGGACAAAGCTTATTTGTCTGCAGTAATGACCAAACTCAATATATTATTAATTTAACTGTTCTGAGTTTTTTAATTTTAGAGATGAGTACAACGTGTGGTAATCTACACCTACAATCACAAAGAATAGTTTCTCATTGCATTTGGTGGGGGATATATAAATTATGTATGTGGTAGATCGCTAATTTTGAGGAACATTTTGCGATATTCACCTTGGCTTCGGTGTATAACTGTAAAATATTTTGAGTGGATAATGCTTGAATCAAAATGGCTGACAAACCCTCACACTTGCTGGTCACTTGTCTTTTCTCATTATTCATGGCCCAACTTCACAAGCATGCTCCTTGTGTGATCCAGAAAATCACAGCCCTAAAAATATCTCCTCCACTGGTTTCATGCACCTGCTTCCGACCTGCACCTGCTTCTTCATGCCTTCCCCAGAGTCTTGAGCTGAACCGCGTCTCCTCTCAGCACCTACTATACCTAGCTCACATCATCTATAACACTAAAGTTACAGTGCCTTGCAAAAGTATTCACCCCCCCTTTGCATTATCCATATTTTGTTGCCTCACAATCTGAAATTAAAATGGTTGTTTGAAGGTTGCATCATTTCATTTACAGAACATGCCTACAACTTTAAAGATGTACATTTTTTTTATACTGTGAAGCAAACAACAAATAAGACAAAATAACAGAAAACTAAGCATGCATAACTACTGAACCCCCTAAAGTAAGTACTTTGTAGAGCCACCTTTTGTGGCAATTACAGCTGCAAGTTGCTTTGGTTAAGTTGCTATGAGGTTGTCACATCTTGCCACTGGGATTTTTGCACATTCCTCAAGGAAAACTGCTCCAGCTCCTTCATGTTGGATGGTTTCCACTTGTGAACAGCAATCTTCAAGTCTGACCACAGATTTTCAGTTGGATTGAGGTCTGGGCTTTGACTAGGTCATTCCAACACATTTAAATGCTTCCCCATAAACCACTCAAATGTTGCATTAGCAATGTGCTTCGGATCATTGTCCTGCTAGAAGGTGAATATCCTTCCCAGTCTCAAATCACAGGCAGACTGAAACAGGTTTTGCTCAAGAATATCCCTGTATTTTGCACCATCAAGCTTTCCCTCGACTCGGATCAGTTTCCCAGTCCCCGTTGCTGAAAATCATCCCCACAGCATGATGCTGCCACCACCATGTTTCACTGTGAGGATGGTGTTCTTGGGGTAATGGGATGTGTTGGCTTTGTGCCAGACATAGCGTTTTCCTTGGTGGCTGAAAAGTTCAAATTTAGTCTCATCTGACAAGAGCACCTTTCTCCATACATTTGGGGAGTCGCCCACATGCCTTTTGGCAAACTCAAAACGTGCCTTCTTATTTTTATCACTAAGCAATGGGTTTTTTCTGGCCGCTCTTCCATAAAGCCCACCTCTATGGAGTGTACAGCTTATTGTGGTCCCATGCACAGATACCCCACTCTCTGCTGTGGAACTCTGCAGCTGCTTCAGGGTTACCTTTGGTCTTTGTGCTGCCTCTCTGATTAATGCCCTCCTTGCCCGGTCTGTGAATTTTGGTGGGTCACCCTTTCTTAGCAGGTTTGTTGTGGTACCATGTTCTTTCAATTTGAAGATGATGGATTTGATGGTGCTCCGGAAGATCATCAAAGATCTGGACATTTTTTATAACCAAACCCTGACTTGTGCTTCTCAACAACGTTGTCCCTGACTTGTTTAGAGAGCTCCTTGGTCTTCATGGTGTGATGCCTCTTACTTAGTGGTGTAGCTGCCTCTGGGGCCTTTCAGAAAAGGTCTGTTAATAGTGACAGATCATTTGACACTTAGACTTCACACAGGTGGACTTCATTTCACTAATTATGTGACTTCTGGAGGTAATTATTTGCACCAGAACTTTTGAGGGGCTTCATAGCAAAGGGAGTGAATACATACACACATGCCAATTTTCAGATTTTTATTTTTAAAAATTCTTTATACATATTTTTTTCTTATTTCACTTCACCAACGTAGACTATTTTGTGCAGATCCATTACATAAAAGTCAGATTAAAAAACATCTAAATAACAGGTTGTAATGTAACACAATAGGCAAAATAGGTGTGGGGGGGTACTTTAGTAAGGCACTGTAGCTTCATTACTTCAGAACAAATAGACAAGCAATATCGGTTTCTAGCCCACGGATTTGGTTTTATTTTAATTAACAATATACCCTAATCTGTTATTTCTCCTGCATCACAGCAGTTAGTATCAATAAAGCATGACATGACTTTTTAACCATTTCTAGTTAAATAATATTTACTTTTTATTAAATAGAATGTCCAAAGAATGTTCTTTCTTTACTGTTTTCTGGTTGTTCCCTGTAAACAGTTGCGAAGCAATTGTTCCCTCACCAGCCTCACTTTTTTGAACATAATAAAAAGCAGCAAATTGTAAAAAATACCTACAGTCAACACTTTTTCTATGAATGCTAACTAACCATCTTTCCACAGAAAACATTACCATATCAAAAACACCTGTTTGAAGGATTTACAAAAAGGCTAAGATTTGACCTTGCAAGGTCAGCTAAGGTCAAAGGTAACTGTCTCATTTGAAAGTCCATGTATGGTGTCCTATTAGGTTTTCATAGTACCAGCATGCCAGTATCATGTATATTAGTGTAGTATTCAAAGTTAGAAGTGTTCTGTCTCCAAAACTTTGTGACCTTGCTCTGACCTTTAGTTTTGACTTTGATATTTCAAAATCAGATCAACACTGGAAATCAGGCAGTGTAGTGGCCCCACCAAGTTTGGGGAAAATCTGTGGACGATTATGGTCAGGATTTTGTTTATAGACAAATAAACTTCCAAATAAACTTTATTTCATTGCTCTGACCAACTCATCCAACACGTATTGTTTGTCAAGAGCGGCACTCGTCTGTTTTTCACACCACCATACTATTGTTGCAAAACTGGATATCTAGCTATTAATATTTTTGTATCATCAATGACAAAACTTTTATTTTGCTTTGCTGATGGAAAATGAAGAACTGAACACTTAACATGACCGCCATCATACCACCAACTGTCCTGACTCTTTGTTGCTTACCTGCTCTCAACAAGTGAAATCATAATTATGTCATTGTGTCACTGGTCAAATGTCTAAGCACAGCGCTAATAATAACTTTCAATGCACATGGGATCAACACTTGTTCTATGTCGTTCTCATTCGTTCCTAATTAGCTGGTTCATCATCTCTTCACACCATTCCAAACCACAGTGTTCTGCTACTGCCCCCCAATACTGACCCTTACTGTGTTGTTTGCTGTGTTGATTATGGATGTGCCTCATGATGATACCTGATGATTTGTGGAAAAAATTAGTGCATAGCATCTGGCTTGTAAACTGTACAGTACTCAAATGTTGTCATAAAAGTGATAAAATCTTTGCAATCACTGTACAAGAGAGTAGCAGCACATACAGAGAAGATTTTCTCTCTCTTTCATTACAGAGCGAGGAATAAAATTAGGAATAATATATAATTATATATACTACATAAGAACTGTCCGATCTGATTGGTTCGTTTTCTCAGGATAATTAACAATATGCACTGAAGGCAAAGTGGACGTCGCTAAGTAGTCCCTGAGATGGAATGTTGATATGACTATTCTATACACATCTATCAAGCCTGAAATAAACAATTGTTTTAGCATACATTACATGTGAAAAGGTGCAACAAAGCACACTAGAATGGGATTTTTATTGTTTGACTGTTTAAACCAGTCCAAAGTGCTCATTTCCACAAATAACCCAACATAATAAATGTCTCCTGCACTCCTGAGGATTGTCCATCCAGCACAATCAGACCGTGAGTGTTTGTTTTGTCCTCTTCAGCGGTTCGGGTTAATTTCAGGATTGGACCACAGGTGGATATTGAAAGTGTATCTTTTGTTCCCTTACTGTGAAATTAATAAGGTCAAGGAATTATTGTATTTGATATCAGGAATTGTATTTGGCTTGTATGGAATAAAGCAATGTGCGAACTCGCCACTTTAAAGCTTCTGGAAAGAACATATTTTTATCAGAGTCCACTTTTTTGCCCCTGTCTTACAGCAAAGTCAGGTCACTTACACAAGGCGTATTGTTTCGTCCCCACAGCTTTTCCTAAGACGCACAGCATTCTGCGGCTGAGACGTAAAGCCCAGGGGATTTCTTATCATCTCAGTGAGAGGGCTGGAAGCCTCTGCAGCGCTCCATCTGATTACACATGATGTGAGGTCAATGCTTTGTGTACACTGTGTACTGAGATGCTGACATGATAAGGCTTCTTCTTTTCTTTAATATCTAAAGGCCTTTGAGAGACCACGAATTTGGTGCTCGGAATAACATGCATTTCTTTTTTTTTTTTTTCCTACTCACATTTATACAGCCTACACTTAAACAATATCCAAAGAAAACCAAAAACCTTCTTTAATTAAATTCTTAAACCATCAATTTCATCCTAACATTTCTAAAACATGCTTGTCCATCTATTTCTGTATGTCTGTCTATACATCTGTCTGTCTATTTATCTATCCATTCGTCCTTTCACTTGTCCGCCCATCCGTCCAAGTATCTGTTCCTCTGTCCATTCACCTGCCTGTCCATCCATCCCTCTATTAATCCATGACTCCATCCATTTCTCCATCTGTTCACCCATCACTCTGTCCAGTCGTCCATACATTCTATCATCAATCCATCCATCTGTCTGTCCATCAGTCCATCCATCTAGCAATCCAGCACCTTTTTTCTTTTGTGAATTGAAAATTGTGAAGTCAATATTCTGTTTCTTTTTTTTCTTGGTGTGTTTTGTTTGTTGTTCAGGTTATATGTACTTTTTCATTGTTTTGTAGCTTCATGTTTGATTTTTTTCCTGATTCGCAGTAAATGTTTACCTGCATTTTCTGCAGTGAGTGTGTGTGTGTGTGTGTGTGTGTGTGTGTGGCTCAAACATGTGGAACATGGAAGCAGCATTACCTTCCTTAAACAAATAGTTTGTGCAGTACTAAAAGTCTTCCTCTGGTAAATTTCAGCAGAATTGCGGGTGAACTCGTCCACCGCTGTTCAGAGAAGTAAAAATGTATAAAAAGTGAATAAATAAAGAAACGAATGTTTTGTTTGCTTTGTAACTTTCAGCGTGCACATGCAGAGAGTGGACACACTGAATATACACTACTGCGCACTCCTTTACAGCACGGTTTAAAGTTTAAACAGCAGCTTCATCACTTATATATCAATACTTCATCACTTCTTCTTCACCACTTCATCACTTCTTCTTCTCCACTTCATCACTTCTTCTTCTCTTCTTCACCACTTCATCACCATTTCTTCTCTTCGTCATCACTTCTTCTTCACCACTTCATCACCATTTCTTGCCCTCTTCACCACTTCTCCTTCACCCCTTCATTACTATTTCTTCCTTTCTTTACCCCTTCACCACCTCTTTCCTTCTTTACCTCTTTATCACCTTTTCTTCCCTTCTTCACCACCTCTTTCCTGTTTCACCTCTTTATCACCTCTTCTTTCCTTCTACACCACTTTATCACCTCTTCTTTCCTTCTTCACCATTTTATCACCTCTTCTTTCCATCTTCATCACTTCTACATGACTTCTTGTGTTCTTTGCCATTTCACTATTTCATCACCTCTTCTTCCCTGCTTCACCTCTTCTTTTCTTCCCTCTTCTTCAAACCCAACCATCCTACCAATCACCTATCCAACAATTTCTCTCCTACTCTCTTTATTAATCTACCCATATCTATCTCTGTCCATTTCCCATTATCTTTAGTCTACCTCTCTATCCATCTCTGTTCATCCCATCTTCCGAACACATTCCACGTCTTTGTCTGACATTCATTGACTCCCTATTCATCCATTCATCAGTCCAATCATCTACAGTTTCTTCCATCAACCCACCCATCCAGAACTATTCTTAATTCATTCATCTCTCTCTCTCTGCTCATTCACCCCTTCCAACAATCTACCTATCTGTCTGTCCATCCAACTATGAATTTGTTATTAATTGCTAATTATCTCTTTATCCATCCAATATTTACAACATTTTCATTCATCTATGTTCATTCTTACATCCATCCATTCATTATCCCAAACAAAATTCATTCATTCATTCTTAATCCTTATTAGGGTCTCGAGGAGACTGGCGCCCATCTCAGCCGACTCGGTAAGGGCGTGGTGGTACACCCTGGACAGCTTGCCAGGCCATCACAGGGCAAGCTGTATTTGAAACTGTTAATTAGCCTACTGTGCATGTTTTTGGACTGTGGGAGGAAACCGGAATACCTGGAAGAAACCCATGCAAGCACAGGGAGAACATGCAAACTCCACACAGAACTGCCCGTGCCTGGGAATCAAACCCAGGCCTTCTAGCTGTGAGGCAGACATGCTAACCACTGCGCTACCGTGCCGCCCGCTCTTTATAATAATAAATCTAGATTAATTGGTGTGTAGCTCAGTATCACTCAGCATCAGAGCTGTGAGGAATTGGTAAATTATTAACATGTGACATAAAATGAATACACACTGATATCACTTTCTTTCACTCCTTTCGGGAAATGAAAACAGCATCTGCTTCATTTTAGATCTCACACACACACACACACACACACACACACACACACACACACACCTTGACTGGTATTGGAGCTCCTAAATCCATCGATTACCATAAAGATTGCACTGTCCTGTAAAATGACCCGAGAATGTGTTATAACATCTGTGTACAAGTTTATGTCAGCTACATAAAGCAAGATGTCTCTCACACGTCTGTCACGTGTCCTACAGTGTCACTCAGCCTGAAGAGTAAGGTTTTTATGCGCGGCACAGTTTGGAATGTAGCGCAGCTCGGAATCTTGCTGTTTTAAATAGCCATTCGTCAATCACACCTCCTTCTGCAATTAGCCACGTTATTCCCATTGCTCGTGCTGCTCTGATTCCCACTTACTGTTTTAGCACAAAGGGAAACCAAACACAATAAAATTTGTAAACAAAAAAAGGCAGTACATGAGTGAAGAGCAAAAACATCAGTGACTTCCTGTGCTTTAAGAGTGCTGACAGAACGCCAGGTTAATCAATGGCGTTTGTCAGTATTGATCTCCAGATGTGAGTTACAGCAGTGAGGTGTGGAGAGACTCATCTAGCTTACATCAGAGCTATTACTCATCTACAGCTTTAGAATAAAACACCCTGAACACACCTAATCCAATTAAGAGCAAGAGGAGAGTTATACACACGTCCAAAGGGAGACGGACTTCATTACTTTTCATATTAACTTCCAACTCCCAAAAGATCACTGATACAGATACATCTCTCTCTCTCTCTCTCTCTCTCTCTATTAGTGTGTGTGGATAATCAGTCATGTGATACATCACAATATTCAACTGTCTCTCCATCTATTGTTCACACATATATCTATTAGTCCAACCTTTAATCTATTTATCGATCTGTCCATCCATTTACTATCCACTTATAAGTCCATCAATCGTTTCACAGATCTATATATTTATTCACATTTTATCCATCATCCTGTCCAGTGTTTAATCCATCAGTGTGTGCAACCACTTACCTATTCATCCACTGTCCATCCATCCGCCCAACCATTCATCCATCTGTCAATCCATACATTCTTTTATCTGTCCATTCATGCACCCATTCTCCTTCTGTCTAGCGACCTATATATCCCACCCTCCATCCACCCACCTATCCAACCATCTGTCTATCAAACCCTTTATTAGCTTCTGTCCATCGCGAGCTATAGGAATAGGTTTCATCCGTCCATCTGTCCATCACACTTTCGTTTCTGGAAATTTACTTGCTGTGCGTTGAAGCTGGGGCTTTCAAACTTGGTATGCTGCCTCTGTGTGTGAGTGACCTTGACCTACTATTCAAGGTCAGAGTGGCAAAAGTGTATATTAGGATTCCAGACATTTACTTGCGGTGCGCTGAAGCCGGGGCTTTCAAACTTGCTATGCTTGTTCTATACTGGCATATTTTGAAATAGTCCTTTCATCTGGACCCCTGTGGTCTATTTTTAATTTATGGATCCAACCAACCAGTCAGTGATTTGTCCATCCATTTATGCATCCATTCCATTCCATCCATCCATCTATCTATTTATCTACCCATCCTTTAATTCATCTGTATGTTTGTCCATCTATTATGCACCTGTTTATCTATACATCCAACAAAAAACAAAACTTTCCAACTACCCGTACGTGTTTATCTATCAGTCTTTCTGTATTCAGACTCAAGCACTATTTAGAAGCTATAGAGGAGTCGCACACCAGTGACACTTTTTTTTTTTTTTTGCACAAAGCAAACAAACAAACAAACCAAAAATTCCCAGGTAACAGAAAGCTGGAGCTACATGACTGTGTGCTGATCTGAACATGTGTTTCCCTTTTCACAGCTGATAACAAATAACAAAAATCTATTCACAGTTACACAACAGGCCATGTGCAACAGCTGCCAAAGAGTTGCGTGACATTTATAATTCGTC
The DNA here is from genome assembly GCA_030014195.1 of Neosilurus mollespiculum. Classification (NCBI taxonomy): domain Eukaryota; kingdom Metazoa; phylum Chordata; class Actinopteri; order Siluriformes; family Plotosidae; genus Neosilurus; species Neosilurus mollespiculum. The sequence goes on from JAQMYF010000022.1 coordinate 18,446,759, forward strand.
CGTGGTAACGTTATAAAGAGAGTCTCGCCCTCCTGTATAGATCCTGTAGGTTCTGTCAGGTCCTTTGGGTACTGGAGATCACAGGATGTCGATGTCTCAGTGTAATGGACTCGTTCTACCTTCTTATTCCAAAGCAATTAGACAATTGAGGTTGGCTAAATTAGCTTGGCAACTTCTTTGCCTCGGGAACTGGTGCAGTGGAGCCATTTACGATTAATACCTCGAAGCATTAAGAAAATAAAGCGCAGCTGTTTTCGGCACGGCTGAGTACCTTCTGCAAGCGTTCGGCACCTTTTCCTCTTTACTTTGGATCTTATCTCTGTAGCTTTAGATAATAAGAGTCCTTCACCACTAATAGTGCTGGAAGATAAAAAAAAAAAAAAAAAGAAAAAAAGATGACAATATTTTGACCCTCACGGCCAGCCGTGGAAGGATTTTATCCTCACTCGTGGACCTTGAACAGGAATTCAGTCAATTACATCTGCGTTTATAGAGACATCTTATATACCAGCTGACATTCATAAGACGAGTGATGTACTCCCATACTCAACACAGTGCCTGAGAGCCTGAATCAAGGTCACTATAAAAACATACAGACGCTTACTGTTCTGCACTACAGCTCTATAACATGCTGAAGAATCTATATTTTATATCAGGGAACATTGCACTGGGCAAAACAGTGCGCTGACTAATAAACAGGAGCATCACCAGGAGCAAAGGGTAGGATTACTAACAAGTTTAGCGGAGATGAGAAAGGATAAGCTTAAATAATTATTCTCTTAAATTTAATGGGTTTTGATTCAGAAATAAAAATCTCTTTTTCCTACTTTTACCAAGAACTCATTACTTTTTTAGCTCCTGCCCATCGGGAGCTATCGGAATGGGTTCTGTCCGTCCATCATACTTTAGTTTCCGAACATTTACTTGACGCACGCTGAAGCAAGGGCTTTCAAATTTGGCATGCTGCCTCACTACTATGAGTGCTAGGCTGAGTTTGTAAGTGAGTGACCTTGACCTACTTTTCAAGGTCACAGAGGCAAAACTGTACATTAGGTTTCCAGACATTTACATGCTGCGTTTTGAAGCCAGGGCTTTTAAACCTGCAATGTTTGTTCTATATTAGAATATTATAAAATGGTCCTTTTGGTGGGAGTGTTTGGACCTCTGTAGTCTATTTTTTTTTTTTTGTTTGTTTTTTTTTAGAGGCGGTTGACTTGCTAATCTAAACTTCAGGAAATTGTGTGCAATTAGAAGGAATTACACAAATGAAACATGAAACTGGGGCTCAAATAGATAGTAAAAGAGTGTGTACAGTATTCACACCACAGAGTCCTGGCCTTAACCCTACTGAAAGGCTTTGTGGTGTGCTGGAGAAGACGTTATGGAGTGCTCGGTTTTCCCATTAGCAATTCAAGATGTCAGTGAAAATGAATGGAAATAAATGTTGTGACAATGCTAAAGTTTGGTGATGCAGCGCATTGGTGATTACACGCTGTAATCAATGCTAAAGGCAGTTAAAAAGATATTACACTGTGTAGACTATTTTTAAGTACAAAGTATACATACTTGTGCAAAAATAAATAAATAAATAACTAACAAAAGAAACATGACTACTGAGTGAATTTCCTTACTCAATTTCTCTCTCTCTCTCTCTCTCTCTCTCTCTCTCTCTCTCTCTCACTGTCCTTTCCTATCTCAATCCAGCGTCTCTTTTTCTTAGCGCCACTTGCTCACATGGCAGCACTTTACTGGAGTAAAGTACACACTCACTCTCTCACTCATTTGCCGAGCCACTTACTCCTACTAGGGTCGCGGGGGATCTCAGTCAACACAGGCCAAAGGTGGGGTACACCCCGAACAGCTCACCAGACCATTCGCAAAGCCAACACACCATTCACACTCTCATCCTCTCTGCCTGGTGCAGAGTACCTGGAGGAAACCCATGCAAGCACAGGGAAAACTTGCAAACTTCACACAGCAACCCCCAGGCCTGGGACTCGAACCCAGGACCTTCTTGCTGTGAGTGGGTGGTGCTAACCACTACACCACCATGCTGCCCATAGTAAGTGCAGATACCTGAAAACTTCAGTACACTAACAAAGTACGTAAACTTTGATACTTCTTGCAGCACATCACCGCTTACAGTCTTTTCATTCTATAAACCTGGGCAGAAATTGAATCAGCTCCTAACCAATCCGAATCCAGAACTTAACAGATATAGTAGAAATGTGTTATAATTAAATAAGAGATAAGGTACAAAGAACTGCTCACTACTGAGAAAAAAGGGAGATCGGGACACTGATATGCAGTGGAGGGGCTTGTATCAACCTGAAGATAATTATTCCACAATAATGACTAGATCACTGTACACGTCCCACTTAGCTTTGCTCCTTACCTTCCACTAATGATGTGTTACAAAGAAATAACAGACAGCTGAGTACTGTAACTGATCAGTCAGAATCGGGTAGGAATGAGCAATAATTTGATAATATATTTGAAGATATAAGGTTTATATTTTTGGGAAAATGCTGTAAAAGTTTCTTAATCAGAGTGTTTAGGTGTTTAACTCTCAGAAAATGCTTCATGTGCTTCAGAACTTCAGCAGGAACATTTAAATAAACTGAACTTAAGCACTCTTCTTGTTATAGCACCATAAATGATCAGGTGATGTGTACTGACCCAGAGAATAGGACTAATACAAGTATAACATGAAGAGTACTGTGGGAGTTGATGACATCAGCGTGAAGAATGATGCCAGTGTGAAAGTGAAAGCTCGCTCTTGCTGTACTAGACCAGCCCCAAAACCCACAGCATACTCCTAACACTGAGGTGTGTGTACATAGCCTGAGGTGCCTGTGCGTTCAAACACACACCCACACACCCACACACACACTCCTTACTCAGCTGAGTGTGTCTGAGTCAGCAGTAGAGATGTGGTATGGAGTTAGCCTGCAGCTAATTAGCACTCAGCTAATTACACAATTTACATCTTATTTACCCAAAAAAAAAAAAAAAAAAAAAAAAATTCAGCTCCAATGCACTGAGCAGATCTGAAGAGGAAAAACTACATACTGCATCTGGTCATCCTTTCTAGGATCTAACATTTGCTAAAAACAGATAAGCAACAGCTGTACATATGCTGCATTCCAGTCACTTGAAAAGTCAGAACTTTTGTCATGATTACAATTATGTCATGTCTGACCTCGGAGCATCTGAGCTGCAAAGATGGACTTAAACATTGTCGCTAGCCAGCTAACCATAGCAATTAAAGTGTCAAAAGCTAATTCGCGTACATACAGTACAACTAAAATAGATCACAGTGGTCCTGTTGATTGGCTCGTTGGAATGCGAGTGTTTCTACATGTTTCCGAGTGAGCACAGAGTACTTCGTTTGCTGTACTTCCTTTACTAATCTTATCTACTGCTTAAAACTTTCCCCACTTTGCCATAGTGGGCTTCCTATTTCATCATGGAGGTGAGTATCAGCCAGACAAGCAGACATTAACTCACCGTGATTGCGCAGTTGATACGTCTGTGTGCTTGTGAAAGAAACGGAGGACTCGAGGAAGATTGTCCGGTGCTTAATGTTTTGGCCTCGATTGGCTCCTCGTACTCAAGCGGTGATCGCAAGGCATGAAATAACACTGCTGCTCTCAAAGTGAAGAAGTTTAAATCAGGAGAAGTGTAAAGAAAATTGGTTTTGTCTGCTCAGCCTTCCACGCATCTCCCTGAAGAGAACGGAGACAGTCCAATAGTAATAAAAGAACAGCAGCCAAAAATGAAGTAATAAAGATTGGACTGAGTCACTTACTGTCACTGTGAGGAGAACAGATCATTTCAGTGCCCAGGTGTCATATTAAATTATTTTTATTAATTATATTAATAAATATACTGTATATATAAGGCGCCGCAAGAACAAAAACAAGCAAAATGTAGCACTGTTCAGGCATCTGTTATGTACAGCGTTAGCAGTACTTTTCCACATTCAGCAGGTTAGTACCTTATGCTACATTAAGGTGATGGGTTACTGATCCGAAGGTCAGCGGTTCAATCCCCACTATCACCACTGTTGGGCCCTTGTGCAAGGCCCTTAACCCTTAATTGCTCAGTTGTGTAAAAAAAAAAAAGAAGTCACTCTGGATGAGAGCGCCTGCCAAATGCTGTAAATGTAAATTATTATTATTATTTTAAAACTATTTTTTTGTTTATCAGTCCAGAAATTTTAAAGAAAAATGTTAAGAATTTTCAAAGATTAAAGAAGTTCTGCAGACATAATTTTGTTTTATATGACTGTATTGGAGTGGCACGTTCGTGTAGGGGTTAGCACGTCTGCCTCACAGCAAGAAGGCCTGGGTTTGATTGCCTGCTCAGGTGTTTCTGTGTGGAGTTTGAATGTTCTTCCCCTGCTTGTGTGGGTTTCCTCCGGGTACTCTGGTTTCCTCCCACAGTCCAAAAACATGCACAGTATGCTGATTCGCGGTTCCAAATTGCCCCTGAGCGTGAAAGTGAGTGTGAATGGTTGTGTGTGTGTGTGTGTGTGTGTGTGTGTGTGTGTGTGTGTGTTAGCCCTGCAATGGCCTAGCAAGCTGTTCAGGGTGTACCCCGCTCTCACGCAGAGCTGGCTAAGATGGGCACCAGCCTCCCCACAACCCTAATTAGAATTAAGCGGTTTAAACAAATTAATGAATGAGTGTACTAACATTAATGCTGGTGTTAATATCGACAAAAATGATTTTTTTAAATAAAGGTCATGGGTTTAAAATGACTCGGAATGCTAACTAGTGGTTAAAATCATCCTGAACCCTTGCAAGACTCATGCTGCTGTAGAGTTAACTGTGTGGTACTTTTCTTTGTCATGTAGAAGGAAAATATTAATGCAAATTAATCACAGATGCGTGTTTACATGCTAAAGGATTTGATGCTGGATGCTAAAATGGTTTCAGTTCGCGATAAACCCTTAACATTTGCTAGCACTGGTGTTGTTTAAAATGAATACACATTTTTGCTGTTTTTAATGTGAGCGGTACTCGCTGCGTATCAGTCAAGGAAGAGAAAATGAAAGAAATTAAGAGGAAAACACACAGATAGGTCAAACAGTGACTTTGGAAATAGAGCAAAAAGCAGTTGCTGTCCGATTCTGCCTTCTGTCCATACATCTTCCTGATTTCCTCAAGCAAGGGTTAAAGAAGGTGGACGGGAGGTCATACCTGTGGGGAAGTGCTCACTGATGGCCCAGTTGTCCACCTGAAGCGTGGCGTTGCCCCCATTTCGGGTGAATCGCACCACGTGGTACTTGCCATCGTTCACGGGCATGCTGCTCTCCTGTACAATGATATCAACCATCCCGATGTTAAATGTGACTCCGATTTTGCCTTGCTCCTGAAATGAGAAGAAAAAAAAAATTATATATATAGATATAGATATAGATATACATACGTATGTATAAAAACACAATTAAGGAAAGTAATTTTACTTCACTACTGACCTGAACTGGTACCATTACATTTCTGTGGTAATGACTTATTTAAATGCAATCTATAACCCACTGTCCTTGTTTTGGCTCAGGATTGTTTGGATCTTAAAGGCATTTGCATCACCGACCTCGGATCATGATAAAGCTGCGCTCTTAATGAAAAGAATTCATCAGCCCTTCCCTAGGCTCATCGATCAAACTCAATCACGTTAACACTGAGCGATAAGGGGGTTCATTTGTCACCTGAAACATTTTCTCATCGAGATCTGGGTGATTAGTGAGTTAGGATTTGTTCGTAGGATTCAGGGTAAAATAACACAAGGACCATCCCAGGGAAAGTAAAGATAACAAATTGGGTAAAGCTTTATAATTATTAGTAAAATCAAAAATCATTTTCTGGTCACTGACATTGATGTCCAAACTTCCAAACATCTAACAAACCACTATTAGTTTTAGGATCACAATAAAATTACCATGATAACCATATGACAGCTTTCAGCTGAACTAGCCAATCACAGCACATCATTTAGTGATATGAGCCAATCACAATATTTGATGTAGTACCATAAATCAATCAATCAGTGCATCATTTAGTGATATGAGCCAATCAGAACACATCATTTGGTATCATGAGCTAGTGAATCATTTGGTATTGGGAGTCAATGCATAATCTTCTTTTAGTGTGATGTCAGCGTGATGTCAGAGTGGTCGTACTGATAAGGAAAGTATCAGACTTCCATGATAGCACCATTATAGATATACAGAATAATAAATGCTTCAACACAAATATTCTGTTAGCTACATTTTTCATTCTGCCTGATGATCTCTCTCTCTCTCTCTCTCTCTCTCTCTCTCTCTCTCTCTCTCTCTCTCTCTCTCTCTCTCTCTCTCTCTCTCTCTAGTGTTTTGGACAACATACTTTTGTCTGTCACGAGCTTTCTGGGTTGTTCGAACATATTTTATGGTTATGTTAAACCAGACCTGGCACTGTTCTTATCAGCAGCAGCATGGGAAAACGATGACAGGTGATAAATAGCATTAGGGGAGACGTTTATCAGAGCACAGTGCATTTATCACACCAGATCTCTGGGATGGAAATCTGGGCTGACGCTTTCAAGTTCATTTGGATGTCACGGACGGTTTTTTGCTTCTTTTCACTTGAGGTTACATGACATGTTCCGTAATACTGTAATAAAATCTTACCTTTCTGGTTTCCGTATTGAGGATATCCGTTATAATCTCTGTGACAGGGTTTTAATGATTTCTAATGAATAAAGAGGTAACTTAATTTAATGTTTGTTTAGTAGCACCAAAACGTCTAATGATTCATCATTCACTTAAAGGTGTTCGGGTCTGGGCACAGTCTTGACTCTAAACATGTAAATCGAGGCAATTCATAAAAGGTCACAGTGGTATATTACAAATGTCACAAGAACACGTTATATCCAAAAAGCTAAATCGCCTGTGTGCCCCAAAAAATATTTAACAGGACAAAATGGCTCCAAACACAAAACAGGCTACAGGCGAGAGATGGGAAACAGGATGAGATGGTTCACCCTGTTTCCCACCCTGAGTAAAGCACGTCTTTTAGCTGAATTAAGCCTGAAACAGCTGTATTATTTTTGATCACAGGAAGGCAGTTTTTACATCTTGCAGGAAAGCGTTCACTTTAAGTGCTACTCATGCTTTCCTCATCCAATTTCTAATATCACCCAAGTGCACATGGGAGAGCTTCTGGGAAAGCAAACGCTATTGGCAAGTGATGCATGAAAGGAAGCATCGGGTTAAAAGTGCTGTATATTGAATATCACATGCTGAGGTTAGAGTAAATATTTCATGTGGTTGGAGGATATACGAGTTTTCCGGATGCTCTGTGGAATTTGGAGCTGTTTAGTCTGTGTATAACTCTGCAACATAACATTTACAGAAAATTAAAACCTCAATCATTTTATTATAGAACGCTCTGGCTGGAACATCTTTCCTTTCTTTTTCATTTCCTTTATTTGTCTCTGCTGTTCAGCATCATCAGTTTCCCATGGTTAGTGAGACATTTATTCATTACACAACATGTCTAGCCTCAGTCTACAGACGTCTAGACAGAAATGAGCTAAATCCAAAAATATATTTTTTCTCTTATTCCCCCTTAGCATTTCACTTCATTTCATCGTTTTGCACAACTTTTAGGGGGGCACAGTGGCGTAGTGGTTAGCATATCTGTCTTACAGCAAGAAGGTCCAGGGTTCGAGTCCCAGGCTTCTGTGTGGATTTTTCATGTTCTCCCTATGTTTCTACTGGGCACTCCAGTTTCCTGCACCCTGTACCCTGCCTTCACCCAGTATCAGCGGACATAGGCTTCAACCACTCAGCATCCCTAATACGATTAAGTGTATTCGCGTTATTTTTGTATTGTCTTTATTTATCGTACCTTTTCAATTTTACTCACTCACTTATTTGCTGAACTGCTTGATCCTACTGGGGTCACGGGGAGGCTGAAGCCTATCTCAGCCGACACTGGGCAAAGGGGGTGTACAACACACAGATCCATTCACACTCACACTCACTAACACGCATGTCTTTGACTGTGGGAGAAAACCGGAGTACGCGGAGGAACCCCTCGCAAGCATGCAGAGAACATGCAAACTTCACACAGATACGCCCAAGCCCAAGACTCAAACCCAGGACTTTCTTGCTGTGAGGTAGACGTGCTAACCACTATGATAGTTATCCACTATCATTTTCCATATACTACTCCCTAATTATGATTTTGTATTCATATAATTTGTTTCTTTTTTTTTTAATTCCTTTTTATTTGTTTTTATATATCTACTTTTTGCTTAGGATTATTGGCATGATTAATAATAGTAATTTATTGATTAATTTATTCATTAAAAAATTTAAAAATAAACTCATTTTTGCATCTAACATTTTGTTTACAGGCATTTTACTTTTAAATTTTCTTTTCATTAATTTTTAAATAAATGATTAAATTATTTATTATGTACATATAAAGCTTATTTATCATCTATTTATAGCGGGGCTCCGTGGAGCTCCATACTTATGCAAATGTTGTAAAGCCATGAGGTTAATACCAGTGAAAAGACAATAAGTTAAAATTATGGATATTTCTTTTCTTTCTGAAAATATTATTATTATGATTATATAATTAGTATAGAAATGAGTGAGAGAATGAGTTAATTAGTATAGAAATGAGTGAGAGAATGAGTTAATTAGTATAGAAATGAGTAAGAGAATGAGTTAATTAGTATAGAAATGAGTGAGTGAGAGAATGTGTTAATTAGTATAAGAATGAGTGAGTGAGAGAATGAGTTAATTAGTATAAGGATGAGTGAGTGAGAGAATGAGTTAATTAGTATAGAAATGAGTGAGTGAGAGAATGAGTTAATTAGTATAGAAATGAGTGAGTGAGAGAATGAGTTAATTAGTATAAGAATGAGTGAGTGAGAGAATGAATTAATTAGTATAAGAATAAGTGGGTGAGAGAATGAGTTAATTTCTTTAGGAATGAGTGAGTGAGAGAATGAGTTGATTAGTATAAGAATGAGTGAGTGAGAGAATGAATTAATTAGTATAAGAATAAGTGTGTGAGAGAATGAGTTAATTAGTTTAGGAATGAGTGAGAGAGAGAATGAGTTAATTAGTTTAGGAATGAGTGAGAGAGAGAATGAGTTAATTGGTATAAGAATAAGTGAGTGAGAGAATGAGTTAATTAGTTTAGGAATAAGTGAGTGAGAGAATGAGTTAATTAGTATAGCAATAAGTGAGTTAGAGAATGACTTAATTGGTATAAGAATAAGTGAGTGAGAGAATGAGTTAATTAGTTTAGGAATGAGTGAGTAAGAGAATAAGTTAATTAGTATAGGAATAAGTGAGTGAGAGAATGAGTTAATTAGTATAGCAATAAGTGAGTTAGAGAATGACTTAATTGGTATAAGA
>JAQMYF010000022.1:18468519-18480896 GCA_030014195.1 Neosilurus mollespiculum
AAAAAAAAAAAAAAAAAAAAAAAAAAACATTATATATATATATATATATATATATATATATATATATATATATATATATGTTTGTATTATGTTTAAATAAAATAAAAACTTCTTGTGTTACTGTGAAGAGTTAAGCAAGTAGAGGATCAACTGACTTCCAAAAAGCACAATGTTAAAGATGAAACACTCTTTTCTACTTTTAAGCAATATCAGTGTATAATTTTTGTTTTGTACAATTTTACAGTGAAAAAAGGGAAGAACCCCAGGATACTTGAGCTCTCAGAAAACTTTGATTGAGGTCTCAGACATTAATTAGTCTGTTGCGGCTATGGCTTGTTTACAATCATTGTTAGGAAAGGCCAGGTGATGCAAATTTCAAAGCTTTTAAATACCCAGACTCCTCTAACCTTGTCTCAACAGTCAGCAGCCATGGGTTCCTCCCCTGAAAATGGTTGAGGCCTACGAAGAGGAGACAGCTAAAAGAGGATAGTAACGCATACTCAGGTAGCCACTTCCTTAGTTCGTTATGTAGTTAACAGGAAATGTTAGTTAACAGGAACAGTAGGGGTCAAGATAAGGTCTGAAAGACCAAGAAAAAAAATTCACAGAGAACTGCTTGTAGGATTGCTAGAAAGGCAAACCTCCCTGCTTGACTGCAGAAAACCATTAGGAAGATTTATCAGATACTGGAGTTGTGGGACACTGTAGTACTGTTCAGTGAGACCTGCATTAATATGGTCTTCATGGATGAATGATCAAAAGAAAACCCCTCCCTGCTCCTCACCACAAAATTCAGGATCAGAAGTGCAAAAGAACATCTAGACAAGCCTGATAGATTTTGGAAACAAGTCCTGTGGTCCACTGAGGATAAAATAGACCTCATTGACTGCAATAAGCAAAGGTATGTTTGGAGAACAAAAGGAACAACATTTCACGTACAAAACACCTGTTCTTACTAAGCTTGGGAATGGATCAATCATGTTTTTGGGTTGAGTTGCACCCAATGGCACAGGGGTAGAGGGAGAAATGGATTCAATAAAACTCCGAAGCAAACATAACACCATTTGTAAAAAAATCTAAAGTTGAAAAGAGGATGGCTTCTACAACTGAATAATGATCCTAAACACACCGCAAATTCCACAATGGACTGCCTCAAGAGGCGCAAACCAAAGGTTTTACCATGGCCATCACAGTCTCCTGACTTAAACATCATCGTAAAACCGCGGGCAGGTCTCAAAAAGCAGTGCACGCAAGATGACCCAGGAATCTCACAGAATTGGAAGAGCTTCACAAGGAAGAGTGGGTGAAAATCCTTTAAACAAGAACTGAAAGACTCTTGGGTGGGTAGAAAAAGTGTTTACAAACTGGGATACTTGCCAAACGGGGTGTTAGTAGGTACTTACTATGCGGGATGCCCAAAATTTTGCTCCTTTTGCTTTTGTTATAATGAAAATGTAAAAACACACACACACACATTTTGCTTAAAATATAAAGGGAATGTGCCATTTTCTACTTGCTTAAGTGTTCACAGTAACAGAAATTTTGACAAGGGGTGTTCAAACCTTTGCATTTCACTGTACATTTATCTGAGCCTCTTGCAGAACCTGCCACAGCTCTTCTGGAGGTTTTGATTGTCACCCTTAATTCTTATTTTTGCAGCAAATCCCAGAAGCCTTTATTATGCTTTAGTTTGAAAAGTGCTCTTTTTGTTATATACTGCTTTCTTTACTGACCTACTAGCATTTTTCTGTCACATTTAATATTCTGCTGGAAAAGTAATTTTTGGAAATGTAAAATGTTTTTGTACTGACTCAATAATGCATAAAAAAAAACAAAAACAAAGTTTATACTAAAATAAAAAAAAATAGGGTGTCCAAAACTTTTGCACAGTAGTGTATTTTTCCCCTTTGAGAAATAGACATATAGCTTAAGTGTCTCCATAAAACAGTGAGCACTAGGGTGGTCCTTATTTTCGAACTTTTGAACTGTATAGCGGGCACCCCCCAAAAAAACAAACAAACAAACAAAAAAAAAGGTTTCAAACGCTGAAAAATGAAATACATAAAATGATTTTTCCAATCAAACAATATTTAAGATATGCTCAAAGACTCAAGAAGTTTCTCTCCTGTAAATGCCTGGCATGGTGTGGAAGGCTGCCTGCATACGTGATAAGTTCCCAAACTACATATATTTCAGACACTACTATGCCATTACCTCATTGGTAAGAATGCAGCTGTATAATGTTGTAGTTCTGATCCGACAGAGGTAAACTAAGCATGAGTTTTCTAATTTAAATATGGATGGGATTGTATGGCGCACTTAGCAATGACAAAACGCAAGTAGTGTAGACTGTGTACCTTGTGTAGAGAAGTGCAGAATACTTCCTGAAAGTAACTTAATTTTTCTTTATTAATCTGTAACTTAATGGTAGTAAATGCTTAGATAGCAGTAATGCATAGTTTCATTGGTGTTGGGCATACCTTAAATATCATTCAAAATGAAAAATATTTTACTACAAGTGTTTTTACATGGAATGTAACCAAATTAATGGGCGCCTGTCAATTTTACTCAATTTTAAATTTTTTACCACCAATAAGGACCACCCTAGTGAGCACTCAGACACTCGGAGCAGTGGGCTGCCACGCACATTGGGGGCACCCGGAGAGCAGTTGGGATTTAGAGCCTTGCTCAAGGCTCACTCTCCCACCGCCACACATTTTTCCTCCTGGTTCGGGAATCGACCAGCAACCTTTCGGTCCCAAAGTTGATTCTCTAACTGAAAGGCTACGGCTGTCCCGAAATTTCATTCTCATTCTCTTCCCAATTTCAGTTTCATTCTCTCTGACTCACTTTTCTGCTCTACTTTTATTTCTTTGACCAGTTCTTTCTTTTATATATTCTTCTAATGAAAATAACAGGAAAGCTTTGTGGGCCAGAGACTCACATTGAACAACTGCATGAGAGTCACCGCACTTTCTGCCAAATCATTTGTCACTCGCAAGGAAAGCAGGGGCAGTGGTGGCCCAGTGGTAAGGTGCTGGATTACTGATCCCAAGGTCGTGGGTTTAAGCCCCACTGTCACCAGGTTGTCACTGCTGTCCCCCCAGTGCAGCTAACTGGGTTATCAAAGGCCAGCCATGTCTCTCAATGTCTGTGGTGAGAAGCACGTAAAAGAACCATTGCTGACTTTGGTAAAGAGTAGGCAGCATTGCCATCGGTGTGGTCCTGCCCTGCGATGGCCTGTTCAGGGTGTACTCTGCCCTCGCCTAGAGTTGTCTGAGATGGGCGCTAGCCTCACTGCAACCCTAATTAGGATTAAGGGGTTCAGAAAATGAATGAGCTCACAGGGAAAGTACAATAGCTTGCGCCTCTTTGATTGTTCTGCATTGTTGTAGATCCTTTTCAAGAAAAGTTTGATCCAATTCCACAATCACATTATATAGTTTCGCGCGCTAGACTTGGCACCTAGACGCTAAACTTTGGCCGCGTTGATAAGTAGTAAATATTGAGCTATCTGCCTCAAAATTCATATTTGGAGTTTCTGTATGAAGTGTCACAATAATTTATCCCGGCCAGTATAAAATCCTAAAGTTTAAATTTTCCCATATTGGTAAGACACACCCTACTGTATATAGATATTAAACTAACAAATGAGATATAAATTAATAAACGTCTGAATAAAAGGATGCAAGGCACATCTACACATAACACTACATTACCTTTACATTCATCAGACAAGTGTCTGCTCGTATACATTAATGCATGGTATATACCTCAGTACAATTAATCCAAAACACTTCCATGTTAACCGTTTCCTTCAATGTCACTCATATCTCACTTTTCACAGTACAGTAGCACTCTTTTTTTATTTATTTTATAAAGTACTCTTTTTTATTTATTTATATTTTTTTACAAGGATTTTATTAAGTAAGGACTTTAATTCCTCTTTTATCACTGTTATTTTTTATGCTCATTTTTTCTTTTATTTTTCAGCCTTCTTTTCTCCCCTTGTTTTTGTGCTTTCACTCTCTACTTCTTTTTCATCTTTCTTTCTTCTCTGTTTTTTTTTTCATTTTATTATCTTGCTCTCTTTTTCTTTCTTTCATTCTTTTTAAATTTTCTTTATTTTATTTCTTTCCTCACTCTGCTTAATATGAATTCTGGCCAGTTTGCGTGACTCTCATTAAACTTCCTTATAATGCTCAAACCCAGAGTCTTATATAAAGTCAGCAACACACACTCACCCCATTCCCCCCCCCCCCCCACAGAGTGCGAGTTTGATCATTTTCAGCCGCATGGCTCTCCGTGCCCCAGGGTAACACAGCCTCGCTCTTAACCCATTTGAAAGCGCTGCTCAAACAGGAGGTCATTTCAAATGAACACATTCGCTGCCTGATTTCTGCTCGCACTCTGCGAATTGCAGGGGAAGCAGTCAGACAGACTGCAATTTTTTTTCCCCAGAACATGCAATTACCATCTCCATCTCCGTGAGGCGAATGCGAAGCGACACGATGAACTTGCACAGCTAACACAGCTAACGCTTTCACCTCCCACCTGTTTTTCCAGTAAATATGATTATTTCTGTAGGGAAAAGAACCAAAGAACCTGAAAAAAACCCCCACCATAAACCCACAGAAAAGTGCACCTTAAATCTTTAGCGGCATCTCTCTCTCTCTCTCTCTCTTCCTCTCCCTCTCCATTCTCCTTACAAATTCAATACTCTGCACAAACATCTTTGGGGTTTTGTTTTTTTTTTCCGATAAGCACCTGAAGAGTTCAACAATCCACTGCTACATCATTGTTAAACCTTCTCAGAGCTTCTTTACCTCACACACATGCACACTCAAAATCTACTTTTTTCTTTACGAACTCCTGCGCATGCGCATTCAGGGAAGGCCTAACACACTCGAAAACAAATCGCTATCCACTCCCTTGCATGCATGAAGTCACAGAGGCCCATGTTTGGCTAGCGATTGCTATAAGTAACAGCGAGATAAGTGTATGCCATCCCTGCCTCCCCATGAGAGCTTGGCCAAATAGCTCCCATGTAGTTACGGCTGCAGATGGCTGCGTGCATCAACCTGAATTCGAATTCCCCAGGATTGTGCAACTTGCTGATATGCCACTTGCGAGCTGAACAAAGTCCACGTTTTAACCACAGCAAAGTTAAACTCTGATTGGTTGCAAGACGTTAAATCATTTTCTAGAATTTCAGCTGTGCAACTGCAAATCGTTTCCATAGAAACAGCTCCTTGGCTACACCACATAAAAAGCAAGCTTGTAATCAGTGGGATCCATGTTTAGGGAAGGAGTCTCCAGTGTTAGAACTTTGCAGAAGTCAAAGGTAAAGCTGTAAGGTGTTCTGTCTTTCTTTCTTTTATTCTTTTTTCTTATTTACTACCATCCTGGTTTTTTTTTTTATTTCCTCCTTTTCTTTTTGTCTTCTTTCTTTCTTTTCTTGTTGTTTTTTCCCCCATTTTCTCCTTTCTTTCTTTCATCATCCTTGTGCTCTTTATTCATGTTCACTTTCTTTATGCACTCCCAATTTCTTTCCTTGTTTTTTGTGCTTTATTTCAGTAGTTTTTCTTTCCTCTTTAAATATTTTCGGATCTTGGAAGCTAAGCAGTGTTGGGCCTGGTGAGGACATGTTTGGGAATAGCAGATGCTGTGCAAGGGGTACTGAGGGAAGGCAAAGGCAGACCACCCTGTAATATGCCTAGTCAACCATGAGGACCCGGTGCTAAGTCCCAGCTGATGCCTGGAACAGTAGTGGCACATGAAGAAAAAGAAAAAAGATAATCACTGATATGGACATTTAGGAAAGGAGTCTCCAGTGCCAAAGCTTTGTAGCAGTGGGATGCAAAGCAGTGACCTGTTCAGGAGTAGGGCGTTAATGATCTTTTATCAGTAACATGTCAAAGAAGAAAAATGGTGAGGAAGAACTTGTTTTCTGGGTCTTTACCCATCAACAATTAACTGTAATGATAAATTGCTAAGAAAGGTTGGTAATTAATGAAAATGATAATCAATGCTATATTGCAGTGATATTAATGGAATAAAGCACTACAGACTGCACTGTGGTGGCAAACTTCACGCCTTACCAACGTTGATTATTTTCCTAGAACAGCACCACATGAAGGCTTTTACACATATAAAGCAAAAACCACAAGGGCCATCCATCAATGTCAAGGTTATTGGAAAACGTGCCGAAAAAAGTCTTGATGATCAATTGACTTGTAATTCAAGACCAGTTTGAAGAAAATCCATCCGGAAGCATCACCGTCATCCAGGACAATTTGCAGGGCTGAGGTTCCTAAACTCGGAGAATCGATGTGCTCTGGTAAGGATGACCTTTGTGGCCAAGTGATTTTTATCCCCTTTTATTTTATTTATTTATTTATTTATTTATTCTGGATTGTGCTCCATTTCAAAAATGGCTCACGTTCATCTTTCATGCTTTCAACCTTTGGCCAATTTAAATCAACTTCCAGATCAAAAATACCTCGGGGGGGATTACGTTACAGCACTCACATCTCGTCGTGTCGCCACAATGGAGCCTGTGAGGGAGTGAGACCGAAACCTGCCTCTCTTACACGGATGTGGAACGAAATGAAAGCTATCCAGACTGAAAAAAAAAGATTTCTTTTATGTTGATAAGTGGGGAGAGAAAGAAAAAACCAAAAATAACCTGATCTGGGTTATGAAATAAAGCGTCAGTGTGTCTCTGTGTCTCACTGTGCGTTTATGTCATACCTGATCGCCACGAATACGATTATGACCAGATGTGGGCTGCAGCCGCGGTGATGTGGAGGCTTGATTTTCAAACAGCATTAGCAGGTAAAGCTAAACCATGATGTATTGATTCATAAGCCAACAGCAAGAGAGATAAATGCTGGATTCTTTTCATGAGCTTGCAACTGGAAGAGCGTTTGGATGAATCCTAAGACATCAGGCTCATTTAAGCTCCAAATCCCTTCAGATCAGTAATACCTGAGTTTACAGTCTCATCAGTTCTTGAGATAAACAGAGACAGTAACAAATATATGTATTAAAAAAAAATCTGCTTATCTGATCAATAAAGTATTTATTATTTATAGACACTGTACAAATTTTTATTACTGCCTTATAAAGGAATTATTGCCTTGTATTTATAAGGAAATTTTTAAAAATCATAATCAAACCTGCAGAGAAAAATATATATTAAAACATATCTAAACAGGGTCACCTAAACGAACACACAAATAAGTAAATGCCTGTAAAAAAAAAATTAAAATAATAATAATAATAAATAAATAAATAAAAACTTACTGTCTTGAAAAAGAAAAGAAAAGATCACTTTTTTCTCTGAAAAATAAACTAAAACTTGTTGTTACAAGACACATGAATCAAGGGGAAAATGTACAGTTTCAATGGGAATAGTTTCAACACTTCAGTTATATTTATATTGTGTTCACTATAAATTCCAGGGGTGCCAATGATTGTCACACATGTGCTTTTGCTGATAAGTAATACAGTAAATTTAGTTCAGTTAGGATTTTTCTCATTTTTGAAATGAATAATTATGCCAATAATTATGGAGGGCACAGCATACAAAATGGGGTCTACTAGCCATTTGTCTAACATTATACACTTTAAAACATAAAATAAAATATAAATATAAAATATTTTCTTTCCATAAAAAAATAAGTAACATGTGTATGTAGGCATTTAAGAAAAACACTTACTGAATCTACCTTGTGTAATTCTGATGACGAGTAGCAGGCAGGGCAAAGAAACAGCCTGATGTGATCATTAAACTAATTTAAGGTATGTTCTCTTATTTTCACTGGCCTTAAATGAAAGACTTTTCTAACTTTGATTAGTTTTCAGAAAGCAGAGCGAGTGTTTCATCGACTCTGTATCCAAAATGTTTATACTTTAATTACCTCATTCACATTAGGTAGTTAATCACCTCGTGTTAAACACATTTCAGTTTCCTTTGGAAGAAAACAAAAACAGATGTTTAAGCAAAGAGACATCAAATCTAATGCAGGAATAATTTATTTTTTGTATTTAAAAAACTAGAAAACACCGAAAATGATGAATGGAATACCATTAAGTTTCATCAGAAACACATTTCTTTAGCCTTCTCATAATCGCTGTTGCTTCACTTGGTCAGGTTGAGGCTCAGCAACATTAGACAACAATATGTAGATTTAGGCACTGCCTAAAGGCAGAACGCCTGATAGAAGTCTCCTGATAGGTGTCTGAAACTGGGTGTACTTTTTACTGCCTTTCTGATTTCCAGTATCACCTCTCAATTGAAAAATGGAAAAAAAAAAAAAAAAAAAAAAAACACAAAAAAACCATCAATTGCCTCATAGGGTAAGATGTCACCTTATGGGGTAGGATGACCATGAGAAAGGTGAGAGATCAGCCCAGAACTAGAACTGGGACCGAGAAAACCTTTGGCAACACTATACTACGTCATGATGGATTGAAATCCTGCAGCGCTCACAAGGTCCACCTGCTCAAGAAAGAGGACAAAAATTCTAACTGTGATCCCATGACCACCAACCCAGAGGATGAAACACTATGTTTTGGGGCTGCAGGACAGGGTACAGGACAACTTCAACGCATTGGGGATGATAGATGGAGCCATGTACCATAAAATCTGGGACAAAAGCCTACTTTTTTCAGCCATGGATGGGTTTTCCAGCATGACAATAACCCAAAACATATGGCCATAACATCAGTAACCCATCGCCTTAACCACAATGCCACCACTGCCCGCCACAGACCAGCCACAAGTGTGTATGTGATGTCCTAAATGACTCAAATAAAGTAATGCTCAGATGAAAATCTCTGATGGTCAGCAACTCGGACTGAGACTGTCTGTAACTAGGTTCCCAACTATCTGCAACTATCTGTGACTGACCACAGCGATGTCAGACTGTCAGCAATATAATCACGGATAGTTGGCGACAGTCACCGATTAGTAGATTATCATGTGCACTCGTGCTACATTTGGAAAGAGGTTTCAAAAAACAGGACGATTGTCCATAATGTCAGCGATATGGTCGATGATATCGGTCACAAACCCCTCATGCTTGCTCCCGACCTAAAAATTGATCGAATCATGGGCATTTTTAACCGTTATCGCCCAAATAAGACTGTCGCTTTAAGGTCATAGCCAGTCTCCAGACCTTAATCCTATAGAAAATCTGTGGAAGGGGTAAAACATTGAGTTGCCAAACCGTTTGTGGACCAAACTCCCTTCTGAGGTGTGTGCAAAACACCTGATGACCAACTACAAGAAACGCTGGACCTCTTTGCGCATACTTTCCTTGGGCATCAAATACTTATTTTACTTGATCACGTGCAAATTCATTGTTAACCATTATACAGTGTTTATTCATTTATTTTTTTAAATATCTTGTCTCTGTATTAAAATAAACCTTCAATAGACATTATAGACCATTTATTTCTTTGTAAGGGGGCAAACTTACAAAATCAGCAGGGGACCAAATGATTACTTTCCCCACTGTATATAATATCAGATTAAATAATTGCACCACAAGAGCTTCAACAATTTTTTTCAAGTGTATTAAGATCTAAAAGGCACCGTTTGAAATGAAAGACTGCTAACATCAATACATCTCAGAAGGGTGCATGCAGGTTTGCTTTTCCCTGATTAAAAAATGAAGGCCATTGCTTCTGTGTACACTTCCATCCGTCCATCTTATAACATTTCCCTCAACAGGTTTCTGAGCACAGACCTGGCATAACCCTTGTGATCATTCTGCTCTGTTCCGAGTGATTTAAAAGTGCTTGAATAAATACAGACCAGAATGTGCAACTGGACCTTAACATTTAACTTCCTGCATGTTTGCTCTAATTGTATGTTGGTGAATATGGGAACACTGTGGTTAACAGCGTTGTAGGCGATCAAATGTGCACTTCTCAGTGCAGGGTTCTGCAGAGGACCTTTAAAGCAAATTGAAAGAGTCTGCCCGCCCATGGATATGCCAAAAAAAAACAAAAAAAAAAACCTTCAGCTGAGAAGAAGCAATTTGTAGATCCATTTACTTTTTTTCTTTTTTAACCCTAATTATACGATCACCTCCTGCTGTTCAGTGGTAGGAATGAAGGCATTTGCTGTTAATGACTAGTGAGCATTCTTCCAACAAATCGACAGCTCTGCAAAAGGGGTACTTTTCATACATTATAGACTTGCAGAATTAAAAAAAATAATAATAATAAAATCACTCTCTTCACTCAAAACTTTCTCCAATTAGTGTGTGCTTTGGAATATCATGGACTGGCCTTTGAGCAAATATGCTGACTGAGTACATCTTTTTTCTTCCCTCAAACAGCAGGGAAATCTTCGTCGCTGTCATTCTGTCTCTCTCCCTCTCTTTTCCCAACACTTTGGGAGAATCCTTGGCAAGTATCATCATAAGCAGATGGTGCTTTTGGACATCCACTCAGTGTTAATGACGTAACTTCAAATGCATCGCAGGGGAGCAGGAGAAGCACGATGTTTGCGGGCAGCTGTTTGCAGCTTTTATAGGACTGCAGTTTGGAGTAAACATTGAACAATTAAATAATGAATAGCCTGGAGCTGGCGAAAGAGGAAAGAGAGATTAGTGGTAAGGACGGAAGCTGAATGAAGGCAATCTACTCTGTAAAAAAAAAGAGGCGGTAGATTTCAGCTTCCATCATGACTCTGAATTCATTTTAAGGCATGTTTAAAAGATGCTGATAATTCGATGCAAAAATATACAAAATTGGGGTGAAACACAATGGATCTGTATCCATATCTGTGTCTGTTTAGTTCTCCAAAAATCCATATTTAATATGTTCTAAACAGCAATGGCACCATCTGATTGACTTGCTATCTCAGGATAGCTCCATATCTAAAACACTTTTACAATGAAGACTTATTACCACTAGCACTGAAAAAAATGAGGAGGTACAAAATTATGTTAGGAAGATTCTTTGAAATTTTCATAATAATCCATTCACAGCTCTAGGAGCTGTGGAATAATGATGGCAATCATTTTGTGGAGCAGTGACAAAGTGCTTGTATTGATGCCCCCCACCCCACCCCACCCAAAAAAAAAAAAAAAATCTACTTAATCAGAATAAATTAATAAATTAGTCAATTTCGGTGCATTATGGCAAGGTGAAAATAAGATTCTGTATAAAATTGGTTGAAATAAGTGGACTGGTTAAGAAGTAGTTAAGTATTACAAAAAATGCGATGACGGAAACGGACAATAATGAAAAAACGAAGATGACGCAAGATGGCAAATAGTAGCTCCTATTTGTTGCTTTAGCTTCGGTAGCAGGAGACACAACAACCTTAACATATAGTGTAGATCTATGGGTTATATGAAAGTAACTGATGGAGTTTGGTTGAGTTCCAATGAACGATTCAGGAGGAGTAGCGGAAAAGCTTCACTGGCAGGCAACGCAATTACTTACAAATATTGCAGCAAATTTTGAGTTGAATGTCGCTTGAAACAAGCCCTGAACACATGGAACATGAGAGGAATCAGATTCCCCTCCTTATTTAAAAAACTTTGCCAAGAAAATGTGACTAAATTGTTGTTGCTTCTAACAACAATAAAAAAAAAAAAATAAGTAAGTAAACCTACTTAAAGCATTTTAGTTACAAATTTTGTCTAGGGTTCTTTTCCCCCCTTTTTTAAGGTTTCTTCTGAATTGTAAGATTTTTGTTTAATTATAAGCAGGGTTTTTTTGTTGTTGTTTAGGTTTAAAATTTCGTTTACTTTTAAGCTTTTTTGGGTAGCTAGCTTCTAAGTTTTACAAAGAAAACTTTGCTAGATTTTTTGTGTTGTTTTTGCTTGAAAGAAGAACAAGAGACTTTTACTACACTACAGAAACTGCTGCTTCTTTCTCTTAGTGAGTTTTTTGCAGTGTGCATCATTATACAACTAGCAATAAAGGTCTAGCTCGACAAAAACACGTGAGGTTTGATGAATATGTTATTATAGTAATGTTGTTCCACGTGAAACTGTGACCTCTAATCAAATCAGCTCCTCTAACTTCCTTCAAATAAACATTTATTTAGTATAGTGATATTTTCCTAAAGCTACATGTCCAGATTTCTGAGCTAATATGTTTTACATGTGGAGCTGCATCATCATCTCACATAAACACAGTAAATGTGATAAGTGCAGAGTTTAATTCATATAATTTAACATTTTGTTTTCTTGGTTTTATATAATGCGGTGTGCTGAAAGCATATATATATATATATATATATATATATATATATATATATATATATATATAGTGGTAGTATGTGACCTCATCTTTAGATTCACTTAAAAAAAAAAAAAAATCATGTGTAACATTTTTTGACTTGT
>JAQMYF010000022.1:18509824-18522683 GCA_030014195.1 Neosilurus mollespiculum
AGGCGGGCGGTAGCATCGCATGTCATGGAGGGGGCATGTGCTTGCTTACGCCCCTCCCTGGTCGGTGGTGGTCGTGTGATGGGAAAGGCAAAAAAAGTTGATGGGTGGGAATTGGAAACAACTAAATTAGGGAGAAATATGGGGGAAAATCCAAAAAAACAAAAAAAACAAAAACAAAAAAAAACAAAACAAAACTAACCAACCAATCAACCAACCAACCATCCAATCAGTCGACCAACCAACCAGCCATCCATATTTACCATCCTACATAGTTAACCATCCTACCGCCCATATAGCAATCTATTCAACCAATCAGATAACCAAACAAACAATCTTCCAATAGGTCAACTAACTAACCAACCAATTTGTCCTTTTTTACAGTCAACATTACATCACCAGTCTAATAAAACACCTATACTCTCCTCCTAAACTCCTATAACATCTGTTAATACATGCATCTACATTGCCTTATGAAGCATGGGTATATATGTTAATAATGAATGGTTATATAACGCTTTGGGATATCTGTCCATGCATGCATAAAGCACAAGTTATATAAGAAGTTTATACAGTTTTTTGATATAATTCCTTATGATCTGTTCACACATTCATAACTTTATACTCATGCTTCATAAGGTACATTCATAAACACTTCTGGACTTGACACACTAAACTCAGACTTGCATAAAACACCTCATAATATCTGTTCATACAACACATGCATACTACTTTATATTCATGCTACACACACACACACACACACTCAAACACACACACACACAGTGTGAGAGAGAGAGAGAGAGAGAGAGAGACAGAGAGAGAGCAGCCTGGGAGCTGACACATGAATCTTCTCCATTAATAAATCAATCACTCAGTGGAGGTGACAGGGAGTGTGGGATAGGCTTGTTACAGTGTGTGTGTGTGTGTGTGTGTGTGTGTGTGTGTGTGTGTATGTGTGAAAGAGAGAGATAAATGGGCAAGCTAGACTGTGCAGAGGTGCTGCAAGCGGCCGGAATGAGGGACGCCGAGCATGAAGAGCTGTCAGTGGGCATTTGGGCCGCGCCAGTGCTGATTTTCTGGCTGGTTGGTCACGTCAGCCCGACTCGGGCTCCCGGACACACCACTTGCCCACTGGGACGCTGCATGTGCCGTGACAAAGAGGCCAGCGAGGGCATGTCTGCCATCACGTTAACGCCAGTAACAGATAAATCGCCATGTGTGTGAAGCGCGACGCTGTGAACGAATAACACTCGAGTTTGGAGAACAGATGAGTGCTGCTTCGTTTAACGAACAACCAAATAATAAAGCATTGTAGTATGTATCTTGAAGCTACAGAGATATTGCAATGTGTTATTTTCACTCACTCTCTCCTGTCGAACCACCTAATCCTATTAGAGTCATGGGGAAGATGGAGCCTATCATTACCGACACAGGGCAAAGGCGGGGTACATCCTGAACAGCCAGACCATTGCAGGGTAAACACATTCAGAACCATTCAAACTCACACTCACACCTAGGATCAATTTGAAACAGCCAATTAGCCTAATGTGTGACTGTAGGAGTTTGCATGTTCTGCCCATGCTTGCATGGGATTCCACCTTGGCAGAGGTAAGAATAACAGTCATTAGGGGATAACATATACCCCATTCTTAATATATTGGAAAATATATATTGCAGAAATCCCAAAATATTAAGAGGCACAACTACACTGCCTAAAAGAAGGAACTGCCAAGTTTGATAAAGAAACCTCAAACGGTCTCGGAGTTGTGGCCCAGAATCGAAATGATTACAGACAGATGGACATACTGATAACTTTACACCACCCAACCCCGTCCCCCCACATTATATATCTGGGGGGAATAAAAAAGTGTAAACATCTAAACAAGGTTACGTGTAGTGGGTTCACAAACTTTTAACTGTATATTAAGAAAAAAAGTCACACAGTTGAGAAAAGCTTTCATTTAGAGCTTTGGTACTGAAACTGGACATCCTTCCATGAATGTTATTACTGCATATACTGCCCTTAACAGAAAATGTTAAGTTATTACGGAGCATGTGCTTACGAGCTGTTACCATGGAAATGAGAACGTATTAGAATGAGTGCGCTAACATACAGCTATGATTTATAATATAAATCTGCGCTACTGTCCGAGCTGCAGTTGTAGAGAATTAATTAACACCTGACCATGGTTGCGTACAGCACCATACCGTACTGTAGTTCTGTTGTGGTATAGTGGAGATGTTTACACATTGAGGCTTTTACTATCTGTAAAGCTGCTGAAAAGGAAATTTGACTTAAAGGCAAATCAACCAAGACATGCTCGGAGAGCTGGCAGAGTGAAACAAAGGATGCAAATCTCTCAGTCATTCTGCCAGGTGTGTTTGTGTGTGTATGTGTGTGTGAGTTGCAAGGAATGAAAAAGTGACAGAAATCAAAGAATAATCAAACGATGTGCATGTAGCAGTTGGCAGAGAATTGAAAAAGGAGTTCAAAACAGAAGCTTAGCAATGAGAGTGACATGAAACAGCGACCAGGAAATGATTATATATTTATGATCATGTTTACAATTACAAGTCAAAAACATGTGCTTCTCTGTCTCCAGGAGATCATGCTGAAGTAATGCATAACAGAGACATGCACAGGAAGAAGACAAAATTTATATTTCTTTATATTATATGGTTATATTTTTGCTAACAGGAGAAAACTAGCAGGGGAAAAAGATAATTACATAGCGTTGCGCTGTTTAGTTATTGTATAAATATCCGTCAGGAAGTGATCTGCAGTCAGGGTGGCACTATGAGACTATGTAAATTCAATGAAACTTGTTGACTTGTTGACTTGAAGACAAGTGAAATAACTGCTGGAGACGGAAAGTGGGCGTGTACAGATTCATCTCAACTTTTGGGTGATATCATTGAGGTAACTATCAATGGGGTGAAAGAATACCGTTGACAGGTGATGCCAACGAAACAAGATCGCCAAGAGGTTTACTGTAAACAAACAACCTCTACGATGCCCTCCGTTAAAATTGAAGAGCAGCACATCACCATGGTCACCAAGAATCCGAAAATTTGTGTCGGTCTCTAATCAGAATGTGATTATTGTGCGCACCAAGACTTCTGAGGTGTTATTTCAGTGAAAATATATCCGATTTTTGATTCAAAGAATCCATGATGCATCCAGTCATCGTGCTGACCAGAAATCGACAGTATAAACTGTGCAATTTGTGAACTACAAAAATTAAGCATCTGCAATTTACCATTAAGCATAGCCTTCATATGTATGCACTAGCAATACATTTATGGTCTTGTAGTGAATTCAATAGCTACAGCTTGTTTCACTCTAAAACATTTGGTGGTGGGAAATAAACAACAGGGTCACCTAGGCAATCAGGAACATCCTAAAATATCACATTGTAGAGCGAATCACTCCTTACTCACATGTGGACGGTGCTAGCAGCTTTCAGTGACAAAGCAATTGCTGACATGCAAATCACTTTCTGCGTCGACACCGTTTTTGATAAATCTGAGGAAAATTAGCCAGTCTGTAAGTGATCTGCTGCTGTTGCTGATTTTTTTTCCTTCCCAAACAAAAGCACGCACTTGACGTGGACAAGCTTGGGCAGTTCAGATGACAGCCGCATTTCAAGGTTATGCTGAATAAAGGCAGACGGATCAGTTAAACAGGACGACTAAAATCATCTTATTCCCCCGAGGGTCACAGACAAAGAAACTCAACGCTAACTGATGGATCAATACCATGGCTGTAACGCCGAGTCGGAGGAAATTAAAACTGTTCTCTGATCACTGAGCTCTATCTGATAGCGGATATAACTATAAGTGGTGTATATTCATATATATTTATGAATATGCAGTTAAAGCAATGCTGCATTTAATACTCTCATCTAAACAGTCATCATTTATACATTCTGTAATCACTGATATAAGGAGATGCTTATTTAGCAAGCAACTAAGGAGTCTCCAGTGTCAGTCTAACGCTACCACCCCAATTCCTATAATAGTCAATGTTATAGCAAGTGAAAGTTGTGCATCAAAGTTATGGAACATCTTGTTCATGTGTCCATTATGAGCTCTATTGAGCTTTGGGACATAGGAATGACTCCAGATGACACTACTGCTGTTTACACTGTTTAGCTACTGACAGACATGACCATGTGAAAGGGTTAAAGGGCCGATTTACCCATGATAATGCATAATGATTAATAAATAACATATAATTTAAATGATTCCATTCAGACTCCTGAATAAAATTCTTGTTAGAAATGTTAGTCATGAGGTTGAAGTTAAACAGCATGGACATATTGCAACTAGGCTTTATATGGGTACTGTTTTTATTACCCATGTACTTAAAATATCTTCTATAGTGTGTACTATAGAAGGATCAGTGCAATGGCTTGAGATTAACCTTTCAAGGTCAGTCAAAGTCAAACCTAATTGTCTAATCTGAAAGTCTATATTTGGATACCTATTAGTGTTCCTTGTCTATTAGCACTCATTTCAAAGTTATAAGCACTCTTTCTCCAAAACTTTATGACCTTGTTCTGACCATTATATTTGTCCTTAACATTCCAAAATTAAAATACAAGAATAGATAAAGAAAAAATCAGTACATGGGTGTGGTCAGGATTTTGTTCACAAACAAACAGAAGGATAGACAAAAAAAAAAAAAAAAAAATCTTTCTTGGAGAAAGATCTTATCTTATGCCCAAGGGGATTATAAAATAAGATTAGACAGAGACAAGAGGACTTAAAGGGATGGACTGAGAGACAGGCTGAGTGACAGACAGGGCTAAAAGTGATCACGTCATTCCCGTAGCCAGTTTCATCAGCGTGCAGGAAGTGAGGTCTGATTAAAATAGAGTAGAGAGAATGCACAGGGGAAAAGCTTTCAGCTTCCATTTACAGTCGCTAATTCCCTTTGATGATAAAAATCTAATGTAACCCCGTTAATTCAGCTTTGCTTCAACGTTAAAAGTGAGCGGATTGGGAAGAATGCAAGGCGTGGGCCGTGTTTCGCCTCTCGGGTTGTGCTTCTTGAGCTGCCGACTGGCAGGATAAGGAATAACGGAGTTAGTCATGCTTCCCTACAGCAAAGAAAGCACAAATATCATCCAAACAGCCCAGCTTCAACAGTGTTTTACATCTTAACATGCACACAGGACCATGTTTAGAGCTTGTGCGGTATATGTGTGTGTATACATGCATACATACATACATATAGACACTTTTTTCTTTCTTTTTTTTACTTTTAGGTTCAGCTGAATGTCGCACCCTGGAGCTGGTAGTACACTTCAGGGAGCATACTAATTTCATTCTGTTTAAAAATTCAACACTCAATCTCAAGTCCGAGAGCTCGCGGAAGCCTTTCTCCTGTAGAGCCTTGTAACAAATTCTCCTAACTGAGTCCTAAATCGTTTATCTTACAGTTACTCTGTAGACAATCAAAAAGTCATGGGCTAATTTATAGCCCAAAACGTTCCTATTTTATAAATGAAAAATATACATATAGAGATTATACACACACACACACACACACACACACACACACACACACACACACACACACACACACACACACACACACACACACACACCTATCTACGGAGACATGCTGCATGAAATTGACTTACAAATTATTTATCTTACAATAAAAATTTGATTTGCAAAGCATCATCGAGGAACATAATATTAAATACTTTTTTTGTACTAAAATCAATAAAAACATAATTTCTATGAAAACTGTATAAAGGCTATACTGACCTAGAAACATGTTCATTAAGTGCTTCCTTGCATAAGTCTGTATACACATTGTTATAAATACTTACAAAAATGTAGACACTTTATAGCAGATGTTTATGAATGTTTAAAAGAATGTTTTATAAATTCATACGATATTATACCAAATATGCAAATATGAAAGTTATTTTAATTGGCCTTGAACTGGAATCTCTTTGGACTCAGCCTTAACGTGGTCTCTCTCATTTGCACTCCTTTTTTAATGTGGTCTTATTTGGTTGTGATGCTGCCGCTCATTTGGGGTCAGTCCTCTCATTTGAAATCAATCATGACATGGTCTCTTTAATCTGTATTCAGTTTTAACATGGTCTCTAATTTGGGACTCAGTCTTAAAGCAGTCTCTCTCTCTCATTCAGGCTCAGTCTTAACACGGTCTAGCTCACTCGGACTCAGTCTTGATGTGGTTGCTCCTTTGGACTCGGTCTGAAAGTGACTTAAGAATTGGCAGTCTCTCCCATTTGGACTCTGTCTCCCTCATTTGGATTCAGTCTTGACTCTCGACACAGTTTCTCTCAGTTGGACTGGGTCTTAAATGTGGTCTCTCTCATTCAGACTTGGTTTTGACAACATCTTTGTCATTTGGACTCAGCTTTTAATGCAGTCTCTCTTTTGGACTTTGTCTTGATGCAGTCTGTGTCATTGGGACTCAGTCTTTACACGGTCTCTCTCACTGGGACTCGGTCTTAACGCAATCTCCCTCAACTGGATGCGGCCTCTCATATGGACTCAATTTTAACGCAGTCTCTCACTTTTGGATATGGTCTCATGTTAATGCAGTCTTAATGCAGTCTTTTTTATTTGGACTCCATCTTGATGCAGTCTCTCTCATTTGAACTTAGATTTGTTGCAGTCTCTCTCATTTGGACTCTGTTTTCACAAGGTTTCTCATTTGGTTTTTAAACTTTACCTTTTTGATGGGTGTATGGAGTATATAATGCACTCAATGGCTGGACAAAAGAAGAAAAAAACCCTTTGAGATTTGCAACAATGTCTTCAAGAAATTTGAAGAGTAAAAAACTCGTTCTTCTTTTAAATAAGAAGTATAGCTTGAGCAAAACTTAAGCAACGTAGACATTCAGCAAAAAATCGAATATTAAGTATTATAAAGAAGTAGAATTACTTGTGTATTTTGCATACTCCTGTGATCTCAGGTGAGGGAGATTTAAAGTGTTTAGCGTCACAGTGGTCTGATTTAAACTCTCTAAGCGAGTAACATTTACATAGTGGCACACCGGAACACCAGGATTTCAGTTTGTAAAAGAATTGGCCTCCTTTTGTCTTGCCATGTGGAACTTGCTCTTTATTTCTGTGTCATGCAAAGCCTTTTGGCTGCACTTCACTGACTGGCTCTTGCTTAACCATGTGACCGTACTGATCCGAGCTCCATTTAGATGACCTTTCCCTGGAAACCCCTGTAGACTCCAGCCGAGCCAGAGTTGGTGTGTTCGCCTGCATTTTAACCAGCGCTCCTGATCCTCCCGACGCCCGGCGGCACAAAGACAAAGAGATCAGATCCCTCACAGATACTGTGGATATGAACACTACACCATCCTTCTGCTCAAAAGCACAAGATTACAATAATGCTGACCTTCTGAACATCTGATAGAGTGCAATGCAGGACTAGGTGATATGTCTGATGCATCCATAAGACACTGGTATTACAATATTTTCAGATCATGTTCATGTTGTCCTGCTGTCAGTTTTTTAGTTACTTCATATTTTCTAAATATAACGATCACAAATCTTTTCAAAGCAACAAACTTCATCTTAATATAATTGAATGTAATGAATAAAAATATGCTAATAAAAAAGAGATTCAGTTTTAACTGAATGTTGAATATATATAGCATGTGAGAGTCCTGCACAGCATTCACAATGACATTAGTAATAGCGGAGCAGAGCACCATTGATGAGGGAAATGTGTTGCTTTTGGAAAGTCAAGAAAAACCTATAGCGTACGTTCGCTTTTCCGTCCCTCCAGCGTACGTGTACACATGGAACTCTGTTTTATTATTTGGAAATGTTATATCTTAAAAAAGGAAATCTTTCTGGGAATATAGAGAACAAGACGTGTTTAATACTTGGGTCATGTGATGTGATGTCATCGCTACGTGAAATAAATAAACAACAAATTATATTCTTGTGTTATTGAAATGTTCTCCAAACCTACAGGTTCTAAATGGCATAGCTTACATGTTGAGACTAAGATGGCATGTTTGGTTACCTAATTTTTTCCCCTTCTATAAACAAATTATTAAAATAAATTACTCTCAAAAAATATAGGATACCTGTATGGGGTTTGGTAGTTCCCGCACAAAGCTTGTCAGATAAGGGGAATCATATGGGAGCTCCGTTTTTCGCAGTGCCTAAATCTATATATTACAGGAACACGTCTGAAAAACCTGAATGAAATCTTTAATGATGACAAGTTCACCATAAATTCTATTGCACAACTTGGATCACCACTCTAATCCATTAGCTCGTGTAGAAAATTAAAACTCTTACTCACTCACTCACTCATTAGCCGAAATGCTTAATCCTACTAGAGTTGCAGAGAGGCTGGAGCCTATCTCAGCCAACACTGGGGGAAGGCAGGGTACACTCTAAACAGCCCGCCAGACAGTCACAGGGCCACCACACACATAACCATTCACACTCACACCTAAGGGACAGTCTTTGGACTGTGGGAGGAAACCACAGTACCCAGAGGAAACCCACACTAACATGGGGAGAACATGCAAACTCCACAAAGAAACACCCAAGCTGGGACTTGAACCTAAGACCAATGTGGCAACCACTACATCATGCCATCCTAATAATATACAGTGTGTGTGTATATCACATGTTACTGGCACAGTGTTACTCTTCTGTTTTTTTTTGTTTGTTTGTTTTTTTCAGATCCTTTAGTGTCATGTGACGTATAGTTTACGCTTAAGGTCAGAGGTTGGATTTATGCTCCTTAATCATTTCTTAAAACTTTATCATTTGGATGAAATGACAAAATTCTAGCATTCTGTTCACTCCAATTCAAAGCTCCATGACGTCACAAAAACAATAACTATACTTTAGCATTATTGACCGTGACGCATAGTATGATCATGCTGATGAGGAAAGCTTCGAGTCTCACATGACCACCGTGGAAGCCGGTGGTGAGACTGGCATGCAGCCGAGCTCCAACAAAGAAGCAACTCCGCCCAGTGAAAAAGCAAAAACAAGGAAAATCAATTTAAAGTCATTGCACACTTTTGTGAGGCTGCGAGAGCAAATGGCTGTCTGTCAAAAGCCATTACATCCATCCGTCTTCTGCAACTTAATTTATGGAGATGGAAAACGCGGAATACTCACAGCACTTTTTTTTTTTTTTAAACACGTGAGTACATTAAGTAAAGTCGCCATTGCAAAATGATGAGCAAAGCTCCAAGGCACGTACACGCACATACATATACACATACACACACAAGGCTTGTTTAAATGAGAGTGGAAAGCCATTAGCTTTTCCCAAGCTAGACGATTCCATTAAAATTTCACACCTCAGAAAGAGAAATGAAACAATGAAAAAAAAAAAAAGTCGCTATTATTCAGCGCCTCTTTTTAAAATACACATGCACAAACATGCACAACACACACACACACACAGTGATGTTTTCCCATGACCATTCAACTGTTTGTTGGTGGTTAGAGCTAGGGAGTTGAAAACAGCTCAGTGTCTCCGCTTGGTAAATCCGCCATATTGTTAAGATATGAAAACCAACCAGAATTTTATATACAACTGTCTCAAAAATTGAATTTACATTTCATTCATATCAGCACGAACGTCCAGCAGCTCCTGCATTTCTGAATTCTTCATTTCAGCATATTTCCCAGGAGATCTCGTCCCATTAAACTGCAGCATCAAATGTCCTTAGATTTATCTTTTTTTTTTTTTTTTTGGCTTGCTGTTTCACACCCACACACTCAGAGCGGACACCAGGCTTCATCTGAAACACGTGAAGCCAGCTTGCTGCATCGTGTTGTTGCAGTTGACACTCTGAGGATATCGCTATGTGCCCTCTTCCACATACAATTTTTTCTACTTTGTTTTATGTAACACCTTTCACTGAAACCGTAAAATGGCCAACATGTTTTTTTTCCTGCTAATTTGTGACAATTAAGTACAAAGTGTTCTATTTAGGTGTTAGTTCTGACACTTGGTTTTCCAGTCAAAATTCCAGACACTTATGCCTACTTAACTGATGTACACAATATACATGTCTAATACTAGTTAACATCAATGTACGCTGATCAATTTTATTTCTCTTTACTAAAACTTAAAAATTACACTCACTGTGAAAGAAAGAAAGACAGGATGCCTTCTGTCAGTTTAAGGGGCAATACAGACATCATGTTTTTTTTAAATTAACTATTAATTAAACTAGAAGCAATGCACAGAGCTCCGAAGGTGGGATGTCCCAGCAAAAAAAAAAAAAAAAAAAAAGAAAGAAAGAAAGAAAAAAGTCCCCTTTTGCTTTAGATCCAACTTTAGAACAGTGCGATAGAGAGACAGATGGCTGCTGAGTCCAACCGCAGAGTGCACCACCAACTGGTCTACCCATTACATGGGATTTCCTCCAATAATATTACTGTACTGTGCTGAAACAAGTCACTGCAGGAGTCACTGGTAATACTGACAATCATGGAGTGTGAGATTCATATAGTCAGTATTTTATAGATTAGAATTGACTCAAAATGCCCTGAACCATACAAAGCCATGCTGATGCAGAGTTGACTGTTTACGGTAACTATTAATCAATAAAGATACATATTGCATATGTTTATTCCCACCACCAGGGGTGTGATTTGGATGTGGATCCAGGATGGTTTTGAAGGATTTTTTTGTATTTATTTATTTTTTTATTGCGCAACAGAGAAAGGAGGTGGAAATCACCCAGTATGCGACGGGAGAAAAAAAATACAGAGTTGAAAAATTATTGTCGAACAAGCCACAAGAGGGCACAATTATTCTATATCATCTGCCACTATAACCCATGAAAAGAAAAGACTGCACTACCTTGGCTGAGGTCTGCACTTTCTGAGAGCATTTCTAGTATTATATATATTCTTATTGAGGCTCTGTTTACATAGAATTTGGAGCTCCTAAGAGTAAAACGTGTGCATCACTTTTTAAAAAAAATCGATTTTAGATTCCGGTATGCTAATGCAAAAACTGCAACTTCATATTTTTTGTGAGGGGATGCACATTTTAAGGATGCTTTCAAGACATTTCTTTTATGTTAAACGATAAGGACGAAATTCAATAAAAACAAGTCTGTGTCTAGTTTCTGCTGTGTGTGTGAGTGTGTGTGAGTGTGTGTGTGTGTGTGTGTGTGAGAGAGAGAGAAAATACAACTACAGGATACACTGCTGTTGAATCATTTACTGCAGTGGCTAAGAGAGCAATAGAGAGAGAGAAAGAGAGAACAAAGAAAAGAGCACTAGAGGCTTGTTAGGCTTGGTAATATTCCCCAACTATGTTCCTCAACAAAAATGATGAGACCGACTTCTTTTGTTGGCTTTGAAAAGGTTTGGGATGGGGCAGTTTTAAAGGCTTTGGATCGGAGACGATGCCGCGATGCCAGGCTTGGGGAACAGACCTCGATGGCAGAACAGGAGATGTACTTTAGCCAACAGAAGCACAATGTGGCTGATGCTTTCTTCACAACCACACATGAAAGAAGACCCAATAACACCTTTCCCGAGTTGTTTCATGAATCGCATGTAGGTTTTCATAGAACGGAGCTGAATTTCAGCCAGGAACCCAAGGTCATTTTTATTAACGCTAGACTCATTGATGGGCTTAGAACCTTTGTGGTCTTCACAAAAATAATTACTTGTGTTATTTTTGTGTACTGTATATTATTATGATGGAATGGTGGCATATTGGTTAGTACCTCCTCCTCACAGCACAAAGGTCCTGGGTTTAAGCCCCGGGCTCGGCTCAGGCTTTTCTCTGTAAAGACTGCATGTTCTCTCCCTGCATGCAGAGGTTTTTTCCAGGTACTCTGGTCCAAAGACATGCACATTAGGTTAACTGGCTGTTCCAAATTGCCCCAGGTGTGAGTGTGAGTGTGAATGGTTGTGTGTGTGTTGGCACTGTTCAGGCTGTTCAGGGTGTATCCCATCTTTGCAGTGCTGCCTGAAATAGCCTCCTAACTACCCTAGTAGAATAAAGCGGTTCAGCTATTAAGTGAATATATGTGAATTAATATTATTGGACACACAAAATTAAATAATAAGCAAAGAATAAACAATAGTTAGTATTTTTTACAAACTAAACAATTTTTGTATTTTACAAAATTGTAAATATCAATAATTTTCTGTTTCCAATTAAGGATTTTTTTATCCTACAGTGTAATAATGAAACCTCTATCAGTACCTGTGTGTGAAAGATGCGAAGGTCTCACATAGCTTATTGACACATGAGAACCATGGCTGGGACAACCATTTATATTTAGGAGGAATTTGGGGGAAGTCACTGACAAAAGGGTGGAGGAGGAAAAAAAAAAGCAATGCTGATGAATTGATCTGGTGCTTGACCCTCAGCAAATTTCAACATGACCACATTTTCCAGGCATATAAGCCACACCCTCCCTGGCTCTCAAGTTTTCAGATGGGAGTGATTGAAACATTTACAGGATAATACCAGATAAAAATTCACCTATAGATGTTGACTTTTGTGTCCAATAAAAACATAACGCTCTACTTCTGACAGTTGGAAAGCACGGACACTGGAGACTCATTCCATAAATGCTACATAAGCAGCACTAAGTACAGATTAATTCCAGAATTACATTTATGTATACGTCTTCATTTTAATGCACTAGTGGTTTATTTCTGAGCTTGCTGAGGTCATGGTCATGGTTAAGAGTATGTGATGACTTTCTTATTAGGACACTGCAGTATTCAGGATAGATCCTAAAATCTTATTTTACTACATCTTTCCGGAACCACGGTGCTTTTTCTACTGAGATACAAGACACCAGGACACAAGGGATTGGGGAAAAAA
>JAQMYF010000022.1:18546026-18556385 GCA_030014195.1 Neosilurus mollespiculum
CCACAAGTTATGGAAATGAGACTGTGTGTGTGTGTGTGTGTGTGTGTGTGTGTGTGTGTGTGTGTGTGTGTGTGTGTGTGTTTGTGTGTGTAGACAGAGGATCATTTGGCAGTGTGCCATTCAAATTACAATCAACACCAAGAGTTTTGCATGGATGGATTGTAATCAACACTTCATGAGCTGTTAATGAGGATTTGTTACACTGCATATCTGTTACACACTAACAGCACTTCAGAAGAAATATTTAGTTTACACTGCGGACAGTTTCTCTTCGGTCACTCTCATTCCTTCTCTACTCATAAAACAAAACACAGTTAATAATCGGCTAGGTTCGTTGGTTTCATTAAAGAAACATAGAGATTCCTGATGCCTGCATTTTCACCACCAGCACTTTAATAAGAGTTTGGAGATGATAAGGAAGGAATAAGCACTAGCTGTTAAAGAACAATAATCAGCACACCCCGATGGTATTGTTTTACAATGTTCAGCCATTCATTCATTCATTCATTCATTCATTCATTCATTTTCTAAGCTGCTTATTCCTAATTAGGGTTGTGGGGTGGCTGGCGCCTATCTCAGGGCCAACACACATGCAACCATTCACACTCACACCTAGGGGCACTTTGGAAGAACCAATTAGCCTATTGTGCATGTTTTTGGATTGTGGGAGTAAACGGGAATACCTGGAGGAAACCCAGGCCATCTTACTGTGAGGTGGACATGCTAACTACTGTGCCTCCAAGACACCAGTGTTTAGCCAGTGACTACAATTTCTTACAATTATTTACTAATTTTACCATTTCTAGTTACATTTTGATATAAAAGAAATGCTGACGCTGGAGACTCCTTCCCGCTTCAATGCTGCCTAAACATCTCCTTCCTGAAAACTTCACCATCTTTTTTTCTTTTTCATTTTAAAACACAAAAAAAAAATTAAAGTAATAACTTGTTGGAAAGTGATAATTAAAAAATAAAATTCAATACTTTTTATTTATTTATTTATTTATTTTTATTTTTTTTACAAATATCACCTAAATTATTAAATTATGGGCTCATTATGAAGTAATTGCCAAAAAGTAATTGTTCTATAAAAATGATAATTGTGAGTCACTGTGGATAAAAGCATCTGCCAAATGCTGTAAATGTAAATGTAAATCCTCCTGCTGTAATTTTGATGATTTGGTGCAAATGTAAATGACGGCCATGTTGTATTCTACACTTATACCTGGGGAACGAGTCAACAGGAATGATGCTCTGAGCTGTACACCTCACAGGGCTGCTCGGCTCTCCTGTGTGATTAAGGGCTGCGAAAGACAGCATGAACTTTAGCACTAATTCAGGAGTGTGGCACTTCGAGTTCCTCATGCATGCTCTCGTAATTATATCATTCTGGCTCTTACTCAGACACTGTGGTGACAGGACAAGCGCTGAGGTCTCGCACATTTATATACACATTCTCACAGCAGCCTGCTGATCTTTCCGAAGTCTCCACCTTCTGACTCAACATACCACATACACAGTACATGTGCAGATGCTAATGCCCTAACCAGGGCTACTTCGCTATTTTTACCCCTAGCAAAGGGCTTAGCAAAATGTTTAGCATAGCATCAACTCAAAAAAGGTTAAACTGTCCCAAAATTAAAAAATGTATACCCTTTTTAAATTTAATTTTGACTTGCAGTACCAGTAAAATCGCAGCATTTCTGTGCATATATAAACAATTACTTTTTAAAAATTAGAAAGTCATGAGTGTGAGAAAAATTCACTAAATATTTTGCTGCTGATGTTCATTTGCCTAACCAATTTATCCTACTGGGGTCACAGGAAGGCGGAAGCCTATCTCAGCCAACTCTGGGCGAAGGTGGGGTACACCCTGAACAGCTCATTAGTCCATCACAAGACACTATTTACACAGCCGCTTACACCTAGGGGCAATTTGGAACAGCCAGTTAGCCTGATGTACAGTCTTTGGACTGTGGTAGAAAACCAGAGAACCCCGAGGAAACCTACCCAAGCACGAAGAGAACATGCAAGCTCCACACAGAAACGCCCTTGCTGAGAGCGGGTCTCGTACCCAGTACCTTCTTGCTGCGAGGTGGATGTGATATCCACTACGTCACC
Organism: Neosilurus mollespiculum; assembly: GCA_030014195.1. Lineage (NCBI taxonomy): Eukaryota > Metazoa > Chordata > Actinopteri > Siluriformes > Plotosidae > Neosilurus > Neosilurus mollespiculum. The sequence continues at coordinate 18,548,148 of JAQMYF010000022.1, forward strand.
ATGCCACCTGCTGTTGTTTGTGGTTCAAAAACATAAGTGAAATGGTAACACAAACCTTGGTGATGCTGAGGCCAACAACTTAGCAGTGATTTCCCATTTAAACCAAATGGCCTTGAATGCTGGCTAATTTACTTAAAGTTTTTCTCTTTTTTCTAGGCTTACCATAATGAACAATAATGGTATATCTTGTTCCTAATAGACCTAATATACTTATTAATAAAAATGTTGTCTAATCATTTTCACCATTCATTGTTATTCATGGGTAGTGGATGGAGGTTTACTCGGAAATGACCTATATGCTTGTATCAGGGAGTTTGGATCTGATAATTAAATAAAATAAACAAACAAACAAACAAACAAACAAACAAACAAATAACTAACTAACTAACTAACTAAATAAATAAATAAATAAATATGTCATGCAAAAGTGTTTTCTCCATTTGCATGTTGTATTAACATTCTCACACACAATTTATTTCCGTGCCTCACCCTTCTTTTATCTCTCTCTCACACACACATGTAACTATGTCAAATTAATCGAACAAAGAGGAGCACGTACAATCAGGAAAATGAAGTCAGCACCTTATTTACGCCGCTCTAAAATGGCACCCGAGGCACTTGGCAAAAGCTAGTGCTATTAATCCAGTACAAAAGCAGTTGATCACAATCTCTGAAACGTGTGTTAGTGGTGTGTGCGTGTCATAAATGTGAGCTTAAGTAAACATTACATTCTGTTACAGGACTGGAAACGATGGCACATGATCTCCACTCGCTCATCACTTACATCAGCTATTTTATTTATTTATTTATTTATTTTTCAGACCTGTTTACTCAGAGAGATTTTATTATACCACACGACGATCATTTCCTACAGCTTATGCCATCACTTCAAAAGAAATTAGAATGGGAAATTTGTGCTAACTTGCTAAACATAGATGGAAGATGAACATTTTCATCCCTTCCTTTACACTTTTATTCATTTGCCAAACTGCTCAATCCTACTAGGGTCGTGGGGGGGCTGGAGCCTATCTCAGCCGACTCTGGTCAAAGGCAGGGTACACCCTAAGTAGTTTGTCAGTCCATTATAGGGCCAAAACACAGGCACAACCATTCACACTCACACCTAGCGAACAATTTGGAACAGCCAAGTCGCCCAATGTGGATGTCTTTTGACTGTGGGAGGAAACAGGAGTACCCAGATGAAAACTTTTTTTTGCGAGGAAAAATTGACTCTAGGTTGGGAAATGATTGTAAAAAATGTGCAGATAATGCGGCAGGGTACACAAGAACGGGCAACAGATGATAAACACAAAGATGTTTTCTAACTCTCCTGCTTGCTACACCTCATGGATAGATTTAAAAGTGACCCTATCAATAGATATTTATAATGATAAGTATCGCAGGCTGGTGTTATAAGAGTAATGTGGCTCCTTAAATGGATGAATCAACTTTAGCCCTGAAGGAAATAAATAAATAAGTCTATCTATGTGTTTTGTTCTGTGATGCCCATCTTTATGCAATCCAGCAATACGTAATAGCCAATCAATGTCAACTCAGGCACAGACATGGGGCAACCATCCAAGTCACTTTCCATTCCTATGGAGCTCTGCTCAGGAACTTCGCTATTAAGAGCAAATAAACGTTAATATTGTATTTGTGTGAATAAAAGAGAGAATGCCATACCTCATTCCTGAAATGCTCATCAAAAACATTTTGCAAACACAATCTGCAACATTATAAACATAAAAAACATATACAGAAATCTTGTATTATAAATCGTGTATTTCCTTAACCAGCTAGCTAGCTCACCTATACATCATTATACATGAATCATGCTAGCTAACAATTTAAGGCAGTTATTTTACATTGGAATAAACAACACACTAGAACTGTAATTATGTTTTTTTTTTGTTTGTTTTGTAAAATGTTTTGTCACTTGTAAGATAAACTTTTGCTGTAGGGGCCTCCAATGGCACATAAGCGGAATTTCATAAAGAGGCGGGTGGCAACATCGCATGTCACGGACGGGGCATGTGTACAACACTTGACGGGTGGGAATTGTACACGACTAAAATAAGGGGAGAAAAATGGGGAAATAAAAAAAAACAAAAGTCCTGATATAATTATTTCATTAATAAATAATATAATTTCATATATTCAAAGGGGGCACCGACTTTTGCATTAGGCATAGAAGGTCTTCTCAAGGTAACATCACAGGTCGGTAGTCACACAGCGCTGTCAGTTTTAAATGATTAGAAATTCTTTAATAAACATGCCAGATAAGATGCCTCATAACAATCATGCGATGTAATAAATTAATAAGAAGCTGAGGGGAGTATATATATATGATGGTTTGGGGGGAAGGGAGGGTTGTTTACTGAATGCGCCTGTCGCACAAAATTAAATATGAACAATGATTATCAAACCAAGTTCATTAGGAAGAGGATGTTAAAAGTGTTCATCTCTGCAGCCAAGCACTTTGGGTTCTGCTATTGATTAACAACTGTGACGTAAATACAAAGTCTATAACAGAAGATGAAAAAGTATAAACATGTTGTGTTCTAGCTTTAACAAAAGGCTCTTTAGATTTCATTGCAACTTCCTGAAGCCACTATGTTTGTAAATACGTGCTAACATGCTGGAAAATTGCGACAATGCACTAGTAAGAGGTTTAATTTAGCGACGCTATGCTCTGTAACGGAGGCTACGCTTCTGATAAAGATAAATATACGACTGTCTGTCTTTTCGAAACCTTTTACCGTGCAGGCGTGATGATCACAAACATGAACACAGTGTTCTAGTCAGGATGAAAAGAAAAAATGAACTTGACCTGAAATTAAGTCGAAATGCAAAAATTTGGAAACCTAATTTGGCGTTATCGCTCTCCCGTTGTGGAAACACATTTGTACACAGATTTGATGTCTGCGGCTTTGTTGTGTCTTTTCTGTTCTGACAACTCAGAGAAGACAGGGAGCAATCGCAGTGGGCCACAAGTTTGGAGTCTGATACGATTATCAGCTGCCCACATGCTAAGACGCGCCACGAAACCTCATTTCCATTCTGTTTGTGAGCTCCCTTTGGCTCCTGCCCAGCTCGTAATTGACATGCTAAATGATCATTATTAATTTGGGTCTAATTAGTGGTTTAATGCATTGATTTTGACTCGGAAAATCGTAATAACAGATGACAGATGCAAGCTTCATTTAGGACAGAGTTGAGCCCAAAAATATGGTGTATTTTTTTAATAACTAAAAAGCTGTTATGATTCCAGCTGCCAAGATTTAGATCCGTTTATGAATAGTAATTGTGTTTATTTCGAGAAAATGCATTTTGAATATTGACACGGGTAATTAAATTAAGCTGATCTAGAAGTATCACCGTGCCTCTAAAACTTTATTGAGCACTCCTGCCATTTTTTTCAACCTAATCTGTTTGGCCCCAAGGCTGCAGGAGTGCCATCTTAGATGCCATATACCATATTTATGTTATCATTTCGCATAGTACCTTGTGAGGTGCCTGGTGTTTAGGGGGTGATCACACTAGAGGTGCAATAGAAAAGCAACTGACACAAATGGCTATTCGCGGCTGTCGTTTTTCATTCTCAAAATGTTCTCAAATTTGTCTCACAACATTCAAGGCATGGTGGCACGGTGGCGCAGTGGTTAGCATGTCTGCAATAAGGCAAGAAGGTCCTGGGATGGATTCTCAGGCTCGGTCGTTTCTGTGTGGAGTTTGCATGTTCTCCCCGTGCTTGCGTGGGCTTTACTCCGGTTTCCTCCCACAGTCCAAAAACATGCACAGTAGGCTAATTGGCTGTTCCAAATCATCCCTAGATATGAGTATGAGTGTGAATGGTTGTGTGTGTTTCTGCCATGCGATGGCCTGGCGAGATGTCCAGGGTGTACCCCGCCCTCGCCCAGAGGCTGAGATGGGTGCCAGCCTCCCCGTGACCCTAATAAGGATTAAGTGACTTAGGAAATGAATAAATGAATGAATGAATGAATTTCATTCCTGTACATGAACTCATCACAAAATTTCAAACATGTTGGAAATTTCTGCGAATGCCACAAAACGAGGTTCTGATGCGGAGTAGTCTCAAACTCTTCTCAAACCGTACGCACAGGTCGCGAGAAGGTCGCAAAGTTGTTGTTTTGCTTGCAAATTATTCGTTTTTCGTTCGCAAGGAAAAGCGACAAGTTGGACACCTGCATTGTGTGCACAAGATTTTTCTAAGATGACTTCATGTAACCTTGACCTTTGACACATGACCTCAGAACGTGTCGAGGGATTCAGAAGATAGAGTGTCCACAAGGAAGTTTGGATGGACGGACACACATAAACAGACAGATGCATGCATGGACGCATGAATGGACAAGGCAAAAGCATAATGCCTCCAGCACCACCACGGTAGGCAGCCCCATAATAATGTGTGCTAGTTAAGGCATATTTTATTGTGCAGCCTCAATTTTGAGATCTCGACAAATGTGAGCAAGTCCTTGAGTAGACTTATGACTGCATTTAAATCAGAGGGGGAAAAAAAAGCTAAGACATGCCATCAGTTTACACCACTGTGAAATTAGGAATATCTACTTGCAAAGTGAAAACTTGTTTCATGAAGAAAGCAGGAGGTTAATTAGAAAAGCACTCATTGAGTTCAAGGAAACGCCACCACGTAGCATGGATGTTGTAACAGACAGGCCCTATATAATTACTGGATTCAATTACCATGTGCTCATCTTATGCTATGTTGTATAGTACATTGAAGTGACCAAATTACTGAAAAAACTCTCTTTTATGAAAGATTTACAAGATGGTCGGGGTTCTACCTTTCGTGGTCACTCAAGGTCGAAAGTTATTGTAATGTAAAAGTCCATATGGTTTCATATATGGTTTAAAAGTCCTATTAGTGTTTCATAATAGCAGCATGTCTATCTGTACTCATTTCAAAGTCATAACTCTACCTCCAAAGGCACTCTATCTCCAAAACTGTGTGGCCTTGCTCTGACCTTCACCTTTGCCCTTGACATTTCAAAACCAAACCATCTCTGGGACTTAGGTAGGGTAGTGTCCCCACCAAGTTTGGTAAAAATCCTTCTGTCATAACTCAGTTTTGAGTTGAGGTAATAAGAAGCATTACTATACCATAGTCCAAGCATAAAATGTTGTGTATGAATGAGAACAAACCTAAATCGTTGGGTTTAATTATTAAAAGAGAAAACATATCTAATTATATTTAATTAGAGAGAAAACATATCAAAATTGAGTCATCACTGGATACATGAACAAAGTAGCAGCATTTTATCCATGAAGACAAATAGAATAGAAATCCAATTAGGCTTTATTCTGAGTACCATCTCAAATAATGACAGCATCAGTGTGATGATCTATATGATCACATGCACCAGGACATAAAGATGTAAAAACTGAAAGGTGATAGCGTACATTAGAATAGCAGTTAATTCCATGAATTGGAAACGAACTGGCAGCGTCACTGCGGAACATTTCTCAGGCGCTCGCAGAGTTAATAAGGTGTAGATGCGAGTGTGTGAGAGGGCGCCAAGGGGACACCCAGTTAGACTGCATCCTGTTACCTCTCAATGGGTCAGTAGACACAAGTCGAGGAGTGTGATCTTATGAAAATGAGAATGTGATGGGAGGCATTCAGAGAAAAGGATAAACGTCATGTGTTAAGACAGGAATGGGCGCACACACACACACACACACACACACGCACACACACACACACACACACACACACACACATACTGTATATCTGCACACTGTTGTTCAAAGCATAGAAAAAGGAAAAGGAAGAAAAAACAACGTATTTGCATCTGCATGGCCCATTGATTTTGATTGCATCGTTGCTCAGGGCTGACAATAGCAAGCTGATTTATTTCATAAATAGATCGTGCTGGGTTTGCAAGTGATACGCTGAACTGCTATTAGCAGCCAACAGCGAGCGCAAATCTCAGCGGGTAATAAGAAGATGAACAATTCTGAAGACATCGATACATCCCTCACACGAATACATGAACGTGTTTGGCTGAGCGCTGGCGTTCATGCCTTATTTGATTTGTGAAATGAAATGATCTCTTCTTATTTAATGCAATACTTCACATCATTTCACACACAATACAAGGCTGCGACTCGAGAGCTCCTTGATTACATGAGCCTCAGTGACTGTTACGAATGTGAATGCTCTATGTCCTTCCTACCCCCTGTTTAATCATGCTTTCCACATTTAAACCCATCTCTATATGTACACAGTTATGGAAAATGTATGATTTGGGTTTGGCGTATGAGTCGAGGCACAGGATCAGTCTGCAAAGTGCGGTACATAAGCAGCGTCCAAATCCTGAGAGGTCTGAGAGTGCTGGAACTAATCCTCCGTGGATAATAAGGCGAACACGAATCTCTGCAAATGACACTTAGGCGAAATACATCCAGAGCTGCTACTATTATGAAAAATTACTGTGCCTGGTTGTACTGGTACATTTCCTAGGTCTGTTGTGCGAAGCCCTACGACATCCTACAGCTATGTTATGATACACATACGAATTTCACACACACTGGTACATCTGATGTGCTCAGAATACTTTTTTTTTAATACAACAGTCCTATGACTGGACTACGTTCAAACCCGCAACATTTTTATGACACTGCTGAGTTGTACCGTATGGCAGTCATACGTTCAACAGATTTTGTGTCTTGCAACAATCATATCACTTTCGTATGAACATTGTACGATTTGATTGACAGACCTGACTTATTTACCCCATTAATGAAGTTTAACACATAAATTAAACCCACTTCAACACAACCTACAGCAGTCCCTTCTGTCATAGCGTTGCTAAATTCATATGACCAAAAAAGAAAGAAAGAAAGAAAAGAAAACCTTTTTTTTTTTTTTTTTTTTTTTTTTTTTAATGAAAGAAGCTTCATCAGAAAGCAGAAGCTAAAGAAAGAATGAATATCGCTGAAATTTAAGCGCTGAGCTTTTTCGTATTTTGTATTTGTAAAGGGAAAAAAAAAGTTTTTCTGAAAATTATAATTGTAATCATAAGAAAAACAAGCAGTGCAGTCTGGGTTCTTCACCACTCAAGGAACTCCAATCACTTTCTCTGCTACTTTCTATCATCACTGTCTTCTTTTCCACTGACTCGTTTTTTCCTCTTCAGGTTCTCTGTAATCATCATTTTTGACCTTACTTTCAGTTTTTTTTTTTTTTGTTTGTTTTTTTGTTTTTTTTTGTAGCCAACACATTCTGTATTTATCCCTGAATAAACATTTAAATTAGACAAAACAATGATGCTAAATGACAATAATAGCTGATTAAAATAAACTACAGTGGATTGAAAAACGATACTTTAAGTCCACAAATTATCTCACAAAAGAGAGAAATCTTCGAATGATTATCGTCGTTCAGGTATCGCAGGTGGCAATAACTTCAGCAGACATTTATCACAAAGCCATTACAGATATGACGAAGTACCTTAATCGTGTTTTCTGAATCTTTTTTACGGCCGCGTCACTGAGTGAAATATGAGCGCAAGAAAGTGGAGAGCGCAAATTCATCAGGATCCTGTACAGTGTTCACGACTGATTATATCATTACAACCCTGGAAACATTTTTGAAGACTTTTGAAAAGTTTTTATCAAGGTGTCCCCCCCTGCAATAAATGCATTTTACAGTCCTTTATCATTTAAAATTAAAAATTGTGGCAACATAAGAATTATTTCTTAATTTAAATATATAAATAAATAGATAAATAGATACAAAAAAAAAATATATATATATATATATATATATTTTTTTTTTTTTTTTTTTTTTTCTTTCTCCTAGTTATTTATTTATTTTTTAATTTTGCCTTAAATTGACTTCAGTTCAAAAAGTGTTCTTTTAATTTTATTATTACTTTCTTATTTGTAGCCTTTTAAAATGGCTATTAAATTATATTTATTTATATTATGAATTAATTGTTTGTTTTGAATTTATATGTTTATTTAACTTTTACATTTTATTTGGTCAATTGTTTATTTGTTTGTTTACTTGCTTCTTTTGTGGCAAATCATTAATTTTATTTTAATTCAGCTGTTTTTCTTTTCATTAATTACTTATTACTTCGTTATGTAAAATGCCTCATACATGATAAATTTAAAAAAAGAATAATATTTGTGGTGGTGTATAATCTTCACTGCACACTACTGAATGAATATATATATATATATATATAT
>JAQMYF010000022.1:18617496-18638711 GCA_030014195.1 Neosilurus mollespiculum
TGTCTCCTTCTGTTGTTTTTGGTTTCTCTGTCTGTCTGTCTGTCTGTCTGTCTGTCTGTCTGTCTGTCTCTCTCTCTCTCTCTCTCTCTCTCTCTCTCAGATAATAATACAAAATAATCACATGAACTTAAACAGTATAAAAGAGAACTATTCTCGGTACTACATGTACCTTATCAGGCTAGCTTAATAACTGGCGCTTATCAGGTGGGGTACACCAGCTCACCAGACCATCAAAGGGAAGCACACACAACCATTTCCACTTACACTTACACAAAGGGTCAATTTAGAAGTTAGCCTGATGTGCAGGTCTTTGGACTGTGGGATGAAACTGGAGTACCCGGAGGAAACTCACTCAAGCATGGGGAGAACATGCAAACTCCACACAGAAACGCCCGAGGATCGAACCCAGGACCTCGTTGCTGTGAGGCGGACATGTTAACCACTATGTCACTGTGCCACCCTTGTCAACAATCTGATGCTGTTAAATATGAATATGCTTATTCATTAATATGCTTGTTTTATGTTACTATAGAAAGAAAAACAAAACAAGAATGAGCGCATTAATATTAATAAACCTATCATTTCAATTACATCTGGAACGACTGTCTGAGCTGTGCTGCTACAGAAATGTTATCCACACCTTCGGATTCTAGAATGTGCTATAAAATATACAATAAAATAATGGAGCAAGATAGAGATTCTCACTGCGATCTATATCTTGGAATATTTTACAACGCACCAGATTGATAGTTTCAATTAAAAAAGTAGAGACGGGAGGATTACAGTCCATAAAAGAAGCCCAATACAGAGTTGGAGATAAGACAAAACAGCCGAACTCGACAAGACTTTATCAGGAGTTAAATACTGCCTGGAAAAACAGGGGACAAAAACCCAAACAACAGCTTCCTAAAGTGCTGAGTAGTGCAGTTACAAATAATACAGCAGTTGTGGCAATAAGATAGCTGTGAAATTTGTCAACTTATCAAGGCATGCCAACAGCGACACGGATAGAAGTGATTAAAAAAAGAGAGCGACTCAGCCAGACTTTCATTCCCAGCAGTAAAAAAAAGGCTAAAAAATGTTACTTTACTGTTCAAGGCGTTAAAATCAGAGAGATTCCTTTACTAATCATGCTGCATTCATCCACTACACATTACAATCACTTCTCTGTCCGCGCCTCTCTCATCCTCTCTCATCAGCATGTACGGTTTCCTTTTCTTCCCTTCTTTCCCCCCAATATCATTTATTCTTATAAAAAAAAAAAAAAATCAGACAAAAAACAATTACATCATTTTCATCTCCAGACATGCGTCCTTTCTCTTTGCCTGCAGCAGACGGGATCCTCCGCCTCACCTTACTCTGAAATGAGAAGCAGCAGGCGTAAGCTGTAACCATCTGCCAGCCAACGTAGCTTGGAATTTCTTTACAGTTAACGAGAAGGATGTGTTTAGACAGACGACAAAGTTGAAAAAAGGAGATTTTTCTCTCTAACCTCATGGATAACTCCTGTAGAAGAAGATTTGTTATGCACCACCATCCACTCATTCGCTGTACTGCTTTATTCTACTAGAGTCACAGGGGAGACTGGAGCCTCTCTTTGCTGACTCAGGGAAAAGATGGGGTACACCCTGAACAGCTCGCCAGTCTATTACAGGGCCAACACACAGACTCACTCTTAGGGGCAATTTGAAACAACCAATTAGCCTAAATAGCGAGTCTTTTGACTGTAGGAGGGAACTGGAGTTCCAGGAGCAAACCCACCCAATCAGAGAAGAAGATGCAAAAAGCCTAAAGTGCATGTCTTTTAACTGTGGGAAGAAACTGGAGTAAACCCAAGTAAGCACAGGGAAGAACATGCAAACCACACAGGAACGTCCTCGCCGTGCCCAGGACTTGAACTCAGGACTGTCTTGCTGTGAGATGGATGTGCTAATCACGACACTTTGCTGACTACAAATACTAATGCATTATCCCAAATTCTGTTTAACTATAAAACAAATCAGTTTGCATATATTTTGGCAAGTTTGTGTGCTACAGTGCTTTAATACATGATTAATGAACCACTGAAGCATTAAGAGACTTCTTGTCATCTTGTGTACTACAAAACGTTTAGATTATAGTTACATACATGTGTTTTCTGATAGCTTATGTTCTGCTAATGTTAATGAGATAAATATTTTATATATTTTACCAATTCGGTTCTCCTCTGCATTGTCTGGAGCCAGTGGTGTGGCTAAAGGCCTGGGCTCATGATTAAGAGGTTGTGAGTTCACATCTGATTAACCTTCACTGTGCTAAGACCTTTCGGCAAGTGTGCCTCTGTCCACCAGTATAAATGGGTACCAGTAAATACTGGAAAAGTAACCAGCAATGGATTAGCAACCCATTCAGGAGGACTTGAATTCCCAGTTGCTCCACCCTACAGAAACTGGGATAAGCTTCGTCCTGATGAGCCAGTAGACTCGGGTGTAAAAGCCCAACTGCATTTTTTTTCTCCTCTGCATTAATGCAGAAAGGGTAGCCATGAAATGGCTGTCCATTTACTTATAAGTGCACATGAAGAAGCCTGCAAAAATAACCTGACTTTTCATTTTAACTCAGTTAGGAGATTAGCCAATATGACAGACTTCTGAAAAACAATGAGCAGAATTGAGTTTTCATTTCTCCCCTCTTAAATTTCCCTTCAATTATTCATTGAACATAATCCTGGAGGAGGGCTCGTGCTTTCATCTTAACTTGTTCCTTCCTTGAAAAAAAAAGAAAGTGAAAGGGAAAAAAAGAAACTCTCAGTAGGATCTGGAACATAAGTGAAGCTGATCTGACAGCCAGCATGTGAAACCTTTCACTACACAGCCGTATATTTAGCACATCACGACACAGTCGCTGAAAACTAAATATTCTACATGCCCCTCCGATCAGAAGCGAAAAAAAGTGTTTTGGGGAGAATTGTTTTCTGTTCTTCTCCAGAAACTGCAACGATGTATGACGTTCACTTTGTGTCTTTACAATAATAAAAATAATACTAAAAATAATAATAATAATAATAATAGTAATATTAATAATAATAATAATAATAATAATAATAATAATAATAATAATGCCTGCTGACTATGTTTTCTACACTTAAAGTGATGGCTACTAGGACATGCTAGCAAAAGATACATGGGATATAGTACAACTAGTAAGTAAGAAAAAAAATACAGTGTTACATACATAAATACATATTTTTAAAAAATTACCAATCAAAACTAATTTTCAAACTCTATTTAGGAACTGAATGTAAGATGGGAGAAAGGCTGTTAAAAAAGCATGAGAAAAATCATGAAAGTGACCCAGTATTATTTTTTTCTTATGTATGTGTGATGAGCCCAGGGCCAGCACGGTTGCATGTGTGTTAGCCCTGCATTGGTCTGGCGAGCTGTTCAGGGTGTACCCCCTTCACCCAGTGTCGGCTGAGAAAGGCTTCAGCCTCCCCATGACCCTAGTAGGAGTGAGCGACTTGGCAGCTACGTGAATGAGTGAGGGATAAGTCCATGTTCAAGACAACCACCAAGATTCTTATAGAGAAGCATGGTGGTGGTGGCAGCATCATGGTCTACAGACACCTTAAAATTAACAGGGGAATTGACAGATTGAATTATATATTGTTTTAAATGACAAACATTATATAAGAAGGCAATATAAGAGAATCTGCTCCAGTATTTTTTGTGTCTAGCAGGAAGGCAGTGATCTCAAAAACACATGGCACATGGCACAATGGGAGCAGGGGAGGTTAAAAACAACAAGGTTTTTGGGAATGTGCAGCTAAATTGCAGTCAAAAAGCAACAGTCAGCCAACCTGAAGCATGTGGAAAAACTATGCCAGGAAGTCTGGGTGAAACTCTTTAAACAGTGTACACATTTTTCAACACACCTAAACACAGGTAGCACAGTAAAAGGTTAGTCAGCTACCCAGGCCAACGGGGATGCATGGTTTGCATTAAAAATACAATTATTTGTGATCCGGAGTATTCTACATGTGAATGCTTTCGCAAGGGGGTTGAATCCTTTACTGCAGGCTTTATAGATGTAATATATCCAATGGTTTCAAAGAGATTAGAGACAAACCTTGACAGAATACTGAAGAACATACCTGACCCATCTCAAGCAATATTCCATCTTTCTCATTGTGTTGATCCATTAACGCTTTTTTGTTTGCAACACACTTTGAAAACTAGGACTCTTTGATTTCAGAATGGATCATAAATAAGGCTTAAAGAAGGTTTTTTTTTTTATAAGTGTATAAGTGGTCCATATTTCACCTCTGAACATATCGACCTTGCATTGAGGTGTTACTCGGATCTTCGGTTCATGTGTAGGTAAAAAGGATTTTTTTGTAATTAGTCACACCAGCTGGCTCTTTACTGGCAGCGCTCGGTGGAGCTTGGCTAATTATTGTGGACTCATTATCCAGTTTCAGCTCCAAAGTAAGCAGCCATTAAGCGGCTTGTTGTAAATCAGACCAGCAGGCCTTGGATGGAACTCGAGCCGCCCAGACAAGTGGCGTGGAAGAAGACAACACCCAGGAGAGCTTAGTCAAAAAGGAGATGATACAATCGCAAATGAGAGGGGACACTGGTCTTGGCAGAGACCTCAGTGAAAGTGTTAATGAATGCACAAGGACGTTCATTCATTAAAGGGAAATGGAGAATGAAGCTATTTGGCAAGGAATAAATCGCGTGATTTAGAGGCCTCAAAACCTCTATGGGCACTTTCACACCTATTAATCAGCTTCATGTGTCTGAAACCAAGCATAATTGATATTTGTGGTTTGTTTGTATTTGGTTTGATTTTGGTTTCACACTCAATAACTAAAACAAGCAAAATCAAAACAAACAACTCACCTCTGTGTTTTGTAGAAATAAACACATCCACATAAAACTCACAAAGATCCGAGATAGTATGGAAAAATATTATAAACATTGTTTGTGAGATAATAACCATCGTTTTGGATATATATATATAATGTCATTTAATTTTTGGATTTAAAGAGGAAAAAACCCTTTTCTTAATAAAATAAAATACTGGAGTAATAAACTCATTAGTGCACACATTTTCAACATTTAGCTCATTTTCCCCATATTTAGCACATTTTTCTTCTCACATTTAAGTTTGAATCACATCTAAAACAACGTCTTACATTTAACCATTAAGAAAATGGTTGCATGTCCATCCTAAATGTTAAATATTAAATCTAAATGTTAAATCTAAATCTAAATGTTAAATCTAAACCTAAATGGTTAAATCTAAACCTAAATGTTCAATCTAAACCTAAATGGTTAATCCAAATGTAAATGCTAAATCTAAATCTAAATGTTAAATCTAAATGTAAATGTTAAATCTAAATGTAAATGTTAAATCTAAAGCTAAAGTTAAATCTAAATCTAAAGTTAAAGCTAAAGTTAAATCTAAATCTTAATGGTAAATCTAAAAGTTAAATCTAAATCTAAATCTAAATGGTAAATCTAAATCTAAATGTTAAATTTAAATGTTAAATCAAAATCTAAACGTTAAATCTAAATCTAAATGATAAATCTAAATGCTAAATCTAAATGTCAAATCTAAATGCTAAATCTAAATGTTAAATCTAAATGCTAAATCTAAATCTAAATGCTAAATCTAAATCTAAATGTTAAATCTAAATGTAAATGTTAAATCTAAACCTAAAAGTTAAATCTAAATGTAAATGTTAAATCTAAATGTAAATGTTTAATCTAAATGTAAATGTTAAATCTAAATCTAAAAGTTAAATCTAAATCTAAAAGTTAAAGCTAAAGTTTAATCTAAATCTAAATGTTAAAGCTAAAGTTAAATCTAAATCTAAATGGTAAATCTAAATTTTAAATCTAAATCTAAATCTAAATGGTAAATCTAAATCTAAATGTTAAATTTAAATGTTAAATCAAAATCTAAATGTTAAATCTAAATCTAAATGTTAAATCTAAATTTAAATGCTAAATCTAAATGCTAAATCTAAATGTCAAATCTAAATGCTAAATCTAAATGTTAAATCTAAATGCTAAATCTAAATCTAAATGGTAAATCTACATCTAAATGCTAAATCTAAATCTAAATGTTAAATCTAAATCTAAATGCTAAATCTAAATCTAAATGCTAAATCTAAATCTAAAAGTTAAATCTAAATCTAAATGGTAAATCTAAATGTTAAATCAAAATCTAAAAGTTAAATCTAAATCTAAAAGTTAAATCTAAATGCTAAATCTAAATCTAAATCTAAATCTAAATCTAAATGTTAAATCTAAATCTAAATGTTAAATCTAAATGTTAAATGTTAAATGTTGCACCTAAATATTTAGAAAATATGCTAATTGCCCATGCCCCCGGATGGTACCTCAAGCATAACCACACCCACAACTCCGCACCCTGCAGGTAAGGTGAACATGGCTGCTGGCTCTCTCCAAGCAGGAGAGATAGAACTGGTGCTAATGGCAGGTGTGTGTGAGCTGCACTTCAAAGTGCACTTCCACAGGTACCATTCACGCCATCTATGGTAAGTAAAGAAGTTTGAATTTGACCTTTTTTAATTAATTTGAGAGTGAGTATTATTAAGATAACCGACATTTGCCGTTCTTCTGTTTCACTTCTGCAGATTCGTCAAGACGATAACACTCGTTCAAAGTGAAATCTGGTGCTCCACTTTGCTGTTCAATAAAGTGAAACATGTGTCATGTCTCAAAACATATGAATAAAATGAATAGAAAAGCAAAAATAAATTAATAAAATGAATAAAGTTCTCGATAATTAAAATGAGCGCAAGCAAAATTCGAACCTGGGTCAGCGCGTTAAAAGACATGTAAGCACAGCAATTATCCATTGCACCACAACTCTGCTGAGGGAAGAGCCCATAATCCGTGTTTATTTTTATCATTCACAAGATAACACGATTATCTTAAAAATTAAAGCGATCTTTAACAAATACAAATGTATTTCTTTTCACTCTCAAGTTGTGCAGTCTGCATTATTTCACCTAGGGGAAATTTGGAACAACCAATCAGCCTAATGTGTATGTCTTTGGACTGTAGTAGAACACCAGAGTACCTGGAGGAAACCCTCGCAAGCACAGGGAGAACATGCAAATTCAACACAGAAATGCCTAAGCCTAGGAGTCAAACCCAGGATCTTTTTGCTGTGAGACAGGCATGTTAACCACTACACCACAGTGCCACCCTAGTACTAATCTTAAATGAAAACTTTTAGACATTAAAAAGTTTCATAATTTTTTTGAAGAATTAATATTTGTATTTTGTTATATGTGATTAAAAATATTTTAGAGCTTACTTAAGTGTGAAAAATATATGATTACTATTTTAAAATTGCTGTGAATAAAAAACGTAAAATCTGTATTTATTTATTGTATTTATTTATTTTTTGGAGATGATTTAACTATAAAAATAAGCACTAATTATCTTTTGTATTAAAAAATAATAAAATCATGCAACTGACCTAATTGGGAAAAAGCATAAATACTTTTTATATATTTGTATTTAATAAAATGATATGATTAATTTGATTGGTAAAAATCAGAAAATTAAATGAGATCATTTCTCCCATAACTGTTAAAACAGAGTTGCATGAAGATTTTTCTAGAATCAAGATCCAGAATCATAGCACCAAACGGAATAATTTCTAACATACAAACTGTGAAACGTGAAACTAAAGGACTCCCATTGTTAAAGGAAACGTTGTGTAA
This sequence comes from Neosilurus mollespiculum, assembly GCA_030014195.1. Lineage (NCBI taxonomy): Eukaryota > Metazoa > Chordata > Actinopteri > Siluriformes > Plotosidae > Neosilurus > Neosilurus mollespiculum. The sequence goes on from JAQMYF010000022.1 coordinate 18,625,247, forward strand.
AGTAAAGCCAGGTCACCGAAGCATCTGTTTATAACCCAGAAGCCACTGATGATACAAGAAACTGCAGTGACAGGCTGATAATATAGAGCACAGGGACACAGCGGTCAGGAGTGAGACATCAGGAAGAGCATTAGTGAGGTTAATTAGCTTCAGGCAGACTCGAGACGGTCAAAGAGCTCAATACGGGTCAGTATTAAGGCACTTCATCACAATGATTGTGTGGCTTTATCAATAGAGCTGAGAGGGCCTTTCAGAACGAATCGCATCCTCGCTAGAAAATACTGGACTCATAAAAATGTAATCATATTTACAGCAGCATCTGAAAGCAAGCTTCAGTTAGGCTATTATTCTGACAGGGATGATGGGTATCGTTTAGAATTTGGCTGGTGAGCAGCTGTTTACATGCATAATATCATGCACCTGCTGCTGCTGAATATTACTGAGAAACCAAAATTAGCGTAATTTTCTCTGTTTTAGTCGACGGCACTACTGTGCAATACACTCATCTGAGTTCTTCTACATTGTTCCTGATCACATTTCGCATCCAGAAGTGTTGAGGGAACTGTTCAAGATGAGAGAAACTTGAAAGCCTGTTATGTCTTTTGCTGTGTAGGCCACATGCAGCAATAATATCCCCAAAGACAATATATCTTAATTACATTAGCTTCTTCTTTTTAAGCAGAAATAACACTTTGTCCCTCTTCCCTCTCTGTATCTCTTCTGTCATATATCTGATTGATAGCCCTGTTTCTCAGTAATTACTGCCTTCCAGAAATCCTGTCTGTCTTTCTAAGAACAATTTCCCCATCACCACAGCATACAGGTAAAGGGTGAGAGAGAGAGAGAGAGAGAGAGAGAGAGAGAGAGAGAGAGAGAGAGAGAGAGAGGAAACACTACCCACACAACCTACAAGTGATTCTATGATATTAGGAGGCTGTTAAAATCCAATAAGAGGGGGAGATACGTTTATTTTTATGATTGATAGGATTTGATCTTCTAGTACATTTTACCAACAAAGCTACTCTAATTATCTAGTAATCTAATATAAAGGGGCAAGCCATGAGTTATGGATGTCTTGGAAAACTTGAAAAGAAAATCAATACAGACTGTTGTTGAACTAAATAGAACAAAAGAAAAAATATGGATGAATAAAATAGGCTCCATGTGGACAGGATATGCTGTGGCCCCGGTTTATCGACTTTGGTTAGATTAAATGACATTTATGCTCCCTTCATGTACAAGAATAAAGATGTTGGTTTCAAATATTCCAACCAACACCATCCAAATACTTGCATATGTCATTTTCCTTGTCAGTGATGTTAAGCAATATATCCACTAGAAGGCAGGTCAGTGGCAACAGTGTGGACTGATAGGCACAGCATCCTCGCAACCCTAGTAGTAGGATTAAGTGTTTCAGCAAATAGAAAAGGCAGCTTTGTAGACAGCGGCAGTCTGTAAGTCCATTAAGTCCATTTCGATATGTAGATGGAAAACTCTTTTGCTCCACTTACTCACGGATTTGTCGTGGGTACAAAGAAATTGGTCTTTCCCTGTATATATTATTGTTATTATCATTATTATCATTATTATCATTATTATTATCATAATTATTATTATTATCATCATTATTATTATTATTATTATGATCATTATTCTTATTATTATAATCATTATCATTATTATCATTATTATTATCATCATTATTATTATTATTATTATTATTATTATACATAATAATATATTTATTAATTATTATGGTAAATTATTATATTAATAAGTAATATAATTAGCATTATTATCATCATGATCATCATCATCATCATCATTATTATCATTATTATTATTATCATTATTATTATTATCATTTTTATTATTATTATTATTATTATTATTATTATTATTATTATTATTAATATTATTAATATTATATAACTATATTTATAAATTTATTTGACTTTTTTTTAAGCATAACTTTTATGGATTATCCCCCTTGCGAATAAATCAGGTTATTTTGGTAAAATATATTCCCTGTATTTTGTTATCATTTATTATGTGTCACTTGTAAAGTGTTTTCAGTGAATTAGATTGTATTAATCATATAAATATTATCCAACTCAACTATTAGTTTGAAATTTTATTTAACCAGAGGTAAGTGACCCCGATCTACTTTTTTTCTTCTTATAACAAGGTTTGTGCTAAAAAAAATTTTTATGATTTTGAGTAGGTCAGACCCTAAGCTAAAAAATGATACATAATTTACCCATATTGAATCTACTTTAAAATCACCAAAATTGGCCCTAACAAGTAAACGTCTTGTTCCTGTGTGTTTTCCGCCATAACCGGACACCACTGAGCATAAATGAACCTTTTTGATAGAGTTTAAGATTTTAGATAATTCCTACTGACTAAAAATTTATCACCTTTCAGACACCGAAATATTTGTCATTGATCACAAATGTTTCGTAACAGTAATTATTGAACACCAATTTCCCAACAAACACTCATTGATGACCATTTGTTACCAACAATTCATCACTGACAACCATTGTCTGCCATTAGTCAATCATTGATTTCACTGTTTCTCAACAACCAATCAATGGTCACCATTGTTTCTCAAGAGACAATCACTTTGATTGCCATTGTTTCTCAACAAGCAATCACTGATCACCATGGTTTCCCAACAGCCAATCATAGACCACCATTATTTCTCAATAACCAATGACTGATCACTATTGTTTCCCAACAACAAATCACTGATCACCATTGTTTCTCAACAATCAATCCCTGGTCACCTTTGCTTCTCAGTAAGCACAAATAATCAAACAACCAATTACAAACCACCATTGTTTTCCAGTGACGTTAAAACTCTTCTACCTTTTCCATGTAACACATTTTGATATGCAAATAATGATTCAGTGAACATTCCCTGGCATGGACTGACTTTTCTACTCTACACTTGGGCTGTGTTCCAAAACAGTTTTATAAAAACCTTCCCAACTTCCCCTTAAGGGAAAATATTAAATATCATTCATTACTTTCTTATCTCAAGTGAAGTTTGTTACATCAGTCCTTTGAGACCTGAGGGAAAACACTCTGATGAAGTAAATGCAGATCAGTTTGATGCAGTTTCCTTTTCCGCCCAGCAAGTGGTGTTGGATAAAATTTATTTATGTGAACTGAGAGGGAAAAACACTCATTCACCCATCACTCATTTGCCAAACTGATTAATCATTCTAGGGTCATGGGGAGGTGGATGCCCATATCAATCTACTCTGGGTGAAGGCGGGGTACACCATGAACAGCTCGCCAGACAATCACAGGTCCAACACACACACAACCATTCACACATTTACAGCCAATTAGCCTATTGAGCATGTTGTTGGACTGAGGGAGGAAACCAGAGCACCCAGAGGAAACCCATGCAAGCATGGGGTACACATGCAAACTCCACACAGGGGACTGGGCTCACCAGCACCTTCTTTCTGTGAGGTGGACATGCTAACCACTACGCCACCAAAAATCTTTTCTATAATTATTATTATTACTCTTTTTCCAATTTAGATTTTATGTAGTCAAAGTCTGCTGAATACCAGAACACTTACTAATTAAACTGATATGTTAGCATGAAACGCCATTTTTTTACTCTGCTGGGTGTATACCAACTTATCTTATTACTACACCAGCTAATCATTTTGTTAGATAATATGGCCATGTTTGAAATTATTACCTGTGCAGGCAACTGATTAACTTCAGTTTATTAACGCAATACCAAGCTAGCTACTGTAATCAGCGTGCTAGCTACTTAGCTCGTTTAAAGGCAAGCTGATATAATAGCTTGTTACGTACAATATCAAAACTGGAAAACACTTGATAATTAGTATATGGCCTTGCTAGCCTGTCAGATAGCATGTAAATAGGATAGCTAAATAATTTGTCGCATAAGATGATTTGATATTTTAATGGAAATTCAATAGGTAGCATTTTGAAAGTGGATTGTATGACTCCATCTATGCTCATGTAATAGATGCTAATTATTTGTCTGTAGATTTATATATACATAACTGGTTATACTAAAATACATTTTGGTAAATGTAAATGAGCATATACTATGCGAGGTCATGTGACTATTGACAGGAGTAGAAATGGTATTTAAGTGCAGTAACATTGATTTGTAACATGCACGTTAATCTTTATAAATCATTTAGACTCACAGACCGTTAGCTTGAATGAAAATGAAAATCTGTGCAGCAATTCCAGCCAAATCTGCCCACACTGAGAAGAACATTTAAGAAAATACAGAAAAAATATATATGCCTAAAGACACATTACAACGTCATGCATATATTATACAAGTGGTTTCACCATGGCGAAAACAGAAAGCTAATTTCCAGATGAGGGAACAATGGAGAGAAAAAAATACACACAGAATTATTATGAGTGTGTAGTGTGTGTAAGCCAGGAAAGTGTGTCTGTACTAAAATAGAATACACGTGTGTACACGTGTGTGTGTACACGTGTGTGTGTGTGTGTGTGTGTGTGTGTGTGTGTGTGTGTGGTAAGGGGGAGAAGATTATACAGAACTGTCTATCATACAGAGTAGAGTGTCATTGAAACAGCACAGAAAATTGCAACACACACACACACACACACACCATTGACTTGGCACAAGTGAAAAGACAACAAGACGGTTAGAAATGATCTTAAACGGGTGGCATTTCGGGCAGGGCGCTCGGATATTGATCGGTCATGTTTATGTGCCAGCGGAGGCCCGTAATTTGTTTTATTTTTCCTGGAAACATGCGGTGATGGATGGCTCTGCTTGAGCAATTAGACCTTAAAGCAAAGAACTACATCAAACTAAGGTCACCTTTCTCTAATGGGAAAAAAAAATATTTCTTTATAATGCATATTCGTTGCTTTCAATATATCCTAAAAGTCATTCCTGATGATGATGTCAAGTGCGTCTGTCAGTAGACAACAAACGAAAAATGTTTACTACAAAAGGATCAAATAAAAACCTCAGTAATAGTTTTGGTAATTTTTCCGCTACATGAGATCTGGACTGTGCAAGCAAACAAAATGTCTGATGATTTTATAGTGCTTCAGAATGCTGTAATGTTGGTATCAAACAGGGTGGCTTTTTGTTAGCGTCCTCTGCTGTCCAGGCGAGGTGGCTATTACTGAATGGTCCCCATGGCAGAATGGGACTATTGAATGACATCCACCACACTTGATATGAATAATTGTTTAAGTATATGTGTTTAAGCACAGGAACATAAGAGAAGCAACATTTTTATTTAATTGTGATAATCTTTTAAAACTCATTCAAAGTTTGAAGGAAGACCTTTTTTATGTTGAAAAATGCGAAGGCCATACTACATAGCTCATTCATTTCTTTTCTGAACCGCTTAATCCTAATTAAGGTCATGGGGAGGCTGGCACCCATCTCAGTCGACTCTGGGCGAGGGCAGAGTACATCATGGACAGCTCGCCAGGCCATCGCAGGGCAGTAACATGCTGGCGGCAATACAGCCTACTCTTTACGAAAGTCAGCAATGGTTCTTTTACATGCTTCTCACCACAGAAAGTGAGAGACATGGCCGGCCTTTGATAACCCAGTTAGCAGCGCTGGGTGGGTAAGGGGGTGGGTATTTTCTTTAATTTTTAAGATTCAGAGTCAGTGACTGTGAAAAACATGAGATTCAAGCATTATCCCAAGTTTGCAAGGTTGAAAATGAACAATTATCTGCCAGAAGTATGGTGGGTGTCGCTAAAAATGTATTCAAATCAAATTAAAACTATTAGAACTAGAGTGGCACTCATAGAGTGCAAGGTACCTGCACCAGGCACAAATAGATTAGTATACCTTGACATAGTTTTAATGAAATGTCTCCCCCTAGTGGGCGTCAGATGAACAAATAGCTCCATGTTAAGGATAGGGATTTTTATTTGGGATTTCAGTTTTTGGATCACCTCCAAAATGTAATGGGTTCTTTCTAGGTCCAAGCCCCACCTTTCCACCAAGTTTGGTAAAAAAAAAATGGTTCAGCAGTTTTTGCAGAATCCTGTTAACAGACAAACAAACAAACAAACAGATGCTGGTAAACACATCATCTCCCCTTGCAGCAGCAGAGGTAAGTGACACTGACAAACAGTGAGCCAGCTTTACTGATTTTTTGTTTATTGTCCCCAGATAATGAACCAATCAGATAGCATCGTTCCAGTGTGGTATACTAAATTTCATTATTCTTTCTGCATGACCTCCTTCAATCATGGTTCACAATGGGCAAAATTAGCATATATGTGATTGTACTTACCGTGCCAAGCAACATTTTTCTTAATTTTTATGCAAATAAGATGAAACACAACAAGCAAAAAATCCAAATGACTGCTTTAAGCTAGTACTATTTCCAAAATATGTATAGTGTACATATATTATATATAGCTATAAATATAAAAAAAAAAAATCTGCACAGGCCACACACACAAATGCTAACCACAGCAGTTGTTACACACCCAAAAGATTGCAGCTATCACTTGCTAGTGTTAACATAGCGTTAAATCTTTATGCAAGGCTTCTAGAGATAACATGTAAAGGTAATTGGGATGGCCTAAAAGTTTTAAAAGTTTAAACACTGGAAAAAAAAAAAAAAAAACAACAACAACACTGAGTAAAACCAAGAACTTGTAAAAGGATGAGACGGGACATACACACCCAAACCCACTGCATTAAGTCATACAGTATATGGCACTGCTGACAAAAAGAGAGCCACGCGGTCGATCGAAAGAAATGAAAGACATTAAACCTGCACAGATCGAACTGGTCATATATTTTTAGACAGCTCTTCTCCTACAGCAGCACAGTCCGGCACTCTCCATAAACCAGAATAAAATAATAAAATGCTTTCAATTCGGCCAGTGTGCCAGGCCTGAGCCGAGCTGAGCCAAGCCGAGTTTAGCCAAGCTGCACATCATACTATTCATGAAAACGCGGCACTGCAATATTTCTCCAGAGCTCCTGTAATGTGTTTCTGTTGAGCCGCTGCTCCTGTTTGAGGCTGTCAGCCAAGCTCGTTCTGCTCGTCCCACCACTCTTCATCTTGTGTCATAGGCTAAGGCGGAAGTGCAGGACACCGGAGTGATGAATATGAGCTTGCACAAGTAATTCGTCTTTCCTGGCTCTGCAGCCTCTTCATCAAAAGCAGCTGATTTACCTCAGCGCCAGAGAGGCGTCGAGTCTAAAACTCGCACCCCCCCCCCCCCATGGCTACGCTTTGAGGACTCAATCAGAGATCTGGGAGAAATAGGATCTTTAATATTCCTCTGACATACTATACTACTGTTTTTATATTCACATGGATTTATGTATTGCCTATAAGTCTATCATCAGCTGTAAAAGTAAAGAGATGGTATTTTAGTTTTAAAGAAGCAAATTTAGGTTTTTGACTGGAAAAGGTTAATTTAATTATTATCTAATTTATTCTGAAATATATAAGGTAAATTAGCCATAATGTGACAATACAGCATTACAGCAACAAACGTCCATGTCCACATTAACTTCACATGTCCTGAAAAAACACATAGTATCTACATATGTGTCTGTTTTTATTTCTTCTTGAAGAATGATTACCGCAATCAGATCTGCATTTCTGTAATATCATAAAAATAATAGAACATATAATTATCCTCATAAGAGCATAATATTAAAAGTTTTGCTGGTATGAATGGATTTTGGAGAGCATGAGAGCCCGGGGTCTTTTTTTATTATTTATATTTTTTATTTTGACTTTCAGCTTCTTTTTATTTCCGTTACATTTCAGTGAGTTTGAGCAAATGCATAAATCATTTTATTTTTATTTTGAGGACCAGATTAGTTTTATCTTACATTTTTATACAGTTTTGATTTGAACTATACTGCACATTGCTGTCATCTTCTGGAACAAATCTGTTCCTGTCTCATCATCAACTTTAAAATGGTGTATCAACCACAGCACACATAAAGGGTAGGTAAGTGAGAGGGGGGAATAAAATTGAAACAGATTTTACCTGCAATTCTATTTCATTTAAATCACACTGCATTGTCGATTCTTTTTATTTTTTTTTTTATAGTTTTTATTTCAATTTTGTCTTTTCATCATCTTCCTCTTCTGCTTGGTCCATGGTTGGGTCATAGGGGCAGCAGCCTAAGCAGGGAGGTACAGATGTCCCTCTCCCAAGCCACTTGCTCCAGATCTTCGAGGGGGACACCAAAGCATTCTCAGACCAGCTGAGAGACATAGCCTCTCCAGCAGGTCCTTGCTGGCGGGGGTCTCTTCCCAGTTTGACAGGCCCGAAACAAAATACCAGGGAGGCGTTCAGGAGGCATTCTAATCAGATGCCCAAGCCACCTCAGCTGAATCACAACCCCTCCTTGAATCGTCACCTTATCGGTGTGGAAGGGTTTGTGTGTCTTAATGATTTTAGAAGCTATGTTGTCATGGGCGTTATGTCCCTAGTAGGGTCACCCAAGGCAAACAGGTCCTAGGTGAAGGTACAGTCTAAGAGCGGTTCAGAAGACTCTGATGAACAGCGTAATTGCAAAGACCCAGTTTCTTTTGCCCAGTCATGGGTTACAGGGTCCCCACCAGAGCCAGGTCTTGGGGAGGGGCTCGAAGGTGAGCACCTGGTGGTTGGGTTTCTGCTCATGAAGCAGAATGATTTTTTTTTTTTAATGTTAGTTTAAATTATAATCTTATTTAATTTATCAGCTAGTTTAACTCTGCTCCAGTGTTAGTGCTTTGTACTAGTAAAGTTACAATTTTTTGACATCTTCATACCAGAATAGCATTTTCCCTGCTAACATGACAAACTCAAAAAAAGAACATTTTTTTTTTACTGGACGTTGTTCAGTAATATAAATAAAGCATTTCAAGATGTCCTGTTATAGGAAAGCAATCACGTTTGTGGTGGTGGTGGAACTCCTTTTTATTTGTTATATAACAGATATTCCACCTACGTGCTGCATTAAAAACAAAATGCATTTCCACATTTCAAGGGTGTGTTTAATATTTCCAGCCAAGAAGAAAATCATTCTACGGTGTTAATGCATGACGGTAGTGTAGGCGCATTAAAACGATTCGTAATTCAATTTCTGAACATTCCCTTCTTCAGAGAAATGTTACTTAAGCCAGTGCAGAATCTTGTATTCATCAGTAATGTGTCTCTCGCCTGACCGATACGTATTGTCCGTGCAACACTACATTAGACTCTGGCAAGCGGAGAAAGCTCGTCCTGTGCTTTTGTTGCTGCTTTAATTGATGGCCTGTTCAAGCGACAGGTTCTCCTGTTTCTAACGGAGGAAGGGGAAAAGGACTTGATGAGGTTTCAGGGCCGCAAGGAGGAGGAGAAGAAAAGGAGGAAAAAGATGCTCCTTAATTATGGCGCTCTTGTTTGTGTCAGACACACTGGGAGGAAAACAAATCCATCCTCTCAGCTCCTTCGTTGTGCATCTATCTTTGATTTAATTTATATATTTGTACTACAGTGCAGACAGATGAGGAAATAATGCCCTCGGGCCATTATTTGGAATAAAAGAGGACATTTTTCATAATAATCTCAGTAATTATTGCTGCTAGAAAATCAATACTGTGTGGTGGGAATATATTACATATACATACATGACATCAGAGTCAGAATCAGAATACTTTATTGATCCCAAAGGAAACTCTGTAAATGATATGACCCTAAACTGGCACTACAGAACAGAAGCAAAGCATATTTTCCAGGACATTGGTTTTATGCATGTTTATAAGTGCTTTGGGTATGATCCTATCTACTGCTTAAGGTGCAAGAAAGGAAATGAAAGTCCGACAGCGCAGCATGGAATCGAGCAAAATGACACCACAGCGATGGGAAAGTCATTGAGTCACTGGCGATGAGATGCTTCCAAAGTCATTACTGAAGGTGCATTCAGAAAATTTAGGCCTGTTTTATATTTTTCCCAAGAACTAAACATAAATGTAAACCATAAAGTTGATCGTTTATGGTTATGGACCTGAAGGTCATGGAAAGGCTGCGGAAAGGTCAAAGGAATGATGGGAAAGAAAAAAAAGAAAGAAAGAAAGTAAGAAATGAAGGAAGAAAGAAAGAAGGAAAGAAGGAAAGAAAGGAAGAAAGAAAGGAAGAAAGAAAGAAAGAAAGAAGGAAAGAAAGTAAGAAAGAAAGAAAGAAAGAAAGAAAGAAAGAAAGAAAGAAAGGAAAGAAAGAAAGAAAGAAAGAAAGAAAGAAATGAAGGAAGAAAGAAAGAAGGAAAGAAGAAAAGAAAGGAAGAAAGAAAGAAAGAAAGAAAGAAAGAAATGAAGGAAGAAAGAAAGAAGGAAAGAAAGTAAGAAAGAAAGAAGAAAGAAATAAAAAAAAAAAGAAAAAAGCAAGGAAAGAAAGAAATGAAAGAAAGAAAGAAAGAAGGAAAGAAAGAAAAAAATAAAGGAAAAAAGAAAGAAGGAAAGAAGGAAAGAAAGGAAGAAAGAAAGAAAGAAAAAAATGAAGGAAGAAAGAAAGAAGGAAAGAAGGAAAGAAAGTAAGAAAGAAAGGAAGAAAAAAAGAAAAAAGAAAGATAAAAGGAAGGAAAGAAAAAAATGAAAGAAAGAAGGAAAGAAAGAAAGAAAGAAAGAAAGAAAGAAAGGAAGGAAGGAAGGAAGAAAGAAAGGAAGGAAGAAAGAACGAAAGAAAGTAAGAAAGCAAAGTTGGTGATGGGATAGTGGGTCTTGGTGAAGGCAAGTCAATTCCTTTATGCAATATTAATTTAGAGCAAGTTCATTTAACAGGCAATGAAGCTGCTAACAAGTAATTTATTAGTACAGCTCAATCAACATGATTGCTTAGTGTGCTCACGTTAATAAGGAACATGTCGGAGATGCATGAGGTGAACTCCTGTTGTTATCCTAAGAACATGTTTCTAATATTCCTCAGCAATAACTCCTGGTGCACACATCAGGGGTTTATGGTTTCCATTTAAAATAAGTCAGCACACAAACATAATGCAGTCTGCTATTACAGGTAATTCATCAACAACGGCATGGCATGATGGGACGCTCTTACTATTAACACCCTAAAGTGGATATTTTCTCAATAATATATCCTGAGGTGTTTTATTCCTCTTAGACCACAGCTGAAGACACACTCAGGTGAAGATCATGAAGACCGCACTACGTCCTGAACATCTCGCTGAACACAGTGGGGGTGTGGTAAAAAATAAAAAGTGCAGTTCTCAGTTTTATTCTACAAGCTTACTACATACACACCATGTTCTCACTGCGTTTAAAATGTTCACACTAATTTCTTATCATTCACATCATAACGTGCATAATACGTTTCCACAACCAGTCAGATTGCACCACATGTGTACCACGTTCTCACTGCATCCGTCCCGTTCTTACAAATACTGTGCTGCACTTTTTCAATTGTTCAAGTTTTTTTGTGTCCACATCTACTTTCAACATGTATACGCCATGCTTGTACAATGAAGTCCATCATTCGTTACTATGGCAGTGCTTTTGTTCTTACTGCATCCTGATTCCACCATCACGTGCAAGTCCATGAAGACCATACCACATCCTTATCAGTTTTTCCTGCGATTTATCTCTGATTGTTACAAAGCACTAACACCGGAGACTCCTTCCATCAATGTTAAAAAACATCTCCTTCTGTTATGTTCGCACAGCAACCGAGCTTTGTGGAGGAGGAATTGTTTATTATGAATATTATGGCTACAATAATGATGGCCACATTAATGCACAAACTATAGTATAAACATGTTATAATGCATTCATAAAGCATTATAGACATTTTTAGAATTATTTATGAAAAAGCATCACATCTTCTTCTGCTTGATCTGGGGTCGGGTCAGGGGGGCAGCAGCCTAAGCAGTGCGGTCCAGACGTCCCTCGCCCCAGCCACTTGCTCCAGCTCTCCTGGGGGGGACGCCAAGGCGTTCCCAGACCAGCCGTGAGACATAGTCTTTCCAGGGTGTTCTGGGTCGGCCCTGAGGTCTCTTCCCAGTTGGACATGACCGAAACACCACAGCAGGGAGGCATTCAGGAGGCATTCTAATCAGATGCCCGAGTTCCCTCAACTGGCTCCTCTCAACGCAAAGGAGCAGCTGTTCTACTTTGAGCTCCTCCCGGATGACAGAACTTCTCACCCTATCTCTAAGGGAGAGTCCTGCCACCCTGCGAAGATAACTCATTTCAGATCACCTTCACATCACAAAGCATTACATTTTCGAGTAATATTTTCGCTCAGTTAATTAAAGGTATTATAGCAAATAATGCATTAAATGCACAGCTTATAACACACACAGTTAATAAGTGGTTGGGTTGTTTACTTATGGGGCTATAAGATGTATATATGGACACTGCTTTCTGTTTCATTTAAGTCACATTGCATATTGAATACTGCTCTAGAGTGTCGTGCATTTTAATCAGTATTTATAATAATGTTTATAATACCTTATGGATGCTTTATAGATGTTCATGGCTCATTATAATATTCTTATTATAATTTAAAACAGTAATCAGTGTCAGTGTTCTTGTAATTCGACTTCCAGATACACTTGCATTCTTCACTAAACTTGAGCGAAAATTTAGTCGATATCTTTGACATGTTATATTTTAGTGTAATGCTGCAGGAACACAGGTTTCTAATTCCTTTCGAGACACGCTTCGCCACAGAAAGGCCACAAAGTCAATCGTGATCGAGAGCGCGACTAATTACGAAATAATTCAATTTGGGTGGCTGTGAGCTCATCGAGGAGCAGGAAAGGTGTGACCTTTCTGAGAGTAAAAGAAAAAGGATGGTTAATTGACTTAGAAATGTGTTAGGAAAAACAAAGATCAGCGATCAGTGATCAGCTTTTTAGTTTTTTCAGTTCCTTCATGACTTAAAAAAAAAAAAAAAAAAAATAAAATAAAATTTTCCAATACACCCATGATGGATCAGACTGTAATGGAGGTCTGTACTGGAGCAAAATCATTCTTTTGACGCTCCATTGGCTTGCTGTCATTTACTGCACTATAGAGGGAGCTATAACTGAATGAATATACACACTGAACTCCTCGATATTTATAATAAAGTGCATAATAAGCAGGTTTCGATCTGAGAACAGTCTCTAAGCGCTGTTAAATTTTAGGAAGCGTTTACAATGTGGACAGATCAGCAATACGGCCCATAAATTTATATTCAAGGCTAGAGAGCAGAAATGGCAAAAACATCACCAGAGATAATTTTACATACATCCCTTCTCAACACACACACACACACACACACACACACACACACACACACACACACACACACACACACTGATTCAGTTATGTAATGCGTTACTGCCACCTAGTGCTCATACACAGTATCATCCGAACATTTTTTGCCTCAAGGTGTTCTCTCTCTCTCTCTCTCTCTCTCTCTCTCTCTCTCTCTCTCTCTCTCT
>JAQMYF010000022.1:18696724-18713384 GCA_030014195.1 Neosilurus mollespiculum
TGTCCACACACACACACACACACACACACACACACACACACACACACACACACACACACACACACACACAGTGTATGAATTCTTTTCAATACAGAAAAAAAACCCTCAAACTTTTTTACTAATCATAATTTGGGTTTAAAACTTAATTAATTAACCTTTTATTGTTCCAAACTACCCATAAATCCCAGGGTCTAACACTTCTTAAAGGAGCATATCCTTCTTAAAGGAGTCATTTTAAAGCTACATTTGCTTTGGGAATACTTACAAGCATTTTGCGTTCCTACAGTAGTGCACAGTGAAGATTATACACCACCACTTATGTCTAAAGGGCTCCTAATAAAAAGAAGTAAAAAGTTACTTCTCTATAATTAAGAACAGTGCTATTGTAGGCAATGAGAACCAAAAAAATAATTCCAACAAGTAAATTGAGGTAAAAGTATGGCTAATAAACAGAAACACTGAAAATACCAATTTTTCAGAAAATTTAAAAAATGTTATTTTTTTCAACTTTTGCATAGAAAATTAAAAAAATTGAAAGGTGTCGCAAGTTTCATTTTTTTGACTTTTGCGTAGCATGAATGAACTTCAATCCATATGGAATGGCTTATCGAGTGAAGAAATTTTAAAATATGTGAACACTATGCCTGAAAGGTTAAATGCTGTAATCAAAGTAAAGGGTGGCCACAATAAATATTGACTTTTTTCCTCAAAAAAGAGACTGTTATTTTTGTTATTACTATATATTGTTGTTTGTTTACTTATTCTCATCAATATGATCCAATATTACATGAAATAAATACTTGAATAATACTTGGTTTCTGATTTATCTTCATTTTGTTAAGTGTATAATCATCACTGCACACTACTGTATATTTTAATTTCTTTAAACCATTCCATATAGTTTGAAATTCACTCATGCTACGCAAAAGTCAAAATATTAAACTTGCGACACCTTTTAATTTTTCTAAAAAATTGGAATTTTCAGTGGTTTTGTTTATTAGCCATACTTGTACTTGTCGGAAAGATTATTATTTTTTTTTTTTGGTTCTCATTATTAGGAGCCCTTTTAGACAAAAGTGGTGGTGTAGAATCTTCAGTGCTACTACTGTATGTTCGCTATTTAAGAAAACCATATTAGCTTTATCGCGTCTGCTTGGTCAGGTCTTTGTTTGTTTGTTTGTTTGTTTACCCATTTGCATAAAGTGAAATATCTGAACAATTTTGGTCATGAATTTTGCTGTATCTTTAATTATTGTATAATTATATTGTATAATGTGTTTTCATACTAATTTAAGTTTTAGTATATACTATATGGAAACACAAGAAAAACAAACTAAAGTGAGATTTTTGTGGTTTATTTTTTCATTTGAAAGTGTGATAATGATGATACCACCTGCTCCAATGTCTTAAACCTTAACTGTCTTTTATCTTGATTCAAGCATTATCCACTCAGACTAATCAGACTGTGCCATCGCATTGTAGTGTGAACTCACTACATTTAAAATTAAGTAATATCTAATTGAAGAGAGTGCTAATATTCAGTAAAACAACAAACCTGCAGCAGGACACTGCTTTTTTTTTTTTTTTAAAGATTTTTCCTCTGATTTATTTATGACCACTTTTCAACCATCGGACATCTCTTCCCTTATCTCACGACAGCTACCAACAAGGGAGGGTGAAGGTCACCATGTGTTTCCTCGGGAATAGATAGCAGAAATAAACTATGAAGAAGTGACATGCAAGTTACAGCACATTGGCCAGCTGGCTGGCTTACACTGATATGTACATTCCTTTTAAAGATCCTTTTGGTAAAATTTACATCACTTAGTTATTTTTATCTTTATCCGACAGGCTTTAATATTTTAAGTCATCAAGTACAGCATAATCCTGAAAAATTATTGTTTGCCATAACTGCTGATTATGCCACTAACACTACCATAAAAACCAGTTAGTAGTAGGAAGTTTGCCATTATGTACAAAAAATTATGTACACTGAAACAAAACAAGCTGTACTTTACAAAATATAAAAAACACAATATTTTACCAGATATTAGTTCACATGTAAGTCAATATTATTAGTTATATTAACTAAGAGTTTGGAATTGCATGAAAGTATAGATTTATTATTATTATTGCTTGGAGGTTATATGTCTCCACATGGTAAGGCCACTGTCAACTTGACCTTTGGCCTAAGGCCTTCAAAATATAAACAGCTAATCTTTGGGTCAAGGCAAATATTTGTGTAAATTATGAAAAAAATTATCTCTGAATGTTCAAGATAAAACTGGCCACAGGAGGACCTATTGTCCATGACTCTGACCTTTGACCTTCAGAATCTCACCAGCTCACTCTTGGGTCATGATGGACCTTATGTGCAAAGTTTGAAGAAAATTCCTCAAAGCATTTTTGGAGTATTGCACTCACAAGAATGGCCTGGACTGATGGACAACTTGAAATCCCAATGCTTCTGGTCCTGGCTAATAGGTTAAATCATTTGATATATATATATATATATATATATATATATATATATATATTGTGTGTGTGTGTGTGTGTGTGTGTGTGACTATATATATATATATATATATATATATATATATATATATGTATGATATGGCAGACCTTGAACAGGCTCAGTGTCATATTTTATAGAAAGGAGTGGAATAGCCTATTATATTCAAAATGGAAAACTATATTACAATTTCACATAATATTGCTTTTTGTGAAAAGATAGTTAGCCTGGAGCCAGCTGAAAGTCTATAGATTAATAGAAAAAAACAGTCAAATTCTTAAAAAAAAAAAAAAAAGTTCTTGCTATCGAATACTTTAATACCACATTTTGTTGCATTGGAATGAGTCTAAAGAAACTAGCTGCTAAAAGAAGTAACTAGCAGCACTTGATAGCAACACTTTGGGTATGGTCAAGTTGTCTGAGATGCACTCCACTGTGGTCATCGTCATTAGGCCAGCAGGACTAAAGGCCTGTTGCTCACAAAAATCAGAAAAAAGCTGCTTTTGGTGGAACAAAAACATTATTCCTAATTCTTGGAAATAATAAAAAAAATTATGAAATACTTTAATTCGAAATAATATTAATTTTCATAGAATCAATGTTGAGTAAATGGAATAGATGGAAAAAATGAACCGGCTTGCTTTTTTTGGGGGGAGGTCACAAAATATAAGCTATAATCCAAGGAGATTAATCAATTAGAGAGTGCAATTGCTAATACCAGTGATCTAGGATATGAGAACCCTGAAACATCAGAGCAGTGTTCTCTGTTTTATTTTTTTGAGAGACTTGTAATGAATCCATCACAAGACAAGTCCCAGTAGAATTATCCTAAGAGAGCTCTTTGGAGTATAGAATGGCCACATTTGTATTAATCAAACTGACAAGAGAATGCAGAAAGCAGAACATAATCGATACTTATGTTTTTATTCATGCGTATCTTGTTTATGGCTTGTTACAGTAAAATTACCTTCAGTCTAAAGACTCAATAATACTCCACTCTGAGTCTAAGAAATAGTCCATAAAACAATTTGGTTGATAATAAAATAGGAAATGTATATAAAACATTTAATTAAGTAATAATTTAGTAATATGTCAGTTAGAGCCAGTAGTGTATGAACTCAGAGCTGAGTAACATTTCAGGAGAAAACTGAGACAATGTGTCAGTGTAGAACTGAGGAATGTCAGGATATAGGAATAAGTATTCTTTCAGGATAAAATATGTGTGAAGTTAAAGTTGTTTAATGTGTCAGGATAGAGCTGATTAAAATGTCATGATAGAGCTGAGTAACATGTCAGGATAGAGCAGAGTAATGTGGCAGAATAGAGCTAAGTAATATGTCAGGATAGAACTGTGGAATGTGGCAGAATAGCGCTAAGTAATGTGGCAGAATAGAGATAAGTAATGTGGCAGAATAGAGCTGAGTAATATGTCAGGATAGAGCTGAGTAATATGTCAGGATAGAGCTGAGTGATGTTATGGGAAAAAGCCAAGTTATGTCCCAAGATAGAGCTGAGTAATGTCCCAGGATAGAGCTGAGTAATGAGTCAAGATCGAGCTGAGTAGTGGGTCAGGATAGAGCTGAGTAAAGTGTTGGGAGAGAGCTGAGTAAAGTGTCGAGATAGAGCTGAGTAATGAGTTGGGATAGAGCTGGGTAATGAGTCAGGATAGAGCTAAGTAATGTCCCAAGATAGAGCTGAGTAATGTCCCGGGATAGAGCTGAGTAATGTCCCAGGATAGAGCTGAGTAATGTCCCAGAATAGAGCTGAGTACCATGTCAGGATAGAGCTGAGTAATGTCCCAGGAAAGAGCTAAGTAATGAGTCAGGATCGAGCTGAGTAATGAGTCAGGATAGAGCTGAGTAATGAGCCGAAGTAGAGCTGAGTAATGTCCCAGGATAGAGCTGAATAATGTGTCAGGATAGAGCTGAGTGCCGTGTCAGGATAGAGCTGAGTAATGTGTCAGGATAGAGCTAAGTAATGTACCAGAATAGAGCTTAGTAATGTGTCAGATTAGAGCTAAGTAATGAGTCGGGATAGAGCTAAATATTGAACTAGGATAGAGCTGAGTAATGAGTCGGGATAGAGCTGATTAATGTCCCAGGATAGGGCTGAGTAATATCCCAGGATAGAGTTAAGGAATAAGTCAGGATAGAGCTGAGTAATGTGTCAGGATAGAGCTGAGTAATGTGTCAGGATAGAGCTGAGTAATGTGTCAGGATAGAGCTGAGTACTGTGTCAGGGTAGAGCTAAGTATCTTGTCAGGATAGAGCTGAGTAATGTTCCAGGATAGAGCTGAGCATCTTGTCAGGATAGAGCTGAGTAATGTGTCGGGATAGAGCTGAATAATGTGTCGGGATAGAGCTGAGCAATGTCCCAGGATAGAGCTGAGCAATGTCCCAGGATAGAACGGAGTAATGAGTCAGGATAGAGCTGAGTAATGTCTCGGGATAGAGCTGAGTAATGTCCCAGGATAGAGCTAAGTAATGTCCCAGGATAGAGCTGAGTAATGTCCTATGATATAGCTGAGTAATGAGTAGGGATAGAGCTGAGTAATGAGTCAGGATAGAGCTGAGTAATGTCCCAGGATAGAGCTGAGAAATGTCCCAGGATAGACCTGAGTACCATGTCAGGATAGAGCTGAGTAATGTCCTAGAAAAGAGCTGAGTAATGAGTCAGGATAGAGCTGAGTATTGAGCCGGGGCAGAGCTGAGTAATGTCCCAGGATAAAGCTGAATAATGTGTCAAGATAGAGCTGAGTGCCGTGTCAGAATAGAGCTGAGTAATGTCTCAGGATAGAGCTGAGTAATGTCCTAGGATAGAGCTGAGTAATGTGTCGGGATAGAGCTGAGTAATGTGTCAGGATTAAGCTGAGTATTGTCCCAAAATAGAGCTGAGTAATGTCCCCGGATAAAGCTGAGTAATGCCCCAGGATAGAGCTGGGTAATGAGTCGGGTTACAGCTGAGTAATGACTCAGGATAGAGCTGAGTATTGGCCCAGGATAGAGCTGAGTAATGAGTCGGGTTAGAGCTGAGTAATGTCCCAGGATAATGCTGAGTAATGTCCCAGGATAGAGCTGATTATCGTGTCAGGATAGAGCTGAGTAATGTGTCGGGATAGAACTGAATAATGTGTCGGGATAGAGCTGAGTAATGTCCCAGGATAGAGCTGAGTAATGAGTCAGGATAGAGCTGAGTAATGAGCCGGGGTAAAGCTGAGTAATGTGTCAGGATAGAGCTGAGTAATGAGTCGGGATAGAGCTAAATATTGAACTAGGATAGAGCTGAGTAATGTGTCAGGATACAGCTGATTAATCTCCCAGGATCGGGCTGAGTAATGTCCCAGGATAGAGTTGAGGAATGAGTCAGGATAGAGCTGAGTAATTTGTCAGGATAGAGCTGATTAATGTCCCAGGATAGAGCTGAGTAATGTCCCAGGATAGAGCTGAGTAATAAGTCGGGTTAGAGCTGACTAATGAATTAGGATAGAGCTGAGTAATGTGTCGGGATACAGCTGAGTAATGTCCCAAGATAGAGCTGAGTAATGTCCCAGGATAGAGCTGAGTAATGTCCCAGGATAGAGCTGAGTAATAAGCCGGAGTAGAGCTGAGTAATGTGTCAGGATAGAGCTGAATAATGTGTCAGGATAGAGCTGCGTGCCGTGTCAGGATAGAGCTGAGTAATGTCCCAGGATAAAGCTGAGTAATGTCCCAGGATAGAGCTGAGTAATGTGTCAGATTAGAGCTAAGTAATGAGTCGGGATAGAGCTAAATATTGAACTAGGATAGAGCTGAGTAATGTGTCAGGATACAGCTGATTAATGTCCCAGGATAGGGCTGAGTAATGTCCCAGGATAGAGTTGAGGAATGAGTCAGGATAGAGCTGAGTAATCTGTCAGAATAGAGCTGAGTATTGTCCCAGGATAGAGCTGAGTAATGTTCCAGGATAGAGCTGAGTAATGAGTCGGGTTAGAGCTGAGTAATGTTTCAGGATACAGCTGAGTAATGACCCAATATAGAGCTGAGTACTGTGTCAGGATCGAGCTGAGTAATGTCCCAGGATAGAGCTGAGTAATGAGTCGGGTTAGAGCTGAGTAATGAGTCAGGATAGAGCTAAGAATTGTCCCAGGATAGAGCTCAGTAATGTCCCAGGATAATGCTGAGTAATGTTTCAGGATAAAGCTGATTATCGTGTCAGGATAGAGCTGAATAATGTGTCAGGATAGAGCTGAGTGCCATGTCAGTATAGAGCTGAGTAATGTGTCAGGATAGAGCTGAGTAATAAGTCGGGATTGAGCTAAATATTGAACTAGGATAGAGCTGAGTAATGTGTCAGGATACAGCTGATTAATGTCTCAGGATAGGGCTGAGTAATGTCCCAGGATAGAGTTGAGGAATGAGTCAGGATAGAGCTGAGTAATTTGTTAGGATAGAGCTGAGTAATGTCCCAGGATAGAGCTGAGTAATGAGTCGGGTTAGAGCTGAGTAATGTTTCAGGATACAGCTGAGTAATGACCCAATATAGAGCTGAGTACTGTGTCAGGATCGAGCTGAGTAATGTCCCAGGATAGAGCTGAGTAATGAGTCGGGTTAGAGCTGAGTAATGAGTCAGGATAGAGCTAAGAATTGTCCCAGGATAGAGCTCAGTAATGTCCCAGGATAATGCTGAGTAATGTTTCAGGATAAAGCTGATTATCGTGTCAGGATAGAGCTGAATAATGTGTCAGGATAGAGCTGAGTGCCATGTCAGTATAGAGCTGAGTAATGTGTCAGGATAGAGCTGAGTAATAAGTCGGGATTGAGCTAAATATTGAACTAGGATAGAGCTGAGTAATGTGTCAGGATACAGCTGATTAATGTCTCAGGATAGGGCTGAGTAATGTCCCAGGATAGAGTTGAGGAATGAGTCAGGATAGAGCTGAGTAATTTGTTAGGATAGAGCTGAGTAATGTCCCAGGATAGAGCTGAGTAATGAGTCAGGATAGAGCTGAGTAATGTCCCAGGATAGAGCTGAGTAATGTCCCAGCATAGAGCTGAGAAATGAGTCGGGTTAGAGCTGAGTAATGAATTAGGATAGAGCTGAGTAATGTGTCGGGACGCAGCTGAGTAATGTCCAAGGATAGAGCTGCGTACTGTGTCGGGATAGAGCTAAGTATCTTGTCAGGATATAGCTGAGTAATGTTCCAGGGTAGAGCTGAGTATCTTGTCAGGACAGGGCTGAGTAATGAGCCGGGGTAGATCTGAATAATGTGTCGGGATAGAGCTGACTAATTTGTCAGGATAGAGCTGAATAATGAGTCAGGTTAGAGCTGAATAATGTCCCAGGATAGAGCTGAGTACTGTGTCAGGATAGAGCTGAGTAATGTCCCAGGATAGAGCTGAGTAATGAGTCAGGATAGAGCTGAGTATTGTCCCAGGATAGAGCTGAATAATGTATCGGGATACAGATTAGTAATGTCCTGGGATAGAGCTGAGTAATTTCCCAGGATAGAGCTGAGTAATGTTCCAGGATAGAGCTGAGTAATGAGTCGGGTTAGAGCTGAGTAATGTCCCAGGATAGAGTTGAGTAATGTCCCAGGATAGAGCTAAGTATCTTGTCAGGATAGAGCTGAGTAATGTGCCAGGACAAAGCTGAGTAATGTTCCAGGATAGAGCTGAGTAATGTGCCAGGATAGAGCTGAGTATCCTGTCAGGATAGAGCTGAGTAATGTGTCACGATAGAGCTGAGTAATGTTGAGTTACTCAAATAAAGTGAGTAAAGATGAGTAAAGTTTCAGGATAAGGACAAATGATATCTCAGGAATTAGTTGTTTCATTTTGCTGTATTTCAGTGTTCCTATATAATTTTTGCATATTATTGCTTATAGTTTGGATTAAAAAAAATGCAATTCTTTAAATCTACAAGCCAGGATTTTCTAGTGAACTTGTATAAGCAGCTCTAGATCAGGTCTACTGCTGTACTCAGCTCCACACTGGAAGACTAACAAGCTTATTTATTATGATTAAGTCATTAATCCTCTGTTAGCAAATGGAACCTGGAGGGATTTTAAAGGTAAAGAGCTAAACAAACAGACACGATCCTATTTGTAAATAATATATGACTATATATAATATGTAATATATATATATATATATTACTATATAAAAAGAAGGAAAGAAAAATTCATGCTGAACCAAATTATGTGATTACTAGAAATTAAGTTGAGCCTCAGAATTAATAATCATCAATACGTGTTTGTAGTCATACATCTGAAGGGACCAGATTAACCATATGAATGTAAATGCTGTGTTATGTTTATACTATAACTGAGATATGGGATGGTTTATACATGCTAAGACCCCTTAATTTTAACCAGGCCCCTCCTGCTTTGAGACAGAAGTCACATGTTGAAGTAGTAAAGTTCCTTGTAAAGTTGCCTTGTTATGCAGAAAAAATTGCCAGAAGGGATCAGTGACTCATTTCTAATTTTTTATGGAGCTAATTTCTATTAAACACAAATATTCTAAGTTATCATTTCAGCGGATTTGTTGTGGTCAACATTTGCTTATCTGTAAATCTGTGTGTTTGTTTTTCTATCAGTTTTTCTGTGAACAAAATCCTGATCACACCCATGCATGAATGTACACCAAACCTGGTGGGGATGTCAAGGTTAAAGGTCAAGGTCAAAGCAAGGTCACAAAATTTTGGAGATCTTATAGAGCGCTTATAACTTTGGAATGAGTGTCAATAGACATGTTGTTAGTATGAAACACTAACAGGAAACCATATATGGACTTTCAAATTACATCATTTCTTTTTGGCATTGATTGACATTAAAAAAAACAAACCCCAGCTGATGGGGTGACGTCCATATACTATAGAACATAGCACATGGGTAATTAAAACCAGTACCCATAAAGTGCCTATTCTCTATGTTATAAACACTGCATGGCTACCTTGCACTCTATAACTGTCCCTCTAGTTTTGTTTCAAAATGTAGTATTTTTGAAATAATTTCTGTTGTAGGTCCAGATAGTGTTTCAATCACCACACACTACAGCTTTAAGTAAAATGTTTTAACAAAGGCCTTGCTCAGATTTCCCCTTCTGAGATTCCGTACTAGTTTTAAATACAAGAAAAATCTAATTAACCTAAGTTCCTTATTATCCAGTGCCATCTGCCTTCTGCAGGTTTACTGTCATGGACCGCCATTCCTCCCGTTGTTGTGCTATTTGGATACAGTCTCTATAAATTAATTAATTAAATTAAAATCCTTTATGCTATCTATCCACATTGTTCTTGGTCTGCCACATCCCCTCTTTACATTAATTTATTACTAGATTAATATCTACTAACGTGCAAAATAATTGTTTTACTCAAGAAATAATTTTCAGCTTCAGAAACAAAATATACACAGTTATCCTTGGTTTACACTGGGGCACGATGTCCGCAATTTCTGCGATTAAAAAAAACATGGATCTTTATGCGCACGTATGGAGTATGCTTGGGGTATAAAAAGGAGGCAGGGTACAGCCAGAAAAATTAAACTTGAAGGAATCATGTTGCCAAGTTTATCAAGATCAGCTACAATGACACATCAAGGTCTCTTATGCTCTGTTAAGGTTAAGTTCTATTGTGCTCTACTACGAACTCCCACGTTCTATTACTACTGGCATCAAATCATAATAAATTGTAATAATTGCAGCAAAATGTTTGACAGTCAGTGCGATCATCACAAATCCACCAAGTTCCCTCAAGATCATCACAAATTCACCAAGTTCCCTCAAGATCATCAAGAATCCACCAAGTTCCCACAAGATCACAAACTGACTTCAAATCAACAACAAAAAAGGGAGCACTACAATAAATACTGTCAGTGTTATAATTAGAATTATTACTGCAGGTGTATGCAAATGATATGCAAATTGCACATTTAACTTAAAATGTTAAAAAAACTGGTGCAAAGAGTTGTCTGAAAATCTCTAGTGTTGAATTACCATCTAGAGTGATCATTTGAATTATACGACACATACATAAACAAACCAAAGGGTGTGAAATCAATGATCTGGATGTTAATTCAACACTGGCGACAACACTGTTTTTCCTTTTTATTTGCTTAATGGAAAAGAAAAATGATTAGCATTTTACCTTTGGTAACAAAATAGACATGTTGACTTACCCCTCTCACATGTGCGGGACCAGTATCCTGTGCCAGTGCAGTCACAGATGAAGCGGTTCCAGCCCTCCTTACACACGCCCTTGTTCTTGCAGGGGTAGCTCTCGCATTGCTTTCCTGGCACCTTGTTGCAGGAGGGTTTGATTCCTGCACCGTTCTGCTCTTCGGCAATCTGTCGGATATCTTTACTACGTCCGTCGATGAACAGGTCCCTGATGCAGCCCACGTAGCCATAGTTGAGCATGGCGGTCCAGAGCTCGGTAGGCAGGATGAGCCCAGCACGATTCTCAGGAAGTCCACCAAGGTACATATCACCCTCCAGGTCAAGGATCTCACTCTCTCCACTGGCCGTGAATGGGGTACGGCGGCTGTTAACAGATATAGTACCTACAAAAAGAAGGATTTGCTATATAATATGTATATGTTGCTATATATATATATATATATATATATATATATATATATATATATATCTGTCACTCAGAACTGTGTGATATAGCCCCTCTCTCCTAAACTCACACTGAGCTTCATCCTGACCTGATTTAATTATGGCAGTAAAGAACACTATTATTTCCTAAAGTATTCATACAAATTCAAAAAATTAATTAAAAAAATATTTCAAAAATTAAAGTAACTCAGTTTCTACTTTTTTGTTCTAAAAATGTCTAATAGGACACAAGAAACATTTTTATTAAAGAAAGATCTAGTAGATTCTTCACAGAAGACATGGTTAAAAATCTCCATATTCAATATAGTTTCATATAATTTTCCTAATGAAAAATAAACAGTGCAACACAAACTAGAACCTCAAGTAAAATCAGCTTTGTTTTAATTCTTCTCCTAAATTTGCACTGTGGTTACTCGACCACTTTGATGATGAAGATGATGCAGTAACTGACTACTTTCAGAAGGTGTCAGGAATGTGCAGTAAAGTCAGAAATGAAACAAAACCTCTGTGTAATCGCTTGACACAGCTGTCTCTGATAGGTTGCATGAACATACAGTCTGGGAGAGGAAGAAATCAGCTGCAGCCTTGCTCCCCACTCCTTAACACCATCATGTCTTTTAGGCATGAGTGTTAGAGGTGCTCTTTCTCTCTGTATTACAAAATGTAGTCCAAAATAAGATCACAAATAATCTGCTGTAAAATGAAACACCATGTGGATGTCTTTATTTGTTATTTCAGACAGTATTTAGCCCTGCTAGAAACATTCTCACCACAGAACAGCAATGTAGTAGTCATTGCTCTCTAGTGTATTGTAGTCATATCCTGTGTCTATGACCTTGCTGTGAGTGTGTGAACTGTGTACAACTGGATTTTAAACACACAGAGAGAGACACACACACACACAGATGTAGTAAAGTGTAAACCAAGCAGCCGGAGTGAAGAGGAAAGGATCGATAGAGCTAATCTCTGCAGAAGTGACATCGGCCTGGTCCCATGAACACCATTGTCTAATCGGCTGCATTATTAATATCCCCCGAGACCTTTTGCACAATCGTGTGGTATGCACTGATATGGAGTTGGTACTGATCGATTCGGCTGTGTACAGAGATTCAAAGGCAAGAGAATGTGAGAAAGAGGGGGAATGAGCATGGAGGGAAAAACAGGTTGACAGGAGTGATGTAAGCATGACTAGCTATTCCTCAGTGCTAAATACAAGCATTCACAGGATTTTTCCAGGTTTGCATGGATTCTGTTCAAACTATTAAAATGCAAATAACTAACTAGACAATCTGATGTTTGTTTATTTATTTACTGAAAAAGAAAATGCAATTTCAATTAAACAAAAAAACCAAAACAAAACACAGGAATAAAAACTAGACACACCAAGATGTACCACCCACCCATCCACACACAAACAGAGAGACACTGACCTGATCTTCCATCTCTCTGGATGTCCACGTGGTACCATGTCCCGTCGTTTACTTTATTCTGAGTGGCTTTGACCTTAATAGTACCCGAACCCATGTCAAGCAGCAGGTACAGACTCCCATCCAGCAGCTCCACTGCAAAAAAGTCCACCTTGGTGTTCTTCTGGTTCTTCCTGTCTTGTGGCTTGCCATGAGTGAACAGGATCAGTCCATTGGGCTCTGAGGTGCGGAAGTCGAACGAGATGGAGCCCATGCGTTTGGTGTTCCACTTCGGAAGGCTGATGTAAGCCTCGGGTGTCTCGAATGAGATCGGGTCCAATGTGGCGACGTTCTCACATTTGAACACGACATCTCCCTGAATCTTCATCTTAGGGTCGACGATGCGCGCCAGCCGAGAAAGCTCCAACCGGATATCATTGTTCTTGTACACAACCTGTAGGGACAGAGAGAAATAATTAGCATGGTAAATTAATGCACTAATTAATATTATACAAATTCAAGGTAACTACCATTGTTAAGACTCTGTCGCATACGTCAAACAACAGGTATGCAACAGGTCCACGATAGTTGTGGGCGTGCTGTGCAAAACTCATGTTGTACAACAGAAAATGCAGTGGTGGACCCTTGTTGTGGAGTTTGACTTCAGGTCAATTATCTCAGTTTGGTGTGCGATGCCTGACAAAATCCTACAGCTGTGTTACGATAGACATGCGAATTTCATACACTTTTTGGGCCATTCGTTGCACTCAGCATCACATGGTTCTCTTACAGTAGCCCTATTATTGGTGCATGTTAAACCCACAACATTTTTATGACAGTGTTAGGTTTAGCGTATATAAGCATTATGTAACATATGCTCAACGGTCATATGTCGACTGAGTATCGCAATATCATGTAAGGATTTCATATAAACATTGCACTAATTGATTACCAGACCTGATCTTTCTTCCCCACGACAGATGTACAACACATTTTATATTTGAATGCAGCTATGCAACTTTCAAATCCTCCTCATCCAAGCCTACACCAGTTTCTTCTGTCTAAGCTCTACTTAATCCATTTGCAATTGCAGGTTGTTTGCAGGGGCTTTATAAACAAATATGACCTTAAGTAGAGGCATCTTTTTAAAAAGTATTATTAAATATGTTTGCTGTTGCATTTGAAACAGAACAATTATATTTATTTTTGTCCACCCACCCATCCATGTTATTCCACGTATCCAAGGTTGGGTCATGGAGGCAACATGTCTGAAATTCAGGCATCCACAGCAACACCCTCTTGCATCTCCTGGGGAGCCCCAAGGTGTTCCCCAGGCCAGGATATACAATCCCTCGAGCAAGTTCTGGGTCTACCTCGGGGCCTCCTCCCAGTTGGATGTATCAAGAAGATCTCTCAAGGTAGACGACTAGAGGGAATTTTACTCAGATGCCCAAACCACCTTAACTGACTCCTTTTGATGCAGAGGAGCAGCATCTATACCCCGAGTTCCCCCATATGCCCGAGCTCATCACCCTGTCTCTAAGGCTGAGCAGTATTTGTTTTTGTGATTTTATGAATTAATATATTGCTTTATTATTATTATTATTATTATTATTATTATTAAAAATTGTTTTACAGTTATTGTAGTCTAAAGTTTATTTGCCCCCCTGATTAAATCTTGCCATCTCATAGTGTATTTTCATAGCACAGTATTTAAAATTTGCACTTTATGTGGCAAGGAAAAAAAAAAAAAAAAGAAAAGGGAAAAAAAAAAACCTGGTCCTAGCTCTGTGTTGTTTTGTTGTACGATTTTTGATTTGATACTTGTTGTATGTTTATGTAGCACCTGGTCCTGGAGAAACATCGTTTCGTTTCACTATGTACTGTGTCAGCTTTATGTGGTTGAAATGGCAATAAAGCTTCTTGAACTTGAACTTGAAATTCGGAACTTCAGAGCTCCTTCCATACTAACATAGCTTCAGAGCAATGTTCCACATGGTTCTTACTTTCCTTTGGACAGATATTCCTTATTTAGTGGAACAGAAATAAAAATGCAACAGATGAATCTGCAGTGAAGTTCTAAACAGAAGTTTTGCTGTGCAGAATGCTGAATAGGAGGACTTAGTAAGACCGGAGCTAATACCAATAGGTTAGGGCATTCCTTCCCAACGAATGCTTCTCAGTGGTAACTGACTACAGCTGAGGTAGAGTGTGTATCTGCGTCTGCTCTTCCTGATAGCTATGCTAATACAGTGAATAAAAAGGCAGAAAAAAGCTGCGATGGCACTCTCACTATCTAAAGAGCGCAGGGGCACCAGACTACCCCTTCGACTCATTTATAAACATTACGTCATGGCTAGGGGTTGTTTCTGTCAGGTAAAGCAATAGTGAAAAAAAAAAAAACCTTACTCCTACACCAGCAGTACTTTGGAACTGCAAAGTCAGATTCTGTTGAGGCGCAAAAACACCAGCTTTCCTCTCCGAAAGTAGATCTTTTCTGGGCCTCAGGGGTGCCTGGATTTACTCTCAGATTAGTTGCAGTCATCAGCCACATTTCCCAGACTTGAGATTATAGATAATCCTGGCTGTAAATCAGGTCATCACTCTCACGTGGCCTGAAGGAAAGTGCAAGCTGAAGGATTGTCTGCTGTCCCCGTGGAGGACGTGCCTCTCTTCCAGCAGCTTTTATCAGCGGGATCATAAATACCATCATCCCTGCAGTGATCCATTCCTCAAGCACAGCCATACATCGCTCAAACACAGTGGATCACACACAAACATGCACTACACTTCCATACAGAGGGAAACGGATTGCCGCCATCTTTATTCTTGTGTCGAATGCAATATAAAACATTTTTCCTTAGTCAGTTATAGGGGTTTGGTATTGACCCGCACTGTACCTGTTAAAAATACCACACAGCAAAATGTTAATGTAAGGTTAATATAAATAAAAATCATGACAGGGTGCCATTATCACTGGAAAAGTAAACACTGATGCTTATTTACGGTTATCAGAGTGAGTATGGCTTAAATGCTAAGACGGAACATTAAGGAGAATATTCAACAATATCCACTGAGCCTGAGGTGAAAATTTGTTTTAGTATAAACTAAATGGGAACATAAGCAAAAAAGCACACTAAAACTAATTTTTATGCTTTATATTTTACCTATTTAAGCATTACTCTGAGTTTGCAGGGTGGATTATGTCTATTAGTATATACTACCCAGGAATGGCACGATCTGATGGGTCCGCACTGTTGGGATGACAAATTATTATTACGCAAAGACAGCATGACCCATATACAATCCCACTCGATTTTCTTCTGAGGGGGACCCATACACCAAATTTGGTGATCCTATGTCATTTCCTTTCACAGCTATTGCACTAACAAGTCGCACTGAAGGACGGACGGATGGAACCCATTTCTATAGCTCCTGCTTCACTGATTTTCTTTGACAGAGCTAGTAAACTATATAAAAAAAAAAAAAAAAAAAAAAAAAAAAAAAAAAAAAACCCACCTTGTTTTAATTTGTTTTTATTATGTTTCCACGTAATACTAGCAAAACTCTGAAAAGAGTTTAAAGAGATGTTGTTACACAGCTTTTAGGCTCTGCACCTGTCTGTGCTGGGGGCTCAGGTCTGTCTGTCGTCATTTCAAATCATTTCAAATCATAAGCTCGTAGTTGTAAGTCTGGAAAATCAGCTGTTAAAGACATACAGCACACAGTGCACCCACTGCTCGAGCCTGCCCAACGTGTTCAGTGATGTATATTTAAGTGGATTGATATAAGCTTTACAATAGCTTATTCTAACTTTTTTACCCAGGAAAGCAGGTACTGCTGCTAGTATAATAATAATAATAATAATAATAAAAATCTGCTGTGTGACATCAGACAGGCCACACAGTTCCACTCACTGCCATTCTTCATCTACAAGACTTCTGTATAAGCGAGTGTTGGCTGGTAGGTGACATGCATCGGAATTGTACAATTTAAATACAAATCCTGCTTCGTAGGGGAAAATATGTACGCTCATTAACTTCCTGAGGTTAAACTGCACAAAGTATAAAGGGTTTTGTGTGTACATGTTGACATGTTCGATTCTATAGCGGACAGAGACAGAGACAAACAAACGGACATTT
>JAQMYF010000022.1:18714625-18729936 GCA_030014195.1 Neosilurus mollespiculum
TATATAGACTATGTAGAAATGCAGGAAAAACAAAAAACGAGATCTTTATGGTTTATTTTTTTTCCATGTTAATGTGCAAAAATGATGATGCTACCTGCTCTCAGTGACTGTGACAAACCATGAAGTGTCCATCATTTTGATTCAAGCACTATCCACTCAGAGTACTGTTTTAATGCCCAGATAGGGGACGAATCAGATCATGTCATTCCCATGTAGAGTATATTAATGTTTTATTCCTTTTATATAACAGCAGCTTGCCTGAGATTTGATTCTGCACTACTCTCAGTGCCTGTACTACTCCCAGAGTCTAAAATAATTCATCCTAAAGTTCTTTTAGCACAGTATTGGTTTTTTCAGAAGCAAATAAAAGTTCTGGAAATTTCACACACTTCAAAACCTGACCAAAAAAAAAAAAAAAATCTCTGTTAAAAGTTAAAAACTTTAATAACTCCTTTGTTTATATTATCCAAGATTTATTTATTTTCCCTTTTAGTGTCATGCTTCACTCCGATAATCTTCATTCATCACCAGAGACAGCTGATCCTCCTCGGTTTAAACCATCCTTAAGCGCTGTCACGTTGATGAACTCAAACGGCACCTGAAATGTCAGCTGCTTAATTCCAGCTGGGGAGCTGCCTACGAACTGTCCGTTCTCCTCTCTGAAATCTGCTCCGGACATATGAAATTACATTTCATGTGTCGAAAGTGTTTAAAGTGTTTGTCAAAAACAATTCTCTCAAGAGCACCAAATTGAATTAATTGACTTTGAGAGGGGTGATTAATTGTCACGGAAAGGTTACTGGCATCATTCAGGGTTGAAAACATCACTGCCTAGAACAAATATTCGTCCCCCTGGGTGTGAAGACTGGCAAGCCGAGGCCGCCTTTAAAAACAGCAGCAGCACTATTGTGACACTTCAATGGAATACCTGCGCTTTATCTATCAGGACCTGCTGTAAGGTGTGTCTGCCAGGACATGAGGTAATAGAAGGGGAAGTAATTGAGCCTTCTTCTACAGAGGAAGAGGACCAGGCTCAGCGTGAGCATGTGCCTATATCACGTCTGGAGATGAAACGGACTGAGTGAATATGAAGGCCGACTGAACACAAAGGCCGAATAAAACTTGTTTGAATATGCAGTGTTGAATTTCATCAAGCTGTTATCTCACCTCGCAGGCTCGCTTGGAAATAAACTAGAGGGGGTGGGTTTGGGGTGGATAGAGAGAGAGAGAGAGCAGCGCAGAGAGAGAGCCTGTCCTGAAAATCTTCTACACTGTAAGGCTCAGCTGTACAGGAGCAGGGTTATTCCACTAGCCAATTATCATACAATCACATGGGCTGCTCCCATAATCATAAAGTCCGCGTACTTGTCACATGACTCTTAAATCACAATGCAGACTTTTCACAGGTGATGTACTGGATGGAGGTGTATGAAGACATTGGAGGAGTTACATCATAATCAGAATCATTGTCTCTGTGTCATACATAATTTGTTAAATGGATTTCCAATTATGAATTCACATACATTTGTAGCTTATCCTTCAAACAGTGCATCAAAAGTAACCATTATATTAATATTATGTTATTAAATTCCCAAATATATTCATATTCTATACCAGTTATCTGTCAGGGTCACGCTGAAACTAGAGCCAATCCTGTCTGGCATTGGGTGAGAGGTGGGGTAACACTGTAAATAGGTCCCCAGTCAACTGCAGAATTAACACTGACACAAACAACCATTCATACTAACAGTCATGTCTTCGGACCCATGGAGGAAACTGATGTACCCAGAGGAAACATACACAGGCAGGCCGTCCACATGCAAATTCCACAAGGAAAGACCCTTGGCTGAGTTTCATACCCAGAACCTTTTTGTGAGGCAACAGTGCTACTCACTGAGCCACAATCCCATCACATGGGTGGGGGGGGGGGGGGTTTAACTCAGGGTACTCTGGTTTCTTTCCACAATCCAAAGACATGCACATTAGGTCAACTGACTACTCAAAATTGCCCATAGATGTGAATGTGAATGGTTGTTTGTATAAGAGTTTGGACCATAATAAAACTCAGGATGTAACAGCTCTCATTTGACCCTTATAAGGATAAGTTGTATGGACGATGGATGGAAGGATGAAAAAAAGTCTATATACTGCACATTTCAGCTTTATTCATGTGTACATATAATTACGTGTTGGTGCACGACAGACTGCGTAATGTAATTTGTGCCTGAATAACCAAAACTTTCCCCAGCATGAATAATGAAGTAACTTTTTGACTTGCCAAGATCCTTTCAACACTGTACTGTTTGTCTAAACTGTAGACTGTAATCATTTATAATCACGCTATCCACTGTCACTCAGACGAGGATGCATTCCCCTTTAAGTCTTTGCTTCCTCTCAACGTTGTCATCTCAGGAAATTTTTCCTCATCACTGTTGCCACTGGTTTTTTTATGGCTCTTTATCTACATCAGATTTTTTTGATTTTTTTTATTTTAATGACTGCTGTGCGACAATTTCTATTACATTTCATTAAGCTTCGGCATTATGGAAAGACCATCAAAATATGGAGGAGTGAAAAGGCTGTAGGTTATTGTTTTGATTGGCAGTTGGATTTTGGCATGGAGCGTGGGTGCTGGTTGAATGACCACGCATGGTCCTGCGAGTGCCCGTGGCCCTATCTCCGTCTGCGGTGGGCCTGCAGTGACATGCCAATTCATCATCCACAGCTGTCTGCCTGTACTATAAATCTCTGCCTACAGAGCCTGCCCACCGCTCCACAAGAATTAATGGCTCCCAGGTCAAGCTGGAGAAAAGTTGGAAATTGGTATAGATTATTCACCCGTCAAGGATGCCAGGTGGCACTCGGTTGGTGTTTTGCATCAGATCCCATGGCTGAAAGAAGACAGGTTCCTCTTACTTAAACAGCAAATACATTTCTGAGTCAGTGCTAAATCATTTTTGCTGAGTCAAGTTTTCTGATTGAATTTTAGGCATTGTAGTTGGTTAAAGCTGATTATAAATCATTATTAATTATTATACCAAGAAACAAAAAGGTGAGTTAAATGTCACTAAATATCCTGAATATTAAATGTTTTAATATATACTACATGGGAACGTGAGCCAAAAAAGCTCACTAAAGGTGAACTCTGATGGTCCATAAGAGCTGCATAACGGCATTTGTTCAACCCTATTTAGGAATTTTAGTATATTCTACATGGAAACACAAACAAAAGTAAACTAAAATGAGACTTTTATATTTACATTTTTTAACTATTACAGAGGCAGGTCAGATGAGCTCTGCATTATGAGCACAGCTAAACGCTATGTAGCTACTGACATCAGTTTAGACTACTCATTCAGCGATTTAGTACATACTACCTGGATATGGATGTAAAGTTGTTTTAGTATCCACTACACAGAAACAAGAAAAACAAACTAAAACTATTTTTATGTTTTTAGGATTTTTTTTTTTTTTTTTTCATTTTAAAGCATGATAAAATGGCACCGCCTGCTCCATGTGGAAATGATAAACTGAGTGCTGAACAATTGTCAATTAGATTTAAGCATTATTCACTTAGAATGATTTTTTGCTGATTTCCATTTAGGACATTATTTATCGCTCAAAGTCAGGATAATGCTTGAATTAAAACAGGCGACAAAAACTCATGGTTCGTCATGATCACTGATTCTGAAACCTTAATAAATTCAACCTAAAAATACTATGAAAGCTACGCAATGTGGCCTTAACATAAAAAGAACTTCAGTTTTAGTTTACTTTTTTTCCATGCAGTATGCTAAAACATTTATTTAAGTCCGGGTCAGCGAATATCATTGAATAGTCCTTTATAGACTATTCACCCATATTCACCTTGCATTTGGTCAATAGTTGTTGAACTATAAAAGTAAACACATGCCTAATATAGATCACTCTGTGGCAAGTTTTATATATTTGCGTTGCTGTTTCCTCCGGGTTCTCCAGTGTTCTCCGACTTCTCCGATTTTCCAAAAATGTGCCAGTGGATTGGTGACTGTACATTTCACCCCTTGACTGCTGTGAATAGACTGCTATTTCACGTAGCAGTTTTCCTAGCTACAGATCTAGGATAAAGCCAGGCACCAAGATAAAGTGCTTCCTGAAGATGAATAATAAATAAATAAATTATATCAGCCTATTTTGTATTTACTACTTAACCTAACATATTCAAGACAGCTTGTAAAAAAGAGATTGCTTAAAATTCTCCAATTCAGAATCTTCTTTCAGCATCTATTCTGCCACAGCTTTAACTAGCATATCTATTTCATTACAAGCCTTAACCAGCAGTGTGACAGCGGGAGCGAAATGGTACAGCTGTTTTTGGAGCCGGCTACATTCCTGAGTCACTCCCGCTCTGAACCCGTGCCAGATATCCCTCTCCGAACACCATTTATCTAAACCGAACAGCTGGAGTGAATGGTGGGAGGTGGAGGTGGGGGTAACAGTGGTTTGACCCATCTGTCCAAACCTGGACTGCTCTGACCCACTTCACAGCTGGAGAGCAGGATGGGTTTCAGTGTGGCTTGGACAGCAGGACAAGAGAGTGTTTTCAGAAACCAACATGGTGATAAATGACAGGCAGCGTGCACATGTCAAAGAGAGCGGGAGTGTGATGTGGAGTCCAGCTCAGGTGCTTCTGGAGATTCTGTGTGCTCACTGGTCATTAGTGACACACACACACACACACACATTCTGATTATTGGCTTTCACACTCTTGTTCCAGTGGCAGATTGTGTGTGGTTTTTTCACCGTTTAAAAAGTATAAGAAAAAAAAAATGCAGAGCCTAGAATTTTTGGTTTTCATAATTGTCATTAAAAGACTAAAAGTATTTTATTCATTTTTATGAACAAAAAAGTAACTTTCTGTCCTGACTTTTGCTAGCACAGTTTCTGTTCTGTATCCTCCATAAAGTTGAAACCTAGAGGGGGACTAAAAACACTCAGTTGGCCAAGCGTTAGAAAACCTGTCGCGTAACTAATGGATAAAGATGTAGCTAGAAACGCAGCGAGGAAGTGAGATGCTCTTCATAGCATTTTTTAGCATAGCATTCTTTATTCATTAGCAACCACATGATTAAAATGTATTGACAAACAGTCCACACAGGCTCATGAGATATGGTTCACCAGACATTCCTGCTGGAAAATAAATAAAGTTGAAGCCTTACATGATAAACATGCGTGTCAGTGTTCTACAGCAGGAAGGATGTATGGAATTAATACATTTATAATACCAGGTGTAAGCGGTTACATGCTTTTGCTGTCCACTTGGATTTCAATCACCTATCATGCCTGTTATTGCTAGGAGTGAACTGGACCTATCTATCTATCTATCTATCTATCTATCTATTTATTTATTTATTTTTACAGCTTGACTTAGCTGTAGTTGGCATCCCATGCCACAAGGTGGAGCACTCCTCAAATAACAAAAGAAATGCCTATATTTCCGTCTTAAAAATAAACAAGCTTATAAATTAATCATGCTAATTAAATGTAACGTTTAGAGACGTTACCTTACCTGTTGCTAAAGCAGTGGAAGAGCAACTTCAAAGAAAATGGTAATTTTATGGTGATCCCCCCACAGTGAAGTGGGTGAAAGACATCTTCCTGTCCTTTTACTCCATTATTTAATCCCTATTTGGCTGTGGTTCCCAACCTTGGTGCTGGACTACCTTTGGGGTACTTGGATTTTATTGTTGTCCTTGCTTGAAAAACAATTTTTAATCATTAATATTTAGTGAAACTCTCTTCACAATGCGACTGCTTAATAAAATATCTGCAGTGAAGAAACACTAGTGTCAGTGAAGCATCAAGCTCTGTACATATGATGAAATCCACATGATGCATTTCACTACCATCCAGCCAGGAACAATATGCAAGTATCTCTATTGCCCTGTCCATCATGTTAGCTATAAACTTACACACTAGCACTGCAATAGACTTTTGGAAATGTGGCTTGGACAGCAGGAGCTGCTTTGTTTGAAAATAGCTGCTTTTAACAGGCCAGAGGTACCGATGTTCCTACAGTTCTGTTTTTCTAGACCTCTGTATTCCCAAGCCACTGTTTCCAAGGTTCCATGTTTCTCTTAAGCTTCCAGTTCCACTTTCTAAGCAAGTTATCACTTTGAGAAATATACACAAGCTGGCTTCAGTCACCATTTTTAGCTACTTTCAACCTAGTTATGTGCACTAGTTGACTACCTGTGGACACTACCATTCCCAGATCTGGCTCCAGGGGTGGGTCCTGGTAACCTTATTCTGAGCAGGTACATGTTTTATCTTTAATACAGGACTTTATGATTACTCATTGACCTTTTACTTTAAACCTGTTCACCAGCAGTTGACCTGCAAGCTCCTGGTGACATGAGCAGAGTTCACAAGCTTGATCCATGAAAGGTACAATGAAGATCTTGTACGTATGAGAAATCATGTGATTTGCTGGTACTGGCCACAATACCCCCAGGCTCAGGAGTTTCTGTGTGGAGTTTGCATGTTCTCCCTGTGCTTGCGTGGGTTTCTTCAGGGTACTCCAGTTTCCTCCCACAGTCCAAAGACATGCACATGCTAATTAGCTGTTCCAAACTGACCTTAGGTGTGTGAGTGTGAATGATTGTGTGTGTGTTGCTCTGCACTGGTCTGGTGATCAGTTTAGGGTGAAAACTGCCTTCACCCAGCGTTGGCTGAGATAGGCTCCAGCCTATCTAGCCCCTAACAGTAGGATTAAGCAGTTTGGCAAATGAGTGAGAGAGTGGCACAATAAGGTTCCAACATACCTTCCCTTTCGAGACAATTCTTGCAAGTAAGAGTGAAATAGTCCAGTGGGGCAAACATTACAGGTAAAGATCTCAGCAGCTAAGCCTGTTGACTCATGGAGCTCCAGGAACACCACTCATTCCTTTAAACCAACTTGTACCCATGTTGCACAAGCACCTGTTTCATCACACCACTTATGAAACTGATAACTGTAATCACAGAAATGGGACCCACATTTACCAGAATCTGGGTGAGAAAAAGGCCTTGTAATGAGCCTTCAGTGAGACACTAATGTGCGAGGATTTGGGCAGCGTGCCGATGATTGTAGTTAACAATCAAATTGAACACCGTGATGGACAGACTTCTTTAGATTTTTCCACACAGTAAAGGTAAAAAACATCCAGCCAAGGTTTACTCAACATCCCCAAATTAATTAATCTCTCTATAGATTAACTGCCCACTCGAAGCTAAATTAAGGAATGATCTATTTAGTGATTAAGGTGTAAAGGAGATAAAGTTCACAATAAAGAATATTTGTCCAAATTAGGGAGGCATTAGCATTATATGATCACTGTTGAAGCTTTGTTACATAAAGCTCAGCTCTTGAGATTAG
The DNA here is from genome assembly GCA_030014195.1 of Neosilurus mollespiculum. Lineage (NCBI taxonomy): Eukaryota > Metazoa > Chordata > Actinopteri > Siluriformes > Plotosidae > Neosilurus > Neosilurus mollespiculum. Next base: position 18,722,022 of record JAQMYF010000022.1, read on the forward strand.
TACAGTGTCTCTACTTGGAGATTTCTTCCCTCCAGATTACCGGCCCTCACACCAACCCACTCATGTCACATTGCAATCTTGACAAGGACCAGAATGCAGAATCTCATCTCACGCAATCATCCGAGCCTCTTCTCTAGCCTAGCACAACCTTAATCAAATAACTTACAGCGATTGAAAAGCCAAATTAAATACAGCTGAAACAATTTCATGTCGTGAGAAAATGCAGTGCATTTCATTATAGGGGTGCTCTGTGGAAACTGGTGTCCACTCCGTCCTTCTCAGCAGATAACCCTTATTAAATCTATTATGCTGCTCCAACTTTCCATTTCAACTTGTTTCACTGTTGTTGCTCTGACAAGGAATCAAGATGTGCTGCAAAACAGAGCTGGAGAGTGAGAGGCGAGAACCTCGCTGCGGATGATGCACTGACTAATCATCCAAAAAGCTTCTGCTTGGCACCGGATTTGGCCTGTTCCACCCTGTTCTGGCATCAACAAGCATGATCACCTGAACCTGTTTTGTAGTTAATGATATCATTAGGTCTTATTAGTCTGTAATAAATATATGCACTCTGCTCCAAATGTTCTCCCCTGTTTTCATGCATTCATTCATTTACCGAACTGTTTAATCCTACTACTAGGGTCGTGGGGATCTCATCCGGCACTGGGCGAAGGCATGGTATATCCTGAACAGTTCCCCAGGCAAGCACAGGCCAACACACACATACAACCACAAGTGTACATGCTGCTGTTGTTCTTCATTTGCCAAACCGATTTATCCTACTTGGTTGCGGGGAGGCGGAAGTCCATCTCAGCCAACTATGGGTGAAGGTAGGGCACACACATCCCCACCTAGAAGCAATCTGGAGCAGCCAGTTAGCCTAACGTGCATGTCTTCGGACAGTGGGAGGAAACCAGAGTACCCGGAGGAAACCAACTCAAGCACGGGGAGAACATGCAAACTCTGCACAGAAACACACAATCCTGGGATCGAACCCAGGACCTTCTTGCTGTAAGGGTGGACGTGCATTGTTTTTATTTATTTATTTATTTTTGTGATGCTTACCTCTTCTGAATTGTAACCCTTAGACAACAATTACCACATAGAATCCTTTTACAAAGTATGCATATGCACATAAGGAGCCCTGGATGAAGAGCATTGTGTTAGGCTTCTATGTGTTGCTGAAACAACCTGATGATCCTCTTAGTACACCAGATACAATTCATATTTTAAATGTTTTATTTTTTACCCTCCAGTGGTTATTACCCGTTTGCCTGGTTTCACGGGTCACCTTTTTTATCTTAGTCCCTTTTAACCAATTAATTCTAGATAGTGTCTGACCTAGCACTGATCAGCCATAACATTAAAAAACATTATGAGCACCACAAGGTGAATTAAATAACACCAATCATCTCATCACACTGGCACAAGGTAAAAGATTTGAGTGTATAACAATCCATGCTTCTCCCCCTTGATGCTCACAGTCTTGGCCCCATATAGAAGAAACGGGGCTTTCAACCTTTGTGAAAAAAATTATTTTTGATTTTGGACCTGCCCCCCATTGTGGATTTGGACAGTGGATTTTCAACCCATAAGAAACTGATCCTTCAGCAAACCCCCTGTGACTCCACGTACCTCTTTGAGGCAGCCCATGAAGTTGTTGCTGACGGGTGAACCAGGGAGATCAGCTGTGCTCGGGCTTCCTCCCACATAGAAGAAATCATCAGAGCCCAGCATAGTGTAGTCCTCCTGCGTGTAGCCCGTGGTGGTGAGAATGCCGTCCACGGAGATGGTGACCTGTCAGGATGGACATGACAGAAAGGAAGGGGAGAGATCCACTGAAGAACCTCTGAACCAGTGACTTTTTGAACGCCATTGGTAGGAGTAGGAGCAGTTGTCTGGTATAACACTGGGGGTAAATTAGCAGCACTGGGCTCTTATCAGTCAGTTCTGCTCTTGGAGGTAAAGAAAATATTTCTGCGGCATATTTTCTTTATCTTTGATGGTGTAAGAAATGGGTTCCCTACTTTAGGATCTTGGTTAGGTCTGAAAGGTTAGTACAATGTCACAAACTATGGAGTATTGTGTTGTATTGTTTACTTTGATTTGACTGGTTAGTTCGAACATTGATAAGCATGCTTCCAAAATGTGCTGCATGGTTTTGTTCTACTACTACTGATGAGCAAGGCATCTATGGGTTTTAATGACATTTCATTCATGTATGAGGGATACAGATGCTAATGTGCTACTTCAGCATGCAGAGCCAAGCTGTACACACGCATGCATGTGAACAGAAAAGCCACAGACGTGAAAGCGATGAGGAAGATGAGAAGATAACAGTATGCATGGTGCACAATGGGTCATGGGTAATGGATAGTGAAGGTATTAGTGGTGAGAATCACCGGTGAAAATGGAGATGATTTGGCAAGCCATGCAAGTCTGTACTGGAAACAACTGTCAGAGCTCCCCTGCACACTGGCTGTTCTCATTTTGGATTTATTCACTCGGTTTCTTGGTGGAAAGCATCTGCCAGTTTCGTCAACAGTATCCGGCAAACAGAAAGGCTTTCGTAAAACCACTACAGCCTACAAAATCACATATCAAGGTCTTTTAAAGAGAGGAGGAGGAAGTTCAGAGAGAGACAGAGAGATGGAAACAAAAAAGAAGTAGAAGCCATGATGAGGAAGAAAACAGGACAAGGAGAAAGTGAAGAACACCTAGAATGCCAACCCCATTTCCTTTTTTTATTCAATAGTCGATTATGACGTTTGGTAAGAAACTCAAAGAAAAGGAAGAGGGCCAGGAGAGCACACGGCAAACCAAAAAGAAAAGGACAATAGGAATGATATCTACCAGACAATGTAGTTTGTTTACCATAGCGTGTCCAATGCCTGAATGCTTTGTGAAAAGGGGAAGAAAGGAAATTAAACAGTGAACAAAACGAGTAGTCAAGGAAAAAAAAGATGTAAAAAAAAAAAAAAGATGAATAATTTGGGAGCTTCATTAGTCTTTCAGGTAACAGTTAGTAAAAACAGACTCATTCTATGAGTGGTTAGTTTCCACTGAGCAGCAAAGTATGAAAGAGTGAAACTGGGAGGAAGAAAGACAGAAAGAACGAAAGAATGAAAAGACCAAGATTCAGGGCTGTCACTGTCACTTATCTCCTACTCCTAAAATAGCACATTTTATGTTTTGAATATATAAAACAGATCATACTTACTTTAAAACAGCTCATAAATACCAAACGTATTCAGCAGCATCATCAAGTTTTTTTTTCTCCGTATTTTTTTCTCCCCTAATTTTAGCCGTATCCTAATCCCACCCATCAAATGTTGCCTCCCTATCACACACGACCACCACCAGGGAGGGGCGTAAGCATGCACATGCCCCCTCCGTGACATGCGATGCTGCCACCCGCCTTTTTACAAACTCCTGTGCATGCGCATTTGGAGGCGGCATAACACACTCGGAGGGAAAGCGCTATCCACCCTCTTTTGTATGAATGAGCTCACAGACGGCCATGTACTGGCTGGTGATTGCTGTGAGTGACAGGAGAGCATGTGCCATCCCCCGTTTCCAAGAGAGCTCAGCCAATTAGCTTCCATGGACTCACGGTCTCGAACGGCTGCGACATCAACCTAGATTCGAACTTTCGATCTCCAAGTTGATAGTCGATGGGCCACTCAGGAGCCCCAGCAGCATCATCATCTTAATTGAAGTGGGTTTTTTTTTTATTTACTTATTTATTTGTAATTCAAGCAGCATGCATGTCATGGATTTCAATCTCTGTACTGAACAGTTTTGTAGGTATTACACAACAGACGTGCTAACCAGCTTTCCTCATTTCAGAAGATGATTCTCAAGATGCATAATCTTTTATTTCCAGTTAAAAAAAAATTATATATATGTATATATATATATATATAAAAACATACAAAAAAAAAAGATTATATACAATGTGAATAAAATAAAATCGAGAGATGTGTGTTCAGCATGATAAATGGAGCTCAAGGGGCGCCATCACCTCCACATCTGCTCCTGCCAAAAATATCTACTGCTGTCTTGACGAGCAAAACCACCCTTAAACATTTACATATTTTAAAATGCAGTCAGTGCACTGAGCGATTTAACCGACAGAAATTGGCTGTGGGTAAATGGCACGGTTGAGCTTGGCTGAAGCTTCTCCCTGCCACCCTGATAAGAAGCACTATTCACCTGAGTGAAGAGAATATCTACAGAATGAAAGAGAGAGAGGTAGAAAAAGAGCGAGGGCAACCTCTTGAAGCCATCACACCATTGATGGCCTATGACGGAGGTTAACGCTTAAAGGAGCTCAGCAGGAAGAAAGACCTTGGGAAAAGAGAGCTGGTCTAGAAAATTATTTTAAAAATGTAGACAAATAAACAAAAAAAGTATTATATCTTAAAAAAACAACAGTAGATAATGACTTCCACTAGAACGCTGAACCCATACGGAAGCTTCGTCTATTTAACGTTACCTGTCTGAGATTGCGTGTAACTTTGACATCATGCCAGGCATTATCGTTGAATTTGCCGTTGACTGGTTCCACGATGGCCTCAAAGGCTCCAGAACCAAGATTGATCACCAGGGAGACCGCGCCATCTTTTAGCGCCAGGTTGACATAGTCGGCCGACTTGCCCGTGTGCAGGATAAGCCCGTTGCGCTGCCAGGTCTTGAAGGACAGCGTGATCTCATCACTGCTACTCTGGATGGGGTTCTGTGAGAGGTCATAGCAGAAGTATTCCGAGCCTCGAAAGGTGGCCACATTCTCCTCGCGGGCTGGAAGAGAACGGAAACAGATTACTACCCAATATAAAACATACATAAGGAAGAGGAGAAGTTTGCATTTGCAGTGGGTTTTTTTTTAAGCCAGGTTTCATTAGTATGTTATTTGGTATGAAAAATCAAACAGAATTCTTTGGTTGAGCTGAGATCATTGAGATGCCAGTGGAGCGGTTGATTTGGCACAACTGCAGGCAACGATGGATAATTGACCAGATTATTAAACAAATGGCAAAATATGAAAAATCTTATTCATAATAGAGCCCAAATGGAAAATACACCACCTGCAGAATTTATGAGTGCGCTTCTAAAAGAAAAGTGCTTTAAAAACATGTTCATAATTATCAAAAAAAGTTCAGGATCTCATACAAACAAAAGGAAAGCCCACTGCATCAAGTCCACGATTTTAGTCAACATACCTCTGGGTCCATTTTTCATGAATCAGGTTATAGTCTATTTAACCAAATTGATTTACCTACATCACCTGATCCATAGTGATGGATATGTTAACGTATCTGCCACCTAAACACATGAAATATATCCAAAAACTTAATTGTCCCACTGCTAACTAATCAACATCTTTACTGGTTTAATGGGTTTGTCTAAGAATACATGAATCCCTCAGCTGGTCGTCAGGCAGGGAGGCTGATTGGTGGTACTTGAGTAAGTGGACATAATGGCTGATTTGCTCATCATGGCCAGTACTGATGTCCAGCTGTGATGTGCTTTGCATGGAAATGTGGATGGTACAGCCAGTTGCATAGCAGCTCAGCTTTCTAAATATGGTTGTCCCTCATACTTCTCATACTTTGCACATAGAATCTATAGATCCTTAATGCCGAGTGAAACAAGTTACTTCTGGGTTTTCTAGATGTGTCACTTAGACCATGTAAATGACCTGTGTTCATGTCTTAGAGGTTGCTAGATGTCTCTTGAGTAGACGCATCTGAGCCAGGGTTTCCAAGAAGCATCTAGAACACCACCTTTTAAAACAAACACTAATACGGACACTATCCAACCCTCCATGCGTCCATTTATCATCTATAGTGTTTAACCATCATAATCATGGAGGAAGGTGAACCACGTCCATGTTGACTTTGAGCAAGAAGCGGGGTTACACCCAGGATCTATTGCAGGGCTAACTCAGACGCAAACAGCCATTCAGTCCTACATTTAAATCTATGTACAGACTGGAGTAGTCAGATGACTGAATGTGCATGTCTTTGACTGCAGGAGGAAACCAGAGTACCCTGAGGAAACCCACCCAAGCACAATGAGAACATTCAGTGTCCATACGGAAAGGCCAGTCTGCAGTGAGGTTTGGACCCAGAACATTCCTGCTGTGAAAAGACAGTGCCAACCACCACACCACGGTGTCACCCCAAACACACTGACGAGTCAAGAAAAAGCTGAGAGTACAGTCTGCTGGCTGAGGGAGAGATATGATTCTCATGTAACATGGGCCATCCTCCACTGATCCACGTGCAAATCCCACTCCTCTCTCCAAGTCTATCAATTTTGGGCTAGCATACACTAGAATAGTGAGCTGGTAGAGATTATGGGTTTAGGCCAAAGTGAGTCAAACATAGCTTACAAAAAAAAAAACAACAACAAAAAAAAATCTGAATCTTCAGCGTTTACAGCGCAAGATATGTTTCAATATAGTGGCTAAAATCAAAAAATGGCTCAGCCAATGATTGAAAAATGGATCATTGGTAAGGATTTGATTCATACACACTGGATAGTGAGTGTTTATTACTGTGCACTATGTTTGAAATAATAATGAAATAAAATTATTCTTATTAATTATTACAGGCTAGATTTACAGAAAGCAAAGATTCCCAGGAGAGCTTAAGACATACGTGTAAGGTTCCGTAGTAATTGTTTACAATTACATTAAAAAATTACATTTGAAAAGATCTGAAAAATAAATAAATAAATAAACTAAGCTTCCAGCACAGGTACTAAACCTGAGTCTAGCCTTGAACAGGGAGTTTCAGAGCAAAGCAGGATGTCGACAGAGACTCGCTGACCTCTTAATACAGATCAAATATCACCGGGAGTCTCTGTGGATGGAGCAGTGATCAATTATTAATTAAAGCGAGTGTTGTTTTTACTAAAGACAGCAGCACACTTTACCACCAGCTGCTTCCCTCCGCCATTAGTCCAGAGCCACTTAATACTTAATGAGTGACCGGCCATGCTGGGACCAATTTGATATTACAGATCACAGAACAAGAAACAACACGCCAGTGTGTGTGTGTGTGTGTGTGTGTGTGTGTAGTAATATACTCTGCCCAGTCCATACAAACAATGTTTTTAGAGTCAGATATTTTAGTTGCACTTGTAACCTAAAACAGATCAGGAATTAAATGTGCCATCATACTGTTATATAAATTATCAGTATTTTAATTATGTGTTGAAACAGAAGTTCCTGTAACCAAGGGATTATTTTGCTATAACAGCACATCATCAAGTGTTTAATTCATCTTAGACATTAATCATTGCCATAAATTACTATATATCATTTGTATTTGTAAATATGTTATTCATATGTTACATAATAATACCTCATACTTTCTCTGGCTTGGTTCCCTGACTAATCCACATTGACATTTGGTGTAAATTTAATATTATTTGATAGGTTGATCTCTTCTAGGAAAATATGTGAAAGGCAATAATAATAATAATAATAATAATAATAATAATAATAATAATAATAATAATAATAATAATAAGTAGTAGTAGTAGTAGTAGTAATAAAACATGAAATTAATTAGTATTTAAAAAAATAATTAGTCTTTAAAAAAATAGACTATAAAATATAAAGTCTAGCAAAATAAACAAAAACAAATAATAAATAAATTAGTGGGGAAAAATTAAAATAAACAAAGAAAAAAATGTTATAAAAATAATATAGAAGACATTGAAAATATAAAAAAAATCACAAAGATGTTTTAATAATAATAATAATAATAATTATTATTATTATTATTAATATTATTATTATAAGAGGCCCCTGTATTATTTTATATGTTTTCGGGAAAGCCAAAATTGCAGGTTTTTTAAATTTGCTAAGTTTTAGAAAAATTCTACAGTGTATGCGTATATA
>JAQMYF010000022.1:18730036-18746077 GCA_030014195.1 Neosilurus mollespiculum
TATGTGTGTGTGTGTGTGTGTGAGAGAGAGAGAGAGAGAGAGAGAGAAAAGGAGACACATTCAGCAGCAGTGGAATGTAGTATATAATAATAGAGACGAGTGCCGCATGCCATATGAATGAAATGACATTTTCTGAAATCACAAAATGAAAGCAGTGCGAGAAGTGAACATGGACCAGCAGCTCTCCCTGAGGCTCCCTTTCAGCTCAAAACAAACCTATCTCTCGAGATGTTTTAATGAAAGCCCTTGCTAGCAGGGTACAAAGGGCTTTTAATCTGCACCATAATGATAAAATGGACGAAGATGAGCGGCTGGGCCACATGCCGGACGGCTGACGTGTTAAATTATGAAATCTTAATGAAAACATCGTTATACGTCTGAATGGACACCAGGGACCGAGATTGTTATCGAAGCATAATGGTAATGGCGTTCTAGTGCGACTTTCTTGCTAACCCACATACACACACACGCACACACAGAGGAACATGTGGAAAACGCCAGAGGCATCAGAGCACAGGAGAATAATGCAGTTATGGCTGCCATAAATCCAGGCGGCTTTAGGAGGGAGGCCATTACAGAACGAGAGCCCTCGAAGCGAAAGCAACATTTTGATCAATTGCACTTTCAGCCCTCGCAGGACAAAATGGACAGTTGCCAGAAAGTGCTCTCTGTATGTATTTATGACTCCCACTTGAATCTTTGATGGGGGTACGCTACAATTGCTTGTCATCATCAAAGGCGTGATGTCAAACACGAAGCGGGCAGTAGCGGTAATACAGACGGCATGGGAGACAAATAATCAGCTCATAAATAATCAAAGTGATGAGGTCAGGAAATGCTGAGCCGGTCGCTAAGAATAGGTTGTGGGGTTTTTTTCTGTCTGAATGACTGACTGACTGACTTGGTACTCAGGGTATCACAAGTCTGGGTGTCTTCACTGGGCCTCATTTATCACACGGGATACGTATGGATTTAGTTCTAACTTTCTTTTGTGTACATTCATATAAAACAGACACACTAAGAGGTGGAATATATCTTACCGGTGTTCTTTTGACGTGCCCTCTGTGCACGTCATCAGAAATTAATCCAATGCCTGCGTAAGTTGCAGTACCAGCAAAAAACAGGGTGGTGGACTGTTCAAATTTTGGTACATGATGTAAACAAAATTGGACAAAGAAGAAGAATAAGACTAAGTACAGGCAATACAAGTGGTGTATATTCCCCACTGTATTTTTTATGGCTTTTCTTACTGCTATGACTTTTTACAATGCCACCTTATGGAGTCTTACATCAAGTATGCTGCTGCATTTTTACATCTACATTCAGCAAATCTATGCTATGCTTGTATTACATGACTGAAGTCCATATTAGGATTTATTTACACTTTTGCTACGTCAGTGACAGTGTTCTTATTAAGCTATCACTGTGTCCTGGATTGACTACACGTGGCTTAACAATTCCAAAATATTGTAGCTAATGCTTTAAACATTCAGGTCAAAGAACAAATAATATGGTGGCAGAGTAGGTCTGAAATGTGTGCTTACTAAATTTTTTGCATACTCATTGAATGTACTAGAGGTACAGGTGGGTAGTCGGTACAAAGATTACTAAGCATTTGAATGCAGCCCAGATCTTGGCAACATTAGCTAGAGAGCTAATTTACTAATTATCCATGTACAAGAGTGGGCTGAAAAGGTTACAGGTTGACTAAGGAGAACCTAATACCATGACCATTGACCATCAGAATGATGGCTTTTATTCCAACACTAAGGAAAAAGTGTGTAGACTGGACTGGAGAAATAAACCACACTTGGTCAAATTTGACTATGGCGTTAGGGTCATGAACTTTTCAGCCCACCTTCATGGTTAATCCACAAGTAAATATATTCATTCATACATTCATTTTCTGAACCGCTTAATCGTAATTAGGGTTGCAGGGAGGCTGTCGCCCATCTCAGCCGAGAGATTGTTTTCCTCTATTCTGACTGACTTTGTAGTATCAGAGTTACTTACATGCCACTTACGCATAAACACTCTGGTAACCCACCCATGCGCTGCCACAGATCTTTATCATTGCTAGAATTTCTCAGTTTGGCTTAAGGGCAGGTCGGAACATGACACACAAACACACAAATAGCGTTAATAAAAGCTCTCTTTCTCTGTAAAATATAAGAAATAAAACATTCTGTGAAATGCAGTTATAAAAAATATATTAACAATGAAGTGATGTGATAAAATTCAGTGTTAGCAGTCAGTTACTGTTAGTACCCACTATACCACTACTTGCCTTTAAGGGTTTTACTGGTCCTGTACTACAGATTTTTGTTTTTTCCCCATTAAACATCAATACATACTTTTTATCCATTAACATCAGTTGTTAAATTTTTCTTCATGTTAATAAATTATCATTATTATTATTATTATTATTATTATTATTATTATTATTATTCATACTATTAATTGTGTCTAAAGTATAGTCTTCCTGTTGGTATTAGTATTATTTTACTTTTTTTATTAATCGTACATTATTATATAATGTCTAGACAGTATTATACATATGATTGTTAAAATAATGATAATAATAATAGTGATAATAATAATAATAATAATAATAATAATAATAATAATAGTGATAATTATTATTGTATATGATTTTTATAGAGTCTGATAGTGGTGTAAATGATCTACACTAAGAATTCTTGGTAACCTCAGTGAAATTAATAGCTGATTATTCACTTGAATACAGTTATTGTTGCCATGGTAACATCACATTTTGATAGCTTTGCCTCCTTTACAATAAATCTCTTGAGGTTGGTTTGATATATTTCTGCTGATTTACAGTTCCTGGTAAAGAGAGTGACGGTGTTATGATGCTTCAGTTAAAATTCTGTATTTAGATATGTTTGAAGCAAAAAAAAAATAGATTTGGACATGGATGCCGGTCCTCGAAACCATTTTCTGTCTCAAACCATGGCAGATTTTGTGTCTCTATATATGTGTGTGTGTGTGTGTGTGTGTGTGTGTGTGTGTTATATCTTCAGACAGTGTCAGTGTGTGACTGTGTCTCAGAAACCATTTTCTGGAGGAGAGGCCCGCTGCCTGCCGCAATCCTCGTTCGGCTCCACTGCTTTGCTCCACCCTTCTGCAGTGCTTATAGTAGCTACCATTAGCCTTTTCCTTTTCTGCCTGCCCGTGTGCGAGCGTGTGCATGTGTGTGTGTGTGTGTGTGTGTGTGTACGCGCATGCCAGAGCCTTTTTACATATAATTTCATTTATTATTATCATTCATTCATTTTCTGAACTGCTTAATTCTAATTAGGGTTGCGGGGAGGCTGGCACCCATCTCAGCCGACTCTGGGCGAGGGCGGAGTACACCCTGGAAAGCTCACCAGGCCATATATATTTGTTTGTTTGTTTGTTTGTTTATTCATAGCATATGCAGTAACATACAAAAGGATTGATGAAAACTTCTCTAATATTCCCAAGATGTTGAATTTATTCTATGTACTGTATAGTGTGTGTGTGTGTGTGTGTCAGAGAGATGTATTGGGCTTGGACAGGAGTGGGTGTGAGGAACAGCAGGGAGATTTGGATTTGGACCAGGTATGAGAAGACACAGACCATCTGCTGGACGCTGTTGATAAACATAGCAACTATGTACACACCCTATGCTAACCCACACACACACACCTAGGGGCATACTCCGAGTCACCAATTCCCACACCTGTATGTTTTTATTTTATTTAAATCCCTTTTTTATTTTACAATTTAAAATGCTGACTAAATGGCAGCTGCATTATGTTAACTTGTTATATATTTTTCCCTCCCTCTACACACATTACAACCTGAAGAAAGAAATAAAAAACAATCATGGTTATGATGCTGTAACTTTAGCACCATTGCTGAGACTGGCCGCAGGCGACTGGCACATGCTGGAGCGTTTATTTACACACATTATAAAGCTTGGCGATAACTACCTTGCACATTTTCACCATACTGTGCCTGAATTGCCAACAGATGACTTGTAGCTGTGTTAACTTTTGCTCTAATAATATTTAAACATGCACTGCTTGCCTTGTTTTACTACTTTGTTGTTAATGAAGCTCACAATTCTACTACTAGGGTCAGAAGGACGCTGGAGCCTCTCTCAGACAACACTGGGTGAAGACGTGGTACACCCTGAATAGTTTGCCATACCATCGCAGAGCAAAACACACACACAACCATTCACACTCACATCCACACCTACGGGTAATCTGGAAAGCCAATTAGCCGAATGTGCATGTATTTGGACTGTGGGGGGAAACCGTAGTATCCTGAAGAAACCCAACCAGGAAGAGGGAGAATGTACAAACTTCACACAGAAACACCTGAGCACAGGAATTGAACCCAGGACCTTCTGGCTGTGAGGAATTTTAACTACTGCTAAACTGCAGATAAAACCATAAAAAGTTCATCTCACTGCAACCACATTTACTCCAAAATAATAAAGGTCATGATGAGAACAGATTAAAAATCAGAAGATAAAACCATGAATACATTTTAAAGGCCACAGGATTAGGACCGAAAGCAGGAATGTCTCTTTTAGCATTTCTTAAATATGATGAAGCCTCAGCTAAATATATTTAAAAAACAAAGGGAGGGGTGGGGTGGAATTTGGTTGATCAATAGATGTGAAATTTTTCCTTTCATCCAGCTTTGCTATTTCCCTTGAAGCTGACTATGCAATTGAATTCTCTGTGCTGCAATTCTCAAATCAAAGATAAGCACCCTAATGCAAGAACTAAAAAAAAAACAAACAAACAAACAAACAAACAAACAAATAAAAACTGCAATCATCCTAGGACAAAAAAAAATGGTCCCAATGATCATACAGAAAAGATAAAATAAGGTGAGAGAAATTAGAATGCATTCCACAATCAGGGCGGATGAGCCGAAGAAAATGGAGAGTGAGAGGACGAATGAGAGGAAGGGGGCGAGCAATGTTCCTTCATGCAGCACAGCCCTGATAGCCATCAGCAATTTCTGCTCACACTCCACTCCTCATTTGTTTGCAGCCGTGACCGACGCAGTGGCCACATGTCGAGGAATTTAACGTCGGTGCACAGAAAGAGCTTGGCTCCCTGGAACAGTGCATGAAAACACGGTGGCGGTGGCGGCCATTTTGATTTGTGCGATGACAGAGCTGGTTCTCACCTGCAGTTTATATCAGAGTGCTGTTCACGTCTGAATTCTGATTGGTCAGCAGATACCACTAGACACGTTAGCTACAAACCTTGCGTTTTATATAGCAACAACTCGTGACACACAAGCAGTGGGTTGACTTTTATATTACACATTATTTTATTTTACATTGTACATTACACATGAATATATAATGAAGTCTCCAGGGCTTTAACTTGAAGTTATGTATCTTTATTACAAACTGCATGTTTTGTCTCATTCACTTCAAGAGAGAGGAAAGAAAAGTCTAGCGAGAGAATAACCATTATTTACAGCTGCTATAAACCAAGTGAGAACAAGAACCACCTTTGTTACAGATGTTCTATAACATGATAACAGCAGAATAACTATAAACAGAGGCTGTGCATGAAATTGTGTACTGGAGTCTGCTGTACACTCAGCTTGATATAAAAGTAGTAAGTAGAATGCATCCATCTATCCAATCCAATCCATCAATCCACTGCCTGCCGCTTATCCAGGTGCGGGTTGGGAGGCAGCACTTTGAGTAGAAGTCCAGGCCTGCCTCTCCCCGGCCACCTTCTCTAGCTGTACCTGGGGAATACCACTGCTTTCCTAAGCCAGCCGAGAGATCTAATCCCTTCAGCATGTCCCAGGTCAAGTAGCATGCAGTACATAAAAAATAAAAAGCTGTGCTTCCATGATTTCCAAATTCCATAAACAAATAAACTAATAAACTAACAAACAAATAACTGTAAAGTATCAATTGTATATTTTGCATTTCCATAAAAAATAAGTTTCCATATAAATAACCCAGCCGATAGTGAATGTTAGCTAGCCAGCTCACTAATGCCATGCTTGGCATGCTTGCTAGCTGAGCTAGATGGCACTGGTACATACACAGTAGCAAAGGACCCAAGCTAGCTTGCAGTCGCTAGTGATTACTGCAGTTGCCGGGTTTTCTGAGTAACTGCCATCAGCCTTCTGTGTGACGCAGCCAGTGATGACACTGACTAAGGAGGAACATACTTATTTTTTTATGCAGTGTGTAATAGAGCAGTAGAGAGTATCTTACACTGTCAGAATAAAAAAACATGATTTTAATCTATAAATAAATAGATGGAGAAAGACGAAAAACAAGCATATTATTATTATTATTATGAAAATATAGCAAATCGAAAATATTCTCAGCTCCCTGGAACAGGTGAAAGTGGAAATGCTGCAGTGATGACCATTTTAATTTCTGTGAGATCCACACTGCACTGTATATAAACAGTTTGACATACACTGTCAACCAAAATTCCTAACTGTTTGTTTGTCAGATTTGATTCTGGCTCGCTGAACATATTTCCTTCACAATTTCACTTGCACTTGTTTAAATCATGACTCAGAGACGGAGGGTGAGATCGGTCAATTTTTTCTTCTTCTCTTCTCTCTCGCAGGATGTAACATTTGAAATATACACAATGTAAACGAACAAACCTCACAAAATAAATATTGAACTTGAGCTCTGGCACTAAACGCCTGTCTTATCTGGTTCAAGTAGAGAATGACGTGCCGGGTCCCCACTGCCCTCGGCTGGCACGTCTCCACAGCAACAGCGTACTGCTGAAAAATGGCATCCAGACATAGATGCCCCTTCATTAGATATCAACGCAGCAGCTGACAGCAGAGATAATGGCCAATAACATGGTCTTATGTTGAGAGTAAATGAAAGTCTGCAGGGATTTGGGGACATGCTTCAGCAAGCAGCAAACATACACACACAAAATAACACACACACACACACACACACACACACACACACACACACACACACACACACACACACACACATATATACATCATATGAACAATGTGTGCATATAGAGAAATTGTATTTTTTAACCCATTGCTCTCGATATTTCTGCAGTAAACATAAACCTCGATACAAGTCTAAGACATCAGAAAATATGTTTCCTGGCCATGAACCTTTCACATCAGATATGCAAATTGTTACATGGTATTAGTATAGAACTGTGGAAACCATGCAACAGTGCTATCAAGTAGTAAAATAGCAAATCAAGCAGTAAACTAGCATTCTAGCATTCACATTTTTTTTTAAATTTATTAAGGAATGTGTGTTTTGTTTTGTATTTTTAACTTGGAGGTCCCAAAATTGCACTATACTTCTTCAATCGCATGTATACTCAATAAAATCTGGACTTTATGTCTAGACCATGTATCTGTCCTTTTCCCTATTTTTAGCGCTAACATTAAGAGGTGTTTATATGGCTTACATCTTATCCATTTTTTTAAATAGTTTTTGCTGGTGTTACGTTGGCTCATGTTCAATCATACTTATATAAGTTAGGGTTCCTTTTGTGACTTTTAAGTACCTGCTTTAAAATAGGAAAGTATAAAATATTCCTTAAAAAATCAGTTTAAGAATTGAGTTTGAATTGAAACAAAAATTGAAAAACAGATAAGTACCATTGTTTTAATTATGAGAAGAAAAAAAACCTAATTTTTCAATAGCTTTATTTTAAAGCTACTGAAAAAAAGTTTTTGAAAGCTACTGGAAAAAGTTATTTTAAAAAGCTACCGGAAAAATTTGGGGGGTGTTTTTCTTCTCTTTTCTTCTTTTTTATTGTTTTCCTCTGGGACGTATACATTACAGCTCAACATCAATTGACTTCTACTGCACAGTGAAGCTCATTAAACACACAGCCAAAGCAAGTCCCTCTCATGAAAGCAGCATGTCTAACTAACCCGGATCACGCCGAGGGGGAGATCGATTACTAGTGAGACCCATCTGTCGTCTGGAAATCCAACTATCTGTCCATCCACTCAAGCATGCAAACCATCCATGCATGTGTCCTTCTGTCCACCAATGAAACGGGGAGCATTAAGAATTCAAAGCCCACGGCTCTCCGTCATCTCGGGGTTAAATGTGCAAAGCGAAACACAAGCAGTAAAGTTCAGATTAATGTCCTACAGGTGACCATCCTCAAAACATCACTAAAAAAGGAGTTCTTTTAAATATTAGCATGATTATTCTTGCTTAATTCAGTCTTTCGAGATGTTTGCGAATGAGTGAGTAGACGTATCAGAGATCTTTGGGTTCTCCATTCAGGTAAAATGTTCCTCTCTAATTTTTGCATATTAATGTGAAAAAAACCTCAAAAATATTAGATTACACAGTATCATTGTATTTCATTTATTCATTTATTTTCCGAACTGCTTAATCCGTATTAGGGTCGCGGGGCAAGGGCAGAGTACACCCTGGACAGTTCGCCAGGCCATTGCAGGGCAGAAAAATGCTGACGGCAACCCAATGGCCTACTCTTTACGAACAACAGCAATGGTTCTTTTACATGCCTCCCACCACAGACAGTAAGAGACATGGATGGCCTTTGATAGCCCAGTTAACTGCACAAGGGGGACAGCAGTGACAACTTGGTGATAGTGTGGCTTGAACCCCCGACCTTCGGATCAGTAAGCCAGCACCCTACCACCGGGTCACCACTGCCACTCCTTATATTTTTTAACACATTTTAATTTGAAATATTAAATTATTACTTTTTATTTTTAGGGCACATCATTTATTAATTATGGTTGGGTTCTACTTGGAACCTGCTCTTACAGGTATACTACACAGAACCTTAAAGGAATTCTATCAATATTATAAAGACAAACAACATTTTTTTTTTTTGACTTTGCAGTACTGTACAATTTTTTTACACATGAATATGCCCACCAAGAATAAAGAACATCTCTTGAAGTGTGACACAATAGTGATGCCACAACAGAACAAAGAAAAGTCTACTCGTCACTCATCACTCACTCATTTGCCAAACCATTTAATCCTACTAGGGTGTCAGAAAGGCTGGTGTCTATCTCAGCTGACACTGAGCGAAGGCATGGCTACACTCTCAACAGCTTGCCAGACCATCATAAGGCCAACAACCATTCACACTCATACGCACACCTAGAGGTTATTTGGAACAGCCACATAGCCTAATGTGCATGTTTTGGTCTGTTGGAGGAAACCAAGGTACCCAGAGAAAACACGCAAGCATGGGAAGTACATGCCAACTTCACAATGAAACACCCAAGCCAGGGCCTTCGTGCTGTAATGAGGATGTGCTAACCACTACGCCACCGTGCAGTCCTAGCATGTCAGAATTTTTTGCATTCGTCTACCTAGTTTGACGACTCCTACAGCGTGTGGCTTGATAGCCGCAATTAACGTTTTTTTGACTTTCCTTCTCTACAACATGGACGGAATGCGTGAAGGATGACCGGTCTAAGCCAAACTTGTAAATTTGCCAGTTTACTGACCAGGATGAAAGCAAAAATTTATAGCATTATGACTGACAAATCTGACAGTATCCAACATCAAACATTCGCTCATTTAAAAAATCACTGCCACCGTGACCAGATTTAAGTGGTTACAGAAGTTGAACAGAAGTCGTCTGTTTCCTTGCCATTGTCACCACAGGCTCACTCATTATATATGTTTAGGATTTATAGAGAAATTATGTTAAGCTGATTTGTGACAATGTAAGTTGTAAGAAGTGCTATACAAATACAGTGAAATTAAATTTAATTGAATCAGTTAAACAAAAATTTAACATGCAAACAAGCAATCTGGTCTGTCCTTATCAGACTGTTGTATAGCACTGCATGACAGAGTCAAATAGGAATTACTTAGAAATATTTTCAATAACAATAAGGCCATCATGAATCACCCTCACAACTTCACTTTTATATCTGTCAATTACACATAAGGGAATTGTTTCAGGGTCCAGAGCTTGATCCTGACTCAGGTATCTGTCTGTGGGAGCTTCTGGTTCTTCCATACCCAATTTATTCTGACTACTCAAAACAACTCCAGTGGATTTTATTATATACTGCAAGGGAATGGCACCATCTGATTGGTTTGCTATCATGGAATGATTAACAATTATGCAACAAAGGTGAGGCGGATGTTGCTAAATAGTTGATGGAAGCGTTGAGGGAACTATTTAATTCAGCGGCATCCACTGAACCTGAGGTAAGAAATTGTTTAGTATGTACTACATGGAACCATATTCAAAATATGTACACTTAAACAAGATTTTTATGGTTTATTTCTTACACTTTTTAAATCATGATGGACACAGGTGCGCTCCAAAAGCTCGTGCGAGCAGGTCCAGTGCTGCGCAGCGGCGTCTTTTTAAGTGTTTTAGTAAAAACTGTGCGAGAAAAAAAAAAATAATAAAAATGAAAAAATAAAACAAGACTTTTTAAACTTTTTTCATATTTAAACCATAAGAGAAGCAAGTCTGCTTAGTCTACATACATACTAAATCATGCTTCATAAAAGTACACGCAACACAAACACAATAAAAAAAAAAAATAATAACAAAACCTAATGTTTATAAAGCTTGTAATGATGTGACTGTGACAAACTGAGAGTGACTCAAACATTTTTGATTCAAGCATTGTCCACTTGAAAGAGATAGTAGGCCTATGAGATGCTGTTCAGGTGTAGTACAATTATGCACATCAGACTCTGTGGATGCTGCTGAATTGAACAGTCCCTTCGGACTCTCTCGCTCTCAGGGGCTATTCAGCAACATCCACCTTGGCATCAGTGCATAATTAGGCATTTTCCACCCCCCACTAACTTGGGATAATGCTTGAATTAATTGAATCAATTAAACTGTAAAAAGCTTTATTTTAGTTTCTTTTTTTTTTGTTCCTGTGTAGTTTATAATAAAAATATATATATTTTTCAGACTTTCTGGATAAGAGATCTCTGAACAGTATGTGTATTTTTATGTCCCTGAATTTAAATTTCCTGCCCACTAACAGCTAATTACATGCTAGCAAATAACCTGAATCTCATTGTGCATAATCGTTTCCTCAGCATTTTATTTAACAGCAGCTCAACTTGTTCGGATTCAGTACCAAAACTCCACAGTGCTGGAACAAAAATGTTGTTATAATTAACATTAGTCAGCTAGCTATGGAAAAATCTCAAGAGGCCATGTCATTAGCCTGTCATCGTGTTGGAAATGATTGGTTCAAAATTGTAACCTCTCAAACTGAGCACTTATAAGAGGCTTTTTAAATCGATTTTAATAGGAAAATGATGACAAAGTGTTAATGTGTTTCAAACAGGAACATAAATTTCACATCATATTTTAGTGGTAATAGTTTCTGCGTGTGTGTGTGTGTGTGTGTATATGATTCCCCTCAGTGATAGACAGCAGTTTATCCTCACCCTGGCAGTTATTGCCATGATATCTCATAACGTGTGTCCGGTGACTCTCCTGAGAAATGAACTAATTGCGTTTTGACCTGAGAGATAACACATGTAAAGATTAATCAAAATGTTAAACTCATTTTGTGAGGGATTTTCGCTGTTTGTAATGAATTACAGATATCAGCATCGGGGTGTCGCTCTTAAAGGCAATTCGAACAGACGAGTGTGAAAAATTAGCTGTTCAAGGGAAAGGTCATTTCACATTAAACCTGCATCTGACAAGTCATCGCCACCCTGCTTTACGTTTTCAATTTCTTTGTCAAAACCAATTTCACCGTCAGCGAACGTGTCAAAATATAGTCATGTCATATCGGCGAATGGAAATGACCATCATTTTGTGTCCTGTGTTCAATTAGGTGCAGAAGTCACCTTTGTGAATGCTATTTCATGAGTTTGCAGGGTCCAGGGGAAGAAAGAAGTGAGCAAGATCACTTCTTCACAGTAATCACAGAAGGAACAGATTATCTGCGTTATTTCGAACGTTGTGTAATTACAGACATCTCATTTCGAAATGGCTTTCATGCCACGTGACATGATGTTTCATCTGTCTGACCTGGTGGCCTTGACAAAAATGACCAAAACCACTTAAAAGAAGCACTTCCTGTAAATCCTGTATGCATAAGACATTATAAAAGCATATAAACTTATAATACCTGGCATGCACAAATATACTGCGTGGCATGTTTATATAGTTATAGCTATATACCTCAATACACTCAATGTAGGGTCTTTACATAGCACTTCACACTGACTAATAATCCTGTACTTAAAATGCATTATAAATGTCTTTAAAAGCTTGAATACACATTTGTAAATGCTTACAAATAGTTATACTTGCATCAATATGCTTTATAAAAGTATACTGTAGAACTTCATAATGTCAGGTTACAGGACTTCATAACACTATTTATACATATTATAATGCACTATAGAATGTGTCAGTCCTGCCATTTATTTTACATCTATCCCTTAAGACATCCCATAATCGCATAATGCATTACAACAGCTGCTTACAAAAGATGGTGTAAATGCCTTATAATAATGTTTTGATAAAGTGAGTGTCTATTCCACAAAATAAAGTGCATTGCAAAATGTATTATAATATTTTGGTGTTTATAAACGCACACACACACTTCATATGAGCATTACATTATAGGTTATGGCAGATTATATAAAACATTACTATGTACTGCATGAGAATGGCATGATCTAACTGGTCCACTATGTCGGGACGTGTTGATGATGCTTGAATCAAAGTGACAGACACTTACAGTTTGTCATGGACACTTAAGCAGGCAGCATCATCATCACACTTTAAAATGGAAACAGAAAGCAAAAACTTCACAGTTTGTTTTTTTCTTGAAATTTCCATCTTGCGTTTACTAAAAAAAAAAAAAAAAAAAAAAATCATAATTTGAATGATCAGAATTAGAATCAAAATACTTTATTGATCCCAGAGGAAATTGTGTGCACACAGGTGCTCCATACCAATTAAAGACAAAGATAAAAGTCTCAATAAGAAAATTACAAATGTCTAAATATACAATATGCATTTGGATCTATCTATCTATCTATCTATCTATCTATATATCTATATATATATATATATATATATATATATATATATATATATATATATATATATATATGCCTATATGGCCTGGCGAGCTGTCCAGGGTGTACTCTGCCCTCGCCCAGAGTCAGCTGAGATCACCCTAATTAGGATTAAGCGGTTCAGAAAAAGAATAAATGAAATAATATACACACACACACACACACACACACAGATAGATCGATAGATTGATAGATCGATAGATCGATAGATAGATAGATAATTATTAGATAGACAGAAAATTAAAAGTTACTATTATCTATATAAACAGAATGAATCCTGTCAGTGAGTAAAATATGTGTAACAACATATTACACAATTACTGTGCAAACACAGCTTTACAGAGCCAGTTTTCTTCTGTCTCCAGTTAGCTCTGCAGCTATTAACTTAGCTCACCATGCACAGCTCACCTGAACAGTCTCTGGTACTAAAGAAATATGTAAATATAAATTACAATAATCTTTTTTTTTTCATATGTTTTACTTGAATTTCCTTTCAGTTCATACTAAAATATAAATAACACACACAGGCATTCATACATTCGCACCTAGGCGCAATTTGGAACAGCCACCTAATGTTCATGTCTTTGAACTGTGGAAGGAAACCAAAGTACCTGGAGGAATCAGCAAGAGCATGCACACAAAAATGCTTAATCCTGGTAACCGAACCAGTACATTGTGTTACACTTCCATATATCTTTGGTTAATAAAGCATTCCATATATCTTTGGTTATTATGGATGCAATAAGTACAAAAAAAATATTGAGGTGTTTATAATCCATTATGAATATAGGATCCCTTGGAAGTGCTGGGTTACAGACTGGGTTTCTTGTCTTTTAAGACATTGAAATTTGAAGCAACCCATGTACATGTGCAACACACACACACACACACACACACACACACACACACACACACACACACACACACACACACACAGTGAATGAACCACTCTGCCAGGCTTGGCAGTTGTGACAAAGTGAAATGCCAGTCTTGCCTTCAGGCCTGTATGAAAGTATTGGACCCCCCTCGATTCAGCGAGAACCACGACGCCCGCTGACGTGCCAGAGGCCAAGAAGGATCAACTGAGAAACATAAATTATAGCGACATTGATAGATTTTCACCAAGCACTGCTACAGAAACTGTCTCATTTAGACTGACCTAAAATAGATTTGGTACAGAAAAAATAAAATAAGATAAAACACAGTAATGAATTATTGAAATTATATGTAATAGTAAATAATTATGAACTTATTTATATTTAATAAATATAACTAATACAGAGTTTTAAGTGTTAGCTAAGAACATTGAGTTTTTCTTTACAGTATTTCAGTAATTATTAAGATACTTCCGAACATGGTGTACAGAGTGGCATTCAATACAGATTTTTTTTTTAAATGTTGCTCTGTAACATACTGATATCACTGTCCATATTGATAACTATTACTTATGTCATGTCGTGAAGCTGCAAGGAAGATGGTGTGTACAAAATGCAGATCAAACTCACTATAATGAAGGACAGTACAAAGGACAAAGGACGCAGACAGTACAAAACTCACAATCCAAACTCGTAGTCAAAATGCAGGTGTGGGTCAAACCATCAGACAAACAGTTCATCAAAGGTGAGGCAGAGACGAGAATCAGAATGTAGGCAAAGTACATACACAACAACGGTTATATCAGAGTCAAGGCTAAGTTCAAGGTCACAGAGACAAAACAGCTCATACACAGAAACGGCTCGAGTGTGCACTGCAAGAAGATCTTTAATGCTGTGGCAGTGATTGCAGGTGAGTGGTGACAGGTGTTTTCCGGGCCATGCGTTTGGAAGACTATAGAATGCTGGGAAGTGTAGTGTGTAGGCTGTGAGGATGGCAATGGTGGTGTAACATAATAATAATTTTTAATAATTATAAATGCATTATAAACAATGCCTTCCTATACATCATTATCATGATGTTTTATTATCTAATGAATGTATTATAATGGGTTATAATATTATAGTGTTACTACACTAGGACTACAAAGTTTGAATGAACAGATATTAGAATGTGTCACGTAATGTGGCATGATGAAGCCATACTGTGTATACTGCTTTATAAAGTATATTACAGTAACTATGACTGGTCATAAACATTCATGTGTACGTTTAACAAAACAGAACACTGAACACTTCACATTTATCTTGACTTTATCATGTCAGCTCACAGATTATTCTTTGTTCATAAAAATACTGTAATACCTTATTTGATATTGAACGCTTTACCTTATGTTCTGTTTATTATGCATTATAAAACAGAAATACAATTTTTTAGGTTAAAAACATCCTGGGTAGGTGTGAAGCAGGTATTTCAGTGTATGATGGTTATAAAAATACTTTTCAGAAAAACTACACTTCACTATTCTAACACCAGAGGGCGATCTCCTCGCCGGTTCAAACCAAACACTATGACCTCAGCAACCGCTTTGTCTCCATATTAACCAAAACAGGGGAAGATCAACACCCCTCCCCTCCTTCCTCCCCCATTCCTCCACCCTCTATCCAATAGAAGCCCCCTCCAGGCTAAGTGTTCTTAACCCTTTGTCTCATGGGGCTGAGTCTAAAGGAGTCCCCAGGCAGCTCATAATCACGTCCTTTCACACTGCATCACCCTGACAGCCCCGAGACACCACTTTCCAAAATATGGCCTCCATTCGCCACCACACACAGAAACACAAAACAGGGCAACCTTTTATCTGCTCTGAGGAATTTTTATTTAGTGCACTGCATGATGCTGACACCGAAGCAACAATAGATACATTAAAATGCCTGTTTAGACAATTTCCTATTGAATTTTACACTAATCCACCACAGGATATATGATTATTTACATTATAAAATACATATATACATACATATATAATAACAATAATAAAAACAGAGAGACTAATGCACCTTTATTCAGTTTAAATGATT